>JAPVLO010000071.1:0-1200000 GCA_027257055.1 Cephalopachus bancanus | reverse complement strand
CTCCAACCACAACTTTATTAGGCAGGAACAATTTCATTAAGTAGACAAGCAACTCGCAGGGGGACTATGAACAAGCTGATGTTGTGTCTTAAAGGTCAAAACCTGTTTTTTCCTACATTTAACTAAGGCAAAAATAAAGTGTGATTTGAAATCAGAAGCCTTATTCATAGTCCGAACAGATTCCCTGCACTCACACAAATAGGTGTCATTCCTGATTGTCTGCCAAGTCCTCAAGATTTGTCCTCCCTGCTCTTCGGCTCACCTAATGCAATGTGGATATGCTGTAAAGAGAGGAAATCCTTGATACTTAGAGTCAGACCTTGGGAATCATTTAGCCATCAGCAACTAAGTTCTTATCTCTCACCAGGATTGCAATTTTCTTCATATTACTAAGGCTCAGTGAGTTAATTCCAAGCTGAATGCTTCTAGGAATAAAAAAATTGAAAGAAAGAAAGAAAGAAAGAAACAAACAAACAAACAAACAAAGAAACAAAGAAACAAAGAAAGAAAGAAAGGAGGGAGGGAGAGAGGAAGGAAGGAAGGAAGGAAGGAAGGAAGGAAGGAAGAAAGAAAGAAAGCAAGCAAGCCTTTACTCAAAGCCGATTTCTAGAACAAGGTAGTTTTCCTACACAGCTTTTATCCTCTGTCGTTTAAACCTGAACTAGACATAAAATCCCCCCAGGAAGTTATCTCTCTAAAAAAATCCCAATTTCTACAGATAATATTGTACAAAATAATAAGCTACTCTAAGCATTTAATAGGGGCTCCCAACATATCAAGAGCTGGACTAAGTACCTGACTGGTATTGCCCCATTTAGTCCTTATGACAAATCTCAGTGTGTCTGGGGGGCAGGGGCAAGTGTGGTTATTGTTGTCTTCTGTCTGCTGCAGATGAGTTAGCCAGGACTTAGAGAGGTTAAGCAGTCTGTCTAACATCATATACAAGTGGTAAAGCCAGGATTTAAACCCCTTGACTGCCTTGCTCTGCTTTCTGCTGTTACTTGTAGTTAGAATTAGAATAGAAGTCACATTAGCTGGATGACTGCTATATCTAATCCTGGAATTTAAGAAGAACTGTATGGTATAATGCTTAGAAGTACATGTATTGGTTACACATCAGTTGGATGAACTTATGCAAGTTACTCAACCTCTTCAAGCTCTGGTTTCTCAATTTTAAATAGGGATCATAATGACTACCTCATACATTTCTTGTGTGAGTTAAGAAAGACAGCATTTTCAAGGTATCTTGCCTAAGTATCCTTTTCCATTTCATTCTGTGACTGATGCCTTATGTCTCGGCACCTAGGCAAGATGCCAGCTCCTTAACATGATAATTCTTCAAAGCACTGATAATTATAAGTTTGTGATGTATTTTCCCTGATGGGAGACTTTGAATTTTAAAATTTAAAAGATCTTCCAAAAGATCTCCTGTCGTCTCAATAATAGTCTTTTACATATCTGTAACACGGTGTTGGCCAAACTGAGTTCCATGGGAGTTGTAATCACATGATCTGAAAGAAAAAAACCTTCTTCCTGAAGTAAGTTTGAGAAATATGGCATACTGTTGGAGACTTTCACTCACATTAACTCATTAAACGCTCAGATGAGTTCTGCAATATAGAAACCTATATATGTCTTTGACTATGTAACATTTATTTTCACATTTCTTCAAGCAATATTTTATAGACATGTTTCAGTTTAGAAAATTCTGGCATCAAGACTTTTATTTTATTTATTACTAATTAATTATCTTCTCACAACAACCCTGCCAGGTAGCCAGGGCATGCAATACCATGGGATATAAAGCCCACAGAGCCTCAGTAAAGGGAAAGTGTTAGCCAACAGCAATGCAGCCATTCATATAGGAAGTTGGTACTGGAAGAAAAGTACCTGAAATTCTTTTCTTGAATTAGTTTTGAACATAACCCATTAGCTTTGTAATTCCAGGAATTTCAGGCTCTGGGGCAGTTTGCTACTGACATTTGGGGCAATGGAGCCTTTGGGTGAAAGGCAAATGTATCTTTTCCCTCCAAGATGCAGCTCAAACTCTTTCATTTATTTCCATTTCTGGGGCTACTACATTCATCCAAACCTCCCAGACCACCACAGCAATCTCCTAATTAGTTTTCGTATTTCTCGTCTTATTCTGTTGAGAATGCTATCTCCACCCAGTAATCAAATTACTCTCCGTAGCACAGCATGGTACTCTCTTACAACCCTTTACAAGTTTTTCTTTTCTTAGAATAAATCCCCAAACTTGTACCATGGACTACAAAGCCTTCCTCTCCTGTCCACGTTTCCAACCTCCTCTCATCTCTGTTTCCCCATCCTACTGCATCCCAGCCACATTTCTCTTCCTTGAGAACATCAAACTGTTTTTTGCCTCAGGGACTTTTCACCCTTGGATACATTTGTGTGAAAGGCTCTCTCCTCACCAACAATTTGTAGGGATAACTTCTTTTCATCCTGGACATCTCCGCTCAGATATTACTTCCCTATCAAACACCTCCTTGTCTTCCCGAGCTAATGTCTCCTGCTTAGCCTTTTCTAGCCCATTGCACTGTCTCTCTCCTTCCTAACACAGTTATTTTCTTGTTCATTCATTGGTTGACTGGTTTGTGGTCTGCCTCCCCCTTGTAAAAGACAAGCTTTGTGAAAACAGGGGCATTTTCCCACTATTTACCATTTCATTCTTAATAACTGAATTAATCATGCAAGGCACTTAGTGGGCTCTTACTAAGTATTTTTCAAAATAAATGCATAAGGAATAAGGGAATTGGTGAGTTATGTTGTCCCAGGGAGACTGCCCACACTATGTATGACTGGTCACACACGTGATCTTTGAAACTATAACTAAGCAATGGTTATCAGTGACTCTATTATAGTTCATCTCAGGATGTTCCTTGTTCTCCCTCACTTTGGGTGATGTGTAACACCGTCTGTCCATTACCATCTCTGGACACACCCACGCACACACACACACAGGAGATTCTGGCTCTAAGGTGCTGTCAGAGCTATTTAAGCTGGCCAATTAGTTGACTTCTGTTATCCCTGGAGGAAGGAAGAGTGCTGGTTAATTACCTTCAAGTCTCACCCTTCCTGCATTCTTATTTTTATTTTTAGACTCCCCACTGCCATGCTGCCGCCCTTCGTCAGTCTGCTGCTGTCCTTATTAGTGCTGCTTCCTTTTATTAAGTCAACTTTTTAACTATTCTTGTGAGCTACTACAGCCACAAAGAATAAGTCCAGGCCTTCCCTACTAAACAGGCTGAGTTGGATGCTATGTGAGAGTGGTTGCAGGGGACTAGACTGCACATAACCTTCAGCATCCAAGGATCATGCCTTAGAATCACTGTAGCATCGTGGGTAACATTCAGCTTTTAGAGCCAAAGAGCCCAGATGAAAATCCTGGCTCTGCCATTTAACAGATGTGAATTGGTATATGTTACTTAGATTATGTGTCTTACCTTTTCAACTATGAAATAGGAATAATTATAGAACCTCTCCGTCTGTTGAGAGGTAGCATATATAAAACAATCCAGTATTTTACATCTACTAACTTCTCAAAGTATGATGTGGGAAAAAGTAAACACTGACATTTCTTTGGCATTTCTTATTCATGGAAGCTTCTTTGTCCCAAATTTCAAAGAAAGTAAGATCTCAAAGTCAACTATGAAATTGTCCTCATTACAAAGAGCTTATTGAATATTCGGGACTGCAGCAGCCAATGGGGACCAAAGAGGAAAGGGACACAGTCTTTGCCCTCAGAAAGTTTAGCAACTTGTTGAAGAGTCATGATGTCCGTATGAGAAAAGGGTAGTTCTAAGTAAAGATACAATTAATTGGACAGAGAGTTAAAGAAAGAGGGACTCATGAAAGAGGAGACATTTCTGAAATTGCAGTTGTCAGGACTGGACTCTTGGGAAGTGTGGGAACTGGATTTGACCATAAAATAGGAATGGGATTTGTTTGAAATAAGTGTGATGATAAATGGAAGGGAAACCAGTGATTTATTGATTGATTGATTGATTGGAGTAAAGGGAGAGCTAAAATAGTTAACCCTGTGGAACTGACTTTGAATTGAGTCATATAATCAATACCGCCAATATTTGCCAGTGGGGTATATCTCATATGGTAGATGCTACACCAAATGCATTAACTATGACCTCATCTGACCTTCCCAACAACCAGAAGAGGTTGGTGCTCTAGGTGTCCCCACTTATCAGTAGGGAGATAGTGGCATTAGAGTAAATTTTATGGCTGCAGAGGAAAGTCTTCCAGAATGGCATGTGCAAAAAGAAGAATGAATATGCAAACTTGGCACCAGGGTGGAGTGAGGAGACTGGAGTTGTCAATAGCAAATGGATCCGATAGTCTGAAGAGGAATGAGGGCACAATCAGTTCTGAATAAAAAGGGAGGTTAAATCAGGAGACCAACACTCAATTCACATTCAAATTCTTAATGGGATGAGTTTCTGGAAAGATATGTGTGTGTGTATATATACACACATACACATATATATACACATACATTTTTATTCATGTATATATGATTGTTTCTTTGCCAACTGTAATTATTTAAAGATCTATATAGCTCCTTTGTTAGCCACTGACATTTAGGGGGAGAATTTTAATTCTAGGTTGTTGTTTTCTTCAGGTTGAGTAACAGTTGGTTCTTGCTGTCATTCAGTGTCAGTGGCCTGCTGGAATCTCTCCAGAATACATTTTCTTGTAGTTAGAGTATTTAAATTGGGTTTAGCTTTAAAGAAAAAAAACTGACACCCAGAAAGTTAGACTTTCCTCAGTGCTTCCTCTAAAATATCTACTGGTTTAAATAAACAAGTAGTTATAGACTCCATATTATTTATGTTAAAAAGTTCTAGATTCTAGGAAAATATAAAAAGGAGATGCAAGAAGTAGGGTCTGTAACCTTCAGGAGGTTGCCATTATTGGGAAGAAAAGGACGTTAATCCTGACTCCTTTTTATTTCTTATTCTAACAATGTATATGTTTCATTGGGACCAATTTTGGCTTCATCTAACAGAAGCTTGAATAATAATGACTGAAATAAAATACAAGTTAAGTTTCTTTTTACATAATATTTCAAGAGACTTTGTCTTCATCTGTCTTCTGAGTTGCTTCATGAGGATGTTTTATGCTCACCTTTTAGATATTGAGTGGGCATTTTAGACAGGAAGATGCTGAAAGGGAAAGGCAAAGAGGACACATTTCAGTCAAGTAAGACCCTTTTGAAAAGCTTCGCTGAAAACCTTACCTAACAGCTTTTGATTACATTCTACTGGCATACATATCTGTAAGAAATTCTGGCAAATGCAGTTTTTTTAACTGGGCACATTGCCACCTGTGAGTAAAGAGGAAGGGAGGATAGATGTCAGGTAGTCATTGAGCAGTATCTGCCATAGTACATGTCCAGAGTAGCTAGCTCTGGACAAAGTCCATATTTTCTTCTTTGACATCATCCCAGAACTCGATGGTAGGACTCATGCTTTGCATGTCTCAGGTTGTGCATTTGAATTTGGGCATTTTCTGATTTCCAGGAGTCATGGTAGAAGAAGCATAGACTCTGGAGACTACAAGAACTGGGCTTAAGCCCCTAGGTGAACTCTAGTATCATGGAAAAAACTTGGGCAAGTTGCTTAACAACTCTAAGCATCTTTCTTCTTGCTTGTGAATCACCATCTCATAGAGTTGCATTGAGAACCAAATGAGATTATGAATATAAAACACAGCCTTGTGCACTGAATATAATAGTTGTTTTAAAATGTCAGTGGTACTTGTATGCTTAAAGTTGGCAGCCGATTCTTTAAGAAGTAGACCAGTTTGGCTTGCTGAATAGCAGTTTATTAAATGACAATTGCTCTTTCTTTATTTCTTTCTATTTATCCAGAATTTTTCTTTTCTTTTACATTAAACAATTGTAAATATCATACTAGATGTATGTTTCACTTATAGTTGAGGTACATATCTCATGGACGTATCAACATATTTCTTTTCATGAAAACCTGGGAAATTTTGCTGAAGTCTAATACATGAACCCACATTTACTTAATAATTATTTAATATTCCTAAATAATTATCAGCCAGCAGAGAAAACAGATCAAACTTCAGAAAGATGAACTTGCACATCCTTCTCTGATTTTGCCTGAAGAAAACTCAGAAGGGGGAGGTAAAGAGGTGGGATCAGGATGAAAAATGACCCCATCGGGTACAATGTACAAAGGTGGAGGTGGAGTCCAGACTTCTTCATCACTATAGAATGTGTCCATGTAAACAAGAATCATTTGTACCCCTTAAAGACATTGAAATAAAATAAAAAAGACTGAAAGAAGATATAACTAAGGCAACACATGATGGACCTTTACTTGTGTCACAGTGTAGGGGTCAGGAGTCAGAATTCTGTAGGTTTATCTCACAACAAGTAAACCCCAAACACGGAAACCCTGCATAGGAGGGGGAAAGGCTTTAAACAAAGGATTGGCATTACAGTTCTTTTAAATATGATATCCTGTCATGCATTTGAAATATACTTTAACTTAGCTCCAAATCATCCAGGATACAGCTCTTCTGCAAAGCAAGGTACACGCTCAAAAGGACGGAGTATTTTCTGGAGAGTAGCAGAATTGTGGTTATATTTAAATTAGTGGGGACAGAAATTATGATTGCTCTAGGACTGCTGCAGCATTTCTGCTGACAAGTTGTATGCCACTTTCCATAGTGACTGTTCTTTACCTGAAACGGCTTCTCCATGGCAACCCCTTCACAGGGTGCATTTGTTGCTTCTCTCCTTTTAAAGTGAACACATTGGGAAGGAAGTGGAATATGTATATTTGAGTTTCTAAATGGAGAAAGGGAGGGAGCACCAGACACCAGGGAAGGAGTGGAGGATTTTTTTTTATCTTTTTCTTAATTTGCCTCCCACTTAGATGGATACGGGTCAAAAAGAAACAATTAAAATTCACTTTGTACATTGGATTCTCTCTTCCATCAGTGAGTATCCTGGAGAGACACAGTTTGGATCAATTAATCTGTACCACAGTTGATACTTACTCTAAGTTTTAGCCTAGTGGTTTGCTGCAATTTCAAAGAATACCTCAGTCTTCTTTTTACCTGTTCATTAAGGACTGTCATCAGCCACTCGGGCCCAGAGGATTTGGCTGAGGGAAAAATCTCAGAATAGTGTTTTCAAGAATATACGTCTTAAAAGAGAAGATTGAGAGCTGCAGAATGATTTTTTCTGTTATATCTGGGAAATATTGTTTTCGAAACTCTATTCTCAATGTCTAGAAATAGGAGTACTTTATGGGAAAATCTCTCTCCTGTTTTCAAGGAATAAGTTAAGAGACTCCTAAACAGAAAAAAAATAAAACAAACAAAAACCTTAAGCATTCAGTCACTTCATACTATTTCTTATAAGCACCCTGATTTTTTTCTTCTCGAATCCTCTATTTTTCATTGTTCTTTCAATTTTATAATTAAATTAAAGAGAAAATTTTGACTTAGGTGTTGACTTCCCTTCAAAGTTTTGGCCTTCTTAAATACTTCATCCCATCTGATTATATTCAGAGAAGTAGTTTGATTTTAAACTAGGAAAATATTCCAAATTGCAGCTTAACTGTGGGTAACGACATCAGTAGGAAGTGGGGCCATGTAATACTGCATGAAAGAAAGTTCTAAGCCGGGCTTGGTGGCTCAGCCTGTAATCCTGCGCCTTTGGGAGGCTGAGGTGAGTGGATTGCCCAAGCCCGCGGGCTCGAGACCCGCGTGGGAAGGCAAGACCTCATCTCTACAATAAAATCAAAAAATTAGTCGGATGTGGTAGCGTGCACCTGTAATTCCGGCTACTTGGAAGGCTGAGGCGGAAGGATCGCCGGAGCCCAGTAGGTCGAGGCTGCGGTGGCCGGGAGCGGCCACTGCACTCCAGTCTGGGCGACAGAGTGAGACTCCAACTCAAAAAAAAAGAAAGTTCTAGACAGTTGGGTTCCTAGACTATACAAAAAACAAATGAAGCTAAGATCAGTAAATTTATGGATGCAGAGGTTTTCCTACTCCAGAATCTTGTGTCCAGGTTCAAGTAACGTAGAGAAAGTTAAAGGGAAAAGATACCTATCACACAAGTCATTGCCCTTGATATGGATGCCCTTTGGACCTGTAGTTGTGTTGGTCAGTTGTGGTCAGAAAGTGAAGACGTAAACAGTAAATCGCAGGAGACATGTAAGGAAAGGTCCAAATAGGTCACCTTCATAACTGGCTGACACTTAAACTTCATATCTTCCCAAAAAAACTGTTGAGAGAAACAGGAGCTCTGTTATTTAGCCCCCCTCCCCCCAAAATAGCAATGTCATGCTGGTAGCACTAAAAGACTAAAGATGTCCAAACCATTTCTTTCTACTCCACAGTTATCTTTATCAAAGGTACTATCTTTTTTTTTTTTTTTTGAGTTGGAGTCTCACTCTGTCGCCCAGACTGGAGTGCAGTGGCCGCTCCCGGCCACTACAGCTTCGACCTGCTGGGCTCCGGCGATCCTTCCGCCTCAGCCTTCCAAGTAGCTGGAACTACAGGCGCACGCTACCATGCCCGGCTAATATTTTGATTTTATGGTAGAGATGAGGTCTCGCCAAGTTGCCCAGGCGGGTCTTGAACCTGCGGGCTCAGGCAATCCACTCACCTCAGCCTCCCAAAGGCACGGGATTACAGGCTGAGCCACCGAGCCCAGCTAAAGGTACTTTCTTATAGCCAAATATTTTAGTTGCTAACACACACATGACTAATCTTAACTACTATTTAGAGTAAAAAAAAGTTGATTTGATGAGCAGCTATTTACCTCCCCCAAATTAGGGCAAATAACTTGAAAATGCCTAATGGAATATATTTGCACATGCCCAATGTATACAGCAGTATTATAGGTCTCTTCCTACTTAGGAATCATGTAGAGTTGCATGGTCAAGACATTTGCTGTTCACTGACTAGCCATGTGCTTTCTCCATATTCTCCAATATACTTGTAGTTTAGCAGAGCCATGTGACAAGGAGCGGCCAATGGGTCTTGAGTGGCCAATGGGTCTTGAGTGGCCAATGGGACATAAGTGCTTAAGTACTTCAGTCCACAAAGTGGAACTGATGTGTTATTTGTGGACTGAAGCACTTAAGACCAGTACTAGATTCACCCAACTTTTACATGCCTCACCGTGGTAAGCATGTTGACACGGTTGAGCCATAAGGTAAAAGTCGCCAGGAGCACTGTGTAGAATAAAGAGGTCTAGGAACGTTACCTATTGTGCTTCAGATTTTGTGGCATATGCTAAGTCAAGGATTCTGTGCTTGTCTGCCATAATAGCACAACTTCTTCTATTCTGATTAATAAAAGTAAAATGTTTGCTACAAAGGTTGATTTTCTTCAGCAATTGCTGTAACTGTAGGTTTTGGAATTCAGCAAAGCTGGATTGGAATTAGGTCCATCATTTACGAGCTAATGGAACATGGGACAAGTTATTGAATATCATGGTGCCTCTGTTTTCTCATGTGTAATAATTCCTTATACATGAGCAGTTTATACAAAATAATTGCATGAGGCATTTAGCATAGTACTGAACACATGGTGTGTATTTGGTAATGTTAGTAGTTGTCCTTATTGTTGTTTGCCACTTTTGATAGTTTGTCTTTATATAAGAGAGGTTGCATTTAGTAGGGAACTAAATCATGGTAAATCTTTTCATGGTGGAGTTAGAACACATTTGACTTTGCTGGAAGTTGTCAGGATTAGTAATCGGGACTCTAAAGGCCTCTGTCGAAGGAAGAAACTATGAGTGAACTAGCATGTTAATAATTCCTCTGCTTTGTTAATTACTGCCCTTTAGTATGGCCAGGTAGAAACAGGCAGATTGTTTTTTGTCCTACATTTTAGATATGCACTGATGTACATTTAGAATTCTGGAAACTACCAACATATTTTAATACTTGAGAAATTCCACTGGGAAATGAATTTATACTGCATTGTTATATCCATCATTGTCTATAATATTTATTTATGTTAGCGCATGCAAACATTGACATACCAAATATCAGGTCAATTAACTTTAGGAGTTAATTGTGTATTTAAATAGCAGTAAGAGAAGAAATACACACTATTGGAAGTTGGAGTTGGAAATAGGTTCTGTATAGTGAACACTGTTTCAGTCATATGTGGAAATGAATAATTCCCCACCTAACACCAATGTAATAATGTACTGTAAGCATTGCTTTCCTCTGCATAATATGCCAGGAATTCAGTGGGAAATAAGTAACATTATGGGGAAATATTGATTCATTGTGGGCACAGTGAGTTTTATTATGACAAAGACAAAGTCTTTGGCCATTTCTTTTCTTATTTTCTTAATAAAAAAACTAAATGTGGAGTTGTGTATTGTAATTGGGACATTTAGATTATTTTATTTAATAGGATGAACTAAAAGAATACCTTAACTTCATGAAAAGTTGAGATCATGCAATTAAGTCAGCTTAGGATTTTGAGTTTTTATTAAGCCTAATATCAGGTACAGGGAACCCACCCAATCAATAGCAAGCCTCATCTCACTATCTGTAGCCATTTCCTGCTGTAGCTCAGTCCATGTCAATAGGAGAAACTGAGAATATAGTGATTAAGAGTATATGTTCTTTATTATTGGCTGGCACTACTGCTAACTAGCTGTATGTGACTTTGGGCCATGTCCATCAAAGAACTTCATTTTTCTTATCTGTGAAATGGAGATAATAATAGTACTCACCCCACAGAGTGGTTGTCAAGACTAAATGAAATAATGCATATGAAATTCTAATAAGTAAATAAATAGTAAACATCACTCAAATTGTCTTTTTTTTGTGGTTTATTGGGCTCACGTTCACTCTTGCCTCTCAAATTGCAGTGAATAATACATAACAGATGAATTAAAGTGGCCTGTCGTATTATCTGTCTATTCACAGCCTAGGCGGGAGAGTACTATGGTGACAAGCACACTTTACCTTGGTTATCAAAGTTGATTCAGAAAATTCAGCTAGCTTGGGAGTCAGTGTCCTTCTTCTGCTCCTGAGCCCTGAAAGAAGGATGGGTTTTTTTCAGAGGTTGCTGAGTATAATGATCTTTGACTAAAATCCGAAAAAAAAACCTCCTCTGAAAAGCGCTTGCACATTAAACTACTGTATATTTCAACTCACACCATTTCTTCCTCTGTCATTTTGAATGATATCTATTACATTTAGATGATATACTTAATAGAAGAAGTGCATTTATTACCAACTCTTTCCACTCCACAACACTTTTTGAGTGCCTACTCAGCACAAATCCTTGTGCTTAATAACTTCCTGCCACTTACCTGAGTTGCACCCTTGATCAAGTTCCTGAACCGCAGGTCTGTAAAATGGAGGTAATGATGGTACCTATCTCATGGAGTTGGGTATGCCAGTTCAGTGTCTTAAAGCACATAAAGCACTAAGACTAGAGCACATTGAAATTGCTCAGTGGGTAGTAGTCAGTTTTACCCTTATCTATAATTTATAAAAGAACAATGATCTCAGGACAGTTAAAGAATCTGCCCAAGCTTTTAGATCCCCTCTGTCTATCTTCAAAATTTCAGCATGTAGCACTTTTCCTACTCTGCTTCCTAGTATCCACCCTATACTACTTTGAATCTGTTGCTCTTTTATCTTTAAAAACCACCTAAAGTTGGTTGAAGTGACCCTAGTGAGCTTGAGAAGAAACATACCAAACCTATGTTGAAGAAAGACATGGCAGAATTATCTTCAAATTCAATTTTCTGCTTGTCTATGAGATTATGAGACCATGAATTTATTCTTAGGATTTTGTACCAAAGCTAGTCTCTGCTTCTTGCGTTAATAGGCTTAGCTCTTGGGAATCTGAGAATAACTGAAAAGGTGCCAAAGGTCAATGGTTGTTGTCCACAACAACTTATGAGAATCTACTTTTCTAATTTGGTGACACAAGAGATAGACAATATGGCACATATTTCTAAGATGGACATATTTTTAATGAGGTGTGATTAGCTCACAAGAAGCTTCTTCCAGCTCAGCTATACATAATATTTTCAGCCCTTGCTCAACTCAATTCCATAACCACTCACATTATTTGAGAGAAGGGAAGGAGGTAGGTGAGCCCTTTTTCAAGAGAGAATTCAGGTTGTCAGCAAGTGCAGTGCCTAACTAGCTTTCTTTCTATCTTTTCCTGATTATTCCTCTGCTTTCTCAGTCTTCCTGATTCAAATGGGTTACTGATTGCAGGAGCAGACACATAACCCAGGCCTGACCAAAATAGACTACCTTCAGTCTTGACTTTTGGGTTCTGCCCCTCTACCTTCATGTTAGCAGAATTTCCTACATCATGCATGTCATATTGGAAAAAGGTGAAGTCTTGGAAGACAAAAAGAATAGAAATCATCTCCAGGGCAGTTCTGTTTCATAGATGAGGAAATACTAATCATTAATATAAAATTGCTTTTTACCTCATTCAAGCTTCTCTCCATCTCAAAACAGAAGTATTAATATCAAGCTCTTGTATATGGGGAAAAGTAGAACTTGGAGAAGTTAAATAAGCTACCTAAGACCACAGTGTTAGTAGCTGTTTTATCTGGGATTCAAAACCATGTTGTCTTATTTGCACATGAAGGAAAGGCAAGCTGGGAACTGCAGAAGTTTTTTGTACAGGGGCAACTTTAATACAGACCCCTTGTGCTTTGGTGTAGGGCCCGGAGTTCTTCCCTCAGTTCGAAACGTTTCCATGGTATACCGTGCATGTGCAGTCCTTGAATGTTCTAGCATTTGCCGGGGGTGGGAAGCCTTTCTCCAGACCTCAGCTTCAGATGCTGCCCACCCAACCATCTGTGGCAACAGATTTGTGTGTTATCAATTAAAGTCTAAAGGAAGTTGGCAAAACCTCCTACTCTAACAGGGTGGGCTAAAGAAGTTCCTGTTAAAACAGAAATGGGTTGTGTCTATGATAGTGGTAGTTGGTAGCTTTCCAAGAGCATTTTAAATACACCCCATGCCATGAATTGCTCAGCTCTGACTCTCTTTAAGACATTCTTTTCAGAAGTGGCTTGTTTCCAAAGACTAGACCAGTACATAACTAAATAGGGTTGCCCCTTTTGGAAAGAAAAGCAACATCCACAATTTGGAGAATCTGCCCCAATGAGTTTCCCTTGGGCACTCACTTGGGAAGCCTTTTTTTTTTTAATCTACATATATAAAGCATGTTGTGCCCCTTTTACAGTCACAAATACTCCTTGGTTTCAACTACTCTATCCATCTCATTGAGATGCCTCACCTAGAGAAGCCTAAGATATCAAGTACACAAAATGGTCTGTAACTTTAAGATAGATCATCTTGAACACATGCCCCTCATTTTGTGAAAATTCATCTTGCTATTTTCAAATAATTAGATGCCTTAACTTTTTATATAGCAATTTGTAAAATGTATTTTGAACACGTACTATATGCTATTCTCTGTGGTGGTTCCTGAGAGAATAGAGATTAACCATACATGGCTTCTACCCTCATGAAAAGAACTTATTATCAAGTAGCTAAGTAGAGAGTTATGTCATCTGGCTACACACAAAGTAGATTCTACACTGGCTTATGAAGAAATATGTTTCTGAATAATAAGAAATTTAGTCCTGTTATAGGTAGGAACTTGTATTCACAAACACCACACGATCTATCTTTCTACCAATAATCTGAAAGCAAATAATTTTTACCTTTGTTAACAAAAAAGATGACATACCTTTCTCTCTCTTGTAAAATTTATCAACCTCAGTATATTCACTTTGGGGCCAGATAATTTCTTGTTTTGAGGGCCTGCCCTGTGCGTGTCTAGCATCATCCTTGGCCTCAACCTATTAGTCACCAGTAGAAACCTTTCCGCCCCCAAGTTGTGACAACCAAAAAAGTCTTCAGACATTGCCAAATGTCATGTGGGTGGTGGAGGGGGGGGTGGGAAAAATCACCCCCTGGGTGAGAACCACTGAGCTTAACCAAGAACAAAAGTAACTGTTTAATAGAGAAATTTGAGAGATGTTTCCTGCTCTTGATACACAGAGAAACCTAATTCCCAGTATTTTCTAAAATAGAATAAATTTTGTTCTGTAATAGTCCAAATTAATAGAGAAAAATGAGCCATTTCTGGAGACAGAGGAATAGTCTAAATGAACTCCTAAGATCCCTGCCAACCCTAGAATTCCAGGATGCTTTTTAACCCATAACCTGGTCTGGTTTCTGTTTGTCCCTGTTTCTGTGGGTCTCTACTAATGACTGTGCCTGACAGGCAGCCTCACCATCCAGCATATCGTTTATGTCGATAGGAAGCCCGGAGGACTTTTTTTTCTTAAGTTTTTTGTTTTTGAGAAAACTTGGCAGAAATATTCTTTTTGAAAGAAGAAAAATAAATTTAAGAACTGTGGAAAAATAACTTTCTATGCTCTTAAGGTACCAAAATCGACCATTTGTTAAAATTGAGCGTCTGCTAAAGTGTGAAATATTCTTGGAAGGCATTTTCTAAATTTTGTTATTGTTGTTTTATCAATTTGTTTCCATGAGCCTTTTTATTTGCTGTCTGTCAGCTACCCATGCTAGGCTGGTCAGCTGAGGTGTGTGCCATCTTTTATTCTTACGGTCCTAATATATATCTGTTGGTTGGGATGGTAGCTATGCTAAAGCATAAGAAGCTCAGAGTTTGAATGTTTTAGGACCTCCTCTTAAATCTTGTGACCATCAATTCCTGACTTTGAGATCCCAGGAAAATTTTTTTAATTTCCATGTTTTACTATGTCTCTAAAAATGTGGATGGTACAACTCTCCACTGAACTTGTAGGAAGATAGAACAAGATGGTAGCAATTAGCAGCTTTCAAAAGTACTATGGATTATGTGTCAGTTTGGATAGACATTGTAATCAGATAACAAATGTTTGCTTCCCTATTGTCTACTTATGCAGGGTCATTTATTTCAAATCGGGCAAAACCAATAACACGTCTTTGAAGAGAAATTCTCAATCATATTAATCTGTCTCTTCAAATATGATCCATGAACTCTGCTTTAATTTTCCACCTCAGGAATCCTACACATTTTTGAAAACTAAGAGTATGGTTTCTAAAGTTAATCTAACTCTAGAGTCAAATCTCAACTTTTGCTACTTTCCCCTCCATACTCTTTGATTTTTAGCATAGTAGCTTTCATAAACCCATAGAAACTTCCATTTCCTCGTTTAAAAAATTGAGGATAATAATAGATTATATCTTAAAGAATAGTCATGATGATAACATAAAATAATGACTGTGAAATGGCATCAAGATGCCTAGACCCCATGAAGTGCCCAGAGAGTATTTACTAACTATTACTGATAAACTTGAATTCATTAATGCTCTTTGACAAAATTGATGGAAGAATGCTTTGTCTTCCACAGGGTTTAGTGTCAATTTTGAAAATATTTCATTGGTTTACACAATCTAGGGGACATAGTCCACCTACATTTTCTATGTGTCTGGTACTCCCTAAAGTTGTGCAGTCTCAGCCCTGGCTTTTACTATTTTTTCAGTGGAATGTTGAAGATTTTCTATAAAAGGACCTAATGTTGATGCATTTGTAAAGGTTTCTTCCAAGTAAGAATGATGAAACTTTGGTAGAGCTTGGAAAAAATAGTCCATTAGAGCACTGCTTCTTTTGTTTTGTTTTGTTTTTTTGAGTTGAAGTCTCACTCTGTCACCCAGACTGGAGTGCAGTGGCTGCTCCCGGCCACCGCAGCCTCGACCTGCTGGGCTCCGGCAATCCTTCCGCCTCAGCCTTCCAAGTAGCTGGAACTACAAGTGCGCTGCCACACCCGGCTAATTTTTGATTTTATGGTAGAGATGAGGTCTCGCCAAGTTGCCCAGGCAGGTCTTGAACCCGTGGGCTCAGGCAATTCACACACCTCGGCCTCCCAAAGCACGGGATTACAGGCTGAGCCACAGAGCCCGGCCAAGCACTGCTGCTTAAACTTTCATTAGCAGATGACTCCCCTGGGAATCTTGGCAAAATGCAAGCCTGAGCATTTGGTTGAGTGGGTCTGAGATCGGACCTGAGGTTCTGCACTCTTAATAAGCTCCCAAAGATGCTGAGGAGGCTGCTGTAGGGAATCACACTTTGTGTAGTGAGGCTGTAGACTAGAAATGTTGTCTTCATCTCATCTATCTTTAGATAAAGTTCTTCTCCTTAGGAGGTGATTTGACTCTTAATGAAGCTCAGACCTCACCAAAACATTGCTCCTCCTCTCCTAGTATTCAGAGGTAGGTGCGGAACAAGAATCCCAGGAGATGTTCAACATCCAAAAGCCTGTGGAATGAAAGAAGTATTCCAAATACTATAAGCCATAGGTCCCCGTCATGAGGGCCCACATGATGTATGGTTATATTAAAGGCTCTGAGAAGTCCTGCTATAAGAAAATGAAAACATATTTCACATGGTTTGATCTAGAATTTCCCTTACACAGTACACAAGTGTCTTTAGAATCTTACGGGTGGAACACAGACATCAGTAGTTTTTCAACTCTCCCCAAGTAATTCCAATGTAACTGACGTAGAGACTCACTGGGATCAGGGTAGGAAATTCTAACAGAACACACTTGGGAAAGCACTGTAGTTGAAACAGTTCCCCTAAGGACACATTGTTGATTAGATGCTAAAGGTGAAAATTGCTGAAGTGGTAAACCTACAATAGATTTCTTGTTTAAAAAGACTTAAATGTCTTAAATCAAGCTCAAAATATGGGGACATTGGAGGTGATGAATTGAATGGAGAGAGAGCACAAGGACCTTCAAACACCTCCTGTAAATTTTTAAAAATTGTTCTATATATTATGATGTTTTGGCATTTTATAAGAACAGACTTTCTGGTTAGAGAGAGACTGCTATTTCTAGGGCTAGCTAATTCTTAGAGGGCTCAGCTAAGAGTATATCTTTGACACGGAAACTGACCAATCCAGACCCATATACCCAGGAGGCATATTCCTCTGCCTTAATCATCTCAGGCCCAAGTATCATTCAACTAGGGACCACACTCATAGTTTAGAGTCTGCCCCAAATTAGTCAGTCCTAAATAGTTCACCCTGCCCTCCCTTTCCCAAGAAAATCTCAGTAAAGGCTTTGAAATTTCATAAAACAGGACAATGCAAATACATAGCAATGTTAAAGAAAATTTATGAGACAAACTGCTCTAAACACATATCAAAGTTTATTGACTATTAATGAGCTGTGAAGTACTCCACCACCACCACCACCACCACCACCATCAACCTTCTGTTCCTGTCTTCTACCTCCTGTATACCCTGGTGTCTCCCCCATATGGATCTGCATGAAATGCCATGCCTCCTATCTGCAGAACCTGTGAGTGTAGCAGGCTTTGCTTTCCTGAACCCCTCTTTGGTCTCCTCTTTTAGCAACACCTGACTGACCATCACATAAAAGAATACAAAACACCCCTCAAATCCTCCCATACTATTGAATGCATGACTCTGTCTGTGTCTATTATAGCCTTCACAGAGACAGTTTTCTTGCAACACTTCAAATATTTGAAAGCAAAACATTTTTGTAGCTATGTTAGACATGACTTCCACTCCTGGTTCTTTCATCCACTTAATGATAGACTTTGGGCAAAAGCATTTAACTTCTCTAGGTGTCATGTTTCTTGTGTATAAAATGCGGCTCACACCTCCCCTGCCTACTTTTCAAACCTATTGTGAAACGAAATGTGGCACTGTGCAGAGAAAACACTGCATTTGGCAAAATGACGTCCCAAACACATGTGAAATATTACAAAACGTTTTGATGATTGGGATAGAAAAACATTTCTCCTTTCAGAGAATTAAGTCCGTTATTTGGCGTCTTTACATGCTGCAGAAATTTGTTTGAGAAAAAGCAGGACTCTGCTTCTGCCAGTGTATTTGTCTTTGACCTCTGTTAAGCATCTGTGTACTAATTGGTTCTGTATGGAAGAGGCAGGAGAAACTTTGTTACTGGTTTGCCTAATTAATAGCTGCAGATCAATTTGTTTGTCATTTGCTTGTTATAGATTACTTGTTGTTTGTTTGACTAATGGCTTGTGTTAGAAAATAGCTGCATATTGTGCCACAAATTTACCCTGCCGTTGATAAAAATATGACCTTTTGATGACCATTTGAAGTAACACAGCAGTCTATACCTTGCAAGAAGCTTTGTGTATTTAACTTCCCTCTCTCACATCATTTTGAATAAATGTATTCTGCCTGCAGGATCCCTCATTAATGGGCAATAAACTTTGATATGTGTTTAGATCAGTTTGCCTCAGAAATTTGGCTTTAACATTGCTATGAATTTGCATCATCCTGTCTTCTGAAATTTCAGTGATAGGAACCAAAATAGCTAACATCAGACCCTCAACTTCTCGTCTGTGCAATGATGGGCAATTGAGAAACTTGGTTCTGGGGAATGTCATAGAGATTTTGGAAAAGCATTTGGCCAGTGTCTCTGTAGCTTCTCAGCTCTGTCTCAGTCACATCCTCTGTTGTGTTTGGCTTTCCTTTTGACTCCGGCAACTTTCTAAGCAGCCTCCTGGTTCGTCCTCATCAAGCAGCAAAGAAGCCTAGGTGCAGCTCAGCTTAGCTCTCTTTGGGGAGGTAAAGCTAGGGGTTCTCCCTCCCATGCGCAGGGCATTCCTTTATACAAGGGCTTTTATCAAGATTAAATTTATTCAAGTCCAAGATGCTTTGTAAGGATTCAGCCCCCAATTAGTATCTGCATCACTCTGAAATGGAATACAGAATACTCCAATGAAAAAAAGTCCTCCAAATAAATGAAAAGCTTGAGACAGGACTTATACACAAAAGAAACTTTTACAAATATTATCAATATTAATTCATTCTGTCTATTTGAGATATAGCTGATGCTATTACAATGCCTGCTACTAATTGTAATACTGAATGTTTCGTGTGTAACTAAAAGTAAGCTAAGCTTTTCTCATGCATTATTTCATTTCATCCTCTTGGCGACCAACTGTGGTAAGTGATGATTTTATCCCCAATTCATGGTTAAGAAAACTGAGGCATGGAGCTATTAATGGTTAAATATTTGCTAAGTGCTTACTTGATGACAGCCATTATTCTAAGTATATGCATGAAGTCAATTAATCCTAATTAACAATGTTAAACTAAAAAGCCCTGTGAGTTAGGCACTCATGCTATCCCACTTAATAGATAAAAGAGTTAAGGCATAAAGTCTGTCTTAGTTGATTTATTGTTGCTATAAAGGAATATCTGAGACTGGGTAATTTTTTTTAAAGAGGCTTACTTGGATAATGGTTCTCAGACTGGACTAGAAACGTGGTGCCAACATCTGCTTGTGATGAAGGCCTCAGGCTGCTTCCACTCATGGCAGAAGACAAAGGGGATTTTCTGAATAGAGATCATATGGCGAGGGATGAAGTAAGCGTGGGGGAGTGCCACATTCTTTTTAACAACCAGCTTTTTGGGAACTATAGAGCAAGAACCCAAACATCTCCCATTAGGCCCCTCTGCTAATATTGGGATCAAATTTCATAATGAGGTTTGAAGGGGACAAACATCCAAACTATAGCAGGGTTTTAAGTAATTTCCCTCAGGGTTCTACATCTAGGTAGCATTGTCAAAAGTAGACCCAACTTGTGTGTTTGTAAACCTTGAATGTAAGCTTTCTTCTCTATTGACAAGGGACCAGAAGTTGGAGGCATGCGAGAGAGAGAGAGAGAGAGAGTGGGTTCTGGGTTGTCTGCAAAACTTTGGTCCTTTACCTTAAGGTCCAACTCCAGCTGAAAAGCTGTATTTATTTCATTTGAGATGCTGCGTGGGTAATGTAGCAAGGTCTCTAGTGCTGAGAGGCAAATACTGTAATCGTTGACATGATTTGATTCTTTATTTCAGTAATATGAAAATAGTCAGTTATGGATGAATTATGGATACTACAGATACCTGTAATTTTCTGCTGCAGGTTTGTAAACATACACAGCTGCCTTTAATTTTGTTTTATCAGTCATGTAATTCATTAACGCACACCTGCAGTTTCCTAAGATACAGAAATTAATGAAGCTGGTTTTCAGTTCCCACTCTTTATGTTTCCTACACCTTTCTGTTTAATTACCACATTCAGAGGCTGAGTAATTGGTTGAAAATAGATGCATCTCAAGAAGGAGCAGAGTGATTATCCTTTAAGAACATACTCAAATTCCCACCTCAACCATTGACTTAAATCATTGCTTTATCAGCCAAAGCCCAGGGCAGTTTGGAAAAGAAGAAAATTGTAGAATTGATTTTTTTTTTTTGCAACTGTTATGGCAAAAAGGCAAATCATTAAAAAATGGATTTTGAGGATAACTGTTGGAGACACCTTAACATCAGAGTCATGGTTGATGCTGGTGAATCCTTGCTGCCCTGCCATATCCCAGGGCAAATATTAACCAAGGTCTCATCTGGGAAATGAGGTGTTATAAGACTAGACTGGCAGGAGGAAGTGCTTGTTTTAAGCTGCCATTTTCTTCCTTTTTTCCCACCTACCGAAATTGATGGGTTGAGTTATTTCCATTTATTTCCTCTACTCACTGTCATGTTTACAAAAATATGAAATAATTTGTATGGTTTTTTTTTCCTGCAAAAGTTTACCCTTATATTGATCAGTTTTTAAAAAACAGAATCTCCAGTAAAACCATTAATAAAGTCATTTCATAGAGTTTTCAACACAACTTAATAAGATTAGGTTTATTTTCCCCAGTTTATACACTAGAGAAAAGAAGTCACTTGCCAACATGATGACTCATTTAGTGAATGAGGCCTCTGTGATTTAAACCCCACAATGCCATCCTTCAAAGCCTGTCTTCCATATTTCAAAGTCATATGGTCTTATAACTTGTACAGATATCTTCTTTAATTCCTCTACACCATTCGCCATTAATATCTTCGTTTCTATAGCTATATCTGTTGTACAAGTTGTAACATATTTTGTGATACTGTGCCAATTCCATTACCTTGCTCACTTCTGTATGTAGGTTACTGTTATTTAGTGTATAAAAGTTTTCAGTGTGAAGACTAAAATTATATTGACAAACTGAATGTTGTAAGTGGCTTTAGGCAAGATAATAAGGTAAGATAGGCCATTTTCCTTGGTATTTTCCTGTCCTTTGTACATCAGAACACTTATCAGGCTGAGTGCCTTAGTCTGCTTTGTGTTGGTGTAACAGCATACCACAGACTGACTAATTTATAAAGAAAATAATTTCTCATAGTTCTGGAAGATGGAAGGTCCAATAGCAAGGTGCCTGTGGCTGGCAAGGGCCTTCATGCTGTGTTGTACCATGGCAGAAGGTAGAAAGACGAGAGACCCAAAGGGAAGAAGGCTGAACTTACTCTTTTCATCAAGAATCTGCTCCAGCCATAACTAACCCATTCCTGAAATAATGGCATTAATCTATTTATGAAGGCAGAGCTCTTATGACCTAATTAGCTCTTAAAGGTTCCTCCTTTCAACACTGTTGGCTTCGGAATTAAGTTTCCAACATGTGAACACTGGGAGACACATTCAAACTAAGCATGGAGGAATAGAACCAGCTTCCCCTGTTTCACACCAAAACTTATAACCTATGTCTCATTACTACAAGGCCTTATATGCTACTAGATTCTAATAAATAATGAAGCTCATACATGTGAGTGAATTACCAATAGATACCATTTATTGGAGCTTTACTGTATGATAGACACTGTGCTAAATTATTTATAAACATTATCTTGCAAAAAGTCTTCTATGATGTGATTGTTATCTTCATTTGTAATTTAGGAAGATGAGGCATACAAAGATTAAGCAATTTGTTCAAAATAAAACTTTGTAGCCAGTAGAAGCAGAATTTGAATTGTATTTCTGCATAACTTAGGACCCTACGTTCTGATCATTTTGCTCCAGTACTGTTTCTGAACGTGTGGCTGTGTCACAGCTACACTGCTTGTTGAGAATGCTGGTTTGCAGAATGTTTAAGAGACCTCCTAAATCAGAATGTTTGGGTATAGGACTTAGGAATCTGCATTTTTTTTTTTTTTGCAATTTTTCCAACCTTTCCAAACATCCATATAATTTTTGCTCGGGTAAATGACTTTTTGACAAGTCCCTTAAGAAGCAAATACAATGATAGTGTTTTTAAATACTGGTGCAAGTCAGTGAGCAAGACAATTTTGAATAATCAAAAATAAATGGTAACTGAATTACATGAAGATCTGACTGTGATGCTATCAGTTAAATTCAGTCCCATATATGAGACTGATGCTTTTAGAGAAGCTCAGTTCAAACTGACTGGAGCATAAAAGGTAATTTATTTGCTTATTTAAAAATGTAGCTAGATTATGGTGCTCAACCACAATCACCGTCTTCTTCTCTTCATGTCTGGCTCACCTCTCCTTTGTGTTGGCTTCATTCTTAAGTAGCTACTTCCAAAGTGATGATGCAGTGGCCCCCACCAACTCAAGGCTTATATTTGTCCAGTTAGAATTTCCAATGAGAAACATACATTTCTCAACATAATTTCTTAAAAAGTCCTAGGGACTTGGGCTTAGATTACTAATTCTCTGGACCAAATAGAATTCAGAGGGGTGGCATGATCTGGACAAACTTGGATTCTGTGCACAGTCCTGGTGCTGAAGGAAGGAGGGAATGGAAGGTGGAATCAGTCACTCATGAACCACATGAAGTGAGAGTAAGGGAGGTTTGGGTCCCTAGAGAAAGTAGGGTTTTAATACTACAAGGATGTTGAGATGAAAAATCAATAGGTATCCTTCTCATCCAAGAATAGATACAGTGAGTTGCACTTTTTATTCATAGTAAAGCTGTCATTTTCCCCTAGGTGACTACATGTAGCATAATTTTCTTAGCAATTTTTTTTAATCAATATTTTTTATTATGGTTTTGTGGGGTACAGTTAAGGGTTAGGTGTACAATTATGTTTCATTCAGGCACCCTGTTAATAAGAGGTGTTTTCCCATCCCCAGACAGATATTTGCTACTGTTAATCCCATCCCCCTCTCCCACCATAGTTTCCCAGTACCATCAGTCATTTTCTTATAGTATTACATTGGATGTTCAAGGTCCATTATATGAGTGAGAACATGTGATACTCGGATCTTTGTTTCTGTGAGAGGTCACTCAGTATTATAGACTCTAGTTCCATCCAGGTTGCTGTGAAATTCATGATTTTGTTCTTTTTTATGGCTGCGTAGTATTCCATCGTGTATATGTACCACATTTTTTTAATCCAGTCCTCTTTTGATGGTCAGCATGGTTGTTTCCAGGTTCTTGCTATTGTGAACAATGCTGCGATAAACATACGTGTGCAGGTATCTTTTTTATAGAGTGATTTGAGTTCTTCAGGGTATATTCCCAGTAGGGGGATTGCAGGATCATATAGAAGGTCGATTTTTAGAGCTTTTAGGAATCGCCACACTGCTTTCCACAGAGGTTGCACTAGTTTACACTCCCACCAACAGTGTAGAAGTGTTCCCTTTTCACCACACCCTCTCCAGCAGCTGTTATTTTTTGAGTTGTTGATAATTGCCAGTCTGACTGGAGTTAGGTGGTATCTCAGTGTGGTTTTGATTTGCGTCTCCCTGATGATTAGTGAGATTGAGCATTTCTTCATGTGTTTGTTGGCTGCTCGGATGTCTTCTTTTGTGAAGTGTCTGTTCATATCTTTGGCCCATTTTATAATGGGGTTGTTTGTTTTCTTCTTTTCAGTACGTTTCAGTTCCTTGTAGATCCAGGCTGTTAAGCCTTTGTCAGACCTAGAGTTGGCAAATACTTTTTCCCAGTCTGTAGGCTGTCTCCCTGCTCTCTTGATGGTTTCTTTGGCTTTGCAGAAGCTTGTCAGTTTAATGAGGTCCCACTTGTCTATCTTCTCTCTTATCACCTGTGGGTTCGGGTTTTGTACAGGAATTGGATGCCAGTTCCGATTTCCATGAGGGTATTTCCTTCCTTTTCTAAGGTTCTTATGGTTTGAGGTTTTACATTTAGGTCTCTGATCTCTTTGGAGTTAACCTTTGTGCATGGGGATAGATAGGGGTCCTGTTTCAATCTTCTGCATGTGGTCATCCAGTTTTCCCAGCACCATTTACTGAATAGGTTCTCCTCTCCCCAGTGGTAGGTGGTGGGGGCTTTGTTGAAGATGAGTTGGTTGAGAAATTGAGGTTTTGCTTCTGGAATCTCAATTCTGTTCCATTGGTCTATATGCCTGTTCCTGTACCAATACCAAGCTGTTTTGATGATTGTAGCTTTATAGTAAAGTTTGAAGGCTGGTATTGTGATACAACCTGCTTTGTTGTTTTTTTTTTTTTTGCTGAGGATTGTTCTGGCTATTCTTGGACATTTGTGTTTCCATATGAATTCCTGTGTTGTTTTTTCTAGGTCTGAGAAGAATGTTATTGGTAATTTAATGGGTATTGCATTGAATTTGTAGATTTCCTTAGGTAAGATGAACATCTTCGCAATGTTGATTCTTCCGATCCATGAGCATGGGATATTTTTCCACTTGTTCGTGTCAACTTTGATTTCTTTGAGCAGTGTTTTGTAGTTTTCCTTGTAAAGGTCTTTCACATCTCTGGTTAG
This sequence comes from Cephalopachus bancanus, assembly GCA_027257055.1. Lineage (NCBI taxonomy): Eukaryota > Metazoa > Chordata > Mammalia > Primates > Tarsiidae > Cephalopachus > Cephalopachus bancanus. The sequence goes on along the minus strand of JAPVLO010000071.1, from coordinate 1,175,330 downwards.
GAAGATGCCAAGGTATTTCATTTTTTTGCGGCTATTGTGAATGGAATTGTGTTTTTTATTTGGGTTTCTGTTTGTTTATTATTGGTGTAGAGAAATGCGATTGTCTTTTGTACATTTATTTTGTAACCTGAGACTTTGCCAAAGGCCTTTATCAATGTAAGGAGGCTTTTGACAGATTCTCTTGGGTTTTCAAGGTACACAATCATATCATCTGCATAGAGAGATAACTTGACTTCCTCTTTTCCTATTTGGATACCCCTGATTGTCTTCTCTTCTCTGATTGCTCTAGCCAGGACTTCCAATACTATGTTGAACAGGAGGGGTGAGAGTGGGCATCCTTGTCTAGTTCCAGTTTTCAGGGGAAATGGTTCTAATTTTTGTCCATTTAGGAGTATGCTGGCTGTGGGTTTCTCGTAGATGGCTTTTACTATTTTGAGGTATGTTCCCCGTATGCCTAGATATTCGAGGGTTTTTATCAAGAAGGGGTGCTGGATTTTATCAAAAGCTTTTTCTGCATCTAATGATATGATCATGTGGCTTTTGTTTTGACATCTGTTGATGTATTTAATTACATTTATGGTTTTACGAATGTTGAACCAGCCTTGCATCCCAGGAATGAAGCCTACTTGGCCATGGTGGATGATTTTTGAGATGTATTGCTGAATCCGGTTTGCTAGGATCTTGTTGAGAATTTTAGCATCTATGTTCATCAAAGATATTGACCTGTAGTTCTCTTTCTTTGTTGGATCTTTACCTGACTTGGGTATCAATGTGATGTTGGCTTTGTAAAATGATTTGGGGAGCATTCCATCTTTTTCAATCGCCTGGAATACCTTCAGTAGGATTGGTATCAGCTCCTCCTTAAATGTCTTGTAGAATTCTGCTGGAAAGTCATCTGGACCAGGGCTTTTTTTTGTGGGAAGTTTTCTTATTACGTAGTCGATTTCCTTGATTGTTATTGGTCTATTTAGGGTCTCAATTTCTTCTTGTTCCAACCTAGGTAGATTATGTGATGTCAGAAAGTCCTCCATTTCCTTAAGGTTTTCAAGTTTGTTTCCATACAAGTGTACGTAGTAGTCTCTAATGATCTTTTGTATTTCGTCAGGGTCAGATGTGAGTTCATCTTTTGTGTTTCTGATTGTGCTTATTTGATTTTTTTCTCGTTTTTTCTTGGTCAGTCTAGCTAGGGGACCATCAATCTTGTTTATCCTTTCAAAGAACCAGCTTTTTGTTTCATTGATTTTTTTGTATTATCTTTTTGTCTTCTATGTCCTGGATTTGGGCTTTTATTTTGGTGATCTGGATTCTTCTGCTGAAATCAGAGTTTTTGTGGTCTTGCTTTTCCAGCTTCTTTAGGTGGCTTGTTAGGTTGTGAATTTCTGTTCCTTCTATTTTCTTCATGTGTGTTTGTAGGGATATAAATTCCCCTCTTACTACAGCTTTCAGGGCATCTCAGAGATTTTGGTAAGATGTTTCTTCATTTTCATTTGTTTCCAGGTATCTTTTGATCACTGTTTTGATTTTGTCATTGACCCAGGAGTTGTTTAGCATCATGCTGTTTAGTGTCCATGTCTTTGTGGGTTTTAGGGGGACTTTGTTGGTGTCAATGTTTATTTTTATTCCACTGTGGTCCAAGAAGGTGCTTGGTAGAATTTCGGTCCTTTTAAATTTGCTTATGCTTGATTTATGGCCGAGTATGTGGTCGATCTTAGAATATGTTCCATGTGGTGATGAGTAGAATGTGTATTCTGTGGTCTTTGGATGGAGTGTTCTGTAGGTATCAATTAAGTCCATTTGGTCCAAAGTCACATTGAGATTCCAGATCTCCTTGCTGATTTTTTGTCCTGATGATCTGTCTAGGGTTGTGAGTGGGGTATTAAAGTCCCCAGTTATGATAGTGTTAGAGTTGATATCTTTCTTTAGTTTTCCAAGAAGTTGCTTTATGAAAGTTGGCGCACCTATGTTGGGTGCATATATGTTTAGGATAGATATTTCTTGTTGATGGATTGAGCCTTTTATCATTATGTAGTGGCCTTCTGTATCTTTTTTGATTTTTAATAGCTTGAAGGGTATTTTGTCTGAAATTAAGATCGCTACTCCTCCTTTCTTTTGTATTCTGTTCGCCTGAAAGTCTGTTTCCCATCCTCTTACTTTGAGTCTTTGAGTCCTTTCTAGTGAGGTGAGTCTCTTGAAGGCAATAGATTGTTGCCTGATGATATTTTATCCATTTTGTCAATCTATGTCGTTTCAGTGGTGCATTTATTCCATTCACATTTAGGCTAGTAATTGAAATGCAAGAGTTGATCCCTGTCATAAGGTTCTTACGGAGTTGTTCCTGTTTGTTTGTTGTCTTTCTTTGGGTTTTGGAGTTGGTTCATGTGTGTTTTTAATCTTTTGCCTGTACTCTTGTGAATAATGCTGTTGTTATTTTTTCTTTTTCTTCTGTGTTCAGTACTTTCTTAAGTGTTTCTTGTAGAGGTGGTCTGGTGGCAGTGTAGGTTCTTAGGGTTTGGATATCTGGAAAAGATTTCAATTCTCCCTCACTAATGAAGCTTAGTTTGGCTGGGTAGGTTATTCTTGGTTGAAATTGTTTCTCTTTTAGAACTTTGAAGATAGGGCTCCAGGCTCTCCTAGCCTGAAGGGTTTCTGTGGATAAATCTGCTGCTATTCTTATTGGTTTTCTCTGGTAGGTAGTCTGGCCTTTTTCTCTTGCTGCCTTTAGGATTTTTTCTTTCATAGCTACTTTGTTTAGGTGAATTATTATGTGTCTGGGAGTTGGTCTTCTCATTTGTTGTCTTGCAGGGGTTCTCTGTATCTCTTGTGTTTGAATTTTTTCATCCTTAATGAGATGAGGGAAGTTTTCTTGAATGATTTCATGAAATGTTTGTTCCAGTGTGGTTTCTGTTTCTCTCTCTGCCTCAGGAAGCCCAATTACTCTTAGGTTTGGTCTCTTGAAGTGATCGTTCATCTCTTGCAGGTTTCGTTCTGTCTTTTTGAGCTTCTTTTCTATGCTTTTGACAGTTTGGGTTAGTTCTGTGTTTTGGTCTTTGAGCTCTGAGATTCTTTCTTCGGCTTGGCTGATTCTGCTTTCCATGCTTATTAGTCTGTTGTTCATTTCCATCACAGTATTCTTTACTGCTGTCATTTCTGACATGAGCTCCTTCCTATTTTCCTCTTATCTCTCCTCAATTTTTTAAAATCTCTCCATTAATGTCTTGATATCTGGGTTTCTTGCATGAAACCAGTCATTCTGGGGGCTCTTCATTGTTTGTGTTCCAGAATCTGTTTTCTCAGTGTCTGATTTCCCAGGGGTCTGTGTAAGACCTATATTCTTCTTTTGGTTTTTCCTCATTGGTGCAGTTTTTCCCCCTCCCTACTTTTTCCTTCCCTCTACGTCACCATCTTCTTTAATTCTGTTATTCAGGGGTAAAGGGATTGGTTTTACTTCTGTTTGTTCAATCTCCTATTCTTTATGTATGTCCTCTTACTTTGTTCAATTCTGAAGTTGCACTGTAGGTTGGAGGTGGTCCTTTTTGTAGTTTTGAGATTTACTTAAGGGGAGAGCTGTGATTCAAAATCTGTCTGCACATTCTGGTATTTGCTGACAGGTGTGTGGATAATGTGGAACCCACTTCCCACTGCCCTGAAATCTGTCCATGCAGTGGGGCTGTAGGTTTACTCTCTGAAATAAAATGTGGTTAGAAGAGGGGAGAGAATGGAGCAGATAGTGGGTTGAAGAGGGGAGTGGAGAGATAGAGGAGTAAGGGGGGGAAAAAGAAGTGTGCCAACAAATAGAGAGAGAGGCCTATACTGAAACAGATAAAAACAATAGACCACAGCTACAGATGAACCAACTCTCATACAAAAGATAAAAAATAAAAATAAAACATATAGTGATGCTAACATACAAGCTAACCAACCACCTTGTTAGTGTGCTGTTCCTCTGTACAAAGATATGGTTTACAGAGAGAAGAAAAGAGAAGAAAAGGAAAAGGAAAAAAGTAAAAAGGGAACAATACAGTAGGAATAGAATTAAGTCATCAAACTAATAGAATCAATGAAGCACACTCTGAGACATTTCATTTAAGTCCAATGTCCTTTCAGGTCTGATTTCTAGTTTTCTTTTCAAGCTGGTAAGTTAGTTTGCAGTTAGGGTCAGTTGCCCCGATCTGCTGTGAAGGACAGTTCAGTTTACCCTCCGTTCAGCACTCTTGTCTATGTCTTTATCAAGCTTGTTTCTCCTGTTTCGGTGTTGTTACCTTGGATCGCCAGTGGGTGGCGCTATCTCAGCTGCTCTCCCCAGAGGGGGTGGGGCCGGACAGGAACAAGATGGCTGCCTGCCTCAGAGCAGGCAACAGGAGCCTTAAGGCAGGCGGGCAGGACAGTCTCGGTCGCAGGAGAGGTGGCAGCGGTCCCAGCATATCTTCCCTGAAGGGGTTTGATGTGGATCGCCTCAGGCCTGGGTGGTGTGATGTGCTACGGCCGTCACAGAGGCCACGGCAGCAGTGGCGGTGGCAGCGGTGGCGGGGGGAGGGGCTGCGATGGCGGCACCGTTTGCGCGGCAGTGACTGTCCAGTCCATTGCGATGTCCCAGTGGTGGCAACGGCCGAGCTCTGTATGAAGAGCAGGCTGCGATGTTGGGGTCCACAGCCCCCAGGGGCGAGAGTCAGAGACCCACTGCAGATCTCCTTTGCAGAGGGCTTCAGAGACCGGGTTGCCCTGTCGCCATCTTGCTGCTTCCCACCTGGTCAGTCATCTTTAGAAACGCAAATATTTTTAAATGGTACCAAATCTAATGTGATCCGGTGCTCAACCAGGTGTGTCTCTGTATAAATCAATAGCTAACTATTCACATCAGACCCAATTAATGTTCTATGGAATTTATTTCCCAGATGCTTCAAATCACTGAAATGAATAAAGTGGTTTATGATAGGTCACAGGGCACTTTCAAGGACTAGTTTAAAAACAACTGCTGTTTGGGGAGAGCTGAGAGGTCATGATTAGAAGCTGAGAAGTTGCTAAGAAGAGAGAGTCAAGAGAATGGGAATTTTGTTGGAAAGGCTGAGAGGTAGGGATAGAAATGAGGGTTTCTGAAATGCAATTTGAAAAGCTCTCCTAGGGCAACCCCTTTGGGTCCTCTCCCACTGGAGAGCTGGTCTGTGAAGGGCTTTGGAATTCATTCTCAAAGACTAACAATATTATTTGTTCACATTTTACTTATTTGAAACCTCCAGGTATTAGCATCACTTGTATTTTCAGAAAGAACTTCATGGGGTAGTCAATATTCATGTGCCAGCATGATCAATTTATGATGTTCTCATGGTTAAGAGATAGCCCCTCCAACCTTGACATTTTCCTTGAGTGAGAGAACCCTGTCAGATGATGCCCCTGAATTAGTCATCAAAATAACCCATGGTGAGAGGTACTTGACTCTTGTAATTTCTATTGCCCACAAGTTGCTTTGATTGCTTCATGGAAAGTTCAATTTTTGTAACAATAAAGCAATGTACAAACTTAAGTATGAGTTGTATTATATTCTTTAGTCCCTTTAAATCACTTTCATTCTGTTTTCTAGCTCCCATATTTCAGGGTTGATAAAAAAATTTCATGTCAGGACTTTTATTAGTAAGAGAAATTAATACTAGCCAGTCTAATAAACATCCAATTCTTAGGGATTTTATTGCAAATAAATGTATGCTGTTGTCTCACCATTGTACGATTGCATATTTAGCAAGTGACTTTTCTCGCAGTGTTCAGGGATTCTGGATACTCCTTCTTTTGCCATCATCTTCTAAGATATCCTCAGATTACCCTACTTCACCCTCTGCATTCAGTTAGCTAATACAGTCAGCAAAGAGAAAGAACATGGCACATTACCTGAAGGATGTTAGAAGTCTGGACATTGTCTATGTCACTTCTGCCCCTATTTCATTGGCCAGATTCACCTGCAAGGCCCCACCTTAACTGCAAGGAAAGGTAATTTTCCTGTGTACCTAAGAAGAGAGAATGAGTTCAGTTACCATTCAGCCATCTCTTGCTACAATCATTTCTAGGGCTTTCTTTTGCTTTTAAGTTATAGTAAAACCTAAGGAACTTAGTTGCAAAGTGGGAGCTTTTTAGCTTATTATGACTGCAGCTGGCAATCCTCTTATCCAAACCTGTTTCCTTGATACTTATGTTTCTTTTCTCTCATCACCACACAGGAATGCAGAGGCTGAGTCCACTCTTTTTAGGGAAGCCATATAGCCATCAGCACAATGTTCTTGCTAATACTCTAACCTTACCAGGGTACACGTGTGGCTTTTCCTGCTCCAGAGGCCCTGTCTAGGAGTAGTTCTCCTTACTCTCTCCCAGAACTTTTGTCATTCTCACATGACTCCCCTTCCCCCAGTCTTCAATTTGTGGTATTATCTTTCCAATGTGCTTGGAACATTTAGTTTGACTTCTACTTTCTGCCCCACAAAAATCCCTGGAGCAAGAAAGCATAGAAGTGCTTGGTTATCATCGTGAAATAAAGATAGGTGAAAACACTAGGAGAAGAATACAAGTCGTAATTCCACTAAATGGTCATGCCATAAATAAAAGTTGAATTGCATTGATTATATTGATGAATATATCAATTAGACCTCGTTGCAATTAATCACCATACAAATTCTATGAGGTAGGTAACATGTTTCCCCATTTTAAGATGTGGAAACTGAGATTGAATAAGTTGCAGTACTGGTCCCTGGACACACTCCTTATTAGGATGTGTCCATGATGAGAACCAAGGAATAACAGACTCCAGTTCCTGGGTCTTTATATACTAGGTCACACTGAAATGCTAGGTCAGTGGGGGAAGCTACAATTACAACAGAGTGTCAGTAGAAGGGTTGCCAATCCCCTAAACTATGAAGGGTTAGCAGACAGTGATGGCACCTTAGCATTTACCAGGCCTTTGCTTTGTGTCAGACCCAGTGTTAATCAATTTTTACACTCTGTCTTGCTTACTTTTCCTGGCATCACTGTTATAACTATTACAAACAAGGGGATGGAAACTGAGTAAAGTTGTCACTACCCAGTTATTTAGCAGCAGAGCCAGGTCTCAAACCTTAATCCCTATGACCTCATAGTTTACACTCTATTTCACTCTCCTGTGCCTAGATGAAGCCCTACTACAGTTTGACCCAAAGGGGATGTCATACTTCCTCATGATCTATGAGAGGAATAGCCACCCCTTTATCAGTCTTAGGCCACAAGATGGAAATTAACAATTCATTTCATTAAAAAATGAGAAAATGGAAAAGGTTGGACATGAACATGATACATAAGGATTGAGTATGATTCAAACTTGAGGAAAATACTTATGAACCTTATTTGTGGCTATTTGCCTTCATTTGTTGCAAACCTCCATTATGTCCCAGTTTCATGAAGTAATTGCAGGGTATTAAACTTGAACAGCTTAAAGTTATATAATTAATTGCATTCAGCTTCAGTTACAATTACTAATTGATCCAAGCCTGCCAGCATAGCACCTGGCAGCAGTCAGGAGCACAACAGCAGTGGCAGGCAGGTGGTTGCAATAATTAGGTTATTACTTCCCCCCACCCCCCTTCGATTACCAGGTGGTCCAAACCCCAGGGTCAGGCAGGCTGTATTTGGCCCAAGGGTACCATTTCTAACACTGATGTTCTTTTGAAGGAAATATGAGCAATGGCAGAATAGGCAGGTAGATAAGGACAGAGTAGAGCATAAGCACCAAACTGGGCTCACTGAGGCAGAATTGGAGAGTAAGATCTGGCATCCTGAGATAGGATCTGGGGGAAGAGAGAGACTTGTAGATCAGTGGTCTTTGTGTCACTGAAGTTTGTTTTTTTTTTTGAGTCAGAGTCTCACTCTGTCATCCACGTTGGAGTGCAGTGGCACGCTCACAGCCACCGCAGCCTCGACCTGCTGGGCTCAGGTGATCCTTCTGCTTCAGCCTTCCAAGTAGCTAGAACTATGGGTGCAAGCTACCATGTCCGGCTAGTTTTTTTATTTACTGTAGAAACGAGGTTTCACCAAGTTGTCCAGGCTGGTTAGAACCCCTAGATTTAGGCAATCCTCTTGCCTCGGCCTCCCAAAGTGCTGGGATTACAGGCTTGAGCCACCGTGCCCAGACTGTCACTGAGCTTTTGACTTTCAGGCTATGCCCTCTAACAAGGGGATCTGGGAAGCAAATAAGGATGAAGCTCCAAAAGCAGGCCTGCAATCTGAAGTTACAAGCATCATTGCTTAGAGGTCATAAGCATCGGATTTGCAATCGGACAGAGGTTTTTGTGTCTGTTTGGTTGTTCTGTTTATTTTCCCCTGGATTTGCTTCTTATTAAGTGCAACACCTTAGAAAAGTTACATGCCTTTGCTAGGCCTCAGTTTCTCATCTGCGGAATAGAAAAAGATTATATGGCTGTTGTGCCCACTAAAGGAGAAAATGCAAAAACGTCGCTTAGCACATGTCTGTTGAACAGTAAATTGATCATGAATGTTAACCTGTTTTACTTGTATTGTTTCCAAAATATGAAACAGTTCAGTGTCCTGCATTTTTAGCTAGGATGAGTGACAAAAATCGTAGCTTTGAAATGATAGACATTGTCTTCTTCATATTTATAATAATAACAGCCACAAGTTACTGAGTATGTGTGCCATGGAAAATGCTAAGTCCTATACTAGCCTTAATTCCTGTCATCCTCAACCTTAAGGTTGATATTAATATCCCCATTTTATAGATTAAAAAACTGAGGCACAGAGAGGTTACATTACTTGCCTGAGATTTATGTCTATTTTTAGCCAGCATGTGAGGACATGACTTAGAACACAGATATCTAATTCCACCATCATTAATCAGTGCCTTTCCTGCTTTTACAGACCCTGGGAAAAATGATTTCAGGTTCTTTCTGGCAATATTAACAAACTTTTATGTTTGGGTGCCAGTTTATCCTAGCCTATCTCTTATATTGTAATTCAAACTGACTTTAGAAACAATCAGCATGGTATAGAAAACATACATTTAGAGCATGTTCAGAAAGGATGTGATAAATTTATTATTTATTACTTTTTAAAAATTTTCTTAGCTTTTCTCTATTTTTGTTTGTTGTCTTTGAGCATTAAAACATGCTCTTGAGCATCCTGCAGGAATTCATGCTGAGGTCAGTGTTAAATGGCTGGTTGGGAACTTTTATAGGTCCATGATCTTAAATCAGAAAGCAGAACATTGCCAAGAGATATTAAAAATAATTGCAATAAAGATGATTGCACCTGTATCAAGAACATCTGATAAATAAACTTGTCCTTTACTGGAAACTCATTTCTCTCAACTGCCGTAGAGGAGTAGGGGAAAGTCTTTGCTTGGAAGGCACACTAGAAAACAGGAAAAAATACAGTTGTTTTTTAAATTTTTAAATAGTTTTGAGTCTTTGTTGGAGTGGTCTTCTGATCAATAGAAATGACTAAGAAATCTTATGGTCTCATCTCTCAGGTTTTATGTTTCCCATTTATTTAACCAAGATAATAAAAAGTCATATGTGGTCTCTTTAGTCATTTCCAAATGGAGCTGGCATCTTTAGTTTATCTCCAAATAGCTCTGGCTGCAGATTTCATTTTAGAACTGTCTTTAGCATAGTCAACTTCTAGGTAGAAAGGCAAATATCACCTTTGGTTTCCTTATTAATAAAAATGAGGCTTCTTGGTTTGAAGGACTTGGGTAATGATGATGAAAAATTGTGTCTTTTTTGGCTCTTGGGAACAGCTGTAAGACCTGGTCAGTTTTCACATTTTGAGTCCCTTTATTTTCAATCCATCCCCTCAATCTTAGATTTAACAAGTTCCCAAGATCAATACATTTCTGTTAGAATTAGTGGAAATTAAAATCTGTGATTTGGCTTCACCCAACACCCTTACAAAATCTTCAGGAGAACAGCTCAAATATTGAGGCCCAGTCAAATGACTTTGCTGGATCTTTATTCTCCTGACAGTCCTAGGTTGGTAGGAAATGGGCTTCAAACTTAAGCATATCCTTTATGCTGGCATTCGTGTTGCTGAAGTATCTCAGGGACATTGCCGATTCAGAAGTGCCTCCCCACTCTACATTGTGTCCAGGCGGCTAGCTTCACAGTGACCTCTGGAAGTGTTAACTTCTTATTCATAATTCTGCAAACAATGAACGTGTACAGCACACAGTATAGTAGAAGGATGTTTTAGGTGGGGGTTGATTTCAAATTCAACTTGTAAGGTATAAATTGTATGAATTGCTCATAAAACTGATGTAAATTTCTCTTTACTGAATTTTGATAATAGATACATGATGACCATATATGTGTCAATTTGGAGATGGGGATGATGTCTCATCAATCTCAAATTCCCACCCAGCCAAGGTTTCAGGGCTGGGAAACTTTACTCTTTCTTTAGTTGAATACAAAGTAGTTATTGGTGTGAAAAGAGGACCATGTAATATGAAAAATACGTCATTCAAACTAGAATTGTACACTGAAATGGGATGACCTCAATTTGCAAGGATCTCAGGAATTTACAACCAAGTTAAATTATTCTTTTTTGGCTCCTTTTCTCTTCCATTTACATATTCCTTCTTTCTTTCTCTTTTATGAAGTAAGTGTTCTTAATTTAATGTAATTTAATTTAAATAAATGTATGCAATAATAGTATATATGTATTTTGTATCAGGAGAGAACATTCTGCATATGTGGAACTAAGGAGAAAATTGAATGGAAAAAAATCTGCATCTAGCATCAAAGTTAGCCAAGCAACATGGTGACTGAAGGAAGAAATCCCAAATGCTGGGGAAAGGCATGGCTTTTGTTAAAATTTCTATTCATTCAGCATACACTTACCAAGTGCCTACTATATACTATAAGCATTGTATAGTTTGCTGGAGGCAGCGTTGAGAAGGATATGAACTCTAGTTTCAAAGAGCTCACAGTCTTGTCTGAAGAAGAAAAGGTTTGGCAGATAGGAGGAAAGTTGTGACTGGAAGGAAACTGAAGGAGAACTGGATGAAAGATGTCAGTAAGTCACCTGGGGTGGGGGGTGCTAGAAGGTGCCCCATTCTGAGATCAGGAGAGCTGATTCAAGTGCCCTCAATTTCCCAAACTGTGCTTCTTGGAGAAATGGGACTACATGGTATTCACAAGAGACCTTCAAAGGCAAAGCCCACCAGAATTTCTGTAACCAAATAATGTAAGAAACTATTAGCAACTCTACCCTCTAACAGACACATACATGTTTGTATAGTAGAAATGGAAAGTTCAGCTGGGCTCGGTGGCTCAGCCTGTAATCCCGTGCCTTTGGGAGGCTGAGGTGAGTGGATTGCCTGAGCCCGCGGGTTCGAGACCCGCCTGGGCAGGCGAGACCTCATCTCTACAATAAATCAAAAAATCAGCCAGGGGTGGTAGCGCATGCCTATAATTCTGGCTACTTGGAAGGCTGAGGTGGAAGGATTGCCGGAGCCCAGCAGGTCGAGGCCGCGGTGGCCAGGAGCGGCCACTGCACTCCAGTCTGGGTGACAGAGTGAGACTCCAACTGAAAAAAAAAAAAAAAAAAAAAGAAATGGAAAGTTCTTATGCTCTTGTAAGGTCAGTGGGTATGATCTGTATTTTATAATGAAAAACTGGGGCTGGAATAAATAAAGTAACTTGCCAGATAACCATGACAGCTAATTGTAGGGCTTCTTTTAGCAGAAGTTTGCAAACTTTTTTGATAAAGGTACGAGTAGTAAATATTTAACTCTTTTGTGGGCCATACACTCTTTGTTGCAACTACTCAACTCTGCCCTGCAGTGTGAAAGCAGGCTTAGACAATATGTAAATGAATAGATGTGACTGTAACCAATAAAACTTTATTTACATAATCAAGCAGTGACTAGATTTTATAAGAGAACCAGTTTGCCAACTCTTGTAGTTTGAACTTTATGGTTAGATCATTTATGTCTTTGGAGTCAAATCACCTGAATGACTCTACAGAAGATATTTAACCTCCCCATTCCTTAGTTCTCCATCTATAATTTGGACATTACAATAGTATCCACCTCAGATGTGTTGTGAGAATTAAATATAACAATGCTCTGTAGATTTTTAGTGAGTCAAAATGCAAATGCCCAGGTGTTAATTGTGTTGACTACAATTTGTTTTGTTCCACATCTTAAAAAATTAATCAGAACCATGCCTTTAATTGCTTTTGTTTGAACCTCTGCATAACTATATATATTATATGTGTATGTAATGATATAATAATACTCTGATACCAATACAGCTAAATATATTTCTCTGTATCTGTGAGGACGCTAAAAAACAATGTTTACCTTTATCACAGGGACATAAATTTTCCCATAAAAGGTATACTGTCATGATATGCTGAACCAAAAAAAAAAAAAAAAAAAAAGGGCTTGCAATTAGGAATGTGCCTTGTATGTCCATCTGTACTTAATCCTAAATTTTCTGGTTTGGAATTCCATCTGTGTACTTGACCTTCCCTTCTACCATTGGATTTACATTCTATTTTCATAGAGTAGAGTAGAGATTCTCAAACAGTGGTCTGCAGGCTAGCAGTATCAGCATCTCCTAAAAATGATTAGAAATTCAAAGTGTTAAGTCCCACCTCAGACTTCCTGACTTAGAAAGTCTAGGGCCGAGAATTTGATGGTAGAACCCAGTAATCTGTGAATTATGTAAATCATTTGGTAATAGTTCTGTCAATTATATAGCACTTTATAATTTTCCAAAATACTTATCCTCCTTAAACTGCATTCCTTACTTATAGTTAGTCTTATTGCCATGAAGCCTTGATCATTCCTCCTTGGGTTGACCAAAGTATACTGATACATTTTGATGGCAATGTCAGATTTATGGTTTCTAATCTTCTAAAGCCACAGTCTGCAACCTTTTTGGCATCAAGGATCAGTTTTGTGGAAGACAATTTTTCCATGGACCAGGGTAGGAAGGATGGTATTGGGATAATTCAAGTACATTATATTTATTGTGCACTTTATTTCTATTATTATTACATTGTAATATATAAAGAAATAATTAAACAATTCACCATTAAAAAAAGAGCTGTGGATGGACGTGGTAAATAAAATAATGGATGGACCGCTCAGAGATTAAAATAAATGTTGTAGGAGCACCAACTTTCATAAAGCAGCTCCTAGGTAAACTAAAAAAAGATATCAACTTCAAAACCATCATAGCTGGGGACTTTAATACCCCACTAACAACCCTAGACAGATCATCAGGACAAAAAATCAGCAACGAGATTCGAAACCTCATTGTGACTCTTGATCAAATGGACTTAATTGATACCTACAGAACCCTCCATCCAAAACCACAGAATACAGATTCTACTCATCACCACATGGAACGTACTCTAAGATCAACCACATACTTGGCCATAAATCAAGCATAAGCAAATTTAAAAGGACCAAAATTTACCATGCACCTTCTCAGACCACAGTGGAATAAAAATAAACATTAACACCAACAAGGGTCCCCCCAAACCCACAAAGACATGGAACTAAACAGCATGATGCTAAACAACTCCTGGGTCAATGATTAAATCAAAACAGAGATTAAAAGATACCTGGAAACAAATGAAAATGAAACAACATCTTACCAAAATTTCTGGGACGCCATGAAAGCTGTAGTAAAAGGGGAATTTGTATCCCTACGAACGCACATGAAGAAAATGGAAAGAGCCGGGCTCGGTGACTCAGCATGTAATCTCACGCCTTTGGGAGGCTGAGGTGAGTGGATTGCCTGAGCCCACGGGTTCGAGACCTGCCTAGGCAGCGAGACTTCATCTCTACAATAAATCAAAAATTCAGCCGGGCGTGGTAGCGCATGCCTGTAATTCCAGCTACTTTGAAGGTTGAGGCAGATGGATCACCGGAGCCCAGCAGGTCAAGGCTGTGGTGGCCGGGAGCAGCCACTGCACTCCAGTCTGGGCGACAGAGTGAGACTTCAACTCAAAAAAAAAAAAAAGAAAATGGAAGGATCACAAATTAACAGCCTAACAAGACACCTAAGGAAGCTGGAAAAGCAAGACCACAAAAACCCTAATTTCAGCAGAAGAATCCAGATCACCAAAATAAAAGCCCAAATCCAGGACATAGAAGACAAAAAGATAATACAAAAAATCAATGAAACAAAAAGCTGATTCTTCAAAAGGATAAACAAGATCGACGGTCCCCTAGCTAGACTGACCAAGAAAAAGAGAAAAAAAAACCCAAATAAACACCATCAGAAACACAAAAGATGAAGTCACATCTGACCTTGAAGAAATACAAAAGATCATTAGAGATTATATGTACACTTGTATGGAAACAAATTTGAAAACTTTAAGGAAATGGAGGACTTTCTGACATCACACAACCTACCTAGGTTGAAACAAAAAGATTTGAGACCCTAAATAGACTAATAACAATCAAGGAAATTGATTATGTAATAAGAAAACTACCTACAAAAAGAAGCCCTGGACCAGATGGGTTTCCAGCAGAATTCTACAAAACATTTAAAGAAGAGCTGATACCAATCCTACTGAAGGTATTCCAGGAGATTGAGAAAGATGGAATTCACAAGTCATTTTACAAAGCTAACATCATGTTGATACCCAATCCAAGCAAAGACCCAATAAAGAAAGAGAACTACAGGCCAATATCTTTGATGAACATAGATGCTAAAATTCTCAACAAGATCCTAGTGAACTGGATTCAACAACACATCTCAAAAATCATCCATCATGCCAGACTCAGTGACTCAGCCTGTAATCCCATGCCTTTGGGAGACTGAGGTGAGTGGATTGCCTGAGCCCATGGGTTCGAGACATGCCTGGGCAACTTGGCGAGACCTCATCTCTACAATAAATAAAAAATTAGCTGGATGTGGTGGCGCATGCTTGTAGTTCCAGCTACTTGGAAGGCTGAGGTGGAAGGATAGCCAGAGCCCAGCAGGTTGTGGCTGCGGTGGCCAGGAGTGGCCACTACACTTCAGTCTGGGTGACAGAGTGAGACTCCAACTCAAAAAAAAAAAAAAAAATCATCCATCATGACCAAGTAGGCTTCATCCCTGGGATGCAAGGCTGATTCAACATTCATAAAACCATAAATGTAATTAAATACATCAACAGATGTCAAAACAAAAACCACATGATTATATCATTAGATGCAGAAAAAACTTCTGATAAAATCCAGCACCCATTCTTGATAAAAACCCTCGAACATCTAGGCATATGGGGAACATACCTCAAAATAGTAAAAGCCATCTATGAGAAACCCATGGCCAGTATACTCCTAAATGGACGAAAATTAGAACCATTTCCCCTGAAAACTGGAACTAGACAAGGATGCCCACTCTCACCCTTCCTGTTCAATATAGTATTGGAAGTCCTGGCTAGAGCAATCAGAGAAGAGAAGGCAATCAGGGGTATCCAAATAGGAAAAGAGGAAGTCAAGTTATCTCTCTTTGCAGATGACATGATTGTGTACCTTGAAAAACCCAAGAGAATCTGTCAAAAACCTTCTTACACTGATAAAGGCCTGTGGCAAAGTCTCAGGATATAAAATAAATGTGCAAAAGACAACTGTATTTCTCACAGCAATAATAAACAAACAGAAACTCAAATAAAAAGCACAATTCAATTCACAATAGCCACAAAAAAATGAAATACCTTGGCATCTTCCTAACCTGAGACGTGAAAGACCTTTACAATGAAAACTGCTCAAAGAAATCAAAGATAACACAAACAAGTGGAAGAATATCCCATGCTCATGGAATGGAAGAATCAGTGTTGTGAAGATGTCCATCCTACCTAAGGCAATCTACAGATTTAATGCAATACCCATCAAATTACCAGCAACATTCTTCTCAGAGCTAGAAAAAACAACACAGGAATTCATATGGAAACACAAATGACCAAGAATAGCCAGAACAATCCTCAGCAAAAAAAACAAAGCAGGTGGTATCACATTACCAGACTTCAAACTTTGCTGTAAAGATACAATAATCAAAACAGCTTGGTATTGGTACAAGAATAGGCACATAGACCAATGGAATAGAATTGAGATTCCAGAAGCAAAACCTCAATTTCTCAACCAACTCATCTTCGACAAAACCTCCACCACCTACCACTGGGGAGAGGAGAACCTATTCAGTAAATGGTGCTGGGAAAACTGGCTGACCACATGCAGAAGATTGAAACAGGACCCCTATTAATCCTCATACACAAAAGTGAACTCTAAATGGATCAGAGACCTAAATGTAAAACCTCAAAACATAAGAACCTTAGAAAATGAAGGACATACCCTCATGGAAATTGGAACTGGCATCCAATTCCTGAACAAAACCCACAACCCACAGGCCATAAGAGAAGATTGACAAGTGGGACTCATTAAACTGACAAGTTTCTGCAAAGCCAAAGAAACCACCAAGAGAGCAGGGAGACAGCCTACAGACTGGGAAAAAGTATTTGCCAACTCTAGGTCTGACAAAGTCTTAACATCTTGGATCTACAAAGAACTCAAACATGCTGAAAAGAAAAAACAAACAACCCCATTATAAAATGGGCAAAAGATATGGACAGACACTTCTCAAAGGAAGACATCCGAGCAGCCAACAGACACATGAAGAAATGTTCAACCTCACTAATCATCAGGGAGATGCAAATCAAAACCACACTGAGATACCACCTAACTCCAGTCAGAATGGCAATTATCAATAACTCAAAAAATAACAGTTGCTGGAGAGGGTGTGGCAAAAGGGAACACGTCTCACTGTTGGTGGGAGTGCAAACTAGTGCAACCTCTGTGGAAAACAGTATGGCAATTCCTAAAAGCTCTAAATATTGACCTCCCATATGACCCCCGCAATCCCCCTACTGGGAATATACCCTGAAGAACTCAAATCACTCTATAAAAAAGATACCTGCACATGTATGTTTATCGCAGCATTGTTCACAAGAGCAAGAACCTGGAAGCAACCATGCTGTCCATCAAAAGAGGACTGGATTAAAAAAATGTGGTACATATACATGGTGGAATACTATGCATCCATATAAAAGAACAAAATCATGAATTTCGCAGCAACGTGGATGGAACTAGAGTCTATAATACTGAGTGATCTCTCACAGAAACAAAGATCTGAGTATCACATGTTCTCACTCATATAGTGGACCTTGAACATCCAACGTAATACTATAAGAAAATGACTGACAGTGGTGGGAAACTATGGGGGGGAGGGGAAGGGAGATGGGATTAACTCTTATCAACAAGGGTGCCTGAACGAAGCATATTTGTATACCTAATCCTTAACTATACCCCACAATATCATAATAAAAAATATTGATCATAAAAAATAAAAATAAAATAAAATAAATGTTGGATTCTGACTTAAAGTCTAT
Source organism: Cephalopachus bancanus (assembly GCA_027257055.1). Taxonomy (NCBI): domain Eukaryota; kingdom Metazoa; phylum Chordata; class Mammalia; order Primates; family Tarsiidae; genus Cephalopachus; species Cephalopachus bancanus. The sequence continues at coordinate 1,157,915 of JAPVLO010000071.1, read as the reverse complement.
CACCAGATGCAGCTATACAATTGAAATATATCAACTCACTTACCACTCACTGATAGAATTTTGAAGTGAGTCTGAAAGCAATTGATTTATTATGGTCTCTGCACAGTCAAACCTTACTGCTAATGTTAATCTGTATTGCAGCTGCTCCCAGCACTAGCATCACCACTTCAGCTCCATCTCAGATCATCAGGCATTAGATTCTCAAAAGGAGCATGAAACCTAGATCTCCATGCCTATGAGAATCTAATGCCACCACTGATCTGACAGAAAATGGAGTTCAAGTGGTAATGCCAGTGATGGGGAGCTGCTGTAAATACAAATGAAACTTCACTTGCTCGAATGTCACTCTCCTGCTGTGCAGTCCATGTCCTAGCAGGCCACGGAAAGATACTATCTATGGCCTGGGGGTTGAAAACCCCTGCTTTAAAGCATGGGTCAGCAAAACTACAGCCCTGTGAACCAAATCTGGCCCAATACCAGATTTTGTCAATAAAGTTTTTTTGGAACACAGCCATACTCATTTTTTTTAGTTGGCTATGAGTGGCTGCCTTTATATACTACAGCAGCAGGATTGAATAGTTGCCACAGAGGTTGTATAGTCCACAGAGCAGAAATGACTTACTATTTGTCCCTTTATATAAAACATTTGCCAATCACTGGTCTAAAGGTAACAAATGTCACTCATAGATCTTGATCCACAAAATAGCAAAAGAGTTTCCTAACTTTTATTCCAGAAGTTTTCTCAACTCTTCTGTATATATGTTTCTTGGTGGGCTCAACCACTGTGCTCATTAGGACTATAATTTTTTTCACCAGAATCAGTAAAACTAAGTTTATTCTCTTTTTCTCCTATGGCTCAATAATGGGGACACTATCAAGATTCTGTTTATTAAATTATCTTAATTAGGTGTTTTCTGGGAGTACTATTAACTATGTGTGTACCATTCTGACATAATGAAATTCTGAAAATATTTCAAGAGGAATATTTTAAGCCCAGACAAGATGCAAAAAAGGAAATATAATATACTCTTGCCTTTCTGATTATGTTATCTGAAAAACCCAAAGTGCTTTATAGTGCACTCTATGTCCAGACTGAGAATGAGGAATGACAAAATTTTTAGATAAATTGGTTTGTGAAATATTTATGTGCACTTTAGTGGCACAGACAGGAGGTAATCTGTTTTGTATTGAATCAGCTTGGGAGAGAAAAAAAAGCACAACGTTAATGAGAATTTTTAAAGCTACTTTTAAATTCATGTTGGCAAAAGACAAATAGTCAAGACTTGTAATTTCTATAAATGTAATGGCTATAGAACAAATAAAGCTTTATTAACTTAAACAAAGATAGCTTTTCTTTCAAGGGCATAGCAGTTTCCTTTTCTTTCTGAGTAATCTGAAGGACTGCTGTTCTCTATGCATTGATCAACCTTTTACAATATGTTAGTTGGATTTTACTAAGTACTGATGAGTGTGAAAAAAATCATAGGATGACTTCAGCTTAGTACACCAGACAAGGCTGTCGTCTGGGCGTTAGTCAATATATTTTCAGATAAGTTATACAATGGCCTTGCTGTAAAACTTTGGACCAATACTTCCTTTCTCCATTTCGTCAGCTGATTCTGCCCATATAAAGGCATTTAACTGATTTTAGCGTCTGATGAAGATGATACTGTACTTTCAATGTGTTAATTAATCAGTCTAGAAAAGTATGTTAAAGACTGAGTCAACTCTTAAGTCAAGGCTTAAACCTTTCGTTTTACCTGACATTCCTAAACCAGGGTCTGACATCTCTTCAATGTGCTCCCATAGTCTTTCCTACAAACTTATCTCTGTCACTGCATGATTCACTCTGGATTGAAATTACTAGCTGTGTTGGCTGTCTCCCCCTGTAAATTGTGGCATTCTTGAAGGTAGAAGGTGTATCTTAACCATCATACCAGCATACCATGGATGTTAAATATATTTATGGAGAAATTAACTAAAGAGACTTAATTGTTTAACTAATAGACTGGAAGTTCTGCTGTAAGGATGGTAAGACCCATATAGCCCATGTAAGCAGTCAAAATCTGCCAGGGAGCTTGCTAAAGAATACACTTCTGGAACAAGGTATGCAAAAAAAGAGATGGAATTCCATGTAGACTTGCACAATTCAAACTTTTATGTCTATACATTTGTGTAATCCCTTTAAGGTCTCCTGATCTGACCATACCTCTCAATCTTCCATTTATTTAAAAATACCCTTTTTGCTGACCACTTCCAAAATGCTTTGGCTTGGATTGCTGAATGTTTTTTATTTTTTAACAGATACACTAATCTCAGGAATGATGCATTTCAGCTCTAGCATCATTAAAATAATATCCCATTGACATTCTGCGATTCACTGTTGAGTAAGCACCTTTATTACAATCTCTATTTTCCAGGGTTTATAATTTTGCCATAAAAATTCACTCTGGGTAGAAACTTGATATAGGTCTCGCCTCTGAGTAGCATTTTCTTCAAGTAGAATCTCAAAGTAAACTGTTTAATGTATGAGGACTATTGTGGCATTTACAATTATTCAAGTGGAATTCTGAAAAGGGCCTTTCAGGCATTGTAACTTATGTTGGCACCTGTAATATTGACACTTCATGTGGTTGTGTCATCAGGCAAGCTTTCAATAGATTATTTTCACCCCTTGAGAAACTACCCTGAATATGTTATGTGGAATATGAGGGGAGACCCATAAAAACCATAATTACTTTTTGGAGGGCAGGTCCCTTGTAATATAGGCTTCCCCTGCTAGTATCAGTGTAGCAGCTAGCATTGTTGTGAGAAGCTTCAGATAATTTTTTGGAGATTCTTTCAGTGCGTTGGTCCGTTTCATGATGAGTGATTTATGAGTGCACCTGCCCATACTGAGTTGAGTGTTCAGCAGTTTTTGACCTAAAATAGAATGACTGCTGTGCCCCACCCTCTCTATTCACTGATCTCACCCTGAGCGACTTTTTTATGTTTCTCCAGATGAAAAAGTCCTCAAAAGGAAACGTTTTGCCAATGTGGAAGAGGTGAAACAAAAACAGCAGACACACTAAAAGGCATCAGAATTGACAAGTTCAAAAGCTGTTTTGAGCAGTGGAAAAAGTATCTCAATAGGTGTACTGCACCAAATGAAAGTACTTTGAAGGTAACTAAAATTTAAACATGTAAGAATAAATACACTGGCCAAGCTCGATGACTCAACCTGTAATCCTAGCACTTTGGGAAGCGGAGGCAAGTGGATTGCCTGAGTTCGAGGGTTCAAGACCAGCCCGGGCAACTTGGCGAGATCTCGTCTCCACAATAAATTTTTAAAAATTAGGTGGGCCTGGTAGCCCGTGCCTGTAGTTTCCGCTACTTGGAAGGCTGAAGCAGAAGGATCGCCCAGAGCCCAGCAGATCGACGCTGGAGTGGCCATGACTGTGCCACTGCATTCCATCCTGAGTGACAGAGTGAGACTCCAACTCAAAAAACAAACAAACAAAAAAAAAACAAAATAAAAGAATAAATATACCATCTTTTATAAATAAATTCCAGGGTTTTCTGGGTCCCCCACATATTCCCTGCTTTTGTAAATTCAGCAAGTTCTCTATTTTGCAGAATCTTTTGTTTTTCATTGCATTCTCTTTTCCTTCTTCATTTGCCTTTTCTCTTACTTGGCTTTTCCTCATGACCTCATCTACCATGTTCATTCTCTTGGCAACACACGTGTGTGTGTGTGTGTGTGTATGTGTGTGTGTGTGTGTGTGTGTGTGTGTGTGTGTGTGTGAGAGAGAGAGAGAGAGAGAGAGAGAAAGAGAGAGAGAGAGAGGAAGAGAGAGAGAGAGAGAGAGAGAGGAAGAGAGCGAGCTTTTGTAAATTCAGCAAGTTCTCCATTTTGCAGAATCTTTTGTTTTTCATTGCATTCTCTCTTCCTTCTTCATTTGCCTTTTCTCTTACTTGGCTTTTCCTCATGACCTCATCTACCATGTCCATTCTCTCTTGGCAACACACATGAGAGAGAGAGAGAGAGATGGCTACATGGGGAAATTAAATTAATATCTAGTGCTTAGCATCAGCTCTCAGATTTTCACATATCATTACCCACCTTGTAGATCTGGTGTATTTTCCTGCAATTCTACTTTCTCCATCCATCTGAAATATAACTGAATTGAATCTTTTCTTTTACTCTATTAAACATTTAATGACTGTATAAACACCTTTGTATATCCTTTGAGGTATATCATTTTAGGAATGCATTTTCCCCAGCACACTTTATAAAATATGTTTAAAGCCAATTATTTAAATGCTGCTAAGCATATGTCAGTACCTATGTAGTAGCTCTTCCATATTATGAATAAACAAAGTTTATACATAGAGTTTTTGGTCCGTTGTTCAAAGAGCATAAAATTCAGGTCAAGGTGCACAAACCCAAAAGAGAATTTGAAAATAGGCAAAAGCCCAGAAGTTAAGCTGTGTTGTGCATGGAAAACTATCAACTGTTGGAATTTTAGAATCTCCTCTTCTACCTGTTAGTGACTCTTCACACCAACACCTCCTACAATAAAAAAAATTCATAAATTTGCAACAATCACTATGGCATGAGATGTGAACCCCCCAAAGCCCTTTATTTTATCAGCAAAATTGCCTAGTCAGCAGTGATGAACCTCTCACATACACAGATTCTGTCTACTCCCAAATCTATCTGAAGCCTTGTATTTAGAGAAAAACTTCTTCAGTAACATGTTGGTCTTAAATTTGTCCCAGGTCAAATAATTGACTTGGCCACTCAACTTCTGAATATAAAATCCATATAAGTAGCTAAAGTAATACGCTTAGATAGTTTTATTCATTCAAGAGCATTTGCTCCATACCAGGTACTTTACTCTGCAGATGCAAAAGGTGAAGAAAGTATGGCTTCTACCCTCAAATTACCTAAAATCTTTTATACAAAACATAACTAACCAGCATCCTGTAGTAAAATGTAGTATTAAGATAAGGGCTTATTTATTCAACAAATATTTATTTATTAAGTCCTTTCTGTATACTATGCACTGTTTTAGGCTGTAGGAATATAGTGATGAACTAAACAGACAAAACCTGTTCTCTTATTTCCAGACAAGACAGAAAGACAGACAATAGATGAGTAGCTAAGCTTGAAAGACAGTAGCTTTTTTTGCTCACTGCTATGTCCTCAGCCTCTACTGCAGTGCCTGGCACATAGTATATACTCAATAAATATTTGGGAATTTGAGTCAAACAAAGGCTACAACAAATGCTACAGAAGGGGAAACATTTACATGGCATAAGTGATCATGGAGGACTGAGGAGGGATTAGTTCAGTGACTGTAGGGGCTAGAGAGGTTCAGCCCAACCTTGAACTGTCTACAGGAAACTGAAAAGTGGGGTGAGTGGAAGTAGCAATGTCAGATGGAAGAGGGAGAATACTGAGCAAAGGCTTAAAGGTATGAAAGACTACAGCACATCCCAGATACTGAAATTCAGTGTGGTCAGAGTTCAGAGACTGGACAGGTGGGTTGGAACTTGATTGTGAAGGTCTTATTTGCTAGGGACAAGGTATGACTTTACTACAGACGTCGAGGATGCCAAAAATGTTTAAGCTTAGTGGGCAATTAACCCATCTGCATTTCAAGTTTCTCCTTTCCTCAGCCACTTTCCCCACCATAGTTATTGGTGCTTTTTTCCTTTCTGTCATTCAATCATATTATCATCCATTTGAGACTTTTTCAAAGTATAGGCAGAGTTTTTCACCATAGGCAGAGTTATATCCAGTGTTCTCTTATTTAGTCAGTAATTAAATCATTTGCCATCTTGAGACCCCTAGCAAGGTAAAGCCACCTTTTGGGGCATCCAAAGGGGTGTGTTGCATAGTAGATGAGAAGCCAACAGCATACTCTGTACCATAAAGGAAGCCAGTAGCGTCTGACTTCCCACATTAAAAATTAACAGTGTGCAATATACAGCAAAGCCTGCCGCACTCCTCCCTTGTGAAGCACATAATGGGAGAAGCACCCCTCCCTGGAGGATGGGAAGGGAACATTTTCACATAGAGGTGCCAATTTAATCATCAGAAGAAAGTTCTGTGAATCAAATGGAGGGTAGAACTCTCAGGAAGAGGCTGGAGGTTTAATTGCCCATTTGTGGATCCTGAAATCCCCTTATAGGCTTGTATAAGTGCCAAGGGAAGTATATCCGCCATGAAGCCTCACCAAGTAGACATGCAGTAAATATCTCCTGAATGATAAATAAGATCAAGGATTTAAACTGGTCACCTCTGGCAGATGCCTCAGAGGTTAGAATATTCTCAATATTGTCTGTGGAAGCTTTAAGGTTTATAAAGCCTTTTGCAAACACTGCCTCTTTTTATCTTTAGTACTATTCAGCATAAAACAGGAATTTTCCCTATTATTCAGAGGAGGCTCAGGGAGGTTAAATGAGTCTCCCAAGGTCACATGGATGGTTAGTACTATGGTTGGGACATGAGTTGTGGTCTGCTGAGTCTAAAGATAGGACGTTTCCTTTATGCTCCAAAAGTATAATGTCCAGGCTGTGAGTCCAATTTGCAAAGTGTTGTCAGATGACTGCTTCAAAACCACTTCATAGGAGTTAAAATGCAGATTTGGGGCCTCAATCAATCAACTGCTCTGTCAGCAAGGTTGCAGGAATTTGCATTTTTAACAGGGGCACTAGGGAATTCTTATCACACAAAACTTTGGGAAACACTGTACCAAAGAAAACCTAACGTAAGTTGAAATATTTAATGGTTACAGAGGTCTAACTTAGTCCCCACATAAAGCTTAAAAACACAGGAGAACCCATGTAAATATTTCTTAAGAAACTATGAAGACAAACTTGGAGGTAAATCTAAAGATCACTTTCAATGTCATTGACCTGTGATAGTGTTCTCTTGTTTTTCAGTTTTTTACTTCAAATTTTATGATTTTTTAGGAACCATTGATCACTATCATAAATTTGGAAATCTTTTATGTATTTATTGATCCTAATAAGTTTCTTTTCAAATACCAAAGAAAATAGGCTAGATTTGTTTGGTTCACCAGCAAATCACTGGAACAGTATCTCTTGTGTTGTGTTCTATTCCTTCTAGCCCAGTGGCAGTGGCTGTAACTACAGCAAAACTTGATGAATAAATGCGTGTCTATGAATTTCAAAATTTAAATAAATGTGGGCCCATGAATCAAGTTCAACAGACTTAGCATTGATAGAACAAATCATTCACTGAAATTTCAGGATGTTCGAGTACATTAATTTCCATTGCATTTTATATATCTACTAGCTTTCAAAGCAAGTAGTTGAGTGTGATACAATTTTACATTTCTAGAAATAATCATAATTTAGATGTTGAATATCTGCTTAATCTCTATTCTAGTCTAAGAAGGTTGAAATTTAGAAATGAATGGCTTTTCTTTAGATCCTGGTAGCAGATTATAATTGTGATCAGTACATTCTGGTATCAATGGTTTAACTAAAAGTTATTCCTGATGACTTTGGAGTTGTCTTATTATAAGGTGGCACGTATATTTTAAAATTCTCTGTTTAAGGGGTCTAAATCTGCCTCTGATCTTAGCAATTCCAACAAGCATATTTTCTTTCTATCTTAAGAGGAACTTGTTGGAACATACTTCTATCTTAATAGAAACTTGAAAAATAGACAATGTTTTCTCATCTCTCAGCTATAGTCAAAAGTTTTTATCAGTCCAGATGCTGTGTTGTAGAAGCTGGATGTAATTTTTACCTTTTCTGGACTTCCAGAGTATATAGTCTTTCTTTCTTTTATGACACATCAGTTATCTGTGTAGTATTATTGTTGTTGAAGTTTGTGCCCTTTCCTCTGCAAATTTTCACTTCTTTAATGGATGGTCATATTTGTAAATTTTTATATCCTGTACAGGATCTTTAAGCTAGGTACTATAGTGGTTAGCCTCCAAGACATCTCCAAGTAATTTATGTCTTCATGTATGCGTGACCTTCCTACACTGACTCAGGGCTAGCCTTGTATGACTGATAGAATATGCCAAATGTGATGATGTGCAACTTTCAAAGCTAGGTTATAAAAGGCACTGGAGCTTCTTCCTATTCTTTTGGATCACTCACTCTGCGGGAAACCAACTGCCATGTAATGATGACACTCAACCCTTTAATGACACTCATATGGATAGGGACTGAGGCACCAAATTAAAGCTAGAACCAAGCTGCCAGCCCTGTAATGAGTCACCTTGGAAGTGAATCTTCCAGACCCAGTCAATATCTCACTGCAGCATAGGAAAAACTGAGCTGGAATCTCTTAATGGAACACCTTCAACTTCCTTTCCCACAGAAATCATGTGACAGTAGCTATTTGATCACATAGCGTTGAACATCTGTTTAGTAGATAGAATTTTATGGCTAATAAATGATAATTATGGCTTTAAGTCAGTAAGTCTTGGGGCAGTTTGTTACTTGGCAATACCTAGCAAACAAAGAATTTTGTGGTCAAGGGCAAGATTATGACAAATGAAAGTTCAAATTATTTGATACATGCTGAATTCTATGGCAATCATGACTCTGTAGTTCTCTCTGTTGGTGATGTGAAGATTTTTAGAGAAACATTAGTTTTTTAACTAGACTTTACAAGAACAGATTATGGTGGTGAGATAGAGAAAGGCAACTTATATCTGTGGCAAATCCTTAAAAGACTGAAGTCTTGCTGCCTCCAGTTGTTGGCCCCAAAATTTGTTGTCCTGGTAATGATAAGGTATGTTAGTTACTAAAAAGGGAGAGCAATATTGAAGATTAAGAATGACCTTTCAGAGAACCCTTCTGAATGTAGAGTAAGGATTCCCCCAAATCTGCTTTTCCATAAAAACAATGAGAACATTTGAATAACTTCTCAAAATTAACTTTTATAGAACTATGTAAATTAACTAGAGGCTTGTCACAATTCAATAAGCACTTATTCATGGAGAACAGCTGAATATCATTAAGCAGAGCTAGATTTATGACGTTAACTTGCCTTATTTCCATCACCCTGTCCCCAGGTCTGCCATAGCCTTGGAAACCAATAGCTTCATTATTATGATACTTGTAAAAGCCAACATTTTAGCAGTCATTGAAGGGAAAAAAATAGTTTGGAGGTGCCTCAAACATTTCATCTCCAGAGAATTTTACTATTTTACTTATTCAGTAACATAAATGCCACATTTTCAGGGCTGTTTTTATACAATCTCACTCAGATTTCTCTGTGCAAACAGCCATATCCCCAGGGTGTTTGTCAGAAACAATCAGTTGCCATTGTATAGTATTGCAGCTTTCTGAAGCAATTATACAAGAAGGACAAACAAGAGGTTGACAAAAAAAAAACTTAAAGAGAAAAACCGATATATGAGATATCCATAGTGGTATTTGAAATTATACAACATAATTCAGTGAATCTAGAATGCACCATGCATATGTGGGACTGTGTTTGTGCCCATAAATAAACTAAGATCCTAAGCTTTAACCTCTGGCTGACAATGAGGCTCAGTCCAAAGCAGGAAGTGTAGGCTAAGGCAGAGTTGCAAACTATCACCAGAGCGTGCCAAATAAACATAACCCCTCAGCAAAGTTTGACAGACTTGGTTCAAATCACTTAAGAAAATCTTTGTCCAGTCACTCAATGACCAGTAAGCTAAGTAAGCAGAGACTTCCGTAGGTACAAGTTACATGCACACACACACACACACACACACACACACACACACAAATGCAAACTTTACAGGATTTACCCAGGAAACTCATTAAGCCAACAAAAGCAACAGTTAAAACAATAAATAATAACAACCACAAAGCCTGGGAAAATATGGTAAGAATAATGTCTTCCTCAAAGATATCCATGTCTTAATTTCCAGAATTTGTGAATATGTTTTGTTACATGGCAAAGAGGAATTAAGGTTGTTAACAGCTGGCTTTTAAATGAAGAGATTATTTGTATTATTCAGATGGACCCAATGTAATCACAAGGTTTTTTAAAATGTGAAAGGAGGAGGAAGAAGAATTGGTGTTAGAATGATACAATGTGAGGAATACTCAAATAGTCATTTATGACTTAGAAAATGGAATTGGTCATGAGTGAAGGAATCTAATCAGGAGGAAACTGGAAAGCAATAAAATAGATTCTTTCAGAAAGAAATGTAGTCCTTCTGACACCTTGATATTAACCCAGTGAGATATATTTCAGACTTATTACCAGCAGAACTGCAAAATAATGAATTTTGGTTGTTTTAAGTTAACTAAATTTGTGGTAATTTGTTTCAGTAGTTATAGAAAAGTAATATGGCAGGATCTGAGTTTTAGAGTTTCCAGACTATATATTTAAAATGTTCACTTACCCTCAAAAATAGAAATATGTGATCCATGCACAGGAAGAAAGCAAGTTAATAGAAACTATCTCTCAGTAAGATGTATGTTGGACTTATTTTATACTAAGACTTGAAATAAACTACTATGAAACATGTTTAAGTAACTAAAGGACATTATTTCCAACAATTATTTCAAAATTAGTGGGTAGTATGAGATCAGTGTCTTGACAAATACAGATTGCAATAAAGAGATAGACTTTATAAAAGAAGAGCTAAATAGAAATCCTTGAGTTGAAAAGTACAAGAATTGAAATAAGAAATTTGTTGGAGAGGTTCAATAACAGATTAAGACAGCTACTCGAGGGGGCAAAAGAAAAGACTAACAACAGAAAGAATCAGCAAATTTGAAAATAGTTTCCTTAAGATTATCTAGTTTGAGATATATAAAGAAAAAGAGTGAACAAAAATGAACAGAGCCTCAAACCTGTAGGACCCCACCAAGCATGCCAATATATAGATAATTGAGTCTAGAAGGAAATGAGAGAGAAAGGGAAAGAAAAAAGATTTAAAGAGATAATGGCTTAAAACTTCCCACATTTGTTGAAATATGTTAATCTGATATTGAAGTAATTCAATGGATTCCAAGTAGGATAAACTCAGAGACACACACCTAGATTTATCATAGTCAAGTTGTTGAAAAGCAGAGAGAACAGCAGAGAAACATAACTTATCACATGCAAGTGCTTCTAAATAGGATTATCAAATGGCTTTTCATCAGAAATCATGGAGGCTAGAAAGTAGTAGAATGACAAAATTGAGAAACTGAAAGAAAAAGACTATCAACTAAAAATTCTATATTCAGCAAAGCTATCCTTCAGAAATCAAGAGAAAATTAAAACATTCCATATAAACAAAAAGAAGATTCCATTGCTAGCAGATTTGTCCTGTAAGGTATGATAAAAGAGTACTTTAGAACAAAATAAAAGGATATAGACAGCAATTTGAAAAATAGAGAGCACTAAAAAAGATAACTATAGATATAAAATACAGAATAAATGTTTTTTGTTTATAACTCTTTCCTTCTTCTGATTTTAAATAAATATACATAATAATTATAATACTGTGTTGATGGAATTACAGTAAAGATAAAATTTGTATGATAATAATGGCACAAAAGAGTGCCATTAAATTAAGTTGATATTCATTTAAAGTAGATTAAATTGTAATGTCAGGTGTAATCTTATGATAGTCACTAGAAAATAATTCATAAATATAGTAAAAGAAACAATAAGATAATTAAAAAGTACAATAGGAAATATCTATTTCACAGAAAAGAGGTAGTAATGGAGAAAACTAAAATTTCATGAGTCATGCTGAAAACAGCAAAATGCCAGATGCAAATCCTACTTTATTAGTAATTATATTAAATGAAAATGAACTAAACAATCAAATCAAATCAAAAGGCAGATATTGGCAAAATAAGAAAACATGATTCATATGTCTATAAAAGACACACTTTAGATCCAAAGACATAAACAGGTTGAAACGAAACGTGGGAAAATATGTGCCAAGCAAAAGCAAACAAAAGAGAGCTGGTGCTGCTATGTTAATATAAAACAATATAAACCTTAAATGAAAATTGTTACTAGAGGTAAAAAAGGACATTTTACACTCATAAGAGTCAATCCATCAGAAAGACAACAACTATTAATATACATGAACCTAACAGACACTCTAAATACATGAAGCAAACACCAATGTAATTGAAAGGAGAAACAGCCAATTTGATAATAGTAGTTGGAAACTTTTTACCTGTTACCAATAATGGATAAAACAACAAGAAAATTAAAGGCTTGAAAAGTACTATAAACTAACTAGACTTAACCAACATCTATAAAACCCTCTACCTAACAACAACATAATTCACACACTGCTCCAAAGTATACGTGGATCATTCTCCAGGATAGACCAATTGTTATACCATAAAACAAATTTTGATCATTTAAAAGGACTGATGTCATTGAAAGTATGTCCTCCAACCACAAGAGAACAAAATTAAAATCAACAGCAGAAACAAATTTGAGAAAATGATAAATATGTGGATATTTAACAGCATAGTACTAAGTAGTCAATGAGTCAAAGAAGAAATCACTAGAAAGAAAATACATTGAGATGAATGTAAATATAGCATGGCAAAATTTATGGGATGCTGTAAAAACAGTGCTTATAAGGAAATTTATATCTATAAATGCCTATAAAAAGAACACATATTTTAAATTAACAACCTAAGCATCCACCTTAGGACAAGAAAAAAAAAAAAAACACCCCACAAACTAAACCTAAAATAAGCAGAAGAAAGAAATAAGAGAGTAAGATTAGAATAAATAATTTTGCAATAAATGAAGTAGAAAATAGAAAAACAATACACAGAATAAACCCAAAATATATTCTCTGAAAAGTCAACGAAGTTAACAAACCTTTAACTAGATTGGCCAAGAGAAAGAAAGGAGACTCAAATAACTATAATAAGGAGTTAAAGAGGACATATCACTAGCTATCTTATAGAATTCAAAAGGATAATAAGGAAATAGTATGAATAATTGTTTGCAAACAAATTTTTATTTTTTTTTTACCTGAAGAAAGATTTCTTTTTTTAATTTATTTTTTATTATGATATTGTGGGATACAGTTAAGTGTTAGGTATACAATTACGTTTCATTCAGACACCCTGTTGATATGAGGTGTTTCCCCGTTCCCAGACAGATATTTGCTACTGTTAATCCCATTTCCCTCCCCCCGCCTAGTTTCCCAGTACTGTCAGTCATTTTCTTATAGTATTGCATTGGATGTTTAAGGTCCATTATATGAGTGAGAACATGTGATACTCAGATCTTTGTTTCTGTGAGAGGTCACTCAGTATTATAGACTCTAGTTCCATCCAGGTTGCTGCGAAATTCATGATTTTATTCTTTTTTATGGCTGCGTAGTATTCCACCATGTATACGTACCACATTTTTTAATCCAGTCCTCTTTTGACGGGCAGCATGGTTGTTTCCAGGTTCTTGCTATTGTGAACAATGCTGCAATAAACATACGTGTACAGGTATCTTTTTTATAAAGTGATTTGAGTTCTTCAGGATATATTCCCAGTAGGGGGATTGCGGGGGTCATATGGGAGGTTGGTATTTAGAGCTTTTAGGAATCGCCACACTGCTTTCCACAGAGGTTGCACTAGTTTACACTCCCACCAACAGTGTAGAAGTGTTCCCTTTTCGCCACACCCTCTCCAGCAGCTGTTATTTTTTGACTTGTTGATAATTGCCATTCTGACTGGAGTTAGGTGGTATCTCAGTGTGGCTTTGATTTGCATCTCCCTGATGATTAGTGAGGTTGAACATTTCTTCATGTGTCTGTTGGCTGCTCGGATGTCTTCCTTTGAGAAGTGTCTGTTCATATCTTTTGCCCATTTTGTAATGGGGTTGTTTGTTTTTTTCTTTTCAGCACGTTTGAGTTCCTTGTAGATGCAGGATGTTAAGCCTTTGTCAGACCTGGTGTTGGCAAATATTTTTTCCCAGTCTGTAGGCTGTCTCCCTGCTCTCTTGATAGTTTCTTTGGCTTTGCAGAAGCTTGTCAGTTTAATAAGGTCCCACTTGTCTATCTTCTCTCTTATGACCTGTGGGTTTCGGGTTTTGTTCAGGAATTGGATGAAACACACAAACCACTGAAACGGACTCAAGTTATGCCTAGAACAGGTAAATTGGCAATTTAAAAATTCTCACATAGAAAAACTCAGGCTAAGATGGATTCACTAGTGAGTTATACCAATACTTTTCAAAGGAATTAACACTGATCCTTCATAAACTCTTTAAAAAAAATCCTAACTTACTCTATGAGGCCGGTATTATCCTTATACCAAACTAGATAAAGACCGATATTCTTTATGAGAATAGTCACAAAAATCCTAAACAAAAATTTAGTAAGTAAAAACCAGAAATATATAAAAAGGATTATACACCACAACAAAGTGAAACTTAGTCCTGGAATGTGAGATTGGTTTAACATATGAAAATTAATTAATATAATACACCATCTTATTAGAATAAAGGACAAAACCACATGATTATTTCATTATCTATAGAAAAAGCACTTGAAAAAAGTCAATACCTCTCCATGACAGAAACACTTAATACATTAGGAATGAAAAGAAACTCTCTTAAGCTAATATAGTACATCTACAAAAACTTCACACTGAGCTGCATACTTAGTGGCTAACGACTGAATGTTTCCCTTCTAAGATCAGGAACAGGATAAGGATGTCTCTTCTTACTATTTCTAGTTGGCATAGTATTGAAGGTTCTAGTCAGAGAATTTAGGCAAAAAAAAAAAAAAAAAGGAAATAAAATGAATGCATCCAGATTGAAAAGGAAAAAATGAGACTATATCTATTTGAAAGTGACAATCTTGTGTATAGAAAATCCAACGAAGTCCACAAAAGCCTATTAGAACTAATAATTGAGTTTGACAAAGTTGCAGGATAAAAAATTAATATAAAAATCAATTGTATTTTTATATACTGGTAATGAAAAATCGCAAAATGAAATTAAGAAAGCAATTCTATTTACAATAGCATCAAAAAGAATAAAACACTTATGAATCAATTTAATAAAAGAAGTCTAAGACTTGCACACTGAAAGTTACAGGCATCATTGAAAGAAATTAAATGGTTAAATGAAGTTTAAAGCATTGTGTATTCATGACAAAAACCTTAATATTGTAAAGATGGCAATACTCTCCAAATTGATCTACAGATTCAGTATAATCTCAGTCAAAATACAAGATGACTTTTTTCCCCTAAATTTGACAAAGTGATCCTAAATACTTATGATCATGCAAGGGACCCAGAATAGGTGCTAAATTCTGGAATAAAAAGTTGGAGAATTAACATTTTCCAATTTTGAAATCAACTACCAAGTAATACTTACAAAGACAGTGTGTTCCTGACATGTGTATAATTGAATAATAATTAAAGTTCCAAAATAAACTTTTATATTATGGTCAAGTGATTTTCAACAAGAATGCCAACCAGTTCAATGTGGAAAGCATAATCTGTTCAACAACCAGATAGCTTCATGCAAAAGAATGAAGTTCAACCCCTGTCTCACAACTTATAAAATTAATTCATAATGGATTATAGACCAAAATGTAAAAGCTAAAACTATAAAAATGTTGGAAAAAATAGGAGTATGTGTGAACTTGTTTAGACAATAGATTCTTAGATATGATACAGAAAACACAAGCAACCAAAGAAAAAAAATAGATGAATTTTACTCCATCAATATCCAAAACATTTGTGTTTCAAGAGATACTATCAAGAAAATAAAAATACAGCTCCAGAATAGGTGTAAATATTTTCACATGACATACCTAATAAGTGCCTAGTATTCAGAATATATAAAGAACTCATAATTCAACAACAAAAAGACAAATAACTAATTTTTTTAATGGACAAAACATTTGAAGAAGAGGTACAAATGACCAATAGCATATGGAAAGATGCTTCAGTATCAGTAATCATTAGGGAAAGGCAAATCAAAACCATAATGGAATACCGCTTCACATCCACTAAGGTTGCTAAAAAAAAAAAAAAAAAAAAAAGAGACAATGACAAGTGATAACAAGGATATAGATAAATTGGAACCCTTATACTTGCATGAGGTGAATGTATACATACATAGCTGGTGGGATTATAAACTGGTTCAGAGACTTTGGAAAACAGTTAAGTAGTTCCTCAAAATATTAAACATAGAGTTACCATGCGACTCAGCAATTCCATTCCTAGGACTGAAAGCATACATTTACACAAAACTTAAACACAAATGTTCACAGCAGTAGAATTTATATCAGCCAAAAAGTGGAAATAATTCTAATGTCCATCAACTGCTGAATGGAGAAATAAAATGTAGTTTATACATACAAGGGAATACATTTTAGCTATAAAAAAAGACTGACATACTGATAAATGCTACAATGTGGATAAACTTTGGAAACTTTATGTTCAATGAATGAAGGCAGTCAAAAAAGGTCACATAATACATGATTTAATTAATATAAAATGTTGAAAATAGTCAAGTCTACAGAAACAGAAAATAGTTTGATAGTTTCTAGGTACTGAGGGTAGGGACGAACAAGGAGTGACTGCTGTGTTAATTTTTTTTAATTATTTTATTTTAAAGATGTGGAGTACAATTCAAGATTAGGTATACAAGTGGTCATCATACAGGTAAAGTTTGGGCCTCCTTTTGGTTCCTGCTTTGCCTGGTTTGATCAGGTACCCTTATTGATCTAGTGTCCCCCACCTCCACCCCAGCAGTATCATGCTACAGCCAATCCCTTTCTTATAGTATTATGGTAAATGTTCAGGGTCCTGCTATGTTAATTGACTTGGGGTTTCTCTCTAGGTTGATGAAATGTTCTAAATTTAGATAGTGGTGGTGGTTGCGCAGCTCTGTGATTATACTAATTGAAACACGAGGCTATTTCTTATTTTTAAGGAAAGTCTTGGGAACTTTTACAGAAAAATGGAGGGTTAGCTCAAGAGTTATAGTCCCTGAGCTCAGTGTATAAAAGTATCACACAAGTCATTATATCATGACTACCAATTCCAATCTGTACTCTGACAAAACTCAACAAAAAACAATAAACACAAAATATTGCTGTTAATCTTGATTTGCTTGAAATATGTACCTTTATTCAAATGAACTGAGATTTAAAAATCAACTGCCACAGAAACAGAAAGAGGCCTCTCAAGTGTCCTATAGAAATGAATATACATTCTGTCATATTTATTGGATGAATTACATCTCCAACTTGTCAAAGCACATATATTTCTGGGTGTGAACTGCCATTCAAGTATTTTCAAAGTGGCTTTTGAATGACTTGTGCGATTCACAACTTTGACATTTTATCTAATGAAATGTCAGTGACACAGCAACACATACACTAATTGGAATTCTAGATTATAAATATATAAAGGTCCATATATTTATACAAAGGTCTATTTTGGAAATATCAAGCACTTAAGAAATTTATAAGATTCAAGACTCATTCTCCTAGGAAGTACATTTACAGGAGGGGAATGGAGACCTTCAAGCATTTGCTGTTTTTTGTCTTCTTGGCTTTAACTCTGATATTTCTTGGGATCCTTCTCCTAAATTAGTAACATGGTATGTTGTACTGGTTGTTTGCCTTTCTTCCTGGTTGTTTTAGAACCACTCCCTTCATTTCTAAAGGAAGCTTTTTGAAGCTTTCTGGTTTTTGAAACAGCAGTAAAACTACTACTTAAAGAATAGTTAGATTAAAAAGGTTATAGGATATTTAATTTAAAATATATTTCTGGCTTGCAAGAAGATACATATTTCTGGTTGTGAATCTGTCACCCAATGTATTTTTAAAGTGGCTTTTGAATATTATAAAAACAGTGCAATAGCTAAAGTCTCTTGTAAAAATCTCATTCCAAATTAACAATAACATGGACTAACAACTTGTGAAAAATGCAGAAAGGGCCCCACCCCAGACCTAAAGAATCAAAATCTGAATTTTAACTAGATTGTGCTTTATAGGCATATTATATTTTGAGAAGCATCGGTTTGCATAAAACTAAAAAGCGGTGGCTGGCATTTTAGTTTGAAAGTCAAATTGTTGACAATAGTAATAGAAGAAATAAATATAAATACAATTTATAGATCATTTAGTCTCCCTTTTAATTTTGATCAGTTTTTTTTAATTGAGAGGATTTGCATTATTTCACATATTTTATATAATGGTAAGTTCTATTGCTATTTTGATGTCAGGTTTATTAAAATTTACGTAATTCATGTTTGCATATACATACAAATACATATTTACCACTTCTCCATTCTCAGTAAAGCCTGACCAATGTGTTTGTACATTTAGACAATGCTCCTTCTGGGATACCCAGGCCACATAAAGTAGCAGAGAGTTCATTAGAACAGTGTCACCAGCATAGCTATAATTAAGGCTACATCAGCAATTTCAGGGTTTATAACTCTGCTGTAAAGTTGTACTCTCAGATGAAACTCAGCACAAAAACTCAACCTGGGAGTAGATTGTTTGCCAGATCTGGGAGGAGTGGGGGAGAAAATTGATTTAGTTGTTTATGATTCGCTATACTGCTCATCTGGTTCTTGGTGGCATTTGAATTAAGATGTTTTATAGACTGGTGATCATCGAGAACTGGTATTTTCACGGAAGTCTTCATAGACCTTACTGAAACTGTAAATAATACAGTAATTCAGATGGTGACACTGTTTATATTACATGAATTGTGACAGATATGCATAGGGATGCAATTAAGAGGGAAAAGGAGTAATTCTAATTAGGCAGAAATGGTAACATATTTCATCAAAGTAGGCTGTAGTGAATTCCTTAGCTGCCTGTATATTTCTACCGAGTAGACACTGAGGTATGCTCCCTAGAACTGCTCTGGGATATTTAATTGGTAAATCAACAATAATGCTCGAAAAAGAGTAGATTCAACTCTTTCAGAAAAACTGCAATTTATATTTGACTTCTCTTAGATGTAGATACAGAGCTAGTGGTTAAAGAAAAAAATCTCACTAACTAAAAAATCAGGGGATTCTGCACTTCTTCAGCTCCTTTGCTACCACTTTGCTCTCTTGAAGAGAGAAACTTGCCATCCTGAGACTTCTAGCCACAGTCATCAAGAATAAAATGGCAGTGAACTCCTATTACAGCCAATTTGTGATTAGATACATTGTCATCTTGGGTCCAAGTTAAAATGTGGTTTTAGACAGTGATCTAAAATGCCATCCCAATCTAAATACTTAGAATGTCCTGATTTTCAACAAGGGATTAACTATTAATGGTGTGTGCAAGTTACAAGCTGGAACTCTTGAGTAACACAGAACTGGGTTCAAATGCTTTTCCTTCTCCCTTTATTATCTGCCTGGGTTTTGGGCAAATGACTTAATGCCTTAGATCTTCAGTTTATTTTTCCATATTATGATGGTGATAATAGTAGTGACTTCAGAGGATTGTTATAAAATTTAAAAAGCTAACTCCCAAAAGCACCATATCTGGTGCATGGTAACCGCTATTATGTTAAGTTGTACAGTGGCCTAACCAAAGTGGTTTTTCAATTTATTATTTATTTATTCACTCACTCCTGCAACACATACTTATCATCAGTTGCTTCTACTATACAGGACACTGATTAGATGCTGGGTACAGTGATGATCAGGGTTGACATAATCTCTTTCTCATTGGTTAAGAGTCTAGTGGAAGAAGCAGACCAAAAACGTTATCAGAGAAATAAAATAATCATCATGAACTTTGATAGGTGTTAGGAAGGAAGCAAGCAAAGAGTTAAGATGGAAACTAACAATGGAGAGATGGGTATGAGAGCTCATTTAGAGTGTTCAATGAAGGCTTCCAGGAGGAGATATCTATAAAGCTGATGCACAACTGACAAAGAGTAGCTGGAAGACCAGCTCAGGAAAAGCATTCTGGGCCATAGAATCAGGAGGTATATATGCCCTGAGGTGGAAAGAGCTTTGTATGCACAAGGATCTGAAAGACGGCCAGTTGGCTGGACCATAAAGAAGGTGAAGTACTATGATGAGATTGGCTTGAAGAAGAAAAAAATGGGCAAAATAGCACAGGACTTTGTTATCCATGTAAAGAGTTTGATTTAGGGTGTCGTGAGAGTCCTAGGAGAGATGATATAATGAGGTGTACCATTTAAGGAGGTACTTTAAGCTGGCCTATGCAGAGTGTCTCTCTGAGCTTCCTTATGGATCAAAGGGGAAACCCACACACGACATGTCTGGGGCTATTTTGTGACCAGTGTATTTTGTGATAAATTCTGAGATGTTAGGTGTTTTCATTATTAACATATCAAGGAGGAGAGGAGGTGGTGCTCAGAAGGCACTTATTTGGTGAGTAAGAAGCGATTTCTATAGCTGAACCACTCAAGATTGCATTATTGCTATCTTGAAACTCACATAGGTGTTCATAATTTTGTTAGGTCATAACTTACCTCCAGGAAAACTATATATCTCCTTACCTTCGCAGCACAAAAACATCACTTTTGGTATTTTAAGATTTAAAATTCTAGGATATTACCACATTCATGTATTTCTTTGATTGTCTCCTCTCTAGATAGAATACATTTTTAGGTCTGTTACAACACTGTATTGCTAAATGACCTTCAGAACTTAATTTGAGTGCCTAAGTATCAGAGTGAAAGTGGTATTCAGGTCCTCATTAGAATACTTTGGTTTGCATAATGTTGTTCCTGCTTATTTTGTTCATCTTTCCTTTTTTTCCTAATTTTACATTGGCCTGTATTTTTAGAAAAAGTAAAGTTGTAAAAATTGAGTTGGAGGTTTTCGATTTTTGTACTGCATGTATTTCTGAATGATTAAAAAATAATGTAATAACAAGCACTTATTTAGTGCTTTATTCAAGGACTTCTTTTTTATTTTATTTTTTATTTTAAAGATGCAGGGTCCATCTCAGGATTAGGTATGTAAGTAGTCACTGTACAGGTAAAGTTTGGCGCCCCCTTTGGTCCCCTCATTGCCTGGTTTGAGATCAGGTACACTTATGTGCCCCCCTCGTTCCCCTTGCAGTTTCTGGCTATTGCCAGTCCTTTTCTTACAGCATTATGGCAAATGTTCAGGGTCCACTTATGAGTGAGAACATGTGGTACTCAGTTCTTTGTTTCTTTGATAAATCACTGAGTAGGACAGACTCTAAATCCACCCAAGTTGCTACGAAGTCCATGGTTTTATTCTTCGTTATGGCTGTGTAGTATTCCATTATGTATATGTATCACATTTTTGGGGGGTTGTTTTTGTGGGGTTTTTTTGAGTTGGAGTCTCACTCTGTCGCCCAGACTGGAGTGCAGTGGCTGCTCCCGGCCACCGCAGCCTTGACCTGCTGGGCTCCGGCGATCCTTCCGCCTCAGCCTTCCTAGTAGCTGGAACTACAGGCGTGCGCTACCACGCCCGGCTAATTTTTGATTAATTGTAGAGATGATGTCTTGCCATGTTGCCCAGGCGGGTCTTGAACCCGCAGGCTCATGCAATCCACTCACCTCAGCCTCCCAAAGGCACAGGAGTACAGGCTGAGCCACCAAGTCCGGCTGTACCACATTTTTAAAAATCCAGTCCAGTTCCGATGGGTGGCACAGTTGGTTCCATGTTTTTGCTATTGTGAATAGTGCTGCAATAAACATGCGTGTCCAGGTATCTTTTTAATAGAGTGATTTAAGTTTCTCCGAATATATTCCCAGAGCGGGGATTTCTGGGTCAAATGAAGGTCGATATCTAGTTCTTTTAGGAATTGTCATACTGTTTTCCATAGAGGTTGAACTAGTTTGCATTTCCACCAACAGTGTAGAAGCATTCCCATTTCTCCACATCCTTGCATCTGTTGTTTTATTAATCAAGGCCATTCTTACTGGAGTTAGGTGGTATCTCAATGTGGTTTTGATTTGCATTTCTCTGACGATTAGTGAGGTTGAGCATTTTTAACGTGCCTGTTGACTGCTCATGTATCTTCTTTTGAGAGTGTCTATTCATGTCTTTTGCCCACTTTTTAATGGGGATGTTTGTTTTTTTTCCTTTTAGCACATTTGAGTTCCTTATAGCTACTGGATGTTAGGCCTGTGTCAGATATGTAGTTAGCAGATTCTTCCCCCCCCCCATTCTGTGGGCTATCTTCCCACTGTCTTGATGATTTCTTTTGCTTTGCAGAAGCTTTTCAGTTTGATGAGATCCCACTTGTCAATCTTATTTCTTACATCATGGGTTTTTGATCAGGAATTGGTTGCCTATTCTGATTTCTATAAGGGTGTCTCCTGCATTTTCTAAGATTATTAAAATTTGAGGTTTTATGGTTAGGTCTTTGATCTATTTAGAGTTGACTTTCATATATGGTGACAGGTAGGAGTCCTGTTTCATCCTTTTGCATGTGGTCAGCCAGTTTTTCCAGCACTGTTACTGAACAGATTCTCCTCTCCCTAGCGGTTGTTGGTGGCGGCTTTGTTGAAGATGAGCGGGTTGAGAAATTGAGGTTTTGTTTCTGGAATCTCTATCCTGTTCCATTGGTCTATATGCTTGTTCTTGTACCAATACCAGGTTGTTTTGATTACTGTAGTCTTTATAAAGTCTGGAAGTGTGATACTTCCTACTTTGTTTCTTTTGTTAAGTATTGTTTTGGCTATTCGTGGTCATTTATGTTTCCATATGAATTTCTGTATTGTTTCCTGGTCTGAGAAGAATGATGTTGGCAATTTAATGGGTATAGCATTGCATCTGTAGATTGCATTTGGTAGGATGGACATCTTAACAATGTTGATTCTTCTAATCCATGAGCATGGAATATTTTTCCTTTCGTTTGTGTCATCTTTAACTTCTTTGACCAGTGTTTTGTAGTTTTTGTAAAGATCTTTCACTTCTCTAGTTAGGAAGATGCTGAGGTATTTCATTTTTTTATGTGGCTATTGTGAGTGGGATTATGCTTTTTATTGTGTTCTCTGCCTGCTTGTTGTTGGTGAATAAGAATGCAACTGTCTTTTGCATGTTAATTTTTTACCCTTAGACTTTGCCAAAGTCCTTTTCCAGTGAAAGGAGATTTTTGACAGATTCTCTTGAATTTTTGAGGCATAGGATTATATAATCAGCAAAGAGGGGTAACTTGACTTCTTCTTTTCCTATTTAGATACTCCAAATTTCCTTCTCTTGTCTGCTCTAGCTAGGAATTCCAACACTGTGTAGAACAGGAGGGGTGAGAATGGGCAGCCTTGTCTTGTTCCATTTTTCAAGGGAAATGCTTCCAATTTCTGTCTGTTTAGCAATATGTTGGCTGTAGGTTTATCGTAGATGGCACTTTCTATTTTGAGGTATGTTCCCTCTATGCCTAGGTGTTCAGGGTTTTTATCAAGAAGGGATGCGGGCTTTTATCAAAAGCTTTTTGTGCATCTGATGATATAGTCATGTGGCTCCTGTTTTAACATCTGTTGATGCATTTAATTACATTTATGGTCTTACTCAAGGACTTATTTGCAACTTCATTCCTGGAGAACACTGAAAATGTTTTCTCTGTAAAGTTCCCAAAGAACCATCAGCTAATCTTCTTGATGTAAGCCTGCAATCCTAGATTTTTCCTTTTTTAAATTATCAAACAAATGAGTTAAATGATAGATATATGTGAAGTATGAAACAGCTTCTCTTGGATTGGGTTTGAAATCAAATAAGGCAACTTTGTTTGAATTATGCTCTTGAAATTTGGGAGGATAGCCTTTTCACTTATTATTCATCTTCGGACACAATTTATTTATTTGTATGTTTGTGTGAATGCAAATAAATTATTAACCATGGTTAAACACTATAGGCAAGTCAACTAGTATACACCAAATTTTGACACTTGCATATGATTTGGTCCCATCTATAATGTCTAATATTTTAATTATATACATTATACTCATGTTGAGCTACATTTTCAGTTTGTGAACTGAAATGGCAGAAGAGCTAGATTAATGTTATTTTGTAATAAATACAAAATCAGGGATACTGGAAAAAGGCAACATCATACCTGTGGGCAATTTTGTTTGGCCACCCCATATTGTTCCAACATGGGAAGTACCAATGATTTGACACAAATAATGGGATCTACCATTTCTTTTGAAAAATCGGTTGGAGCTAAGTAGTGTCTTCCCCTTCTAGAGGAGGTATGTGTCCTTTTAGTTTGACACATTCCCTGTCACACCTTATTTTTCTCAGCATCTCATGTGCTTTAGTCATTTACAACACTTGCCTGGCCTCTGCAGACTTTTATATGAATGATCATTATAACAGTATTATCACCTATGTGGTAGGGAACTTCCAACATTCCCCCCCTCCACGATCCTCTCCTTATTTTTATCCCTTTTGTATCCACTCCCCTAGTAAGTGAGTTAGGCCTAGTGACTTGCTTAAAAAAAAAAACAAAACGAGAATACAATGAAAATGATATGATGAACCTTTTGATATTAGGTTATAAAAGTCATGACTTCCATTTTGCTGGCATTCTCTGTCTTGCTTTCTATACGCTTACTTACTTTCATGACATAAACTGCTATGTTGGAGAAGCACAGAAAGTGAGAATTGTATAGTCACTCTGACCAACAGCCAGCAAAGAACTAAGGCCCTAGGCCTAACAATCTACAAAGAACTGAATACTGACAACAACCACAGGAGTGAGCAAATCCTTCCCCAGTTGAGCTCAGAAATTAGATCACAGTCATGGCTGACATCAGGATATCAGTCTTTCAAGAGACCAGTAAGTAGAGGACCCAGCTAAATTATGATCCACAGAAACTGTGTATTGTTTAAAGCTGCTAAATTTTAAAGTAATTTGTTATGCTGCAGTAGATAAATAATATATCTTACTCTAGAGAAAGATGGTACATTGACTAGAACATACAAAAAATTTCCTTGTGATTATATGTCAATGCACTGAACTTTTCTTTTACTGTGACTATAGTTTTAGTAAAACAGCTGATGTTGGAGGTACTCAGTAATTATGAAATGAGTTAAAGGTGACTGATGGTGAATTAACTGTCATGAGGAATTGTTATACGAATTCATTGCTTATGTGGTAATTGTTACTATTTAAGCACTGTGAGCGTTTATCTTTTTGTAAGTTCTTTCAGATGTGCTTCCAGATATTCTGGCTATCAGAAATATGTCTCAGATATAAAAAACATTAGACACTATTAATCAACACAAGTTCCCAGAATACGAGACTCCTATAGGAGACTATTGGAAATGGTGCAGACACGTGTAATGGCCTCTCTTAACACACATCCAGAGATGAGTGGAGGTTGCAACTTCATCTGTAAAATCGGGTGATGTCTAAGTTATGAAAAAAATAGAGCTAGGCTAAAACATGGTCTTAAAAGATCTGGATATGACCTCTTACTGATAAGCTGTGCAACCCTTAGTGGATTACTCAGTATCACTTTCTCAGTTGGAAAATATGTTACTATTTATTTTTTTACTTAGTAAGCTTTGTAAAAGCCCAATATTCTACCAGGTATTCTACTCAGTATGGAGATAAAAATGAATGAGATGTCGAGAGCGATGCATGGTGCCAAGCTTCTAAGGTTGTGACATTTAAGTTTCAAATGCTACATACAATACAGTAGTATTTTATTCAAAACTACTTTGACAGTTTAACATATTCAAATATCATAAATGAGAATTAGGAGTTGTTGGTGCTAGGTTTCTGCTCTAATTGGTACTTTTGTTGTTACTTACTTTCTCCAACCCTATAGAATATTGAATTTTTCATATTAACCTGAACAACATCCGGCACCTTTTAAAAGTACTTAATGATATTCACATACCCATATTTTAATGTTTGTTTTTTTTTTTAACAGAGTCTCATTCTGTTGCCCAGATTGGAATGCAGTGGCATGATCACAGCTCACCACAACCACAACCTCCTGGGCTCAGTCAATCCTCTCACCTCAGCCTCCCATGTAACTGGAATTTCAAGTTCATGCCACCATTCTGGCTAATTCTTCAAAAAAATTTTTTTTCTAAATTTTTGTAGAGATGAGATTTCACTATGTTACCTAGGCTGGTCTCAAACTCCTGGGTTCAAGTGATTCTTCTACCTTGGCCTCCCAATGTGCTGGGATTACAGGCATGAACCACTGCACCTGGCCTTAATGCATTTCTTTCTTTTTTTTTTTTGAGTTGGAGTCTCACTCTGTCACCCAGACTGGAGTGCAGTGGCTGCTCCAGGCCACCGCAGCCTCGACCTGCTGGGCTCCGGCGATCCTTCTGCCTCAGCCTTCCAAGTAGCTGGAACTACAGGTGCGCGCTACCACACCCAGCTAATTTTTTGATTTATTGTAGAGATGAGGTCTCGCCAAGTTGCCTAGGCAGGTCTCGAACCTGCGGGCTCAGGCAATCCACTCACCTCAGGCTCCCAAAGGCGCGGGATTACAGGCTGAGCCAATTTCTTTAAATGTAATGTCTTATAGCCCTTAAACCATTTCTTTATATAAACCTTTCATTCTTGTAACCTTATGTTAAACATATTGCCCTGTTAGTTTCTTGTTTAGTAATAATGTCGTGTTTATAATGTCGTGTTTTATATATGTTGTTTATATTTTAGGTATATAGTGGCAGTAAGCATGGGTTGAATTGATTTGAAAATAAAAAAGAAATACAATTTGTGTCTAGATTCAGGAGGATCAGAGGTAAAATGTTGAAACAATAAATCATCAGAGTTATGTTTTTTTATTATCAATTGGTTCAACCCACCCTCCCAAACAGTTATCCTATCATAAAAGCCTTGCAATATTCAATACATTTGACCTGAGAGTGTGTGCATAGTTTTAGCAGCAATCAGTAACATCATCTGCCCCGTTGCTTCAGATGAAAATGGTGGTTTGAGCGGGGTTTAGCTCTTCAAAAAATCCATTGCCTAATCTTACCCAAGTTCACCCTTTAAAGTTTTCCCAGGACCACCCATTGTGTCAAGTATGAGAAGTGGAGCAAAGGTTAATGATTCTTAATTGGACTTCATTAAGTGATAATATAAGATCTTGAGCTCCTCATTATACCCTGGGATTGGACAGCAATGTCATAACATCAGGAAATAATGAACTAGAAGTCATGCATTATCATGCATTGGAACACTCCAGCAACTTGTTATGTTTCAGATGTATTGTCTCTAGTGCTGTATAAAGAGAGGTGCATATTAATAACTTGGTCAAGTTCCCACTTTGAGAACTATATTTTTGATACAATAAAGTCTTGAAGATTAGAAAACTATTATATTCAGAAGACGCTATTGTATCCTGTTTGTCTTTTACTATTATTTATTAACTTCACTTAACAATGAGATACAAGGTTATTTGATCACTCCACGTCTTGTGCAGTCCACTTGAAACATAGCATTTTGTTCATGCATCACTTTTGAATATAGCAGCTGTTCATTCCTTATCTGTGTGATGATTTCCAACCCACTTTGGCAATATAAGAGATTAAGACAGCATACTTGCTTCTAAGTACATTCTGTTTAGATCAGAGTCAGTGCTATAGTTCTCATTTTGTTCTAAGAATGGGAACCCATGCATATAAAACAATAGTAACAGTAGTTAACATGTCAGAGAAAATGAATGCACAAATGTGTCATATAATGCCATGTGCTTTAGAGATAACCACAATGGGCGATAGTGAGCTAACCTTGGTCTTCTGTAATGTAATGCTAATATACTCAAAAGGATATTTTCCCTTCATCACAATGTAGTGTAATTACTCTTAATCTGTAGCCTGAATAATAAGCTCAAACATATTATCCAAGCACTAACATTAAGCTGCTTTTCTCCAGGATATCAGTATGACATTTTACATTCTTATGCCTTAGAGAGAAACAGTACTTCATAAGATGCCTTATATACTCTATTCTTTCTGAAAATTTCTGTGAATAAGGACTCAAATGATTGAGTTGGCACTAACATTCATAATAATTCAGATGATTGACAGAGGATGAATATGGTGATGAAATAGATCACTTCCACAAGTTAATTTTAGCCACTCTGATGGGTCTGTAATGCTACCTAAGTGGTTTTAATGAGTATTTTTTTTCTGAATATCAGTGAGGTTGAGCACCTTGTTATTGTCATTGGCCATATTGCTTTCCTCCTCTTGAAATGTCTTTTCAAGTCTCTTACCATTTTTACTGTGTTGTGTATCTTTTTTATTGATTTCTAGGAGTTCTTTCTATATTACTAAAACAAGATTATTGGTTAACTCCAGTGTATACCGGGAACACGAAAGCTCTCATATGTTAACAGAGCAGGTGTTGGATAAATATTAGGTTTGATTAAATCAGCAAAGATTACCTATTCACGTGCAATTTCTCTAGAAAAAGAAAGGTATCAGGCACAAAGGATGTTGACTATCATGCGACTGGATGTAATATTTCTCAAAGTGGACCCACCATTTTACTTGTTTAAAATGTTCACTCTTGAACTCAATGTGAAGATACAGATTTTTGGGGACTGAACCATGGGAACATGTGTTCTACACAAACACCCAGGACATTGTTCTGTATCCTTCACTCAAAAAGCATTGGCATGAGTTCTGTTTTCCATTTGGAATTTTATTTTTTCTCATTCAATGTAAATTATTAAAGATTTAACCCTGCTGTATAGTAGGAACTCCTCTGCCATTATCTAAAAGTCTCTGTTCTCATGAAGCTCCCAGGTTGCCAGGGAAGATAGAATCTGAGCAAGCACTAAGTAGAGGTAAATAGCCAGTGGAACTAATCCTCATGGGGGACAGCAAGAAAGGCACTCCTGAGAAATGCCATTTGAAAGGACCCTTGGAGGATTAGAGGGAGTCAGTCAAAGGAAGGCGAAGAGGGAAGCAAAAAGGGAAGGGTCATTTCAAAATAGAGCAAATCACAATCGTGGGACCAGAGTCAATAAAACAGAGTGGATATAAAAAACAGAAAGCCTTAATGGCTGGAAAAGAATAGAAGTTGGTGGCATATGGGGACTAGAAAGGGTCTGGAACCCAGAGGATGTTAAAAGCCTATATTTTCCAGTCTTTGATATTTTTATAACAGTTTCCTGGTTTGCTCCATTTGAGAACTGCTTGTAATACTATTTGCTTAATATGTTACCTTAAATCTATTCACTTTTTTCTTAGATGAGTTTTTATTTTGTAAAAACAAAACAAACAAAAAAACTTCTTATCACTAAGAAATTTAGCACCAGTATTATTTAACCTGAATTTAAGGACACTTTTAAAATAAACTCATCTGAAATAAAAGTAAAGTTATCAAATTCTAACTCAGTATTGTTGCCATCAGAAGATGCTGAACATGAAGACTGCTTTTTGTCAAAAAGGGAGATAAGTGTTCAGTAAGAAGGTAATGTTATCCTACTACCAACATGAGATTTTCTTCTTAAAAGAAAGCTGGAAAAAAAAACCCCAAAACTTTCTCAGCAGGCAGTTCATAGCTGTTGAGTGCCTTAACTATCCCTTTGGTGTACTATCTAATATCATCTTGAGGGCTTCTTATATACATTTCCACTATTTAAGGATAATTATTATAAATCATAAGGATTTTGGATTTTGTCATAAGAGCAATTAGAAACCAGTAGAGAATTTTTAATAGCTCCTGGTGTGCTTCCGTAACCCTTTCACAGAAGTACTCAGAACAGCCTGAAACTAAAGCAGTAAATCAAAAATTTAGCTGAGTTCTCAAGCTCTATTTTAAACATTCACATGTGATTTTATGCTCCAAAGTATAAACGCAATCCCCTCTCATCACAGTAATAATAGACCATTGAGTAAAATCTATGTCTTACTAAGATGTGAGAACTGAAATTAGTATTGTTTTTGTTTGTTTCCTTTTTTCCCCTTGTACCCTTCATCTCTTGCACAGTGGCAGGCACATAGTAGGTATACAGTAAATATATGTTAATAAGTATACAAATTCATTGTCTTCAACTGTGAGTTTTTTTGTGTGTTTTCAGGTTTGAAAATCATAAATCTAATTCACTTAATATCTTGTTATGCTGAAGAGAAATATGCTTTTGATTTTCAATAAATTGATCTTTCTATTGTATTTTAAAGATATGTTTCTAAGAAGTCTTTGGAGGCATCAATTACTAAGGAAACAAAACTCCAGGTTCTCATTACTCTGTTTAACCAAAGCAATACAGCTTTGGTCTGTTTTACATGTTGGACTCTGGGTCAGATTTCTACTGCGGAGAAGAATTTTTACCCCATCTCAGCCATCAAGTGGCAATCACTGTTGATTCTTCTGTTGGCATCTCTACCATTCTACTTTACGGTGTGTCTTCATCCAGACACCTAACTTGTCTGAGCTATTTATTTTTATCTTTCTTTCCTCGCTGCCTTCCTCTCACTCATACATTCATTTGTTCATCAGACATTAGCGCATGCTAGTGTTTAGTAAGGGCTCAGGATGTATTGAATTATTTCAGGCTGCCGAGGAAGCACAAGCTTTTGGGATGGCATAATTTCTCACCTTGCTAGGAGCTGGCCCCTTCAAAACACACCATGGGCCTAGTCTACAAATGATGCTTCTGAAAATCATCTATCCTTTTTTCCTCTGTGGGTAATTAGCAGTTTCTTGAAAATGTGTGATGGCTGTGAAAAAAAATGAGTCAGGCAAGTTTGCTTTTCTTAGATATCCATCCCATATTTAAGTCTATACTCTTTGTTTCAGGCCAAACTTTCATGGAAATTAGGAGTACCTTGGAAATAACGAAGCTCTGAATCCCAAATGAATTCATTTTGCCTGTAATTATTTGGTATGGGCAAAGAATAAAATATGAGCATTGTCTTTTTGTCTACTCCCCACATAATTTGACATCACTTTCTGTTTATAAGCAGCCTCTCAAGGTATCTTTAATTTGTGTTTGTGGAAGTATAACACATAAAGAAATAAGCGTACAAGCATAATGTATTACTTAATGGATTACCGCACAGTAAACACAAACAGACCAAGAAATAAAACATCATCAGTGATTTACGGATGCCTTTCTCATGCCCCTTCTAATCAGCTCACACCTGGCCAAAGATATTACCCTAACTTTTAACTCTAGAGATTAGCTTTGTGTATTTTTGAACTTTATATGATAGGCTGATACACTGTAGCTTCATTTGTTGGGCAGTATGTTTGTGAAATTCATTATATTGGATGATGTTGTCCATCAGTGCATGCTATGATTATATGATAAATTTGAGAAATCCTCTGTAATACCAGCTTTCAATTTGGACTATTACAGATATCAATGCCATGTACTCTTTTGTATGTGTTTAGGGAGCATATGTCATGTATTGCTATTGAGCACATACCTGGTATTGGGATTTGCGATCATTATATGCAAAGCGGTGTTTAGCCTTAGTAGAAAATACCAAACAGTTTTCCAACACGTTATGCAAATTTACAGTCATGCCAGAAGCAATGTGTGAACACCTTTTTGGCTTTACATTCTTGTCAGCACTTGGTTCTGTCAGTCTTTTTAAGTTTTATCAGTTCCCTTCAGCATAACAGGGAATTAAATGAATTATGATAACATTGTAGTAGTATTATGGTAGTATTATGGTAGCATTGTGGCTTTAATTTGCATTTTATTAATTACGAATGAAATTGAACAGTTGTTCATGTAATTATTTACCATTGAAATATTCTGTTTTATGAAGTTTCTGTTTAAATTTCTTGGTTTTTTTTCTACTGGTTTGCTTTGTCTTACTGATTAGTAGAAGTTATTCTAGATATAAGACCTTTGTTATTTGTGTACCATATTCTATTCCGTGGATTGCCTTTTCATTCTCTTAAGGGTGTTTGTTTGCTTCCTTGCTTCTGGAATGAACAGAAGTTTTTAACTTTAATGTAGTCAAATTTCTAAGGGCTTTTTGCATTTTGCTGAGGAAATCCTAAAGGAGGGAACATTAAATTCCATACTGTCTAACTTTTTTGGACATCGACAGGTGTAAGTTTGCAAGGTCCATTCCACCATATCACTTGCTAGGTCTACTGTTTTAGTAGTTATTTGGCTTTAATGTAGAATTTTAAACCTCTGTTTCTTCACTTCTAAAATAAGGATAATAATTATACCTTCCTGATAGGATGTTTTGAATATAAAATAAGATAATGCAGAATAAGGACCTGGCACTATGCCTTGCACAAAAGAACTGCCATTAATATTGCTATTGTCACTGCTAGAATTCTTATTGTCGCAATTAGTATTATTAGTCATTGGCACAAGGGAAGTTTCTCCTAGTGTGTGAGTGAACTTTGATGATCCAGTTATAGAGGTTGCTTGGTGAGGATGAATTAGAACAAAGGAAGCTGGTGAACTTCATAGATATTTATATCAAGCTACTGTGTCTGAATGAATTGTCTTTCTTTACTTGAGGGAAATTCTGTCAAAAGAACCACTATTAGTCATGTGGAATCAGACTGATCTCTTCCCTGAATGGTGTCAGAAAGAGAGACTAACGAATTCTAACATTTTGTCACTCTTTTTTTTTCCTTCAGCATTCATTGTCAGTCACCAAAAGCTTCTTTTATGTCTACATAACCCTGTAGTGAAAGAAATGATTAATTAGATCACAGCTTATCTTGCTTTCACTACATTACAGCCTGGCAGTCTTTCTGATAATGGGAAGCCAGCTATGCTTCTGGATACATTTTATGTGATAGCAACATGTCACTGGGAAGACATTTCCAAGTCTTTTCTGAAGATGGTTTCACTCATCTTTTGAACTTGATTTCCATGAGTTTTGTTTTCTGAAGACAAAATATTGAAGTGGGAAAGTGTCTTCTTAGAATCTATCACCCCACTGCTTGGTTTTTCTCAAAAAGTGTTCTTCAGATCACTTGTCTCAGTGTCATTTTGGATATGAGTGGAACATATAAATCCCAGGTAGTGCCTCAGTCTTCCTGTTTCTGCTCTGTGTCAGTAGATGCCCATGTGATTCTGCTACACATTCAATTTGAGAGCCCTAGCCTAAATTTTTTACTTTAGTAAAGAAATGTATGTGTGCTGGGAGGTGTTTGTGAGAGCAGAATAGGAAACTCATCACATAGGATATTAATTTTTTCTTAATATATTTTTATGAACCAGGGAAAGATAAATTTTTTATTTATTCCTGAGTAAATATGTATCCAGGGCTTCCTCAAGCAAAGTAATGTGAACTTCCAATGGGACCAGAGTATGAATTAAATAAATAAAGCATCTATCCCAAGACACAATTTTAACAAATGCTTTTCACCTAACATTGACATCCTAGTAGTTTCAGGTACTGTCTATGTTGTAGTACTCATGTTTTAGGTACCTTAAAAACTCATCTACAAAGCTAGTTGAATACAGAAATTTGAATTCAGCTGGTCTGGGTTGGGGACTTCAAACAAGTCTACAGAAAATCTCCATGTGAAGAGAAGGGAAAGGTAAATGCTGTTTTGTGATGAGTTTGTTGTGTGTCCATCTCGTTTTTTGTTTTGGCGTGTTCTGTCCTTCCATTTTTAAATTCAGTGTTGAACATATTATAATACAATTGTTTTTCTGTATGATATACTTTTTCTTCTGGTATCACTCGTATGGAATCCTCAACTACAAGGCAAAAAGCTCAGTGTGTTAATTAGTATATTATTAATTTAGAGTTTAAAAGCATTTCCCATAGGATATGTAGGACTATCATCGTGGAAGTATTTACTAAGTCTGTTCAAGTAGTAGGAAACCAGGACTAGTGTCAGAATAAAGTTAATCACTTTCATAGGTAAATCAAAGAAGAAATTCGTGACACTCTAAAGAGACTAAGCTAAAAGTTGTACCCAACTATTTTTGTCTTTCTTTGTGTCTCTATTTGTTTGGCTTCATTGTAGTTACCTAAAGAACTGATAAAGTAAAATATTTGAGGAAATGTTTATGGATAGGTCAAGATGGACTTTGCTCCTCAACTCATCCTAATTCTACAGTTGCCTCAAAATTGTTTGTTATAGCAAAGAGAGTAGAATCAAAGAAAGAGAGAGAGAAGACCTTTTAAAGAGGGCCATTACTAGGCTTTAGGTCATAACATGATAGGTTAATTTTGTTTCATGTAGGTTTCGTGCAAATACTCATAGGACCATAAGGATCATAATAATAGGGACCTGATTTTCATGGGTAATTTAAGAGGCCTAACTGATGCAGTCATTATCCAGGAGATGACTTGATGATGCTTTAGTAATTACTTCAATTTCACAATGGATATTTCCTTGGCTTCAACCATTCTTAGGTAAATTATGAATGTAGAACCTCTTTCTACATTCTTGGTTTTTCTACTTTTGCTCTGGTCCCTTTTCTTTCCAAAGTCCTGTCTACATGTATCAATAGCTTTAGCTCCTAGGTACCTCTTGTCTTTTGTACTGTAAGTGCTCTGTTGGCTCTGGCTCAATGCCTGCTTATTGAGTGACTACTCTGTACCAGACCCAGGGCTGTAGGAGAGCAAGTAACCTAACTCTTGCACTCATGGAGATCAATCACCACAATTAAAATTAAACAGATGTGGTGTAAATTATGATGACTGATTTAGTAGGGAAGTAAAAGGGGCTCTGATATCATATAGCTAAGGACATTATTTAGTCTAAGGAAGTAAAAAAAGTGTGGTCCCAGAAGGCATGATGGATCATCTGAGACCTGGATCTTGATTAGGAATTTACTCAGGGATAAAGGGACCTATGATACAGTCCAGAAGAGGGAATAGAATACAGAAATGTGTCCAGAGAGGGCCAAGAGGGCTGAAAAACAAATAGTACAAAGTAAAATTGAGACTATCTTGATTTGAGCTCAGATGGTAGGCAGAAGATCATAGTGGTCTTTTTAAACCTTAATCAAACCTTAATAAGATGCTGAGCTTTATCCTATGGTTATGAGAAACTACTGACATGTTTTATTTATGCAGAATTAATAATAGTACCTGCCTTTTTTTCCTATATAAAAAATAAACTTCAGTATAAGTCAGGAAAACAGATGATTTGGAAAAATCTTAACTCTATATACCATGTTGCTAGCTGTAGCATTTAGGGGATGGGATCTAGTGGGAGAGATCTTATTTTTATTTTAGATGTTTTTCTATCATTCAAATATGTATTAATTTTGTAACAAAAAGGTTTTTAAATGTCAAGTTTAAGAGATAATAAAACATTGTCTTTTACTTCAACATTTTCACCAAAAATGTCAAGGAGACCAAGTTAGACAGAATTCACAGAAGGAAAACTTGTCTAAAACAGTTACCTGTGAAACCTAAAACAGCAAACAAACAACATTAAACCAAAAAATTAGACCATGTCTCTTTCCAATTTCTTCCCTTTTTACATATTGATATCAACAGTTTATTGCATTCTAAAGGAGCAGAATTTCAGCAGAGTTTTCTTTGTTTTTTTGCTGCATTCTTGAGAGTATGGCTATCATTATCATTTTGAAGATAACATTTTTCCCCAGGTAAAAAATCTAGGAAATTATTATTTGAATCAATAGGAAAATACTGTATTACTTAGAGAAATTCTGTTCTTACCAAATTTTTCAGGTTATCTAGGCTTTGAAGTTGGGTTGCAAAAAATTTAAGAGTTCTCTTCTGTATCCATCATATGTGGTAGCCATGTTAGTCAGGATTCTGCCATCCAAATACTGTGAAACAACTCCCCAAATCCAGTATCAAACAACTGCAAACTTTTATTTATAAGTTCATGAGTTTTCAGTTCACTTGAGAGGTTTAGCTGATCTTGGTTGAATTCAGATGAGGCAGGCTATATGAGTATTTTAGGCTTTGTGTCAAGTTCAAGATACTCCATGTATCTTTGTTCTGAGACTCAGACTGAAAGATTAATGCCTATCTGGAACATGCTTTTCCTATTGCAAAGGGCAGAAGAAGTTGAACAGAACTGATGGAACTTCACAATACCTCTTAAAACCATGGCTTATAACCGGAACACTTTCATTTCTGCCCACTGATTAAAACAAGTAAAATAGCCAAACTTAAAGTCAATGAGGTAGGGATGCATACTCTGCCTCCAGTGGGAGGAGTCACTACCATGCCACATGACAAAGGTTATATACAATTCAGTTCTAGCATAAGGAGAAAGTGAGGCTTTGGAAACAACAATCCAGTCTATGTTGGTGGCTAAAGTATCATAGATGGAAATCTTCATTGCTTTCTCCACTTAGCTTTTCCCAACGTGCAAGATTAGAATTCTATAACCACCATGAGCAAATTATAAGGATTAGCCTAACCAGATAATTTTCTTTACAAATATGCCAATGGGAAATCTGATGACAATTGATTAAACATCAAATGCTGTGTGATCATTATGAAAGACATATTGCACTCAAAAAATGTAATTATAAGATCAAGCAAAATAGTTTAATTTGTGTGGGGAGAGGGCAAGATACATAATATCCATGTAAAAAGAATATACTTTCAGACTTCTAGCCTTTAGAGTTGTGAGAGAATAAATTCTGTTGTTGTAAGCTACCCAGTTTGTGGTACTTTGCTAATGGAAACCTTAGCAAACTAACACATTAGCTGTGCAACATGGAGCAAAGTACGTCAATGTATGAAACCCTTGTTTCCTCATCTTTAAAATGGCAATGACACCAGTAGCTGTCTCAAAGGGTTGGTGTGATGTTTTGTGCATAGCATATAGGAAGTGTTTGTTATAGATGAGAACTTGTCATCTTCCATTATCAGTACCAACTAGTAACAGCCGTCTTCCAGATTTCTCTGTAATAGTCAGTTTTTAAGTATGGACACTTAATTCCCAACAATCCTTTTTAAAGAAGATACGTTCCTTGTATGGCAATCAATGTCTAGGTTCTCGTGTGTTTCTTCAGTGTTCTTTTCATATCAGAGGAAGATGTATGTATGCGTGAAGGGGTTGTGACAAATAGCCCATGGCATTTGGAAATGTTCTTTCAAGTCTTACACTAATTTGGGGTTTACACTGTAATGTATGTGCATTTGTTTAAATATAAAAATGGATGTTTTAAATTACTACTTAAATTGCTTAATTTCTTTCTAAACCTCACGGGACAAGCCCATGTTCCAGGAAGATGCAACATTAGGCTTATAGTGCCTTCACACTACCCACACCCCTGATAGATGACTATAAGTTTCTGGGGTTATCAACATTCTAGTTTAATAATTTGAGTTTGAGAATTTCTTGTATATAGATATTTATGATCATGTCTTATTTGAAATTCTATATTATGACTAATCTGTTTCTCAACCTTGGTACCACCAGACTACTGGCTCTCAACTAGAGGTGATTGGCCCCCGTAGTATAGTACATTTGGCAATGTTTAGAGACATTTTTGGTTGCCACACTTGGTATGCCACTGGTATCTAGTGGGTAGACTCCAGGAATGTTGTTCAATATACTACAATGCCCAGGACAAGCCCCTACAGCAGAAAGTTAACTAGTCCAAGGTGTCACTGGTGCTGAAGTTGAAAAACCCTGCTCTCAGCCATGCCTACTATGATCAAGTCGCATTTTACTGTACCAGGCCACAGACATGTCTGCTTTTTATTGGGATCATTACCATACAATGATTGATTCTTTTTCTTTTGTCTACTATTCTCCTTACAGATTCATACCATATATGTCTTTATGTTCCTTTCAGCTCTCGGTACCCATTCTGGAAAGTAGTAGATGCCCAATAAATGTTTATGGGTGAAATATATTGCTATGAAAATGTCCTGAATCCATGTCACTATAATACAGGAATCTAAAGGTATTTTCTCTCTTCCTCTGTTTTCAATAGCATCCAAAATGTATAGAGTTTTAGAGACAGCTGGGCTCTTAGAAGACCGGTCACAGAGCTGAGGTATTGGGAAACATGATCCTCATCCGAGGACAGCCCTGTATTAAGTGGAAGGTGATCAAGAATCAGGGACCTGGTTCTGCCCTCCCTATCTGTGTATGAGGAGGTCCCATCAGGCCCCCATTATTCCTCTGTTCAAAAACACTTGTAACTTTTCCCTAAGCCTGCAAAAGTGGTAAAAAGTTAATAATGTGTTCGTACCAATGAGCAACTTGTGTTTAGTTCATTGTTCTATATCCCATTCCCCTTGGAAGCATTTCTTAATGGTCTCAACCTCCAAGAATACTTTCAACAGACATCAAATCCTCAAGGTATTATGTGTGTGGCAATTAAGTTCTCATGACATTGTATGGTAAGAGCTTTTTGATATGTCTGCCTTTCCCTCTACACATTGATTTCCTTAAGGACTGTGTCTTATTTGTCTTTATTCTCCCCAGTGGCCTGGCATATGGTGGGTGCTCAGTGTGTGGATGAATGAATCTAGCAATCAATCAACCTATAAACCAGTCAGTCAATTTTGATGATACTTATGTAAGATCTATATTCGTTCTGACTTACCTGTTTTCCAATGTGCATTCAAAATTATTTTAGCAAAGGAAGTTCAATTCAATTAGTATAAAGAAGAAAGAAAGGGAGAGCTATTGCCTTAACTATTTTCAAAGTCCCAGAGTATAGTTGCATAGAGGGAGAAAAAATGATGACACGCTTTTGGCTATCATTCCTCCTCTTCCTCTGTTTTTCTGTTATATTTCATTTGTGATTGGAACCAGGGGCTCAAACTGTTGTTGTCAGTGCTCTCTGTCTCCATCCATCTCACGGACTGACTCTCAACATGTAGGCAAGATGGCCATCAGCAGTCCCTGCTGAGGGACTGTGTCTCATAACTCCTTTAGAACAGTCTTTGGAAGAACTTTAATTGATTTAGTTTGACTCATTTATTAGCAACTGTACCATCACTTTAGTCAGGGGATTGGATTATTTTATTAGAACCAACTGCAAGACCATCCCTCTGCCTGGAGAAGGTGAAGGTAGTTTCAACTAACTTAATGGAATGAATTTCAGAGAAGAGAGAGGTATATTGTCCAATATATTATTATATAACCTATCACAGCTTCAACATATGTCACCTTCTTCTGCAGGGCCTAGAATTATGCATTATATCCCAGCAGTAATTGGTGAATATGTAGTCACCAACTGAAGTAAACATGTAATAATATACTATGTTAGGTATTGCCAACACACTGGCTTATTTAGAATGATTTGCTAGTACAGTGCATAAAAAAAATCCTAACCTATAAATAGAACATTTATTTCTTACTAAACTATATATTCCCTGAGTATATTATATTGATTTTATTAATAAAATGGTGACATTTAAGGGAAATAAGTGAGTATGGTATGGAGATTTGCCTTTCTCAGATCAGGTATATATTTTGGAATAACTTGATTTTTGCCTGGCAGGTTTTATGACAGTTCAATCAGAAGGACAAACTCCTCTGGAGTTCGAGAAATGCAATGAGTATTCTACCAGGCAACATTCGAAATTCAGTACCACGGTGTCTTCATTCTCCATATCAGTGGCAACATCTAATTATAAAGAAGGAAATGTCAATGCCTTTTTTTTTTTTTTATTGCTGGCAGGTGGTTGTATTAAATCTAACTTTAGTTGACAGGGACTACTCAAAATTATCTCCTACAGAAAATGTGCAATCAGACAAGGCCTGAATATATCTTTGTCAAAAACAGCAAGCGGGAGCACTTGTTTAAAAACTTAACAAACATTATGCCTTCAGGTTCTGATGATAACTTGGTTGCAAGTTTACTGGTGACAAAAGGCATTTGGAAATCTGAGATCTGTAAGGTATTTAGTGTTATTTTTCACTCTGTGTTTAATTGTTCCTGAACACAGGTGAATTTAAAGTTTCTGAGGCTGGAATTATATATAGTAAAATATAACGTAACTCTGGTCCTGTTAGAATGTAAGTTCTGTGAGTGCAGAGATTTTTGGGTTTTGTTTTTTTTTTGAGTTGGAATCTCACTGTGTCGCCCAGACTGGAGTGCAGTGGCCGCTCCTGGCCACCGCAGCCTCGACCTGCTGGGCTCCGGCGATCCTTCCGCCTCAGCCTTCCACGTAGCTGGAACTACAGACGTGCGCTACCACGCCCGGCTAATTTTTTGATTTATTGTAGAGATGAGGTCTCGCCTGCCCAGGCGGGTCTCGAACCCACGGGCTCAGGCAATCCACTCACCTCAGCCTCCCAAAGGCGCGGGATTACAGGCTGAGCCACCGAGCCCGGCTTGAGTGCAGAGATTTTTGTCTGTGTTTGCTATTGCACCCTCAGGGCTTGGGATGTAAAAGTGCAATAAAAACAATTTTATGAATGAATGAATTGTGATATTAGTCATTAAAAATAAAAATAGTCCTCTATAAGTTTTTACCTTTTCCAGAATGTATTATAGTTGGAATCATACAGTATATAGCCTTTTAGACTGACTTATTCCACTTAGTAAGAAGCATCTACATTTCCTCCATGTATTTTTATTGTTTGATAGCTCATTTCTTTTTAGTACAAAATAATATTCCATTTGTCTGGTTGGACACATTTTATCTATTAACCTACTGAACAACATCTTGACTGCTTCCAAATTTTGGCAATTATGAGTAAAACTGCTATAAACATGTGTGTGCCTGTTTTTGTGTGGACATTAATTTCAACTTCCTTGGCTAAATATCAGTTGGTGAATGTTATGGTAAGAATATGTTTAGTTTTGCCCAAAACACCAAACTACCCTCAAAAGTGCCTGCACCATCTTGTGTTCTAACCAGCAATGAAAGAGAATGCCTGTAGCTCCATAGTGCCTGTAGTTCTGGATTTTGACCATTGTAATAGGTGTGTAGTAATATCTCATCGTTTTAATCTGACATTTCCTTGATGACATATGATGTAGAGCATATTTTCATATGTTTACTTGCCATCTATATATTTTGTTTGGTGAGGCATCTCTTAAGGTCATTGGTCTTTTTTTTTTTTCAATTAGTCAGGTTATTT
Source organism: Cephalopachus bancanus (assembly GCA_027257055.1). NCBI lineage: Eukaryota > Metazoa > Chordata > Mammalia > Primates > Tarsiidae > Cephalopachus > Cephalopachus bancanus. The sequence continues at coordinate 1,117,062 of JAPVLO010000071.1, read as the reverse complement.
TACTATTGTTTAGTTTTAAAAGGTTTTGGGGGGGACAATAATCCTCTATCAGATATGTCCACTACAAATATTTTTTCCCAGTCTGTGACTTGGCTTTTTATTCTCTTGGCATTGTCTTTCATAGAGCAGACATATTCAATTTTAGTGAAGTTCACCTTATCACTTATTTCTTTCATGGATCATACCTTCAGTGTTGTATCTAAAAAAGTAATCATAAAACCCAAAGTCATTCATATTTTCTCTTATGTTATCCCCTAGGAGTTTTACAGTTTTGCATTTTACATTTAGGTCTATTTTGAGATCTATTTTGAGTTAATTTTATGTGGAGTATAAAGTCTGTGCCTTGATGGATTGATTGATTTTGCACATTGTTGTACAGTTGTTCCAGCATCATTTGTTAAAAAGACTATCTTTTCTTGTTCTCACTCATAAGTGGACCTTGAACAATTATCTAATACTATAAGAAAAGGAGCCGGGCTCGGTGGCTCAGCCTGTAATCCCGCGTCTTTGGGAGGCTGAGGTGAGTGGATTGCCTGAGCCCACGGGTTCGAGACCCGCTCTGGGCAGCGAGACCTCATCTCTACAATAAATCAAAAAAAATCAGCCGGGCGTGGTAGCACATGCCTGTAATTCCGGCTGCTTGGAAGGCTGAGGCGGAAGGATCGCTGGAGCCCAGCAGGTCGAGGTTGCGGTGGCCGGAAGCGGCCACTGCACTCCAGTCTGGGTGACAGAGTGAGACTCCAACTCAAAAAAAAAGAAAAGGATTGGCAGTAGTGGGAAACTGCCTGGGGGTGGGGCACACCTCATCAACAAGGGTACCTGCATAATGAACATTTGTACGCCTAACCCTGAATTATGCCCCACATCTTTAAAATAATTTTTTTTCAGTCTTCCTGCCTCTCGATTTATTGGCATCTAGGGTTAGCAACTGAGCATGATATAAATTTTTTTTTAAAAGACTGTCTTTTCTCTATTGTACTTTCTTTGTTCATTGTTAAAGGTCAGTTGACTATATTCATGGATCTATTTCTGGATTCTATATTCTGTTCCAATGATCTATTTGTCTATTTTTCTAAGCAATATCACACTGTCTTTGTTACTATTAGTTTTACAATAAGTCTTAAAAGCTGACAATGTCAGTCTTTTAACTTAATTTTTCTCCTTTAGTGTTGTGTTGGCTATTCTGGGTATTTTTCCTCTCCATATAAACATATTGAATAAGTTTGTCAATGTCTACAAAATAACTTACTGGAATTTTGATTAAGATTGCTTTGAATTTATAGGTTGAACTTGGAAGAACTGATATCTTGACAATATTGTGTCTTCCCATACATGAATATGGAATTTTTCTCCATTGATTTAGTTCTTTGATTTCCTTCAATATAGCTTTGTAGTTTTCCATTTTGTATATATTTTGCAAAATTTATACCTAAGTATTAAGTTTTGGAGGGTGCTAATGTAAATGGTATTGTGTCTTTAATTTCAAATCACACCTATTTATTGCTTGTATATAAAAAAGTGATTTACTTTTGTATATTAAACCTGTATGCTACAACCTTCCTATAATCACTTATTAGTTCCAGGTGTTTTTTGTTTTTGTTTTTTGTCAATTCTTTTTGGTTTTATATGTAGACAATAATTTAATTTGAGAACAAAGTTTATTTCTTCCTTCACAATCAGTATATCTTTTCTTTTCTTGTCTTATTCCATTAACTAGGATTTCTAGTACAAACATTGATAAGGAGTTGTGTGAGAAGGGAAACCCTTGTATTATTATAATTATAATCTTAATGGGAAGATTTCTAGTTTTTCATCATTAAGTATAATGTTAGTTATGTTTTTTTGTAGATTTTTTAAAAATCCAGCTTGAAAAAGTTCCCCTCTATTCCTAGTTTACTGAGAGTTTTTGTCAAACATGAATGGGGGTTGGATTTTGTCAAATGCTTTTTCTGCATTGATTGATATGATCATGTGATTTTTCTTCTTTATCCTGTGAATGTGATGGCTTGCATTAATTTGTTTTCAAATGTTGAATCAGCATTGCATACCTTGAATAAATCCCACTTGGTCATGATGTGCAATTCTTTTTATACGTTGGGTTGTACTGGCTAATGTCTTGTTGAAGATTTTTGCATCTATGTTCATGAGCGATATTGGTCTATAGTTTTTTTTCAGCTATATGTCTTTCTCTACCTTTTTCTATTAGGGGGCCATTGACCTCATTTAATGAGTGAAGAAGCATTTCCTCTGCTATTTTACAAGAGATTGTAAAGATTTGGTATAATTTCCTCCTTAAATGCTTGATAGAATTAACCAGTGAACCCATGTAAACCTGCTACTTTCTGTTTTAGAAGGTTATTAATTATTACTTCAATTTCTTTTATAGATTTAGGCCTATTCAGGTTGTCTATGTCTTCACATGTGAGTTTTGACAGAGTGTGTCTTCCAAAAATCAATCCTTTTAATCGAAGTTATTAAATTTGTGGGCATAGAGTTGTTCAAAGCCTGTCTTTATTATCCTTCTAATATACATGGGATCTGTGTCAATGTCTTCTCTTTCATTTCTGGTGTTAGTAATCTGTATCCTCTCTCTTTCTTTCTCCTCTTTTAATTAGCCTCACTAGAGGCTTATCACTTTATCTTTTCAAAGAATCAGCTTTTGGTTGAATTGATTTTCTCTATTGATTTCCTGTTTTTAATTTCATTGATTTCTACTTTTATTATTATTATTTATTTTCTTCTGCTTACTTTGGATTTAATTTGCTCTTCTTTTTCTCATTTCCTAAAAAGGAGGCTCAGGTAATTGATTTTAGATCATTCCTATTTTCTAATATATACATTCAGTGCTATAAAGTTTTCTCTTATTACTGCTTTTATTGCATCTTACCGATTTTGATAAGTTGTGTTTTCATTGTCATTCATTTCATTTAGTTCAAATTTCTCTTTGTGGCTCTATCAGTTTTTGCCTAACATATTTTGTGATATGTTTTTGTTAGGTCCATGCAAGATAAAGATTGTTATGGTTATGTCTTCTTGGAGAACTGACTGCTTTTTCATTGTGTAATGTTCCTTTTTATCCCTGATAACTGTCCATGCTTTGAAGTCTTCTCTTCATTAAATAACATGAGGAAGGACCACAAAAAAACCCAGAATTATTTTTTGGAGGGCAAGTCCCTAGTAATGCAGGTTTTCCCCACTAAGTGTTCTAGGAACCCATCAGCATCAGTATACCAGCTCGCATTGTTGTGAGAGGCTGCATTCAGCTTCAGTGAATTTTTTTGGGGGGGAGGGGGAATTCTTTCAACACATAAACCCATTTTATGATGGGTGATTATGAGCATCTGCCCACACACTGCTGAGTGTTCAGAAATTTTTGACCAAACATGGCGTGACCCCACCAGGCTCTACCCTTCCTATTCACTCAGTCTCGCTGAGAGCAACTTTTTTTTGTTTCCCCAAATGAAAAAAGTCCTCAGAAGGAAATGTTTTGCTAATGTGGGAGAGGTGAAACAAAAATGGCAGAAGCACTAAAAGGCATCAAAATTGATTAGTTAAAAAATTGTTTTGAGCAGTGGAAAAAGCATCCTGACAGGTGTATTGCATCAAATGGACAGTACTTTGAAGGTGACTAAAATTTAAACATATAAGAATGAATACACAATTTTTTATAAATAAATTTTGAGTTTTTTGGGGTCCCCCTTGTATAACTGCTGTCTTAATTTTTTTAGTGTTTCTATAACAGAATATTTGATGCTGGGTAATTTTTAAGAAAAAAAAAACATATTTAGCTAACGGCTTCGTAGGGTAGGAAGTACAAGAAGCTTAGCATCAGCATCTGCTGGCTTTGGGAAGGGATTTTTGTGTGGAGATTTTTTGTGCTGTGTCATAACATGGTGGAGAAGTTCAAAGGGGAAGCCAACATATGAGAAGAGGTAAAACCCAAGGAATCTCCTGGTGCTATAAAAACCAACTCTCATAGGAACTAATCCATACCTGCAAGAGCCAATCCAGTCTCATCAGAGCGAGAACTCACTATTGCAAAAACAGCACCATGCCACTCAGGAGGACAGAGCCTTCATGACTCAAACACCTCTCATTAGTCCCTACAGCCCAACACTGGGAATCAAATTTCAACATGAATTTGATGGTGCAAACTATCTGCAAACCATAACAGCTGTTCTCACTTTCTTTTGATTAGTGTTAGCATGGTATGTTTTTCTTTACCATTTATTTTTTATCTATAGATGTCTTTATACTTAAAAGTTGGTTTCTTGTAGACTGCATATAGATGGGTCTTGTTTTTTTATTCACTCTGACAATCTCTGTCTGTTAATTGGTACCTTTAGACCAGTATTGGTCAAAGTGATTGTGGGCCAAGATATTACAGTTGAATTAATATCTACCATAGTTGTTACTATTTTCTGTTTGTTACCAATGTTCCTATTTTTGTCTTACCCTTTTTTTCTGCCTTTTGTGGTTTTAATTGAGCATTTTTTATAATTTTATTTTCCCTTTTCTTTAGCATGTTGTATTTCCTTTTGCACTTTTTATTTTATTTTTATTTCTTTATTTTTTATTATAAAGATGTGGGGTAAAATTCAGGGTTAGGTATACAAATGTTGGTTATGCAGATCCTTTTGCACTTTTTAAGTGATTATTCTAGAGTTTGCAATATGCATGTACAACTAAGTCCAATTTTAAATAACACTAAGCTGCTTCATAGGTAGTATGAGTAACTTATAATAACAAAATAATACTAATTTATTTTCCTTTCCCTTGTGTTATTTCTTTAATTTCACTTGTATTTAAGTGTACATAAGTATTATATATATAAGACATGGTAATATTAGCATACATAATTGAGTATACTGTTGCTATTTTATTTTGAACAAACTGTTATCTGATCAATTGAAAATAAGAAAAATAAAAATTTTTATTCAATCTTTACTTAATTTTTTCTTCAATGTTCTTCTTTATTGACCTTTCTGTTTTTGCTAATTTGTTTATTTTAAAGACTTTAACTTTCATTTTCTTTATTTAATTATTTATTTTAGAGTTCTAGGTTACATGTGAGGATTTGCTACAAAAGTAAATTGCAGGTGAGGTTTGGGCTTCTGGCAACCCCTCTCTTCCCTGGTAGTTGGCATGGTACCCAATGGGTGGTTGGGAGCTCCTTGTACCCCCTCCTTTTTTCCCTTATATAGCAGTGCCCAGCATTTGTTGTTCCTACATTTGTGCTTATGTGCCCAATGTTTAGGGACCACTTATGGGTGAGAATATGTGTTAATCAGTTTTTGTTTCTGTGGTAGTTCTCTTAGAATGATGGTCTCCAGCTGCATCTATGTTACTACAAAGGACATTATTTTGTTCTTCTTTATGACTGCATAATATTTCATCATGTATAAATAACACATTTTCTTTATCCAGTCCGCTTGTGAGGGGCATCTTGATTGATTCCATGTTTCTGCTATTGTGAATATTGCTGCAATAAATGTACGTGTACCGGTATCTTTTGGTGGAGAAATTTATTTTCCTTTGGGTATTATCAGAAGTGGGATTGCTGGGTTGTAGTATCTCTGACCTATATTTTATTTCTTCTCTCTAAAGAACTTCTTTTAACATTTCTTGCAAGGCACATTGTCTGATAACAGATCCTCTGTTTATGTTTCAGAAAGTCTTTAATTTTCCTTCACTTTTGAAGAATAATTTTGATGGGTACAGAAACTTTTTTTTTTTTTCTTTCAACACTTTAAATATTTCACCTTTCTCTCTTCTGGCTTACATGGTTTCTGAGTAGAAGTTAAATATAATTCATGTCTTTGCTCCTCTGCAGGTAAGGTGTTTTTTTCCCCCCTCTAACTTTTTTCAGGATTTTTCCTTTATCTTTGATTTTCTGTAGTTTGAAAATATTGTGTCTATGTATAGGATTTCTCTCCCTCCCCCCACCCTTCTCTCAATCTTATCTATCCTATTGATGTTCTCTGAGTTTCCTGGATTTGTGTTATGGTGTCTGATATTAATTTGAAGGAAATTTACTGTCACTATTGTTCCTTTTTTTCCTTTCTTCTCCTTCAGGTATTTCCATTATATATGTTACACCTATGTATGTAGTTTTTAATCATACTTTTATATATTCTGTTCTGGGTTGTTTTTTTCCTTTTTTTAAGTCTTTTTTTTTTTCTACTTGCATTTTAGTTTTGCAGTTTTCTTTTTTTATTTTAAAGATGTGGGGTTCAGTTTAGGATTAGGTATGCAAGTGGACATCACACAGGTGAAGTTTGGCCCTCCCTTTGGTCCCCACTTAGCTTGGTTTGTTGTGATCAGGTTCCCTTATTGATGTTATGTGCCCCCTGTCCCTTCCCTGGCAGTGTGTTACTGCCAATCCCTTTCTTATAGTATTATGGTAAATGTTCAGGGTCCACTTATGAGTGAGAACATGTGGTAGTTTTTTATCGAGATATCCTCAAGCTCAGAGTTTCTTTTCTCATCTATGTCCAGTCTGCTAATAAGCCCATGTATGCATTCTTTATTTCTATTAGTGTGGTTTTTTAATCTCTAGATTTTCTCAATTATTCTTAAAAGTTTCATCTCTCCATTTGTATTTTCCATCTGTTCTTGCATGTTATTTTATCCATTAACCTCCTTAGCATGTCAGTTCTTTTAAATTTCCTATCTGATAATTCCAGTTTCACTGGCATATCTGTTTCTGGTCCTTGTTCTGACTCATTCAATTGTGTTTTTTTACATCTTAGGATGCCTTTTAATTTTGTCTTTATTGCCAGACATGATATACTAGGTAAAGGGAACTGCTGGAAACAAGACTTTAGTAACGTGGTAGTAAAGTTTTGGGAGAGGGAAAGTGTTCTATATTCCTATGATTAGGTCCCAACATTTTTGTGAGCCCCCACCACTCTGCTATGAACTTTACAAATCTTTCAGTTTTTTTCCTCCCCACTTAAATGGTCAGAGTAGGCTGTAGTTTGTATTTCCCTTCTCTCGCAAGGAAGACTAAAGCTGGGTGGGGTTGAGTATTTCCTTTCCCCTCATCAGTTCAGCTGTGATAAAACCCCAGCAATTTAGGCTCTACTAGGCAATGGGTTTCTCCTGAGGGTATATCTTGTTAAGAACAGAATGCTCCAGAATCATTCTGAAATCAGAATGATTGCTTTTCTGTTACGCCATGCCAAAAGTACTGGGGGTGTTTCTCCCATACTATGAGAGCCTGATCGAGCTCCTGGAGGTAAAAATCATAGTTGTGAGAGCCCCCCACCCATGACTGGGTCCTCTTGGAGTTACTAACTCTCAGACTTGTCCTCACGAAGCCTTCCGCAATTTGTCAATTACAGTTAAGGTTTTCCTACTCTGGTATTGCTTCCTGGGAATGTTTTTGCTCTGCTATGCTGTGATTCTTGTATCCACCTGTCTTTCCTATTTTAGGGTCAGCAATTTGCCCTTTGATCTCACTTTTCTTATGGATCTCAGATTAGTTTTTGATTTTTCCATTTGTCCAACTTTTTACTTGTTAGGATGGAGTGGTGACTTCCAAGCTTCTTATACGCAAAATATAAAGCCAAAGTCTCTTCTAATTTTTCTTCTCCACTTTCCTTCAGGTTGGCTTAATTCTTAGACAGAAACTGTTTAACTGGTAGCAAAGATACTGTTCATGGAAGACCCAGGCTTACATTTGTCTTTCACTTAGTGATCCCAGAAAAATTAGTTCAATTGTCCATACCTTTTGTCTGTAAGAATTTCCAAAAATAACTCTGATTGACCTTCTTTGATGATGTGCTCAGATCTTGACCAATAACCATGTCCAGAGGGAGGGAGGGAAAGGATATTTTAATAGACCAGTCTGAATCATGTGCTTTACAGCAACAGGAAGCCATAAGCCAGGATTGGCAGCCCATGAGACTCACGTGGAGTGGAAAAGAGGCAGACCCCAAAAGAAAGGACAGATTGAAAGCAACAACCACAGATGTTCAGATATCCACTATATTCCGTCTAACAAGCTTCCTATATAGAGCTCTAATTGATTTTGGTGGTGAACTTTTTCACCTCCCTTTATGAAGAAACTGAAATTCTCAAGACTGAAGTGATTTGCTCAAGGTCATTCAGTGAATTAATGACTAATCTATGAGATAACAAAGATCTATAGTTTCCTAGTCTACAGCCTGTTCCCCTTGTGTCATTTGGCCTCCCAGATACCCCATAAGCCCACTTCCCTTTTTTTCCCTTTTACTTCAAGCATAACTATTCCCATTTAGTAAATCATATCCTATTACAGAATTATAAAGTAGATTAGCCAATTGCGTTTCCACATACGGTGTAAAATTGACCTTGTATGTAATGTGTTGAAATTCTATAACCCAGGTAAGCCCAAGAAAATGAACCATGACTTAATAATACTGCAGTGAAAGGATTATGTGAGGGAGGATTTCTTTTAACTTATTCTATAAAATACAGGTGATTTTTAGGCATCACACTCTTCCAGAGATGATTTAAATCTGTTCAATAGCAGGGTTTTGTGCTTTATGAGCTGAAACTCTTAGTCGATAAACCCAGTGGAAATCATTGCAAGAAATGAGGCTCTGGCTATGTTCATTTCACAACCCCTCTTAACAGTGTCTCTTGTCCAGCCAATATATACTATGATAGTCTAGACCCTGTCCTCAAAGCTTTATGAAGAGGTAAATGACTGTGAGGGAATATGGGGAATGAAAAAGAACATAAGGCTTGGTGTATATCAGGTCTCTGTGACCCTACACAATGCACACCTTCTCTGAGTCTCACTTTCCACATATGTGAAATATAGATATTTAGAGATCAAAAGCAGGGTACTTCCAATAGTATTTCGTAGCTATGTTACTACAATGAGACAAAGGTAGACTGAGCATGACTTTAGACTCATAGAGACTAAAAAAACTCCCTGGATGATTTTTTTTTTTCTTCTAACTGCTGCATTTTTTAATTTGAAATTGACATGAAATTCCACAGTAACAGTATGAAAATAAAATATGAATAACTACAAACTGAAAAATATTAACATAAAAAAGAAAAAAATTAATTGGTGAAGGTTTTCTCTTCAGTTAATTGAGCTTTCAGAAGATGTGCAAAAACATTCTGTGGTATAATGTATTGGCATTTATGACAGTAGAAGTGAAAATATAGTGACTGTGGCACAGTCACTCCCCTGATTAAAGACAGAGCCTAAAATTCCTTTATCATTCCATGTGACAGGTGAAGATGAAAATGATTTTAAGTATTTTCATTGTTTTTGTGTGCTTTATTTTAAAACCACAGATTTATACATAAACAACCAGTGGTCTTTAGTGAATACTAAAGAATATGTTTAACTTTATGATCATAGAAAATAAACTATGTATTTATTAAGGTGTAGGATAATGACCAATTTTATTTTACTTCAATATTAATGTAAACAATATGAATCTTTGTTAGAAAAAAAAGAATATGTAGAATGACAACCAGTGGCAAAAGATACTAACATGTTGGCAGGTTTAAAATGAGATAGATGCTAAGTTTTCTTTTTTCTTTTTAATATGTCGCTGACCTTTCATATGACCCCACAATTCCCCTCCTGGGAGTACACCCAGAAGAATTCAAATCACTCTATAAAAAAGATACCTGCACATGTATGTTTATCACAGCATTGTCCACAGTAGCAAGAACATGGAGCTAACCGTGCTGCCCATCAAAAAAGGACTGGTTAAAAAAAAAAAGGTGGTATGTATTCACGATGGAATATTATGCAGCAATAAAGAAGGACAAAATCATGAACTTCACAGCAACCTGAATGGACTTAGAGTCTATAATACTGAGTGATGTATCATAGAAACAAAGAACTGAGTACCACATGTTCTCACTCATAGTGGACATTGAACAATTATCATAATACTATAAGAGAAGGATTGGCAGTAGCAGGAAACCGCCAGGGAGCAGGGAGAGAGGCAGGATTGGCAGCAGTGGGAATCTGCCGGGGGAGGGGGCACACCTCATCAACAAGGGTACCTGCATAATGAACATTTGTATATCTAACCCTGAATTGTAGCCCACATCTTTAAAATAAAAAATTAAAAGAGAAAAAATAATGTCTCTGATTTGTCATAAATACTATAAAATATTGTTGCTACATATTGATATTAAGTTACTCAGGTTCTATTAAAAATATTAATTTTCAAATAATATTATTGAAGCCTCTTTCCATTACAGATAGAAAAATCAATTTAAAATGGCTTAAGCAAAAAAGAGGATTTATTGACACCTATATGAGAATAAAAACTAATGATATTGTGGCCTCAGGCATACTTGGATCCATTTGTTCAATGTCACCATACATCACACTCCATCTCTGAGCTCTACTCTCATTTGGGGTTGATCATCTCTGGCAAAATCTTTGTGTGTGGAGACAAGTGAGCTACCCCTAGCTCCTGATTTGCATTTCATCATTTTAACTACTTTAAGCACTGCATAAATTTTTTTCAAAAGTGGTTCCAAGTAAAGAGCTGGAGCTGGAGCTCATTAGATCAACTAAGGCTGCATGGTCATACCTAAGCCAGTTACTGTGGTAGGGAGAATGGAATATGCGGATTGACCAGACCTAGATCACATGATCTCCACACCACCATGATGAAGAGTGAAAATGAATTGAGTACCCAAAGTGATAAGGTGCTTTTACTAAGAAGACAGGATAGTTCAACATTAATAAAATACAGAAATGTTATATATGTAGCAAACTAAAAGGTTGAGAGCAGGGTTAATAATACCAAGTTGCCTAGTAAGGACTGCCCTGAATGTTAACAATGAATGATGAATGATTTTTAGAAAACAGGCATTTTTCAACCCTAAGTTAGAAAAAAAAAAGATACTGCTCTCTTTTGATTAATATGAAGTTACCTCTTGGTAACCAAGATTCATACATTTATTGTTTTCTGAAATTTTCATATTCTTGAAGCAGAGCCTCAAGATCCTACACGTTATGCTTTCTATGTGTTTTTCAAAGTAGATTATATTAAAATCCCATAGTTAAGTAAAAGTGGTACTGTTTTCATAGACCATCAGAAAAATTCATAAAAGTAAAAAATATGACCACATGTTATCTGAACAGTAGAGTATCATATAAACAATTGGACTGGCTATTTTTTATTTCCTTACTGAAGTGAAAAACTTCACAGAGTAGACAGTAATCGTAAAAATGTCAAGTCAATTTCAGGGACCCACCCTAGACTTAATTTGAAACTCTGGGGGTGAATCCAGCAGTCTGTGTTAAATCAAGCCCAATAGGTAATTCTGATGCACACTAAGATTTAAGAACTACCAACTGAGCATTGACACAAAGTTTGTTAACATTTTATAGCAATAAAAATGTCATTAAAATTTTTATTCTGATAGTACTAGCAGTAGTAGTCAACATCAATGTAGTAATTACTGACATTTATTAATTCCTTACTATATATCAGGCACTGTGTATAACCCATTTGATGACCACAACTTTAGAAGTTAGATACTCTTGTCACATTTTTGAGGAGAGAAAATTGAGGAAAAAAACACTCTGCATAGTCAAGGTCACACAACTAGTAAATGAAAACTCTTTCTTTCATCACCAGTACCCATTCTATAATTGTAGTGCTTGAAAAGGTACTTTCCCCTGGTAGCAGTGGAGTAACAATAAACTCAGTCATTTTAAAAATAGGAAGACCCTTCGCTGTTTTGCTTTATATGCACTTGAATGTAAAGCCCTATCCCTTTATATTTTGAGTTTATTTTTTAAAAATACATTTTCTTGGTAAGATGCAATATACTAATTGGGATAAAGGATGTGGAAGTGTGGGAGTTATTCCTTCCTTCTGTCTGTGATCCATGCATCAGTATAAACCTAGTCATTTTGTTTCAATAGCATGTAACACCAGCAGAGTCTATCACATGATTATAGCCTTAGGGGTTCACCATGTTGATTGGATCAATGTTTTAGCCAAGTTACCATTTCTTTTGCCAAAAGGTTCCAGCAAGCTGAGTTGGTGCAACATATCTGGGCACGACTTTTTCCTTTGTCCCTGAGCAATCTTTGGGGTGCATTTTCTGTGTATGTAGGGTCCTATCAGATTTAAAGAAAGACCCAATTCCTTTCTGCACCCCTGCACTTTTGTAGTTTGGCTCCTATCACCAACCATGACAAAGCTATTCAATTTGGGTTCTTCTATTAAGGGATTGGTTCTAACACAGGTCTCTGTTGGCTCTTTAACCAAACTCAGACCTAGCAAGGTCTCATTCTCATTCTAGTAAGAAAGTAGTGCCAGTTGACTTGAACAGTATTTAACCTCTATCTCTTCAGGGTCCCAGGAGGCTCATTTCCTCACAGAAAAAGAAGACCAAGCCAGGTCTTCTCCTGTATGCATGTACCTGTAGCTCATGCTACCTTTCTGTGCAAAATTCCCTCCAAATTGAATGCCTACATGGTAGGCATAGATCTAAGGTGGCCCCAGGATCCCCATTCCCTGGTGCACTCTGAATTATTGCCTCCTCTTGAGTGTGCATGGACCTGACCTAATCAGGTGAGCTCTTTAAGAAACAGCTCTAATGCAAGATACAAAAAGTCTAAGAAATTCAAAGCTGCAGAAATATTCTCCTGCTTGTCTTGAAAGAACAACTGCCATTTCATGGATAGAGTCACATGATAAGGATACAAAGGGGAGTCACCAAATGATAGCTGGCAAAAAAACTACAAGAAATCCAACTTCAAGAAAATAAATTCTGCAGGCAACCCGAGAAAGTTTGGAAACAGATCTTTGCCTTGTCAGTCAAGCCCCCAAATGAGAACACAGCCAGCTGACACCTTGATTTCAGCCCTGTGAGACCCTGAGCAGGGGACCCAGTTGAAGCATAGACTCCTGATACATGGAAGCTGTAAGGTGACAAATGTATGTTATTTTAAAGTGTTAGATTTGTGTTAATTTGTTATGCAGCAATAGAAAATGAATACAGCTTGGAACATGCCTAATCTACCATGCAGAATACTACATTATGTAGCAGTAATTTCCAATAGTGTTAGACAAAAAAATGAATGATGTGGCTTCATAACAAATGGAAAGCAACACAGAAACATGGTGATTCTCATAGACAATTAAGTTAAGAGGTGGCATATCATATTATCGTTGTCCCTTCTTTCTTCTTAACTGGTCTATTTGCGGTCTCCCACATGCATTATTACATTATATGTCTGTTCTCTGCAGTTTCAGTCCATGATTTTTTGTCTTCTAATATGTTTAAACATTAATTCAAAAGGTATGTTTTGATTTTTTAAATTGCTGATACACTATCATTCTATCAACAAATCTACAACATTCCTAAGATTTGTTTCTCTATATTGTTCATGTTTGCTATGTTATAGAACTTAATATTTCTTGTTTTAGAATACATATACAGTTATAATAAGAGGTATAAAAACCAATATGATTTATATATAATTTATTGCCTCAGATTGACATTCAAAAATATGTAGTCCAAATCCTTAGATGTGAAAACTGTAGTAGCTGAAATTATGGGTTTATGTTTTTAAACTCATCAAAAAGCATTTTAAATTTTTCTTCTAAACATGGTTAGACATGGTTTGAAAGCAACAAACTCCATCACAAATCTTTATTTTATTTTATTTTTTTAGTTTGCTGCCCTGGGTTTGTAATGAGCTTGTATTTGAGAAAAAGAGAAAAGGAGAAAATAATTGGAACTGTCTCCTATTACCACCAAGTCCTATTTTTAAAGATTTTTCTATTATTTAACACCTTCCATTTGTTTTACCTTAGAAGTGTGATTCAGTTATCAGAACCTGAAGAAAATGAAACCTAAATGAAGGCTTCACCACAAATATCTCAACTCAAGTCAGAAAATTCAAGCTGTCTGAAGCCCTGTTTCTTAGGATCTTTCCTCTAAAATGAAAACTGACCATAAAAATAACTTTGGGGATCACCTAAAAGACCAAGTATTATCACCATGATCATCAGCATGAATACACGTAAATCAAGCACTCTTGTGATCAGGGGCTTTACTAGCTGCTCATGCATTAGGTAAAGTCTAATTGTTATAGACTTGGGACTTGCTCCTCAGGGGTTCATATTCTCCAGGATTACCCTATTAACAGAGACTGAACCATCTTAAAATTCCAAACATTACCCATTGGCCTAGTTTAATGAAAAATAATCAGTATTAGTGTCTCATACACACAATCTCAATTTTTCAGGTCCAAGAAGGACTATCTCTCTCTCTCTCTCTCTCTCTCTCTCTCTCTCTGTGTATATATATATATATATATATATATATACACACACACACACGTATATATACATATATAGATGTATATATACACATACATATATATGTATATAGATAATACAGAGGGTGACAAAAAATGTATACACATTTTAAGAAAGGAAAAAATAGTAACAGTATATACTGACAACAAAAAATGAATACAAGTCACATTTGACTTCTACAATTACAAGAGATGCTCAAAGATGTTACCATGAGTGTCCAGACACTTGATTATGGAGAGCTACTGTAGGACTTGTTGCTGTGCAGGCCTCCTGAATCTGTCCTTGTGCACATCACACACAGTACCATATGTTTCAAACTTACCATGAATGTGTGCAATTGTTAGGCATGTTGGAAGTTCTGTCACATATTCATGTCTCCATTGTCATTATACTTCCAAAATGTTCATGAATTTCAAATACCACTTCAAAATGGTCTTCAGCTTCTCGAACAACAACCGTGCTTCCACCACTTTCTTTGACTGTCCTGCCTCTCACATGTTGATGCTAGCATTCATTTGATTTACGCCATCTTTTGAGCAAACATCATACTACACATTGCTACCATAACTCAACTCAACTTCAAAAAATACATGGATAACACCTCTTAAAATACGTATAAATTTTTTGGCACCTCCAGTATATATGGTGCATGTGCGCTTGTGCACACACACACACATGTCTATATCTTCAGATGTTTTTGGATTTTGAATGAGACATCTTCCCCTTGCAATAAGCAGCTACTCTTCTTTCCTCCCAAGAGTAGAATATTATTAAAATGACAAATCACTCATGCAATATAAGTGTGTATCCATTCACCCATTTCTTACATTTTCTTTACCCTTGCAGAATTGAGCTCTATCTGGAATTCCTTTTCTTGGTGTTATCCATACAATATATCAACCACTTTTAAAAAAGTATATCTAAATGAGGCCAACCAAAGTGAGAGGTTGATGCAATGGTGAGTAGGGCTGGAGAAAGGAAATGGTTGATATGGAAATAGTCATCCCTCGTCCAAGTTCACATCCTTATTTGGTTCTGCCCTGGCTCACTCAGTCATGTGGCTGGATCACACACTAAGTTGTCAGGTGGGACTGCAGCATATTGCCCCAGCCAAAGGAGGAAATGTCATCTTTAGAAACTCTTAAGGATATTCCACATTTTCTCTCATTATCTCTCCTCTTGGATCAGCAACCTTAACTTGCAAATGGTAGTGTTTAAAAAATATCATTTTAGAGAGAGAAAGAACATAACACATGCCTACTAAGGCCATTAGCTGCTTTGCACTTCAACAGAAGTTGGCACTTGATTCTTTTGGGTGATATGATCAGTTATAACACTTTGTTGCCAGTTAAAAAAAAAAACTCCAGCTAATATAAGAAGAAAACAAATTTATTGGATGACTACCAGTAGAGTTGGGAAATTGAAGGGAATGTTGGAAAAACAACTTTCAGGGGAGAAAAATCAGCATCTGTCCATAATTTAAGACACAGCATCTCGTTGATAGTCTCTTGAAGTTGTCACTTCGAAAATGAATGAACTCCTCCCCTTTCCTGTTCTTTTTTTCCTTTTTTGCATCCTTCTGCATAATATTAAAAAATTTTAAGAGAGAGGCTATTAATATAGTTTGGCACTATGTAGTTAAGAGAAAGAATATCTCAGAAGGAGGTCAGGATGCTGTTACCAAAAGTAATACCTTTCCTTTTCTTTCACTTCTTCTACTTCTCTATTCCTTCTGCTATTGCAACATGCCATAGGGTTGTGGTCAAGCTGTTTCTCAGTTGATTCTGAGTATCACAATAGTAGTGATTTCTTGGATTATTTTGTTAATCCAAGCTAATATCCTTATGGGGTGTATGAAAGACATTAAATCTTCTAGAACATGTCGTCAAACCCATGAATTCCATCTTCCCTCACCCAATCAAGAAGATGCCCAATTTACATGTTCCAGATTATGTTATCAGTAATTACAGGAAGTCATATATCAAATCTTTCTGCAGTATAACCTCCAGTTTAGAAATTAAACCCATAATAAATGTTTGAGACCAGAGTGTGTGCCTTGCATAAATCTTGTTACCACTGGAGTGAGAAAGTTCTGCTTAAAGCCAAGTAGAGACTTTAACACACTCTTCCAATATTGAATCAGTTCACCCTTGACACACATAAAAAAATTTTGGTTTTTACTGGTCTTAACCTCAGGTGGGTTTTTTTAGACATACAAAAAATTTACTATATAAAGAAGAGTTAACTTCAAAGTAGGTAATATTGTTCCCAGTATCAGCTCTCTCTCTCTCTCTTTCTCTCTCTCTCTCTCTCTCTCTCTGTGTGTGTGTGTGTGTGTGTGTGTGTGTGTGTGTGTGTATCTACAGCAATGTCATTGGGTTGTATTGAAGCTGCTTCTCAGTTGGAAAGAAACACGTTAGTATTGGTTTCTTGGATTTGCTTGTTAAAAGGAATAGATTATCTGGGCTATTGGTCTTTTCTTTGACATACATTGACAACTTGGCATTTAATGTGGTCCAAATGTTTTCGTCTGTCCTCATTCTTTCTAGTTATCATAGAATACAGGCATTTCCTCAATCTGTCAAGCCCACTTAGAATAATAATTTGCTTGCCAAAGCAATCAGAAATTGAACTCTATGTATAGAAGCTATGATGCTTTGTATTCTTCTGGCCATGTGGCATAGATAAAACTTTTAGTGCAGTCTTCTAAAATTCTCCTATCCAATTCTTAGGTACCACAGGTCTTTCCTTTTGAGAGAAACTCGGTGTGATGGAGTTCTGCCCACCTAACTGCATGATTTCCATTGAATAGAGGAGTGCTATGATTGAAAACATAGGCTCTGGATTTGGAAAGACCAGAGTTCAAATCCTCATGCCATTTCTTTCTTACTGCATGATATGGAGAAAGTTACTTATAATTCTGGGTCTTTGTTTCCTGATTTTCAAATAAATATAGTAATAATAACTGAGGTTAAATAAGATAGTACATGCTAGGTCCTTGGTCCTCTGTCTAGCAGACAATAAGAGCTCAAAAAATGTTAGAGGCTATCTTTAGCAACTGCAGTTTGTCTTTACAACATTTTTCACAGGATGTTCCCTGCCTCTTATTACTTATACCGTATTTGGTTATTTATTGCATTCATAAGAAAGTCCATTGCTCCTGTCCTTTAAATAATAGATGCCAAATATTTTCTTTTGAAAGTGTGAAGGAAGATAAGAGAAACCACGAGGAGCAAGTAGGGACTTTGCTACAATTTCAGTCCAAGTATCTTAAAAAGAAAATAACAGTTTTGCTTAGAGGTTGTATTTATGGTTGCTGATCTATAAAATAAAGGACACTTGGATTTCTGCATTATTTAATCATATCAATATAAATCCCCATAAAACTACTTTAAATTCAGTGAAGCATCATTAGCCCAATATGACAAAGAGTTTTCATTATATGTGTGGTTATGACTGAAATCAAAACTTGAGGTAATGTATATGTCTAAGAGGAATTATGATAACAATAAGAGCAACAATAATAAATAGATCATACTCAATATACCCCAAGCACTTTCCATGTATTATCCCATTTAATCTTCACTTGAAGTAGCATGGTACTTAACAGGCATAAAAATATGGTAAGAATGCAGGGTTTGGAGGTCAGACAATCTGGGTTGAAATTCAGGCTGTGTAACTTTGACCTAGTTAATTTTTACATCCCAGTTTTATCACCAGAAAAATAAAGTATATCATTTCTGAAAAAATGGAGGATTGAAGAAAATCTAGGTGACTTTGCTCAGGTTTGGTGATAAGTCTTAGATACAACACTGAAAGCATGATCCATAAAAGAAAATATTGATAAATTAGACTTTATTGAAATTAAAACTTCTGCAATGTGAAAAGCACTGTTAAGAAAATGAAAATACAAGCCTTGAACCGGGAGAAAATATGTGCAAAATACACATCTGATAAAGGATAGGCAGCCATTCGAATGGCTAAAATCTTAAAAACTGACAATACCAAATGCTCACAAAATGTAGAGCAGCAGGACCTCATTGCTGGTGGACTATCACTTTAGAAGACAGTTTGGCAGCTTCTCACAATGTTAAACATAATCTTACCCTGAGATCCAGCGATTAAACTCCTAGCTATTTACTCAGATGATTTGAAGGGCTATGTCCACACAACAACCTGCACATACATGTTCATATTAGCTTTATTTATAGTCATCTCAAACTGAAAACAACCAATATGTCCTTCTATAGGTGAACGGAGAAACAAACTGTAGTACATCCATCCAGTGGAATATTATTCAGTCATAAAGATATATGAGCTATCAAGCCATAGAAAGACACAGAGAAAACTCAAATGTGTATAGAACAATGAAAAAGAAGCCAATCTGCAAAGGCTGCATACTTGGGATTCCAACCATAAAACTTTCAGGGAAAGATAAAACTTGAGAGAAAGTAAAAAAGTTAGTAGCTACCAGAAGTTTAGCAGGAGGCAGGGTTGAGTAGGTAAAGCACAAAGGATTTTGTTTCTAGCAGTGAAACTATTCTGTATAATAGTGTAATTGTAGATACATGACAATATGCATTGATAAAACCCATTGAACTTTCTGCACAGAGTGAACTTTAACGTATGCACATTTTAAAAACTCGTTTCAGAAGATTGAAGAATACCAGATGAACAAGAATGTGACAGAGAAAAAAAAACTGTTAAAATATATGAAACAACTTTATTGAAGGGGGTGGGAGAAAGTGCTGACTGAAGTAATTTTAGAAATAAGCATAGTCTATAAAACTAAAGGAAAAATAGACTGTATTAATGCTGTAGTTTACTGATAAAGTTGTATCCCAAAGGGCAGAGGTTAAATGTGTATAGACATATATATTTCCCTACCTAGCTACAAGCACACCTACTACCCATATCTTGGTTTTCTAATACCATTCTTCAGTAAAAAGGATCAGGATTCCTTGGAAAAATGAATACTTCTAGGAATTGGACAGTAAATATACAAGATGAGTCTGAAGCTTCTAACATTACCAGAAAGTAAGGAAGTACACAACAAAACCTATACCCAACATTTGTGGAGTCAAAGGGACACAGGTGACAACTGAAGAGTTCCCAATAGCCGGCACTGGAACAATTAGCAACCAAATGAAAATAGTATTGAATTTTAACCCAAAGTATAAGATAGATATCCATGAGCTTATACTGATATAACAAAATGACTAAATACATAAATGGAGGTGAACAGACAAATCTACCATGCAGCAGAATTCTAAATAATTTACATTGATACTCTTTCCTCAAGGAGGTAGATCACAACTCCCCACTCTTTAAATGTGGGTTCTGCATAGTGACTTTCTTCCAAAGTGTACGGTATGGAAAAGGGGATGGGGGAAGAGTAATTTTATAGTGGAGAAACCTGACAAACCTTACCTCAGCCAGATTAGCATAAACAGTAATAAGTCATGTTAATAGTGTCTACCCTTGCTACAATGAGATGAAACTGATACTTTATCTGTGTCCATCTTCCTCAAAACCCATAATCCCAGTATAATCCTGAAAAATAAAATCAGATAAATGTAAATTGAGAAACATTCTACAAATTTTCTGACCAGCACTCTTCAAAGTATCAAGATAATAAAAAACCAGGAAAGTCTGAGAAACTGTTACAGTCAAGAAGACTGAGGAGACAGATAGCTTATATAATATCTTGGGTGAGGTCTTAGAACAGAATAAAGGAAATTCAGTAAAAATCAAGGTAATCAAATAAAGTATGGAATTTTCTTAGTTAACAATATATTGATATTGATCACTAATTATAACAAGTGTATAATCTATCTTTATTATATTATTTTTGAAGGGTATTTACCTTTGAATAAAATGATTACCCTTTAAGGGGACAGGTGAACTTCTGAAACTATAACCAAATGTTATTGTGTGCCGTCCTGGAAAGAGCGTCCAACAAGTTTATCATGTCTTTAGATCTTTTTGACAAGTGGATCTTTACACAGTCTGTTCCCTAGAGATTTAATTGGCAACGCACATGATCTGATATTTAAATTTTCTGGTATTAATTCAATTTTTTAAAATTCCAGTCTCTCAGGTCACCCTTATAGAAACTCAATAAAAGGTCCCAAGATTTCCATTTCTATGTATTTAAGTAGATGTAGATTTCAGATTATCTTCTTAACATTGACTGACAAACAGCTTTAAGATATAATTGGTGTTCTAAAGTCTCAGCTTATAACATGTTTTGATGTAATACTACTTCTGATTTCTTTAGAAGATAAAACGTAACTTCTTAATATATAGGTTAATTAATTACAGGTTTTAAAAGAGAGCATTTTCTTATTCTTGATCATCTAGATTTCTGGCTTGTGGTAATGATTTTTAAATCACCATGTTGGGATGGGGAATGAGTAGATGGGGTGTCAGTTTCACACTTCACTGCAATGATTATCACTCCATTGTCTTGTATCTTTACATCATATATCTTTATGTCTCTGTTTGCATTCCATGTCTGGCCCTTTAATCATTCAGTCTATGAAAGTTAATACTAGCAAACACTACCTTCAAGCACTGAAAACACATCCAGACAGAAGCTTCTTCTCTAGAATGCCAGATAACAAAACTTATATGAAAGGTTAACATTTACATTGAGTTAAATTTCTGCTTAATTAGCCTGAGAAATAAATTAACTTATGAGGGGATGAGATCATTGCCTGCTACTGCCTGTGTGGTGTGAACTTGGATTGGGCTGAATAAATGGCCACTAAATTTCTGTCAAGCTCTGAGAGTTTACAGTTTTGTTTCTCTGATAACTTCAGTTTCTGACTGCCCATAACCATCTCGAATATAACTTTATTTCATCTTCTCAGCTCTGAATGTGAAATCCTTTTGAGTGTCCTTGATATTACTGAAAGATTTCTAAATAGTACTATTCAATTCCTAAGCATTCTTTTTTTTTTTTGAAATTATTTTAAACCAAGATGTTCTCTGAAAGGATTTATAACTTACTATTAGAAATCTTCTTCATTGCATTTTAGCCCTTTAGGATTTTGTAGGGATTACTAAAGGGATTTCCTTTTATCACTAGGGAAATATGACTACAGCTATTATATCTTAAAAAAATAAATCTTAGGCATAACCTGACAGTGAGAAATGCATTTATATTCCCCTCCAGAACAGGTTGTCTTATAACCCAAAGACATTTAAAAAAATATTTTAATTAAAAAAAAACTACAGTAAAATATAACCCAGAGCACTTAAAGCCACCTGCGTATGTAGTTTACTAATAGGGACATTATTGAATATCAAAATATAGCTTAGAAAGTGCAGTGTTTAGGAAGTAATGATGTTGTGCTTGCTTCAGCAGCACATATACTAAAATTGGAATGACAGAGAGAAGATTAGCATCGTCCCTGCGCAAGGATGACACGCAAACTCGTGAAGGAAGTAATGATGTTGTAGCACTCTGTTACCCTCCTTTTTCATCTTTGCCAACAGCAATTGTATAGAAATACAGATGTTTTTTATAAACTCTCATTCTAGTCCTTCCAAGTTCATTCAGTCAGCTTTCTTGATGGCTGTTGGCCAAGGGTCAATGCCAGCTTCTAGATATAGCTCTCAGGAGGACCTCTTTTCTCACACATGGCTGCTTTCTCCCAGGCCTTCCAGAAAGCATGTCTCTGATGCTGTCTGTACCTTTCCAATGGCTCACCTGATTAGATCAGGTTTATCCAGGATAATCTCTCTTTTCATTAACTCAAAGGCAACTATTAGTAACCTAACCAAGGGAATGATATCCCATCAGGACCACCACTCCTACCAACACTCAAAGGCAGGGGATTTTACAAGGTATATATACCAGAGTTGAGGACTATCTTAAATTCTGCCTGTCACAGATGGGTACCAGGTTTGGCTCAGCACTGGATATATATTTGGGGATTATAATGTTATCAGAAAAAATTGGAGAAATTATACCTGCTAGACAAATAAAAACAATAACTACAACAGTTATCAGTGCATAAGAAGGTCTTGCACTCTCCAATCCTTTGAGGTTTTAATATGATACATTGGTTTATAAGCTTTGTAGGTCCCCAATTAATTGTGCAAGTCACAATATGAGCTGGAGAAGAACATGGATTAGACCTTTGAAACAAAACATTCTTAATTAGAAAATAATGCCATTTAGCTTCTAAATTCAATTAGTTCATTAACTCAAGATGTGAATTTTATATGATCACTGGGATAGGTGATCCCTCAAAGAGTTTATAATTTTGTGACAAAGATATGTTAACATTGTCTGCAAACCAAGGCTGAATGAGGCCAGTTCTAAAGTAACGTAAGGTGTTATGGATTCTATACCAAAAAATGATTAATTCAAGGGATTGCCAGTAGTGGGATACTAGCTGGTTAGGAGTCGGGACACAACATCAATACTGGTACCTGATCTCAAACCAGGCAAAGCGCAGACCAGAGGGAGTCCCAAATTTTACCTGTACGATGTCCACTTGTATTGTATACCTAATCCTGAATTTTATCCCATATGTTGAAAATAAAATATATATAACAAAATAAAGAAAAAGCGATTAATTAAAACTAAATAAAATTTCGTAGATGAGGGGCATTTGTGCTGAGACTGGGAGCAAAGCAGGATCACATGTTTGACATTCACTAAAACTTTAACATACTGTTCTTTAGTTTGTCTACAATTCATATGGTCTTCTTTCTTCCCAATTCCTTTAGATCCACTCACTGGTAAAAAGAAAAAAATAAATACTGGTGGATTTCCAGTCAGACTTTACAGCTCTGTCCAATCTATTAGTTCAAATAATTTCTTTAGAGAGAGCTCAGTCTCCTGGACAAAAATGTTCAGCATCTCCAAGGGGGTGTAGGGTGGGGAGTAATTAGTCTCTCAGATTTTTACCACCACCTCCAAGACATTCTTCAAAATGGACCTGGGTATGTAAGTGAAGGGGTATGCCTCTCTCAAGCTCTGTGTAGAAGATGGGTTATGGCCCTTGGGCCACGATGTCCTCTGGCTTCCCTGTTTTTTTAGTGATGTTCCATCTTCATTGTTTTCTTGCTTGCACTGCTGGTTTGGGAATGACTGGCAGTATTCTTGACTAGGTCTCTTTCAGCTTCCCTGGAGCATGTGGTGCTCTCTGGATAACTCAGCCTGAGATAGTTCACTTGGCTTCATAGATGCCTCTGAGGGCTGGCCACGATCTCCATCAAGACCTGGCTTAATTAATATGCTCTATACTCCTAGAGATATGGTTATGTTACTCCTATTACAGCATCCCTGTCAGCCTCCCAGTCAGGTCCTTAGCAACTTCTAGTCAGATGGACCACACAAGCATAGCTCAGGAATGGGAAGCCTCTGTCTGCTCCCACTGTAGCCACCTTCTGCGCTATGTCTTCCCACTGGTGTGGGGAAATGGTTCAAAGACCATCTCAATCCAGTAATAAATACCCTTTTGTTATTTTCAATATTACTCTTGCTCATCTAATTGACTCCTTTTATTGGACTTTGGCCTAGAATGAAGAAAATTCTGACCCAGTTTTGTTCTCTTCTTCTCTTTTCTCTTCCCCACTTAGTAAGACCTAAAGCAGGGGGTGGCCCATGTTTCTCTTCTTATCTGGATCGTCTTTATATAAAACTCTATGACAAAGAGACTAGATTGTCTCTTGACATATTAAAGGAGTAATAAAAATGTTGAGATTACATTTTCTTTAGAAAACAGTCTGGCTTGTAAGGTGCTTGTTATGCAACATCATTTTTTTTAAATGTCAGAAGTAAAAAGTTACTTTTTTCTCAATATTGTTACTGTTCCTACACTTCTAATACCCATTCTCTTCTACCCTCAAACAGATAGATGCACAGAACAATTGAGTAAAAGTCCCAAAAAGTCAGAGAGTGAAAAGAGGAAAAGTACATTAATGATTTAAAAACCATTTCAAAAAGGTTCAATAGTATTTCACCTAGCAGGTATAGAAAATAGGAAATATGTACAGTGGGGAGATTATCAGTGAATATGATCTGTAATAAATATGATGTGATTCTGTTGTTTGATTCTTTTCCTCCTTTCAAATAAACCACTGAAATCATATTTTGTAATATGATTTGAACACAAAAAATGGGTGCCCATTTATGCAATAGAATGAAAATCTATGGTGTATTTGTTGCATGCAAAAATACAATAGGGGATGACACCTGGATAGTGCTCTGGGGTCAACTGTGGAGAGCTTATTCCCTCAAGAGGAGTCACTTGATCCTGAGCAGACCAAAAATCCTCTTTTTCATTTTTACTTTCATAATTCTGTGAAAGATGAGAGCAGTGGAAGAAGAAGCCTAACTTATTTAAGCTTGTGGTTCTAATTTACAAGTT
Source organism: Cephalopachus bancanus (assembly GCA_027257055.1). NCBI lineage: Eukaryota > Metazoa > Chordata > Mammalia > Primates > Tarsiidae > Cephalopachus > Cephalopachus bancanus. The sequence continues at coordinate 1,092,350 of JAPVLO010000071.1, read as the reverse complement.
AAAAGTTAACACATGTAATGCTATGCATCAATGATACCAAGCTTAAGAAATAGGTGGTGTGGTTTGTCTAACCCTTTAGAGCAAACTTTTTCTGATGTCATTGAGATAGAAGTCTGCCTTTAGGTAATTGTTCTTTTCACAAAATGAATTTTATGCCACACAAGAAAGCACTTTGTTGTCCTTCCTATTTCCTCTTCTGACACATCTCTATTTGCGAGGTTAAACATAAAGCAATAAAAACTCCTCCTTTACCTGATTATCTCCTCCCCTGTCATTTTCTGAGTTGTATGAAGAGTGGGGTTATTTTTCTCCAACTACCCATCTCCTCTTGCCCTCAGGGCTCCTAGCTTAGTTTTTTTTTTTTTCCCCACTTGACAGGTATTCAATATCTATTTGAACAATTAATTTGGTTGAATTAACTTTCTAGAGTTTATTTGTGCGGGATCTTTCGTCCCTCTCGATGTGGCAGATTAAACATTCATTCCAAAGGAGGATGTAAAGCAGCGGTCGCCAACCTTTCTGGCATCAGGGGCAGGTTTCGTGGAAGACAACTTTTCCGCGGACCGGGTGAGTGGGGTATGGGTGAGAATCATCAGACACGAGAGTCTCATAAGGAGCGCGGAACCTAGATGCCTCGCATGCGCAGTTAACCACAGGATTCGCGCTCCTAGGAGAAGCCAACGCCTCCGCCGAGCCAACAGAAGGCAAAACTTGCCTCTGCTAAACTCCTGCGGGGCGACTCGGTTCCTGACAGCCCGCGGACGACACCGATCCTTGGGCCCAGGGTTGGGGACTCCTGATCTCAAGCATAATTCTCTTTTGGGGAGATAAAGAGTAGTGTTTTCTAAAATATGGATCACTTTCTATTGATCGTCCTTGATTACGGCTTTTAATTTTAATTTTTGAGTCGGAGTCTCTGTCGCCCGGCTGGAGTGCAGTTGCACGCTCACGGCCACCGCAACCTTGACCTGCTGGGCTCAGGCGACCCCTCCTCCTCAGCCTTCCAAGTAGGTGGAACTACAGTCGCGCGCCACCACGTCCAGCAATTTTTTTTTTTTTTTTACTTATTGTAGAGAAGAGGTCTTGCCAAGTTGCCCAGACTGGTCTCGAATCCCTAGGCTTAGGCAATTCTCTCGCCTCTGCCTCCCAAAGTATTGGGATCACAGGAGTGAGCCACCTGCCTGGCCTTGTTTTGTTTGTTTGTTTGTTTTGGTTGGTTGTTTGTTTGTTTGTTTAAATACATGCCACCCTGCTTTGATTTCCCTTTCGGAAGAAAGCAAAATTTTCAGTGCCACATTTGGTGACTAATTTAGGTGTTCAGGATGGGTGAACCTCTTTTCTGCCAAAATAATCTCTGTGATTTCTTTGAGGACCTGTTGAATTATTATTCGGGCACTTTCAAAGTGCTTAAGGTTGAGATAGCTTATCAACCCTCACTATTTTTTTCACGTATACTTGAAAGAAAATTTTTGCCAATAGCCCATTCAAAATGGTTTTTCAATAAATGAGCACGTACTGCTGGACTCGGTGGCTCAGCCTGTAATCCCGTGCTTTAGGAGGCTGAGGTGAGCGGATTGCCTGAGTCCGTGGTTCGAGACCCGCCTGAGCAACTTGGCAAGACCTCATCTCTACAATAAAATCAAAAAATTAGCCAGGTGTGGTAGCACGTGCCTGTAATTCCAGCTACTTGGAAGGCCGAGGCGGAAGGATCGCCGGAGCCCAGCAGGTCAAGGCTGCGGTGGCTGGGAGCGGCCACTGCACTCCAGTCTGGGTGGCAGAGTGAGACTCCAACTCAAAAAAAAAAATGAGCACGTACTATGTTTCAGATACTATGTTAAGTACTTTATATACATTGTGTTACTCGGTAGTGTCATTGAATATTTACAACCAACGTAACTAAGTTATAGAAACAAAGCAAACTTTAAAAAATGTCTAATTTTTTTTTCAGAGTATATGTGTCTATGTGTATATGTACGTGTGTGTACATTAGGCCCATTTCCTATCATCACCATATCCTTCTAATAAACATTTATGCCTTCAGAATTTAATTTACAAAGAGATAGATAACATGCAGTTCTTGAGAAAGGCCCTCAAGCTTTGTATGTGCTATTCTAAACACTTAGCCACCCAAAGGATTCCCACCCCCATGGGCTCATTGATGAGATGAGGATGTTTAGACAAGTGGCAGGGTCTTATCAATAATGATTATTTATTCAAGGCCTTGATGGATGCTGGTCAGGGGAAAAGTAATCATGACACACCTGAAGTTTTTCACAATCTTGGGCTGCAATCATGGATTGATCAACACCTTCTGGGCATCACCATGCTTTATCTTAACTTCTGCATTTAAAATTCAATGGAAGGCCACATGGCCATGTTTATGTGAATGACTCAACATCAAATATATTAATTTGACCAAACCTTAATCCACTTTGGCCAGAATGCCGTTAATGAGAGTAAAATTTATTGAGCACACATTTTATAGCCATCAACCACACAAGTATTGGGAAACTGCAGGTATTTTGGGTTGTTTTATATCTTTTTCTCTCACCAATGTATTCTGGTTTGCCTCTCACAGTCAACATAATTTCTAAAATATTTTAGATAGGTTTAAATGCATGTACAAATTGCCTTCAGTAAATAAAGGTAGACCTAGGCAAATTTAAAATTTGCTTATATGAATTAAGACTAATACTGTGTTAGTGGATTTTTCCTTCCCAGTAGGACCACTACCCCCAAGCCCCCCAAATGATTTAGCTTTTCTTCAAGGATTAGAGATTGCCCTGACCTAACCACTCTTTAAGGCCCAGGCTCTGACAAAAAAAATCGCAGAAAATTAAACAAAACTGTAATCCTTAGTTTTTATTATGACCTATGTTGAAGGGCTGCTAATCTAATCTAATCTAATCTTAGTTATGTTTGGCATTTAGAAATCTGGAACTTAGAGGAGTACCAGTTTGGAGATGTGTGTTTGCTTCCTCAAAGCTTTCTGGCCTGCAGTGTTCATAGGAGGGACAGTACACAGTTGGTAGAAAAGGGCACCAGAAGGAGAGACTGGTGACCAGAGTCACCTTCCTGGCTGAGGTTCATAGACTGTCTTTTTTAGCAATTCCTTTCATCGCTTTGGGCCTCAGTTTTCCCATCTTTGAAATTAGGCATTTACTCCCAATGACTTCTGAAAGACTTTTAACTCATATTAATAGAGTCAATAATAGCAAAAGGGGATTCTATACTTACTGTGGGGGAAGTGGTGGAAGACAGGGTGCGGGAAGGCTTGTGACTGCACTCCTTAGTATTTTACACATTCGAAACCTTTGGGTTGTGGCACCTTATTAGTTGTTTTGGTGTTAGTTTATTTCCCTGGATTTAAACCTAGTGTAGTCTCATGTGTAAGAGAAGACATGAATGAGAAGTTTTCAACAACTTATAATGTCTAATGGGAATCCTGTACTCATATATTCATAGCAATTTATACAGGGTCATTTATTTAAAATAAATTTACCCACACTAAAGGAATCCATCGAGAGCAACAGTCAAAATATATTGCCTAATAGTTTCTGCCTGTGTTGGAAATATGGTGCCACAGAAGGAGGGCCAGCTGGCAACCTTGGAGAAGTCATATCTCTACTAATCATGTCTGCCCTCTATACTTCAGGACATGGATACTAATAGTGGTAGAAAACATATTATTTCATGAGCACTTACTATGTGCCAGGCTCTAGTAGTCATGCCAGATAGATGGCAAAGTGATAAGACAGTATGGCATAGAGTCATATTCCTAGTGTTCAAGTTCCTTGTCTATTACTATGAGACCTCAAGCAATTTTTTTCTCTAAGCCTGAATTTCTACACCTTAAATGATTATTTGTCTTTATTCTTTACTTGGAAAGTTGTGGAATCTTGAGCAAGGTTCCTAATGTCTCTGAGTCTCAGATAACTCATGAGTGAAAAGAAAGCACTAACAGTACTTACATCTCAGGATTGCTCTGAGTGTCTTATCCATATGCGAATACTTTGAAAAGCATCAATATGAAGAGGTAAGACATTGTTATAGATAAATTTATAGCCTGTGGTGAGACATGACTGGAAAAATGTAATGTTTCACAAAAAAGGAGTATGTATATCAAAGTGCTCATTCAGCATGCAGTCATTAGCAGAATTGAAATTCAGGTCTCATTTTTAGAGTTCAGTTTAGTTATGTTCAAAGAAGGCTGACTGATGGGAAAATGTTGTGATTTTCTCAGTCTCAAGGGTCTTTCTCCGCTGTCCCTTGGAGCTTCTCAATCAGACTTTAAAACCAAGGAGTCAGGTTATAGCTGAAAATAAAAACTTTGTGCCAAATGCTGTTTGCTTATAGGCAGGCGGATATACTCCAAAGTGTCTGGCGTGCTTTCATGTCCCTTAACCAAGGGAGAGGAACAACCAGACTTTTTTGTCCCTCTGCTTCATATTCAAATGAATAACTCTCAGGCTTCTTAGGAATATCATTTTGTGTTGCATGTGAATTTTCATTTCAAAATATTTACTTGCCCTCCTCTCCACTTCACTTCCACATACTCCTGTTTCTGTCATGACTTTCGGTGAAGCACCAGTGTAGGAGACACAAGGGGTTAACAAAAAGAAAACTTGGGGTATGTCATCCTTGACTTCAAGGAACTTGTGATCTGAATGAGAAAAGGAGGTCTCATCATTGCTTGTCCATCTCCTTGCCTTCCTCTTCTTCATATTAACTTCCTTTGTCTAGCACATTTTACAAGGTACTTTCATGTATATTATATTACTTAAGACTCTCAACTGCCCTGAGATGTAGGCAGAGCATGAATTATTAGCTTTCCTTTGAAGTCAGACAAACTAAAGCTCTGAAATGATTTGGCCCAAGTCACAGAGCCAATATTTCTCAGAGCCTGGTCACCTCCCAGCTTGGCCTCCTCCTCATGCCAGTACTTCCTCCATCCTACCACTTCTGTGAAGCACATGCTTGGGAAAACAAATCTTAGAAAAGGCAGTAGCCAACAATGAATGCCACCAAGAAACTGACTAGAAGTCTAGAGAAGTAAAGTGTACCTTGCCTTGGCCTAGGGCTCGAGGGAGGCATCATATGAGAAGCTGATATAGTCTCTGTCATTTAGAGAACATTTACTACGATGGAGGAGCCCAGATGCATACACACAAAACAATGAGCTGCTCAAAGGCCAGAGTCAAGCAGTCACTGTTACTGGTGCAAATTGATTAGTCTTTAAACTTTCCAAGATTTCTTTCTTTCTTTTAAACAGGAGGCAAGCGTTTCTAATATACGCAATTATTCATATATATATATTTAATGTATATATATATATATATATATATATATTTAATGTGGATTAGCTTGTATTCTAGCAATCTTTGTTTAGGTTTCTTCTAACAGGAGTAGAACTAAAAATAAATCATATGTCATTAGATAATCCCAAAGTACATTCATTAATTTCCCTTCCTGCTAAAAAGCAATGAAATTATGGTTTGAGCTGTATTAAGAACATTACAAGAAAAATGAGGAGAGGGAATAAAGACAGATTAGAATATAATTACAGGGGCTGGAATTCAGCCAAGCCCTTCTAAGCCTTGCCAAGTTGGAGACAGCCTATTTCCATCCTTCAGGTGAACCTGGAGGATGCATACTTCAAACTCGAAATGCCACTTTCCACATAGCAAGACTCCATATGGACATATTGGAGAAATATTGTATCATAAAAGACCACCAAATACAAAGGGAGAAATTAAGTGAAGGGCAGAATGGAAGATGGAAAACACAACGCTGATCACTTACATGTTATAGAATAGAGTGTTGGCTTTTTTCCCCAACTTTGGTCAGAGATAATAACTTTCTCTATACAGATCTGGCTTGAATCTTTGGTGAATTCCTGAACAGGGTGTGAATTTATCATTCAATATTGGGAGCATCTGGGGTTTCTCATTTTATTAAAATGATTCTTTTTTTCCCACCACAGATATTCCATAGAGCAAGGTCTGTACATTATAAGTAAAAAGTGATTCCCCAGAAGGAAATGTTTTATCACTGACTGTAACTTGGAGTTGAACATATACTTTATATTGGAACCTGGCTTGTGGAGAAAAAAGCCAAGGGTTGAACTTGGAGACAAGTTGACAAGTACATAAGCATCCAGCTTGCAGCTGAGCTTCTAGGATGGAAAGATGGAAAACAGCCTAGTTTGGCAGATGCATTTGAAGCTTGCTCATCTGTAAAAACAAGGAGAATAAAAGTAGTTACTCAATTGGGTTGTTGCAAAAACAATACAAGATAATAAATGGAAAGCATCATTTGGTATATTATAACCCTTTAGAAGTCTGAGCTGGTATGTCAGGTCTGATAATCAGGTTCAAAAGTATTTCTGTAGAAAATATATTGTTATTGTATATTTTCTGTTCTAGGAATACAAAAGGGCTCTGTATTTTTACTTGTTTAATTTGCTTGCCAGTCCATCTCTTCAACTACATTATGAATGTCATAAGAACTAGCTTTATTTCTCATTGTCTCTGTGGTCCTAGTGCCTATCACAGAACTCATAATTTACTAGTTCTCAATATACACAAGTTTAATGGACTTGAAAGCAACAATGCTTTGCTTCCTAGTAAAACCTACTTTGGGAAATGTGCCAAAACTAGAACAAAGCTCTCATCTGATGTAAGAGAAACAGACTAGGGTGGCATCCTTCCACCTCTATGGAGTCCTTGTTCAAAGACTTAAGGTTAAGTGAAGACTGAAGGAAGAAAGTTGGGAGAAAGCAAATTAAAAAAGAGACATTGTGGGGAGTAGAATAAAGAGCAAAGATTGTTCTTGAAGAAATCATTCTGTCCAAGATTCATTCTTCATACTTACTTCTCCTCTGACCCCCTGGTCCCTACTAGCTGCCCTCTCCAAATATGGTACCTGGCTCAACTTTGAAAAAAAAAAGGTTGCTTAATTTTTATAAAATTCAAGACATCTTGGCTACAAACTTAAGATTTTGGAACCAGATAGGCACAATTGTCTTAGCAACATTTTGTGATGGAGTAGATTTGGAAGTCATAGTGAATATATCCTAACTGATTTTCTTCATTGACAGTCAAACTAAGATTTGCTATCAGATTTTCTAATCTGTTTTCAATGTTCAAAACCAACAGTTTTACCTCTGTGAAATAAACATATATACAAAATCTTATACTGAGTGAAAAAATATAAATTCTTGCTATATGTTATTCTAAAACAACAAAAATATCTGCTGCTCTACTATCTAAAATGGCATCTCTTAATCATTTTCACCAGTTTGTTGTTGAGATGGTATAAAATATCCTACAATAATCAAGCTAGTAGCACAAAACACTTTGTTGTTGTTGTTTTTATTGTTGTGGTTTTACAAATGATGCAAAAAAGCTTTTCTAATGTAGAAATATTGCCCGGAATGATAGCATGGACAGGCTGGTTGTAACACAGTCATTTGAGATATTTTTCCACACTATTAAGTATTCTTTTTAGTGGGTAGGAGAAGAAGAAATTAGACTAATAAAATTGTGATTATTGTCATATGAGCAGCTTCTGATGTACATTTGTTAGATCAGAGTATAGTTGTTAATTCTTTGATGTCAGACCTGTTTCAGATTGCAACTCCTCTACTTACAAGTGCATTTTAGCCATTATAACACCCAGTTCCTTCATCTCTATAATGGAGATATATATAATGCCCGCCTCAAATGGCTACTTATGACAAGTATATATGATTATGTAGGTAAAATCATTAGACTAGAAGAGGACATATAGTGATGGCTTAATAAGTAACCACTTTTATATTTCATAGATACATAATATTTTTTATTATTTTGATACATATTTATACATATTGATGGAATACCTGTGATACTTTGATGGAAGCATATATTAACTACTGAGTAAATCAGTATAAGTGGGATATCGATCACCTCAATCATGTATCATTTTTTGTGTCAGAAATATTCCAATTCTAGTCCTCTAGTTATTTTGAAATATATAAATTATTGTTGACTATATTTGCCTTATTATACTATCAAACACTAGATCTTATTCCTTCTATTCAATTGTATTTTTGTACCCATTCACCAACCTCTTTTCACCATCCCTATACCCACCAGCCTTCACTGACTCCAATAACTGTCATTCCACTCTATCTTCATGAGATCAAATTTTTAACTATAACATAAGTGTAACACATACTATTTGTCTTTCTGTGCCTGGGTTATTTTCACTTAATATAATGTCCTTCAGTTTCATCCATGTTGTTGCAAAAGATAGGACTTAATTCTGTTTATGGCTGAATAGTTTTTCATTGTGTATCTGCACCATATTTTCTTTATCCATTCATCTATTGATGGACACTTTAGTGGATTTCATATCTTGGCTATTGTGAATAGTGCAGCAATAAACATGGGGTTGCAGGTATCTCTTTGATACCCTGATTTCCTTTGCTTTGAATACTGACCCAGCAGCGGGATTGCCAGATCACATGGTAGTTTAATTTTTAGTTTTTGAGGACCCTCCATGTTGTTCTCCATAGTAGCTGTACTAATTTATATTCCCACGGAGTATGAGTAGTCCTCTTTCTCTACAACCTTGCCAGCATTTGTTAGTTTTTGTCTTTTCGATAAAAGTCATTTTAACTGGGATGAGATACTACCTCACAGTGGATTTTTCATTTATCTGATGATTAGTGATGTTGAGCACTTTTAACATACCTATTGGCCATTTGTATGTCTTCTTTTGAGACATGTGTATTCAGATCTTTTGCACATTCTTCAATTGATAAGTAACTATTTAATTGTAATTAGTTTACTGTTTACTGAGTGTCTTATCTCATCACAAGAATCATACCATATTTGTACTTTTCTCAAAGACAGTGGGGGGTTATTGTATATTTACATTTTTTTGGTTTATTTAAGTACATATGTGTTCCTGTATTTGCACAGAGTATCCAAAGTGAAATGTTTCATTCTTTCCACCAAACCTGGAGATACCAGTATTTATACACACATATTTTCTCTGACATTTTATTATGAACACTTCAAATAGCCAGAAAAGTAGAAAAATTGCACAGTGAACACCCATTACCAGAGATAGCTTGCACAATTAATGTTTTATTATATTTACTTCATCACATGTCTGTTAACCCAACCATCCCTTAATCTATCTTATTTTTGCTAACAACTTTATTGAGATATAATTTATATACTGTAAAGTCCACTTGTCTTAAAAGTAAAATTTAATAATGTTTAATATATTTACAGAAGGTATAATCATCGCCACACTCAGTTTTATAACATTTCCATCTTCCCAGAAGGGACCCTTATGACCGTTTGCAATTACTCTCTCCCCTCACCCTCAGCTTCAGTTAACAACTAGCCTACTTTCTGCCTCTCTAGATGTGAAAGCCCATTAGTTTTTCTTTTACTTTTAGCTGACACATAATATTGTACATATTTATGGGTACAGAGTGATATTTTGATACATGTATACAGTGGAAAGATCAAATCAGGGTAATTAACATATCTATCACTTCAAACATTTCTCCTTTTTGTTGTTGTGAACGTTCAAAATTCTCTCTTCTAGCTATTAGAAAACATACAGTAAATTATTGTTAACTACAGTCACCCTACAGTGCTCTAGAACACTACAACTTTTTCCTCCTAACTTTAATTTTGTATTCATTAACCACCTCTGCCTATCTTCCTGAACCCCTACTCTTCCCAGTCTCTAATAACCACAGTTCTACTCTCTACTTCTATGTACTCAATTTCTTTAGCTCCTACATATGAGTGAGAACATATGATATTTATCTTTTTTGTGCCTGACTTATTACATAATGTCCTCCATACTCACTCATATTGCTGTGAATGACAGGATTTCATTCTGTTTTATGGCTGAATAGTATTCAACTGTGTTCCACACTTTCCTTATCTTTTCATCCATTGAAGAACACTTTGGTTGATTCCATATCTTGATCATTGTGAACAGTGCTGCAATAAACATAGGGAGCAGGTATCTCTTTGATATATTAATTTCCTTTCCTTTGGATAAACACACAGTATTGGGATTACTAGATAATATGGTAGTTCTAGTTTTTGTTTTTTGAGGAATTTCTATAAATTTCCATAATGGCTATACTAATTTAAATCTCCACCAACAAAGTATGAGTTCCCTTAACCTTACTTCCTTGCCAGCATTTAGTTTTTTGCTTTGTTTTGTTTGTCTTTGTGAAATAGCTGTGCTAACTGGAGTGAGACGATATCTCATTGTAGTTTTGATTTGCATTTTCCTGATATTTAGTTATGTTGACCATTTTTTTAAAAAAAATATGTGTTGGTCATTTGTATGTCTTCTTTTGAGAAACATCTGTCAGATATTTTTTCAATTTTAAAATAGGATTATTTGTTCTTTCATTGTTGTTAAGTTGTTTGAGTTCTTCATATGTTCTGGATATTAGTTCCTTGGTGGATGAATGGTTTGTAAATATTTTCTCTCATTCTGCAGGTTGTCTCTTCACTTTGTCGATTTTTTAATTTTTTTTTTTGCTGTGCAGAGTTTCTTAGTTTGATATAGTCTCATTTGTCTATTTTTGTTTTTGTTGCCTGTAGTTTTTAGTCTCATGCATAAAACATTCACCCAAACCAATATCCTAAAGCATTTCCCCTATTTTTTTTTTTTTTTCAGTTTTATAGTTTCGGGTCTCATATTTCAGTCAATAGTCAATTTTGAGTAGATTTTGTATGTGGTGAGAGCTAAAGATCGAGTTTTGGTCTTCTTCATATGAATATCTAGTTTCCCCAGCACCATTTATTTAAAAGGCTGTCCTTTCCCAAATGTATGTTCTTTGTGCCTTTGTCAATATCAGCTGACTATAAATATGGGGACATATTTCTAGGTTTTGTATCTTGTACCATGGTTTATGTGTCTGTTTTTATATCCATACCATACTGTTTTGGTTACTATGACTTTGTAATATATTTTGAATTCAGGTAGTGTGATGCCTCTGGCTGTTATCTTTGCTCAAGATTGCTTTGGCTAATCAGGGTCTTTTGTGGTAACATACAAATTTTAGGTTGTTGGGTTTTTTTTTTTATTTCTGTGAAGAATGTCATAGGAATTTTGATAGGAATTGCATTGAATCTGTGGATTGAAAAAGTTACAAGTTTTAACTAGCATAATAAGAATTTATGAAGTGTTTTTATAGTAGGGCTTCCAGGATTACAAAGGTCTAAAAGAAACTGTCCAGACCAAAGATACCTTATATTTATGAAGCAGAGGTTATATGGCACAGAAAAATCTCCTTGTCATTTTTTTGCCTGTATGCTTACAACAATTCTTATGTCTAGCATGGTCCTCAACCTTTTTGGCATTAGGGACTGGTTTTGTAGAAGACAATTTTTCCACAGACCAGGGCTGGGGGCAGGGAGGATGATTTGGAGATAATTTAAGCTCATTACATTTATTGTACACTTTATTTCTATTATTATTACATTGTAACATATAATGAAATAATTATATAACTCACCATAATGCAGAATCAGTGGAAGCCCTGAACTTGTTTTCCTGCAATTAGATGGTCCCTTCTGAGGATGATGGGAGACAGTGACACCCGTAGTGTGTTGCTTATGTCTAGTCTACTATGTAATCTCATTTTGGTTGCTGTCACTGCAGAAAACTCTGCTTCGCAAGGATAGAATGTTGGAAATGGAAGCAGGTTTTTCAGTGCTGATCTGACAAGAGGTGGAATACAGGCAATAATGCAAGTGATGGGGAGTGGCTCTAAATATAGATGAAGCTTTGCTTGCCCACCACTCACTTCCTGTGGTGTGGTCCGCTTCCTAACAGACCATGGACCGGGAGTTGGGGATCCCCTGCCTAGAGTACTAAATAATTCTCATTTTTCTTATTTTTAAAATGAGACAAAAAGAGAAGAAGAAAAGACTGAAAGTGGCATGATACTAGTGGAATTCAAGCCAGGAGATCCTGTTGTTCATCACAGCTCACTGCTCTAAGGCTAGCTTTGCTGAATTTCATGTACCTACATGGAACATCACTGGGTAGAAGAATATATACGGATTATCCAGCAGCTGATATTTCTGTGGGTTATCAGCTGGGGTGGTGATTGCTTGAACAGATTCCCCATGATGGCATTTGAGAATGAAATCAAAGAACAGCAGTGGCAGGTGTTTGGAAACTGCATTTGGAATTGGCCTCCTACAGAAAGAAGCTAGATATTGACTTCGTGGGTGATGAGTGAAGTCGACAGCATTCTCAGAGGGAAGTGTCTTCTGTGGCAGGTTTCCAAGCAAACAGATTTAGGTTTCTTTCACGTTAAACCCCCTGAATACATACATACATACATACATATATATATATATGAGGGGGAGAGCAACAGGAATGCCTCCTTCATATGCTGAGTATCTTCTCTTTTGGAGATAAAATTGTCAACGCTAAGCCAAAGTAGAGTATTTAAGATTCATCAACTCTGGGCGCGATTAAAGTATAAAAAAACACGAGTTCTTCCAACATGCTGTGCAGCCACAGTTCCCATTTTTCTGTTTCCAAAAAGGTTGGCTTCTGATTTATTCCCAAGTGACACTATTCTGGTTTCTCTTTTCATGACTTTTCACTTGGTTCACCAAAGCTCTGCTTGGCCTTTCAAGATAGAGTCATCCCTGCCCACATTTTTACTAACTGGTTAGTTTCTCCCACAATATATTCTTAGCTTTGGGAAGCTAAAAAAAACCAAGCCAAATTAAAAATAAATAAATAAATAAAACACCATCATTGGTGTTTGCTGTAAATATGGACTTCTTCTGATTGCTCAGTCCCTGAAAATCATATAATTAAAGGCAAAATGACAGAGCAGATGACCTTTAATTCAAACAATGTAGCTGGAGTGTTTTTTGTTTATTTGTTTTTTAATATTTATTTTAAAGATATGGGATACATTCAGGATTATGTATACAAATGTAAATTATGCAGGTACTCTTGTTGATGAGGTGTGCCCCCCTTCCCTGACAGTTTCCCACTACTGCCAATCCCTTTCTTATAGTATTATGATAATTGTTCAAGGTCCGCTTATAAGTGAGAACATGTGGTACTCAGTTCTTTGTTTCTGTGATAGATCATTGAGTATTAAAGACTCTAAGTCCACCCAAGTTGATGCGAAGTTCATAATTTTGTCCTTCTTTATGGCTGCATAGTATTCTGTCGTGTATATGTACCACCTTTTTTTAAAAATCCAGTCCTCTTTTGATGGGCAGCATGGTTGGTTCCATGTTTTTGTTATTGTGAATAATGCTGCAATAAAACATGCATGTGCAGGTATCTTTTTCATAGAGCGATTTGAGTTCCAGCTGGAGTGTTTGATGCAACTTACTGTAATTCCTTGACGGTGTCGATGCTCAGTTAAGACCCTTGAATGAATGAGGGAGGAGCAAAGATGAACTCTATTGTCTTCAATAAATACTTGAATCATTTCTGAAGTCTGACACCAACTCGTATGCACACATGCACACACATACGCACATTCCTTGGAGTTCTGAAAGCCTTGCCCTTAGAGGCCAATATGCATTTTCATCTCAGTTCAAGATGAAGGTGCTACTCGCTGCTCTGTAAGGGTCATAACTATTCTATTGCCTCAAATATGACAACTTTGTGAAGAGACTTTGAGTTCAGCTAGTTGAACAATAAAATCTTCTTTTATTCCAACCAATAAATTATTTTGAGTTAAACACTCCCACTTCCTATATCTTACCATATTAATTATAAAAACTCATGCAGAGATCATGCACTTATAAACTGGTGTTATTCCAGAGGACTAACTTTGTCTCTGTTATACTGATAGTAGTTCTAACATCTGCCATTTATAATATTTGAGGCATTTATTTAACTTTTTTGAGCACCAGCTCTCTCATATGTAAATTACAGAGTGATTTTAATAAATAGGTACTATTGTAAAGATTATTTACTAGCAACAGACAGCAGACACTCTTGCTATCATCCTGCCCATTGTGCCCTTCACAGCATATCTTTATTTGAATAAACCTACCCTTCCTAGTAAAAGGAAAAAAAATTATTTATTGCATTATAGGTTAATAGTTAGCTAAAATAAATAGCAACTGCTGAGAATGGAGAATTTTTGTTTATGTGTGCCCAATTTCTATTTCCATTCTCACCATAGAGTAGCTTAGTTTCTCTCTGAGGAGCCATTATGATCTGGTTGGTGCTGAGCCTACCCCAGGCTCTGTAGCTCAAGCATGCCTGACCGATCAAAGTTTTCTGTAACCAATAGTAGCCCGATGAGACTCAGACCTGAAACCTTGGCACATGTATTGGTAAAGAGAAAATGTCTTTTAGCTGGAGTTAAAGCTTGGAGGGCATAAACCTGGAGTTTCCAAGAACCACTACACACATGGAATCTTCTTGAGAGTGAAGATAAAGCAGAAAAGAGTAGAGCTGACGTATGGGAATGAGAAAGATGGAGTCTTCTTCACATTGGTTGAGTATCAAATAGTCATCTCTGAAGCTAGCAGCATTCCAAGACTTGCCCACTAAAAGGTGCTCTAAATTTTCCTTATTTGCTTAAGCTGGCTTGAGTTGGGCTTTTGGCATCATCTGCAACTTAGAGTCTCAATTATTGCAGTAATTATTAAGAGTAAAACCACCACCTGCATGTGCAAGTCTACTTTGTTGTACAAAGTTGATGCTCAAAAAAGGATGTACACCTGAATGTTCATAGTTAAATAGAATAGAACCAAGGGAAAGGGTCACTTCATACAAAAGATGGGCATTCTGGGGCCACTTAGTTATTTATAACTCTAATTCTTCAGGACATACTAGGAAATAGTCTAAGCTTTTTGTTTAAAAAACAAATCATATATTGCTTTGGTTATAGCCTTTCAGTAATTCATACTTAAAGAATATATTTCCACATGCCAGTTCATTCAAAATGAATATAAAAATTACTATCATTAGTGAAATTAGGGACTGGCATACTCATATAGACCAAAGTACTGGACTAAGCCCACTTAAACTCACTTCTTTTCATTAACTTATAATGTACTCTGAGACAATTATCTGAACAAGAGATGCTAAAAGGAGATATTAATGGATCCAACCTACTCAGGAGATGAATATCAGCTAAACAAGTACAAGATAGGAAAAATGATAGGTTGAAGTTGTTGAAAACGTCTCTATTGCCCCAAATATTTTCATTGCAGTCTTTCATATTCGGAATTAATTAATATTATTCATGGGGAAATGTATGTTTTAAAATGGATTTTAATTGTTCCTGAAATTAAGTGTCCATTAGACTGTCCTATCTAGTCACATAAATACAGTTTTGTGGGAGGATGTCATCACTGAAACCACTTCCTTGGATTTCCTAGCTGAGTTCTGTTGGGAGAAGTAGCACCTTCTCATGAAATCATGATCATGGAATCCTTTGTGGAGAATTACTGACAGCACTTTAATAGGAGCTTATGAAACATGTGCTGGAATTAGTGTGGCTTCAACAAAGATCTCAGACATGAATTCGTTGTTCTAATGAAAATTAGGTTGTAGTCACCAAACACTAAAATATTGAATGATATCACAAGTATATAAGATTACAAGACAAGATGCATAGCTGTCTTAATCTGTTCAGGCTGTTATAACAAATTACCATAAACTGGGTAGCTTATAAACAACAGAATTATATTTCTTAAATTTCTGGAGGCTGAGAAGTCCTTGATCAAAGTGCCAGGAGATTAATTTTCTGGTAAGGGTCTGCTTTCTGGTTCACAGATGGTGTCATCTCACTTTACATAGTAGAAGGGACAAGGCAACTCTTTGGGCCTTTTTTAAAGGCACTTACTCCATTCATGAGGGCAGAGATCTCAGGACCTAATCACCACCCACAGGTCCTATCTCTTAATATTATCAACTTGGAAGTTAGGATTTAAACATATGAGTTTCTGGGGAACACAAACATTCAGACCAGAGCATTAACATGGACTACTGATCCTCAGGTAGATGCTAGACCCTCAGTTGCTTTGTTTTAGATGCCAGTCACGTCAGGAACAAGTGGGTAGCAAGGCATGTTTGTATAAATTCATGTTTTCATGAATTCAACTCATGCTATCCTGGGACGTGACACATCTTGGACAGAATTAAAGAGAACCTTACATCGTATCTGAAGAGCAGATTAGAGGAGCCACTGAAATCAAGAGGTTAATTCAGTCAGGTCTGACTGACCTGCTTGCTCTTGGTTTTCTGCTTTCAGTTAAACTTTTTCCCTCTTCCATGAAACCTGAGAGTAGGTGAAACTTCACCTTCACAGGGTACTTTGTGGATAACATTCATAGGTCACCATGGTAATAGTTGCTTCAGTCGTATTTCAGGAACCTGAACCTGTTCCTATCCAGTTTAAAATGGCTGATAACACCAGCCTTTCAACTAGGTATTCACAAGTACCTAAGAGGTGACCTTTTGACGTCAGAGGGTCAAAAACTCACCCTCGGGTCATGTTAATGCCGCTATTTTCTATAGATATATCCTATGAAATACCATGAACCCTGACTACGCTTCCGCTTAATTAACCTGTTACTTCATTTTTTCCCATGGCCAATCACCTTTCTGCATGCCTTACAGTAACCCACTTTCCTAACCCATAAATATCCCTAAGCCCTATCTTCAGAGAGGCAGATTTGAGAACTTTTCTTCTGCCTCCTAACTCAGCGGCCTTTTGAATGAATCTTTTCTCTTTTGCATTACGGGTGTCACAGTGATTCAGTTACTGCTTGTGGACAAAATGGACTTGGATCTGGCTAGTAAAAACACTATTCCTAGCGCTGAAATAGAGCACCCAGGAAGAACCTCCTTCAGGCTGAGATTCAGACCATATGAGATTTCATGCGCCTTTTTGATTTTACCAGTTAATTTTCCTTATTCCACTAGATCAAGAAATTCAGGATTCTCTCTAAAGAGAGATTTGCGATGTGATGCCAAATGGTCTGGCAGAAGGAGTCTACCACAAGTTAAATTTCTTTCAGGG
Source organism: Cephalopachus bancanus (assembly GCA_027257055.1). NCBI lineage: Eukaryota > Metazoa > Chordata > Mammalia > Primates > Tarsiidae > Cephalopachus > Cephalopachus bancanus. The sequence continues at coordinate 1,075,285 of JAPVLO010000071.1, read as the reverse complement.
ACCTGTGCAGAAATGAAGCTTTAATTTTGCTTACATAGTACATTATGTGACTTGTTAATTCAACTGATTTTTGAAAATTTTATTTTTGTGATGACGACAGCTTGGTGGGGGATAAATGAGATTGTTTAATCAGATGCTGGCAGAAAATGACTAAAAACCAAAGGAAAGGGTGGAATTTTTTTGTTAATCCTTTCATTTGCCAAATTGATGACTGGTGAGTAAACATTTTTTAATAACAGAAATGTAGACATTCCAGACAATCGTAATATTAAACTAATTTTTTATTTTTGTCTGAGTCTGTTTTCTCCATTTCCCTAATCAATGCATACCTAATTTTATAAGAGAAAATTTAAATGGAATGAAAATGTTACCTTATTAATGAGTAGTTAAATGCATAGTTTAAGGTTAGTTTGCTTTAGATCAATATTTAAGTTTGAAACATATGGAAATGAATGATCTATGGAGTTCTTTGGGGTAAAGACTTTAAAATGTATCCAATTTTTTTTTCTTACTTATGATTTATTTAAGCTAATTTTCTAAGAAGTTTTTCCCAGACGGAAATACTTTAACTTTTGCAAATTGAATTTTTCCTGGAGAATAATTTTGTGGGGCACAGATTTGAATCATGGTAAAAATGTGTATTTATACTTTTGGACCAAAATTAACTTTTATGACTACCTCAGTCAAATAGAATCTGCTTCGTTTTCTTTCTCTCCCTTTTCACTTTTCATTTGTCAAAAATTTAGTTCTAATAAAGGAAAGAAAGACAGAAAAAGAAAGAAAGAAAGAAAAAGGAAGGAAGGAAGGAAGGAAGGAAGGAAGGAAGGAAGGAAGGAAGGAAGGAAGAAAGAAAGAAAGAAAGAAAGAAAGAAAGAAAGAAAGAAAGAAAGAAAGAAAGAAAACCAGAATTATTACAGTATTGAGTTGGTGTTATAAAGATTACCAACAAATTATTGGAACTCAGGAGTGCTAAATCTAAATTCAGACACTTATGTACAATTAAAGTACCTGAGTTTCTATTTTTCAACTTTCAATTTATGATAAATTGTTAAACTTTCAATTTATGATAAAACAGATACCATTTTTTTTTTTGCTAATGTTCCATAAGAGGATTTTTCTTTTCTTTTCTTTTTGTCAAATCTTTTACCCTTTACCCAGGAGAGACACCTGAAATTCTGTGTGAATTACATCCTCTACCCCACCCCACCCCCAAATGAAAACAGTAACCACACTGATGATATTACTATCATTTGAAGATGGGTCCATGCTTATTGAATAGCTCTCAAGTCACACGTAGATGATTTCAAGTAGTGTTTAGTTTAACTTCTAATCTCTCAAAAGCTTAGTTGCCAAGACAATTAGCAGGTTAAGTCAGGGGGAAGGAAGCAGTCCATCTGCTTCTTTTGTGCCACTGAGAACAAACAGCCAACTGATTGAATCCCTCAGACAATTAGTCACAACCATTTAAAAGCCCCCATGTTCCTGTAACAATCTCATTGACACATTTATAGATGAGAAGACAGATGATTTCATTGGATGTGAACTTGCCTTTTAAATATATAATAGCACCTTATAAATAAGTAGTTTTACTACCACAAGTCTTTCTTATATATTCTGAAATGCGATGCTCACAGCAGCTCTTTTGTAAAATGAATGATTTTACAAATGAGGCAACAGAGTATTACAGAGGTTAAATGATTGCCCAAGTTTGTACATGAGGTGGGATTACAACCTCTAATCTTTTAATTACCAGTCCTCTGCTCTCTCTACTATGCTTTTAGAAATGATAAAAGAACTGAGATACTCTTGGATATTTTATGGAAAGGATCTAAGAATACTCGTCTCTTCCTCTCAACTATCCCACCCCACTTGATGGTGCTCCCCTGTAAGAGACCAGTGAACAAAGGAAGTTGGTTAAGAAAGCATAATGGCACTGCATGTACAGCTGAGTATAGGCAAAATAGCAAATCAGAACTCTTGTAAATTGGGATAAAGGGTATCATCTAGCCAAATGGGAGATTTTCTGTCTCTCTAGAACATAGAAAGCAAATCTCAAGCTGTTGTCATTAGTGACTACTTCAGAGAAAAAGAAAGGGAAGAGAATACCAGAAGATGTATGACTCCGAACATAGCATAACCCTTCCTCTTTGTTTTTTTATTTTTGATTATCACTTCAGCTGCACAGAGAAAAGGGGCAGCATTGTGTCTCATTTACATGACCTTTAACGACACAGTGATCCTGCCCACTAGTAAACAGGGCTATTCTGTGACACAGAAATAGTATGTCCTAGAATCTGAGTCGTTAAGTGTATGTCACTTCCCTTTGGAAAGTAACAAAGGTGGACAGGGAGGAAGGAGAAGAAAAATCTTGCGTCCTTCCTCTTTTGTAGAGACGAACGTGCATTCTGAAGCTGCTATAATTTTTACAAAGACCCCTTCCAAAGAATTCACATACATTCCTTGTACTACTAGGGACAAAAGTAGATATACCTCCACTTAACAGTCTAGGCTTTGTTGCACAGAGACAGAAGGAATCATAGCCATGGACACAGAATGGTAAGAAGTAATAAGTAATTCTGAGTTTTGGTCACACTTTTTCTGCCCAAGAAAGTTTTGAGGCTATAAAATCATCTCTGGCATAGATATTTTCATACTTTGAGAGAGAAGGAAAGCACTTCCACAGATATAAGCCATCATAGAATATTTTGAGTTCACTTATTTAAAAATTAAGTATGAACATTTTATGTCTTCACAGTAGTTAGGTCAATTATCTGAGGATGTAAGAAAAAATTGGGGTTGCAAAATAATACTATATTTTTCATAAAATTGCAAATAATAATTATTTCATACAAAAAGTTTTTGTACTTGATCATATTGGAAAGAGTACAAAGTAAGTAAAGGCTTTCTTTGTTGCAGATTTAAATAGAAGAAAAAGAAGACAGCAGTTGCTTGGTAATGCTCTGTGTTATTTTTCTGGATATCCTAAGATTAATGCAATTACCTTCTGGGGATGTTTTTGGACTAACAATACTATTTCCATGGGAGACTCAACACATAATGGGAGAAACTGTTGAGAAGTCCAACCCTTCATGACTTAAAGAATTTTGTTTTCAGCTTACAAATGAATTAGCACTGAGAGAAATAATGTTTTAGAGTGAAGCACAGAATACAAACCCTGGACTCCAGCTAAATGTGCTTTTCCCAGGATATATTAAGTTGCTTCCCATGGTGCCTTGGGTAAAACATCTTTGCATCTTAATTTCCGAAAACTGATCATTTTACTTCCTTATGACTCTTTTTAGGCGAATAACCCGATATTTCCTCCTCTTTGTGAGGTAGTAGATAGGTAAGTGAATGGGCAGAGGAAAAGGTGTGACAGGAACATTGGCATTCCACTTAACTTAATGCTTGATTCAAATGTTTTATTTTTTATTCTAGCAGAACCCAAAACCCAAAAGTTCATTTAATTTTGGAGTCAAAGCTAAAAGCAGGATCAACAGAAAGCATATAATTTTTTTAGATGTTTCAAAAAAATTTATGTCTTAAAAAAAGTGTAATTGGAAAATCCTACAGCTTTGCAAACTATCTGAATAGTGCCACATAAAAATTTAATTCCAGAGATTTTGTTTTTCCCTTTTGTCATGTTAATTTCGTTTTTAAAAAACTATAAGCCCTGGACTTTGGCCTTATCAACCACTTGCCCTGTCTACATCTGCAGTAATACACAGCCTAAAACCTGCCAACTATAGACACTTTTTACAGAGTTTCAAGTGGGAGTTGGTAAAGACTTCTTTTGAAATGAGTGAGTTTGGAGGAATCTTCTGTTAAAGTTTAGTGCCTGCTCCTGCACAGCTTGTGACATTATCCTAAGTTCTCCTATGACTTGGTGGATACATAAGATTGACTTCTAATGAACCCTGCCATCCTTGCACATACTTGAGAACTTCTAAAGTGCTCACTGATACTTTAAAAAGTTTGCTCTGCTTAAGCATTCTTCTTAGACTCTTCTTTGTGAAATTTATTTAGATAGTAAATCTTTCTTTTTTTAAACATCAAACAAAATTATAATGCAACCATCCTAACTGGTTATAAGTTCCAAATTAGTGGTGTCTACATTAATAAAGCTTTACTGTACATTAAAGTATAATACAGCTCTAGCACGTGTACCTGATGAATTTTTGCTGCAAGTAACTAGGTGGTATTTAATTCTAGTTAGAATCTTTAATATTACCTAGTTTAATTGTCATATTAAAAACTATTTTGAGACTTGAAGTAATTTGCCTAACATCACAAATTTAGTTTGGGAACTGAAATTATCATATACTTTATCCTACTTAAGTGTTATTGATAAGAATTAAGTACAGGCATATATTGTTATATAAACTGCAATTTTGATATAGACTACATTGTATATCTCTCACTGTATGTGTTGTATGTAACACTTAGCATATGGTGACTCTCAAGTAATGATGTGAGGTGTGTGTGTGTGTGTGTGTGTGTGTGTGTGTGTGTGTGTGTGTGTGTGCGCGCGTGAATGCATACTCATGCACACGCATTGGAAGAAGTGTTATGAAATAAACTACATTTTCTAGTTCTCATTTCCTAGGAAGCATTTTAAGTTGATATTTAGTCACCTGAACAGAAAGCAGGAAAAGATCAATTTATCCTTGATAGATTATGTGATTTTGTGATTACTAGTGTTCCCTATATTTTGGCTGAAAACTAGATCTGGGAGTGGGTGGTGGGTGCTGAATCATCTATCTTAATCACACCAATGAGCTTTCACTTTCTTTAATGTGTTCTTTTAATTTTTATTTTTAAATAATTAGTGGGAAATTGCTACGGGAGGGGGTTTGCCAGGACCGGAAGTAGTGGTAAACTGCCAGGTGAGGGGGGTCACATCTTATCAACAAGGGTACCTGTGCAATGAATATTTGTATACCTAACCCTGAATTGTACCCTACATCTTTTTTTTTAAAAAAGATAAAAATAAAATAAGTAATTATAGATTCACTGAAGTTTTCAAAGAAACATACCAGGATGTCCCATGCACCCTTCACACAACCTCCCTCAATGTTAACATCATGCAAGAAATACCAGTAAATTAACGTTGGCACATTCTACAGAGCTTATTCAGATTTCACTAGTTATACTTGTGCTCAACTATGTGTGTATGTGTAGATCTGAGCTATTATCATATGTGTAGCTTCATTCATCATCCTCCAGAATGAAGATATTTCAAATAACATTATCACAAGTTTGCACGTCTCCTTTGACCCACACCTCCCCCTGTCCCCAATTTCTCACATTCCCTAATCTCTTCTCTAACTCTATAATTATGTTATTGTACAAATATTGTAAAAGTGAAGCCATATAGTAGACAACCTTCTGAGTTTGGCTTTTTTAATGAAGCTTCATTTCCTTGAGGGTCATTCAAGTTATGTGTATCAATAGTTCATTTTTTTTTTTTTTTTGAGTTGGAGTCTCACTCTGTCGCCCAGACTGGAGTGCAGTGGCCGCTCCCGGCCACCGCAGCCTCGACCCGCTGGGCTCCGGTAATCCTTCTGCCTCAGTCTTCCGAGTAGCTGGAACTACAGGCGCGCGCTACCACGCCCGGCTGATTTTTTGATTTATTGTAGAGATGAGGTCTCGCTGCCCAGGCGGGTCTCGAACCCGCGGGCTCAGGCAATCCACTCACCTCAGCCTCCCAAAGGCGCGGGGTTACAGGCTGAGCCACCGAGCCGGCCATATAGTTCATTTTTTTAATCGCTTAGTAATAATCCATAATTCTGGATAGACTACAGTTTGTTTAGCCATTCACTTACTGAAGGACATTTGGATAGTTTCTGGTAATTGACTATTATGAAAAAGATGCCATGAGTCATCTGAAGAAAATAACTTTTAATTTCTCTAGGAGAAATACCCAAGTATGCAACTTCTGGGTAGTATGATAAGTCCATTTTTAGTTATTAAAGAATATACTCAACTATTTTCTAGAATGGCTGTACTATATTACCTTCCTAGCAGCAATGTTTCTACATCCTCACAAGCATTTTGTATTATCACTATTTTTCATTTTGGTCATTCTGAGAGATGTGTAGTAAAATCTCACTGTGGTTTTAATTCGTATTTTCTACTGTCTAATGATGTTGAACATCTTCCAAGTACTTATTTGCCGTAGGACAATCCTCTTTACTGAAATGACTGTTCATGTCTTTTACCTATTTTATAAACACACTATTTTTTTCTTTTTTTAACTTTTATTTTAAAGATGTGGGCTACAATTCAGGATTAGGTATACAAATGGTCATCACACAGGTAAAGTAGGGACCTCACTTTGGCCCCCACTTCAACTGGTTTGAGATAAGGTACTCTTATTGATGTAGTGTGCTTCCCCACCCCCAGCAGTTTCTCACTACTGTCAATCCCTTTCTTATAGTAGTATGATAATTGTTCAGGATCTGCTTATGAGTGAGAGCATTTAGAACATGTAGTACACAGTTCTTTGTTTCTGTGATAAATCACTAAGTGCTATAGACTCTAAGTCCACCGAAGTTGCTGCAAAGTTCATAATTTTGTCCTTCTGTATGGCTGTGTAATATTCCATCGGGTATATATACCACATTTTTTTTATTCAGTCTGCTTTCAGTGGGCAGCACAGTTGGTTCCATATTTTTGCCATTGTAATGCTGCAATAAACATGAGTGTGCAAGTATTTTTTTAATAGAATGATTTGATTTCCTCTGGGTATATTTCCAGAATGGGGATTTCTGAATCGTATGGAAGGTCAATTTAATGTTGATTTTTATTTTGTTTTGTTTTGTTTTGTTTTGAGAAAGCAGGATTTATTGAGAAGACAGAAAAGCTCTCATAGTGGAAGGGAATCTGAGGAGGTTGCTGTAATGTTGAGTTTTGAGAGATCTTTGTTCTACATACACGTCCATTGTCACACATGTGATATGACAATATTTTTTGTACAAACTCTAGTTTGTCTTTTTTTCCTCTTCAGGGAATTTTTAGCAGGGCAAAAGCTTTCAATTTTGGTAAGGTCTAATTTATCCATTTTTGGATTATCACTATTTTTCATTTTGGTCATTCTGAGAGATGTGTAGTAAAATCTCACTGTGGTTTAATTTGCATTTTCTACTGTCTAATGATGTCAAGTCTAAGAATTCTTTGCATAGCGCTACACTTAGGACTAGGTCCTAGAAGATCTTCTAATTTTTTTTCCTAGAGATTTCAGTATTTTAGATTTTGATCCATAATCCATTTTTAGTTAATTTTTGTATAAGGTGAGAAGTTTATGTTTGTGCTTATTTCCTTTGCTTGTGGGTGTCCAATTGCTCCAGCACCATTTGTTAAAAAGATTAATCTTTCTCCATTGAATGGCAGCATGATGCTTTTAAAAATATATAGTCCTTAAATAAAGTATGTGTCCTACATAATACTAATTAGAAACTTTTGAGCACCTATTCTGTGCCAGGCACATTTCTAAGCACTTTCTCTGCATCATTAATCATTTATTATTTGCAGAAAAAATTTATGTGAAGCAGTATTGGTTACTCACTTTAGAAATATGGAAAAATATATGATTTGCTCAAGATCATAAAGGGAGTGTGATATAAACACAGAATAAGAATTCATTTCTACGTGACTCAAAAGCCCATGACATACTTAATACTAAAAATGTTTTTTTCACCAATGGAAACTAACAGTCTTGGCTTTTCATCTACCAAGTCCTTATTATGTTGTATAGTCAGGATTGATGATGTCTTTGGCAGATCCTTAAAAGTAGTTTCTCCATTTAAAAAATTCAACTGGAAGTTTGGAAATTGGTTATGAAATTCAACCAGGCATTTGCCATATTATCTATGACCAATTTAGAAAACAGAATGGTAGGAATCCTGGCCTGTTGTAATCATGGTGCATTGCATTTGTATGTTGTTCAGAAAGTATGGAAATTTCCTTTATAACCTAAGTCTCTTCACCAAGAAATGTAATGGTCAAATGGGTTATCCTCGATTAGGTGGAGAAGGTAAAAAAGGGGGTGACATCAGGTTTGTACTCAGAAATGGTTTATGGCTGGGGTAGGAGCAAACAGTTGAATTAGTGCACTGAAAGTCTCCAAAGGAAAAGACTGTGAAATCCCTGCTCCTGTAGGCATTTCAATAACTGATGAAAATAGTAACACTGTAAGATACCTCACTAAAGACAGAATTGTGGTAGCTGAAGGGGGTCTTAGTGGTATATTACTTAAAAAATTACTTACCATTAAAAGACCAGAAACAATTCACCTTGATCTAAAACATATAGCTGATGTAGGCCTAATAGGATTTTTAAATGCTGGAAAATCCTCTTTGCTGAGTCAGGTTTTGAATACAAAACCTACAATTGCAGATAATGCATCTACAGCATAAAAGTCTGAACTTGGAAAGAGCATGTACAGTGATTTCAAACTCATATCAGTGGCTGATCTTTTGGGTTGAATAGAAGAACACGTGTGAACAAAGGAATGGGCCACCTAAATCCCCACTTGTAACCCACAATATAAGAAATAAATAAATAAAATAAAAAAGGAATGGGCACAAATTTCTCAAGCATATACTCATAGAGAGAACTAGACAACTACTTTTTGTTGTTGATACTTGAATTTTTGGACTTCAGTTTCCTTCTCAAATTCAATACAGAACTGCTTTTGAAACCGTAACACTGCTTACAAAAGAGTTGGAGTTGTACAAAGAACTTTAGACAAAACCTGCACTCTTGACAGTTAATAAATGGATTTGCCAGATGTCAGAGATTAATTCCATGGATTGATGAACCAACTCCAGAATCCTAAAGATTTCTATCATCCCCAAATCTACAATTACCAGAGAAGGAATTGAAGAATTAAAGAACTGCATGAGATAATCACTGAATGAGCATGACAACCAGGAAAATGATGCATATCATAAGAAACAGTTGCTTAATTTATGGATTTCCAATACAATATCTTATAGTGAGTCACCATTAAAGCATGCTGTTACTAGTTGCAGAATGGATATAATTTAAATCTATTAAAATGTTATCAATAGAATACTATTTATCCCTTAAAGAGAAGGAAACCCTGTCATTTGTGACAACATGGATGAGCCTGGAGGACATTGTTATGTTAAGTAAACCAGGCACAGAAAGACAAATACCACATGATTTCAATTATATGTGGAATCTAAAAAAGTTGAACTCACAGAAGCAGAGAGTAGAATGGTGGCTACCAGGGGTTGGGGATGTGGGATAGTTAGGGAAGTGTTGGCCAAATGATACAAAATTTCAGTAAGAGAGGAAGAGTAAGTTCAAGAACTCTATTGTACTGCATGATGACTATAACTAATAATAATGGATTGTATTTTGAAGGTCATTAAGAGTAGATTTTAGATTTTAAGTGTTCTCACCAAAAAAAGTATGTATGTAATGCATATGTTAATTAGCTCAACTGAGCCATTCCACAATGCATCTTTCCTTCTTTCTTTCTTTCTTTCTTTCTTTCTTTCTTTCTTTCTTTCTTTCTTTCTTTCTTTCTTTCTTTCTTTCTTTCTTTCTTTCTTTCAAGCAGTATTTATTAAGACAGAAAAGCTCCCACAGTGGGAGGATACCCGAGTGGCTTGCTCATATATATTTCCAAACAAGTTGTACATGAAAGATATGTACAGTTTTTCTGTGTCAATTTTAAAATGCATTTAAAAAAGAAAAAGAATGAAATCAAACAAATGGTAGTCTTTCTCCAGAATCAGTTTTGACAATACTCTTTGCCATGCCTATAGTTATAGCCAGGGCACCTAGCACATTTGCTCCTTTTTTACTTGGCTTATATTTAACAGAAATTCTTCCAGAGCCATGTTGATTTTTAACAAAGGTCATGCAGCTAAGAATGACTTTCCTTATTAACTGAGTCTCTAATTCCTTGTAAAATTCTTGATGGGTTATTTTCTCGGACATTAACCTGTAGTAATGATTTCTTTGTGATTTACATGTTATGCCCTCAATTTACATATATTTCTAATGTGCTACTCTTCATTTTCTGAAGGCTTGCTCTGATATTGCATATTAAAACAAAGTGAACAAGTGGGTCACCTGGCACCATATGTTGCTTGGAAGGGGAGTGATAGCGAGACTTTACCATAGGTCTACTTTCTTTCATAAACATTTGATACTTTGTCACCTTTTGCAAATAGAAAAATCTCGTGGATAGAGCTAAAATCAGAAGATGAATTGCTTTGCTTCCTCTACTGATTACTTGCTGTATGACCTTGATCAGCCTCCAATTCTAAACTTGCCCATCTTGTGAGTACAGATCACAAAGGAAATAAATGCTTTGCTCTTGAGGGTTAGCTTTTATTGTTTTCTTGTTTTATGAAATACATGAGCTGGTCTTTTGGAAGCAAAAAGTATGTTGGTCTTTTACAAGAGCCATAAGAGAGGACCTGTCTAGGGCAGCTGGCAAGACACAGGCACAGGCTAAAGTGACACATAACTGTCTCCAATAATGTAAGCTCCCTGAAGACAGGGATTCTGTGTGCTTTGTTCCATGCTCTATCTTCAGAGTCAACAACGATGTCTGGTACTCTCCTCTCCTCTGCTTGCTGTTTTGAAGCCTGTTTCCACACCTCCATGCTAAGCTTGCAAGGTAATAAAAGTAGCCAGGTTAGCCTTGGAACCTCACATCCTTCCTAAGTAGTGATCCTATATCCCAGACATGGTGCCCAAACCAACTTCCCCAGTTGTCTGGGGAAACACAACTGAACCAATAATAATCTCAGATAATCTTGGTTAATCTGTTTCCTTCTTTAAATCTCAAAGTTCTTTCTATAAACTGAGGAAATAACTCTAGACTTCACTGATCTATTGTTAATACAAAATTAGCTGATACAGTGAAAGGACTCTCCAAATGACAAAGCTCCATACCCATTTAAGAAGTAATGTTTCTGTTTCATAATAGTGAAGCAGTTCCACAGCTCTGTTTCTGCTTAGACTGACTGGTTCAAATCTTGGCTATATGGCCGGGAAGAAAACACTTTGAAAATGGGGAAAGTCTCATGTTTCCTATATGTGAAATGAGGGCATGATTGGGGAGATCTGAAAATTCAGAAGGATAATAAATGTTAGAACATAAAATTAGGCTGCTTGGGCTCATATACTTACCCTGCCATTTGCAGAGCTTCTTGATGCCTCAGTTTCTTTGAGTAAAGAGTCATATGTTAACAATTCATACTTCATGGGACTGATGTAAGAAAGAAATTAAAGTACATTAAATAATCAGCAACATGCCTGGCACATAGTAAGTATCAATAAATGTGGTGTAAATAGGTTACCATGATGAATAAATACATCCACCCCTATAAACTGATTCTCTCTCCTTCCTTCCTTTCCTCTTCCTGGATCTTGAAAGATGAGTGTGATTAGAAACGCGGTGAATTTTGTTGTGGTGAAGAAAGTCCATTTGGAATGTTCCTCAGATATGAAATAAATCTCTTTCATATACACTCTTTGGAGAAAACTCCCTTTTCTTTTTGCCAGAAATTTTCTAATTCTTGCTCTTCCTGCTTTACAGAGAAAAATAAAAAGCATGTGCAAGAGGTTTTTTTTTTTTTCTTGTCCCAAAATGTCACCAGCGCTACCACCTGTCCTAGTTCCAGCTCTGGTGAACTCCAACAGACCTCCTCAAATGGACAGCATTAGGAACCTTGTCAATTTCACAATGTTTTTTGCCTGAAGCTACCTTAGGTCCCTCATGCTGTAGGTATGCTGAAGGGCCTGGAGGTGACAGGCTATTTTGCATCCATGCACACTGGGACCTGGGATGCTGTCAGAGTGTTCATGCTTCACTCCCTCCACTGCCCCCACCCCACGTCATTTTCATTTGTACTTTCTGAATTCTTTCTGTTTTTGCAAGTTTCTTTTAACCACAGACTTAATGCAGCCTGATATGGGAGAAAGGAATATCATATATGTAGTAATTTTTTTTTTTTTTGAGTTGGAGTCTCACTCTGTCGCCCAGACTGGAGTGCAGTGGCCGCTCCCGGCCACCGCAACCTCGACCTGCTGGGCTCCGGCGATCCTTCCGCCTCAGTCTTCCGAGTAGCCAGAATTACAGGCATGCGCTACCACGCCCGGCTGATTTTTTGATTTATTGTAGAGATGAGGTCTCGCTGCCCAGGCGGGTCTCGAACCCGCGAGCTCAGGCAATCCACTCACCTCAGCCTCCCAAAGGCGTGGGATTACAGGCTGAGCCACCGAGCCCGGCTTATAGTAATTTTTTAAACAGCAACATAACTTATGACTCTATCACAGAATGTGAAGGAGTTAGTCTCTCGATTGGATGATTAAATCAAGTTCTGGTGGGCATCTTAGGCTCTGAGCTCTCCTGAAGTGTTCAGCACTGAGCCTGCATCAATTGGCCTGATCATCCTTTATCATTATTTGAGTGGAAAGGAGTAGAAATTCTGTCCTTGTGGATAATGTAGTGTAACTTTGGAAAGGTGACTTAAATTTCCTGGCCATGGTTTATATTCCTCATAAAGTAAAGATAATATGAATATCAAACCATTATTGTCTAAAGGGCAGAATTAGGTATGACCTCATCTGGAGTACTTAGTTGCAGAACTGTTGAGGGAAAAATCTCATTTTAAAATCCTTTTAAGGCTTGCACTTTGAGGACAGGGTGAATGCGAGCCTTCAGTACATGCTCCTTAAAAAGAAAAGTTAAAATGATTGTTAAACACTAAAAATATTCGTATCAGTTTCTTATAACCCTTATGAAGTGGCAACATTGCGTAGAAATTTATTCGTGAAGTATGAGGTCAGAGGTACTTATTTTGTAAATTTAAGAAATTCCTGGTTTGGTTAATACAGAACCATAATAAGAATCAGTAAGTGGAAACACTTGACAAAACTATGTAATTGTAGATCATTAGTGGGCAAAAGACTTCAATTTGCCTTAGGCTTGACATTTCTAGAAATAAAATTATTGAGAAAAGACTAAGGATGAAATAAATCATTTGGAGGAAAAGGGTTCATAAAATGACTTAAACCAGACCTCAAAGAACACATCTTATTACAGTTGACAGGCCTACTTGGAAGATAACTCACACGCAAGCCACCTGCCTTCAGAATCCCATTCAAATTGTCTTACGCATCAAAATCAATGGTTTTTCTCAAGTAACAAAAATAAGCCAGAAAATAGTTAGATCTAGGAACATGATTGCTATTATTAGGACTTAATCTCTCTCAGTTCCTGACTCTCCCTTCCTCATGTGGTTTCACTACTGGTCAGACTCTTACTACCAAGTCAAAGTAGCTTCAGGAAGTTTAGGCTTCAGTTCTACTAGCTCAGCAATCCCACTTGGGAGAAGATGCCTTTCTCAGTTGTCACAGTTCTGAGACTCAGCCTCTGTTACCTTGCTTAGGTCACAAGGCCATCACTGAGAAAATCACAGTTGTCAGCACTTGAGATATGCAGTTTGTACTTTGTACCAAATGACATGAGAATAGAAGAAGCATGTTTCCCTAGAAGTGAGATTCTGTGATTAGAAAAAGTGTAATAACTGCTTGGGAGACAAAAACATCTTGGGTATTTTCTACCACCCGTCTGCCAGGTCTGAATTTGAAAAGGTATAGAATAGGAGAAAGCCAGGACTATGAGCAAGTAGGGCCCAGGAAGAAAAACAAAACTGAAAAGAGAAAATGAGAAAGCCTCCCCGGAGGTCCACTTTGCCCACTCAGACATAAAAGAGCAGAATTAAATTAAGGCTGCTAAAAGTAGAGAAGACACACCATTGATCCAACATGAAGCCTGACAAGGAGATTTGTTGGGAATTTTGTGAGTTGGGTTCAGAGCCAATGTGGAGTGTGTACTCTTGGGTAGACCACTTTAGAATGATGCATGTGTTTCAATCACATAGCCTCCAAAGAGCAATCTGAAATAGTACCAAACAATGAAAAATGGCTCTCTAAACACCGACTGGTCTTTTATCTTTCTCTAGCCCCCAATTATCTATTGATACTTTTTTTAATGTTACATCATACAACACATTTATTCTGGGGAAAAATATTTCTAGGAAATAGCCATATCTTCACATCACCTATAGTAATGTCCCTGTCTCTTTGTTCAGTGTAGTGATCGAAATCCAAACTTCTCTTTGTACTAACTGTGAAACCCTGGGTGAAACTGGCTTTCAGTTTTCTTATCTGTCCAAAGGGGATAAAATTAATACCTCCTGCAGAGGTTTGTTTTCACAGTTCCTGATGGAGGGTAAACACATGGCTGTAATTATTATTTAGGCATTTTGGCTTCATTTGGAAATGCTCTCAGAACTAATCTCACAGTATAAGATTATAATATAAGACATATTTACTTATAGTATTCCAGTAAGGCATAATACATTAATGTTCAATATTAGAAGTTTAAAAAACTAAACTAGGAATTACATTATGCCTTGGCTTATCCTGGTTCTTTGCGCTACCCTACCACCATATTTTGTCCCTAGAGTGGCTCCACTGTGTCTGTCCAGGCTTCCTAGGAACAACTCATAATACTCCCTATTCTCAAGAGACTAGCTCTGTTTCCAAAACATTAGTGTACTCTGCTAAGAGTTATCTTGCACACTTTAAAATTCCTACCTTTTATTTCTTTTTCAAGTGACCAGTCTCTAAGGCAGAATAAAAATTGCTTGAGTGGGGAGGTAGACAGGGATTCAAATTTTTAAAAATTTTCTTCCTAGCCAAGTTGGGCAAGCCTAAAAGATCCTTTAGTCATTTTCTAGCAATTTCCTTCTTCCCTGGAGCCTGACCCTGCAGGACAAGGATCTATTTTCAAGTCAATTAACTATTCATAAAGACCATAATTACATAAAAAATCAGAAAAGAAACCTTATTTCTCTTATTATGGTAATGTAATGGTAATTTTTGAAATAGCTACAATACATAGGATAGAAATGGTATTTGCATTCTTTCAACTTCCCATAGCTTTCAGTACCATATCATTCTCAAATCTTGAATTTATTAGCAAGGTAGCAATAAATGGCAGCTTGTAGATTATCTTTAAACAAGAAAACAAAACAAAAGAAAGTGTGAGTCTGTAGCATACCACTGTGGCTAATCTATTTCTCATTGTATAACATTCAAAAGTCTCCCCAGGTATTCAGACAATAGAGCCTCAGAGTTGGGATGACAGCAGTAGATACAAATTAAGCAGCCCAAAATCCCCCTCTTAGTTTAGACTCTAAGTACTGGGACTCACCTCCACTTTCCTGCCCTCCTTCAACATTTCCTATGCTTTTTAGACAATTTAAAAAAATGTTTGTTTTGGCTATGAACTTAAGACACATTTTCTCATTTAGTCAACTTACCACTTCTCTGTTAGGAGTTCTATTATTCCCTTGTTTTGTTATTTTCATTCCATTCACTGAATGCCTCCTCTAGGCCAGGCAATACCCTAGGTACTATGAATATAGCAATGAAGAAAACAACGGCTTGTTTGTTAGTGGAAGAGAAAGGCAATAAATGGAAGAAGAATTGGAAAAGGAAAAGGAGAATAGATCAGGGAGATGATATTTAAGCAAAGACCTAAATGAAGGGATGTTGTGAGCTCAGGAGAAAAGTGTTTCGGGCAAAGGAATCAGCATGAGCAAAGACTCTGAGGCAGAAACAGTGTTTGTGAAGAACAAAGCAGGGCCTCTGTTAAGGGGATGTGCTGAGAGGGATTGGAGGGATATAAGCAGGATGAGGAGCCCATTTCTTTCTGATGATAAGCCATGTGTGAGTGCTGGCAGAGGAGTGGCGTGATTTATCTGTGGGGAAACTGAAGCTAAAAAAAAAATGTTAAGTAACTCATTGATGTCACACATATGGAAAGCCCCAAAGTCAGGATTCCCACTAGGGTCTATGCAATCCCAAAGCCTTAATCATCTGTAATCACAGCACAGCTTCTCAGTCACTCAATAGATAATTCCAAAGATACGTGCTATGTTATTGCCTTTATAAATAAGCTTAACCCTCAAAGCTAACTTCTTTTTACTATTGAAATCCCCTCGCACAAAATCTCAGCTAGCTTACTTCTCATCTTCTTCCTTGCTTTAACTGTCCGCAAAGCTCCCCCCCAGTCACAGATCAAATTAATCATCCCTTCTGAAATTTACCAGATGTATTCCTTCTTTTCCATTTCTCCTGCTACTATTCAAGCTTCAAGGTTTGTCTACTCCCTTCTTCCTAGGATTTTTGACCCTCAACAATCTAGTTCCAACCTACATTTTTAATCTCATACCTTCTTATTCCCTGATGTCTGAAATTGGTTACCTGAAGGCTATATTTGGACCATATTATCTTCTTTGAAAAAATATTTTGTGTATTAGATTTCTGACATCTCTTTAAAAAAACCAGAGCTGAAGGCACTAGACCCATGTTCCCACAGGGCTATAGCTGAGCAGTGGCTGCCCATTTTCTATGGGGCATGAGCTCTCCAGTTCTCCACAGTCCCTATCACTTCCTATAGTCAAACACCCTCTGGCATCACGCATAAGCTGCCTAGTTGTCGCAGGCATTCACACAGTTAAATAGTGACTATAAGTACTGTCTGGAGCCAAACTGCCTAGGTTCAAATTCTGGTTCTACTACTTACTAACCTTATGTTATTGACCATTTCCTTAAAATTTCTATGGCTGTCCTGTGAAATGTAGGTAATAATAAGTACCCTCATATCTCTGGTGTAATGATTAAAATCACTAATACATGTGAAAGCATTTAGAACAGTTGAACACAGAAAGCACTCAACAGAGGTTGCCTTTTGAGGTTGCTGTTTATAATTCCCACTTTACACTAGGTAAGTTGATATACTTGTCAAATTGAACATGTCTTTTAGGATCCCATCTCCTTGTCCTTGCTTACTTCAACCCCCTTCCCAAGTAGCCTATCCAGATTTCCATGATCACAGAATCCTACCCATCTCTTAAGTAAGAACTGCTTCAAATCTCACCTCTTTATCACAACATCACTGGTTACTCTGTCTAGACATTATTTCTCACTCCTCTCCATTTCTCTAGTTCTGATTTTGTATATTATTTACCGTACACTCATCTAATCTTTTGCACTATTGTTTAATTGTCTTGGGTTAATGTTCTATGTCTCCAACCAGACTGAAGAATCCTAATGTTGATGCATGACAGGTGATTATTGGATCATGCTTCAACTTTCTGGCAGATAATTGGCACTGATGCTATACAGTATAATACTTTCTGAAATCTCATGAAAAGAATTTTATCATGACACTTTTATTAGCCAGTTATACTAAATTAGTGGGTCAGGTATCTGTGAAACAAGTATAAATAACAAGGTTCTGGAGTTGAAACAGTTTTTTCATTCCTTCTAATACAGGTTGATGTAGATTGAAGGTCATTATTGTGTGACGTAAGTTTCAGATTTAAGGTCATTATCATGTGGCAACTGTGTGTTGGTTTAGCTGCAAACCTAATTGGCAAATCTGAAGAATGACTAGGGAATCAGTTTCTTTGGGATTCTGAAAGTTATACAGAAACTATTTCTATCTATCTATCTATCTATCTATCTATCTACCATCTATCTATCTGTATATATCTATTGATTGGTATGTGAGTATGGTTCATTCTGGGCATTAGTCTTCATAATGGATAAAAGACAAAATATGATAATTCAATGTATATTAGATTATGGGATGAAGACAATGAGACTAGTTACTAGGAAAAGTATGAAAATCAATTACATCAAGATTGAACCACCTAAGATGATTGTTAGTGGTGGTGAAATAATCAACTGTGCTTTTTCATTAATGTCAGCTAGTGCCTACCTAAAATTCAGTCAAATCTCATAGGATTTTTTGAAACCTAGAAGAAAGATACTTGTTCCATCATTTGCATAAATCTTTGAAAGTAGAAATTGTCACATGTATTCATGGTGGAAAGAGAGTCTGAAATTACTGAAGCTACTTTCTAAATGATACTGTTAGAATCCATTGAAGTGAGATCCAAAGAGATCATGTGATGAATAGTTACTACTTCTGTGGAGGAAAGATATATAAAAATATATAGAATATATTAATATATAAAGATATACAGGAATATTAAAAATAATCCTAGGCTTTCCCAATAGGTT
The DNA here is from genome assembly GCA_027257055.1 of Cephalopachus bancanus. Classification (NCBI taxonomy): domain Eukaryota; kingdom Metazoa; phylum Chordata; class Mammalia; order Primates; family Tarsiidae; genus Cephalopachus; species Cephalopachus bancanus. Next base: position 1,057,129 of record JAPVLO010000071.1, on the reverse strand, counting down.
ACCACAATTAAGTCCCAATTTTCTGAAAGTGACCTTTTAGGATGTTCATGTCTGATTCTACCAAGGGCCCATGCTGTCATGCAGGCAGAAGAGAGTAATGAGATTATTTGATTGATCAGAGGATGTCAAATTAATCCTGCTGGCAGTAAGCCAACCCCACAGTGCCAGCCTACATACTGCAATAAATTGAAAAGATACTTTGATACCCTGGCTAAAACTAGCCTTGGAAGTGGCAGCAACCTAGCCTCATTGAAAAGGTGGGAAGGAAATGAATTTTATAATGAATTACTTGTCACTTGAAAGACATTTGGTTTCCAACAGGAAATAAAAACCATTCTAAAGAGTGACCATTTTGCCAAAAAGGAAGCAATACATCAAATAAGTGCGAGTGAAACAGATGAAGAGTATTCATTCATCTTGAGGTCATCTGCAGGCCCAAACAATTGGATTAAAGTGGAATGATGCAATCTGAGAAATGTGAATGGGTAGAGAAGAAATAAAGAGTATCCTTCAGTTCTCAAATGATCTTCTATTAAATATTATTATTTTTCTTTTATTAAGTTTGGGCTACAAACCTATATTTTATAAATCTGGTTTGTGTTCAATTTAGAAAAACATAATCCATTTACATTTATTGGTTTGGTCCTGATTGCAGTAATCATTAAATCTGGATAATAAAAAACATTTACCAACTCTTCAGTATACTAAGGAAGTATTGCAAATTAATTTTTTTTTAAGGTCTTGGTGTACAATCAGTAATCATCACTATTTTCTCTTTAATGTGACACATTGTGAAGGAAGCTATATATTCCACTTTATTTTTGGCATTTGGAGCCAAATGTTGTCTATATGTTTATTCAGGTGATATCAGGGTCAATGGTCACAGTATAGGGAATCACTAAAAGAAAATGTAAGCACATTCCTGAGATTGTTATAGTCTTTTTACTTGTTTGTTTGCCTGTTTTTTTTTGTGAGGGATAATTCGTTCTTTGAGGGATCCTGAACTTCTTGGGCCTTGTTCTTTTCTGAAGATATTCACTAAAGTGTCTGAAGATGGCATGGTTGGAGATGGGCTGAGAGGAAGTGAAAGTCTAGTTCATTCTCTCTGGCTGATAGGCTGTTAAATCTGTAATAAACTGAGGTTTCAGTTTTAACAAACTTTTTTAATTAACAGAAGAGGGGCTAATGAATCAATTTACTGATAATTTACTAATGAATTAATTTGTTAATGAATCTATTTACTAGTCATTGTTCCCTTTCAGAATACTAACTCCGCTACAGTACATACTATTTGTCAAAGCCAGAAAATTGCATTAAAACATTTTCCAAATATTAGATTCTAACATCATACCAGATGGCTACTATGGGTACGTTTAAATTAAGGCATTATAATAATCCTTTCAGATATGAGTAGAATAAAGGAATTTGTATCCTCATTTGGTCTTGGATGACTCTGGCAGGAGTTCCTAGAGCCCTGAAGAGTTTTCATGTTTTCTAAATATACTTCCTCACCTCAAGAAATCTTCCTTTAGCCACAAGGGAAATGCTGTTTTCTCAATGCCAAAAGTGCTCTAAAACTAAAACTCCCTAAGCTCTAAAGTGTGTCACAGTGGTCAGAGCAAATAGATTGACTGGGCGACCAAGACTTTGATTAACCTTCCCAACATATTGTGTCTTAGTTGTCACATCTATAAAGTGGGGATAATAGTAGCTTACTTCTTTCATTGTAGTAAAAGTCATATTTTTAACAATGCTTTATGCGTGGTGTTATGTGTTATTACTGCCTTTCTGAGAAAATAAACTTTCTATTCAGATAATTAATGCTCTTTGTGTGAAGTTTCAGGTGTCTACACTAAGAGATAAAGATGTCATTGAAAGCATTCTACTTGCAATATTATTTTTGGATTTTTGAAATGCACAGTCTTGTAAATAGTTTAGTGTACATCATCTTGGCATTGTGTAGAATATTATTTGGATACTGTAGGACAGGAGAACAGCAAATATGATTCTAGGATTATAAGACTAGAGGGTTAATTATAGTATGAATCACTAGGTAACATGGGAGAAGATGATTCAAGGAAATTTGGTGTATATTTATACGCTTATCAAGTGACTTAGTGCATCCATTTTTCTCTCTGCTACCACTATCTTTCTCCAAAACCCTTGTACGTACTAGCCATTATAATCACATCCCTGGAATATCTTTGTGCCCCCTCCAGTCTGTTTTCCACACTGTAGCCAATGTGATTTCTTACAATTCTCCACTACCTCACGTTACTCCTGTGATTAGCATCATTCATCAGTTGGACCTTGGATAAATAGCACCAAGTTAGCGCTGCCCTTTCCAGCTTCATCTCATATCTCCCCTCACTCATATTCTGTTTAAGCCAAACTTCTCCATGGTCCTTTAATTCATGGAGTTCTTTCCAGCTCCGGGCATTTGCATATGCTGTTCTTTTACATGGGCATCTCCCATTCACACTTTTCGTCTTTCATGCCTGCTCGTTCTTTAGATCTCAGCTAAATATTACTTTCTTAGCACTTTTTTGAAGCCCAGTCACTCCACCCCAAAATTTAAATTAGTTTTTCTCTACCAATGTGGTATGCATGACATGACATACTAAACTTCCTTTGTATATCTTAATACAGTTTGTGGTATGTTGTCTATGTATTTGTTTAATCTCTGTCCAAAAAGTAGGAACTATGTCTGTTGTTGTATAGTAATTATAGTATAGTATAATGCCTCAGAAAAGACTGGTGCTCAATGAATAGCTATTGAATCAATGAATATGTCAACAATTGAACACTCACTGTGTCACAAGCACTGGGCTAAATGCATAATACCCACGATTTGATTTATTCTCACAATAAACCTTTGAATTAATTACCATTAGTGTCACCAGTTTACAAATGAGGAAGTGAACTTTCTTCACAAAGTGTACATAGAAGGTACTATTATATCCTTCTAAAAAGTGGCTATCCTTATTCTAGAGGATAGGTTGGACTTAGTGATTCACTCCAAGAAACATAGTATAGAAATTAAAACAAACAAAACTCCTGTAACTTCACAGCAGATGTACTTGGAAGACACTGCAATAACCAAGTGATCAAGGTTAACATGACCATGGTGAGTTGTTGCTATCATGTACCATTTATTATGATGTGATAAGAAATATCACCTCTGTGATATTCTTCTCCAAAACTCATGACCCCAGCTTAATTAGGAGGAAACACAAGACAAACCCAACTTTAGAGATGTTCAGTCAAGCATCTCTTCCAAACTCTCAAGGTCATGAAACACAAGGAAAGACTGAGAAACTGCGACAGATTAGAGGGTACTAAATGCAATGTGTGATCCTAGAAGAGAAAAAGGACAAAAATGAAAAAACAAAACAAAACTGGTGAAATCCAAACTGTGATGTGCTAATGCTACTTTCTTGTGGCAAATATTGCAGTTATATAGGATGTTCACATTAAGGTAAAAGATATACACAAGTTCTCTGTAGTATCTTTGCAACTTTCTGTAAATTTAAAATATTCCAAAATGCAAAGGTGTGTATGTATGTTTTAAGTGATCATATGAATTTGGAAGCCAGGGCTGACCTTTAATCAGCATACACCAGTTATTTATGGCTGACATGATTCAAGATGATATAATATGTTGGTCCCAGTTAGTCAGGACTCTAGCATGGTGTGTTGTTGACTATTTTGATAGCACTATGATCTCTTTCAAAAAAATCATAATTAACTTTCTGTTTGCTCTAAGGTTTTTTTATAATTCTTTTTTTTTTCAGAAGAATAAGAAACTGCATTGTGACCTTCATCATTCTATTTAACTGAGTGGTTGCCATGGTGAATCTAAGTGTTCAGAGAATATTTTCAAATCAGAACTCCAGATAATGCTAATGCCATAGCACAAAAAGACCTGCTTCCAGTGGTGTGGCTTCTCAGAGTTATATAACAAATACATGAATTTATACATAGTATTGAAAGCCTGCTAGACCAGCCTAACTTGGAACATGTTGGAGAATCAGTAAGAGACTAAATGTGTTTTTCCAGGTTTTTTCCAGGTTCACTTTCTTTCCTTGGGCAGTCACAGAACTAAATTCTATCAAAAATATGCTGGGGCATGTATTACTCTCTCTGCATCTACTGGCAGTAGCAACCGACAAGTGCTGTTTTCAAGTCACTACAAATCTTATCTGTGGGCCCTTGGAATTTCAGGTTCTGGTGATTTTGATCAACAGTACCCGCACAGTAGCTTGGAATCTGACCCAGGTTGCCAGGCTTTACATTCAACTCTTCCCAAAAGCACACCAAGGCAGGGATTCTCATATCACTGAGGATATTGATAAACTGCAGATGTTGACTCTGAGTGTGGGGTGGAGCCTGACAATTTCTGAAAAGCTCCTGTATGCCACTGTGAGTCTCTGAGTAAAAAGTGCTCTGTAGTATCTTTGCAACTTTCTGTACATCTAAAATATTCCAAGATAAAAAGTTCTTTTTTAAGTGGCTGCACAGTATATTTTGAATGAAAAGGGGCTAGGATAGCTTTGATGATATCCTCTGCAAAACTATAGCATCAAATGTTTGTATGTTTCAGAGTTTTATTTTTCATTTCAACTTAATCTCTTTAGTTCAATAACTTTAACATTTGTGGAACTCCCCAATTTAGGGTGCAAAAGAAGAATTTAGTTTTAGGTGAGATGTTCCTTCACAAGAAATTGACAGAAAAAAATAAATTTTATCACCTATCTCCTTGAAGTTTGACTTGTATGGGATGATTTGTTTCTTTATGTAGAATCATTTGTGATCTATGTTGACTGAATCTGAGAGACTCTCTGCTCAATCTCCAAACAAACTGAGGACTTTGTTCATTTGACCAAGATACAATCTAGTTTAGGAACTGTTTTCCATTCGCTAGTTAATTCTTTCAAGGTTTGCATTCTTGCTGTTTCCACCATATTGACTCGCTAACCAGTGACCATCCAAATTCTACGTCCTGGGTTCAGGAATTTGACCAACATATTTGAGAATGTGATCAAGCCAGATGTCACAACTCAGAGGATTGTAGGCATTATGTGCTAGACACATTTTAAGTCTTCAGATCCTATGAAGTTTTTATAATTTCTGCAGCTATAATGAAAATATTCACATTGCTTATTTGAGTCACAGGTTGTTATGTCGATCCAGGAGGATGATGATCTGATAGAACACAGAATTTTCTGTTAGTCAGCATAATATATGTTCTTAGGATATTATTTATGGTGCTAGTGATTTTATTCAGAGATTCTAACATCCCTCACGCAGAGTTTTGACCCATGAAAATTGGTAAAGATATATTTCTATGGTATAAACCAGTATGTCATACCATGGGATCTCACTAGGATTTGCTAATATCTAACACACAAGGTGCTGTTTAATCTCTTAAATGCTATCATCCTTATATGTTCTCATATTTTTATGGAATGTGTACAAAAATTATCTTACTCAAAATTTGACAATAATGCCACTTAATATGTAGAACGGATACTTTAAAAACACACATGTTTTCTTTGGGGACGCTGAGACCCTGGGACTTGCTTCAGTCTTGAAGTTACTGGTGTTTGGCTCTGAAAGGAAAACTCTAATCCCAGGACCTTACTTTACAGAACAAAGGACTGAAACTAAGTGAAGATGAGTCACTTGCTCAAAGTGTCACAGCAAGTGAGTAGGGTGTTGGTACCCATAGTCACCTGTCCTGCCTATCGGTTTACTATACCTTACCATGCCATGCTCTATCCCAGGCCAGGACATCACTGGACACCCAACCTCCTTAGTCCTCAGTTAAGATCTTTTAACTATGCCTCAGTTAAGATCTTAGTCCTCAGTTAAAATCTTTTAACCTGTATTTCTTGAAACAAAATCCACAAGGTGATTTTAGAAATAGCATATGTTAACAAATAATTATTTTAAATTATTCATTTATTTTAAAGTATATTAATATCTGTGTATCTTCTACTTACAACTGAGAATGAGTTCCCAGGTAACATAGATTTTTAAACCTTTCTTAAAAATGTAATTTTTTTTTTTTTTTTTAAATCGAGGTCTCACTCTGTCCCAGGCTGGAGTACAGTGGCACGCTAATGCCTATGGCAACCTCAACCTTCTGGGCTCAGGCAATCCTTCTGCTTCAGGCTCCCGAGTAGCTAGCACTACAGGCACGTGCCACCATATCTGGCTAATTTTGTAGAGATGGGGGTGGTGTGGGGGGGGCAGTTTCACCTAGCTGCCTAGGCTGGTTTCAAACCCCTGGGCTTAGGAAATCCTCTTGGCTCCGCCTCTTAAAGTGCTGGGATTACAGGTGTGAGCCACCACACTTGGCCAAAAAACATACTTATTGTGGTCAAAATAAAGTGAAAGTTAAAAAAGGAAACAATAGTCTAGATCATTTGTGGACAATACAGATATTGCACACACAGATTATTGGAGTTTGATAACTGCCCACATATGTCCCTGACATCTTCTACATTTCCAGCACTTATGTGCCTCCAAGATTTACCTGGCTGTGGTTTTCTTACAGTTGCTCCATAGAAACAACTGTGTGAAAGCTGTACCAGTTAATTTAGAGAGGTAGTGAGTGCTAGGACATAATACATTCTGAAAAACTTTTTAGAGTGATCCTTTTAAGATAAATCTTAGAATTCTTATTAGCACAGCAGTAAACTAGAATTACCCATTTTGAGCTTAACATAGTCCATAAAAGTGTTTCTAGAAATTATATATCAAAAGAAAAATGTTTGACAAAATCTGCCTAAATTGTTGAGAACCTGTTTTAGTGACAATCACATGTTGTTATTTCAAGACTTTCATAAATCGACCAATTTAGTGCTGCATCTGAGAGGGCAGAGAGGGACAGTTTGTATAACAAAATATATACATAAATAAAGTATGTTAAGATTTTGTTAATAATCATTTAGATCTGCTATAATGTCTCACCATATAGAATTATCATATTTAGATAAAAATGTTTGCAAAAATGGACATTTTTATATAATATTGAACTTAGAAACTCATCACATACCTGACAAAGCAAGGTATGTGTTCGATTTAGTATAATCCCAATTTTTCTGTTCCTCATCATGATTGTGTTGAACTCAGACGCTCTTTTTAAAAGGGTTTCATCAAAAACCCTTGCTGAGACTCTGATCACTTAGACCTTGATTTCCTGTTTAATTTTCCTCAGCCATTATTAACACGTGTTGATTTCATTTTCTTTGTCTTAATCATTTATTGCTAGGAAGTCTAACCATGGCATCCTTGCTGTGTATTCCAAAGAGGCCTGGCCCTGCTACTTTCCACATCAACCTAATTTGAGAGGTCCTTTCATGTGAAAATGTCTCCTGATCATCAAGGGCAACTCATTCATTAATTAAAGATGATTTAGTACACTTGCCCAATATCCTACCAAGACCAGCTTTTTGACTTTTGTGAAATTATGTCCATGTCACACTTGGATGTTTCCAGTGGGAATTTATGTGAATTCCAAAACCTCAGAAACATGTTTTGATCCGTCCCACAAGAGGGAAGAACTTTTCCGGGACACGGATGCAATAGGAAGCCTGAACTAACTGGATTCATCTCCAGGTCTGAGATAGATGACAAATCAGAAAAGTGTGGCCTTGCAGTTGGTTGGTAGGGGCCTGTGTCTCTCAGGCTTTTTAAAGAAATGGCCCAAGACACTCAAATCCCTTCATACCCTCAGTCTGGGGACTGTTGAGTACTGCAGAAGCTAAATCAGCCCTCTACATCTGAGCTGCAGATATAGCCCAGACATGGCCAATTAAAGTACCAAGCCTTAGTGGTACTGGGCTGGTTCTCTGGTATACTTCACAGGTCTAGTATGTCATCTTAAAGGTTTATACCTGGAAGTAAAAGTTCTGAATATTAAGAAGAAAGAAGTTATATAGTCAGTAGAATGCTAGCATCTTGAGTTTCTAAATTGAATGGTGCTGTTAGATTAGCCTCTACCTACAGTCAGCTAGTTCTTATTCTTTGTGCCTGTGCCTGGCAGCTGTACATTAGCACATAAAATGTTTTCTTTGTGAGCTAAAGAAAGCACCAGTGATAGAGATACCATTAAAGAAAAGTGGTCAGTGTTGGGTCTGAATGGAGACAGGAGTGGAATGTCATCTTCTTCATGTAGTGCAATTTAATTTATAGCCAGGATGGTCATTTAAGCTTTTACGCACTGTAATAAAGGTGTCCCAGTGACTGGCAGAGAGTGAAGTTTGATCTTTGACTTAAAAGAATGTGATTGAGATATAAAACCTTTTTAATTGAAGAGATCTGTATTACATGTGTGGTGAAGTTGAAGCTTTTATAAGAAATATAACGACTGTCTTTACCCAAAAGAGTGGATACAAACAGGCTGGCCCTAAGTTTATCTCAGAATTCCTTCACTATCATCCCTAAGGATGCTGAAATTTGGGTTTTTAAAAAATGGTTTATAAGAGTTTTCACAAACAGAAACTCATCTGATCTTTGTATCTCTATTGGGTACACAGTATTGTTATTCTCCCTTTTCCAAGATTTGTTGAAAATTTGAAATTCTCCATTTTTAAAACATAGAGCTACAAATTATTTTATGTGAATTGGGAGCACAGGGCATTCCACGACATACAGTAAAGAGTCTATGGTAAAGCAGACACAGGCGTAATTCCCAGATGTTGGGTACATGGAAGCCATGAGAAAAGGAAAGGCAGAGTCAGCAGCCCTGGCCCATCATTTAACCTGTTTTCTATGTTCCATTTCTCTACCATGCTGCCCAACTCTCAGGGATAAATGTGCAGTTTTAATTGACTTGTTACCATAATTTGAAGCTACGTGTTCTGCCTGACTGGTCTTTAATGAGACACATCCACTCTTGGACTCAGCCAAGCAAAAGAGACTTCTGTGGATTAATAGACTCCAGTTTCTCCTATGAATATTGCCAAAGGTGCAGAGGGCTTTGGGTGCCAATAAAAACAGATTTCCCACTGATTGTCTTCCTACATGCAAATGATCTGCCTTCCCAGGGAAAACATTAACAAAAGAAAGCTGAGTTTCTCCTCATAGTAGGGCAAGTTTATTTCCATTCGTTTGTGTAAACTGGTCCATAGGAATACACAGATACGATTCACTGTGTGAATTAGTCTGTCTTAATTCTTGCACACTGCAAACATGTAACAAAAAACCATGTTGTACCCCATAAATATATACAATTATTATTTGTCAATTTTAAAACATTTTTAAAATACTGAACTCATACTTACATGCGAAGCACTTAACACATATGTCGCTTTATTCAAGCAAAACAGTCTTCCATAGGGGCTATGGTGGATATATCATTGTCATTTCAGACAAGGAGACTGAGTTCAGGAGCTCCAGTAACTCACACAAGTTATATGGAAAATCAGCTGTGAAGTCAACATTTAAGATGCAACTGTGGGATTCCAGTGCCTGTGACTTGGTTGTCCTAAGAATTATTCCACTCTATAGATGGAAATGATTTCCTCTGGTGCCTTGACTTAAGTGAATTTGTGTAGGGAATTTCTGAGGGGCTTTTCTTCATAAAAAGGCAATTAATTATGTTCAGATTTCTTTGTTGACTTCTGGAAATTTTATTCTAGTCTGTACAAGTTGTTTGAAACATTTCTCTTTTTAATATTTAAGGAGAGGAAAAGATCCAAACCTTATATGACTTTTCGTATGTGGCAGCTTTTCAATTCTACATTTTCTTTTCCTCTGAGTACATGTTTTCTGGCTCCTCTTATTTCTTCAAATAAGTAGTCTGCTATGGGATGACTACTAGCATGCGATAAATCTCTGCTAGACAATTGTCAGATAATATTAAGGCTGCTAGATGCTACTCTAAGTATGAATTGGCAAAGATAACTTAGTTCTGGAGTTTTTCTTAGTCATGAACTCGTTAGAAGAGCTGTAGTTTCTTGCTATTGGCACCCCGGAGAATGCATTTTACTTATTCTTTGTGTTGAAAATTTCTAACTCTGTTTCTAAGAGGTGTTAAGAGGTGATGCATGTTTTCAGAATCATACTGTCACCCTCTTTTATAACACCGGCTCCAAAAATAAAGTTCCAAGGTATTTGACTGCCATTATAAGTCCTCCTTATTCTGAGAAGATAACCAAAGTTTTTTTTGACTCTGAAAGAAAAATATTCTAAAAACAGACAGCCACTTCTGGATATAAGAAAAAAGAGGGGGAGAGCACTATTTCAGTTTAAAGGAAGAAAGACATAGTTTAAGATGTTGCCTAAACTTTGACATTTTGAGGTTTAGCAGATACAAACTGGAGCCCAAAAATGCCTGGCCCCCATGACTCAACTCATTGTGGGTGTAGAAAAGTGAAGGGGGGTGGCCAGGCAGTTCAATTGTCAGCTGAATATTAGAGTTCTTGAGATATTTTCTTCCTGTGATATTTGACCTCTTTTTGATGGGTATTATCATCATTTTTTTCTCCCCACTGGGAGAAAATACGGGGAAGGAAATGAAAGGTGAAAAGGATAGAAAAGAAAAGAATGGATGAATAGTGGGTAGAGACCGGATACCCTGACACTGGGAGAAGAGGGTCAAACAAAGTCCTTTTTTCTTCCAGGAACCTAAAAATATCCACCTCTTGCTTGATTGACAATTCCACTCTGCTTTCCTTATGCATGTGCTGTAGGGGCTGCTAATGTTGCTTAACTCGCACGCTCCCTGCACTTTTCTGCTGTTAGAAAGAAACCAGTCAGTTGGGTAATCATGATAATTAAAAAAGATGTAAACTTTCAGAGTGGCTGACACTAACTCATTACACTAAGCTGTTTTGCTTGACTGAACTAACATTAATTCCAATACCCCATTAATCTGGCATGTAAGAATTCTAACTAATGTGAATATTTCTTGCTTTCCATTCTTTACCCAGCTTTTCCCTCCCTCCCTCTTCTTCCTCCCTCCCTCCCTCCCTCCCTCCCTCCCTCCCTTTCTTCCTTCCTTCCTTCCTTTTATCCTTTCCCTACATCTCTAACACATTCTCACTGATGCTAATGCTGCCTGTCCAAAGACCACACGTTTACAGCCCTGTATCAGACTAACATAACCCAATTTTTCATGAGCATATGAATCAGTCAGGGGCCTTGTTAAAGATACAGATTCTGATTCAGTAGGTCTAGGGCAAGACCTGAGATTTTGCCTGTATATCAATGTTCTAGGTGATGATGTTGATGATACTGGCTCTGGGTCAACACTTTGAGAAGTTTCAAGACAATGGTCCACACTTTTTTAGTGCTATTGGAGACAATTTTACACAGCCAAAGATTGTGCTGGCACTTGTTGCTCAGAATTTCATTTGGTGAAATAATTTCTAGGCTACCTTAGAAAGTCTGTGCCCCTTTCTCCATGCTAAAAGGCATACATCTAAATTCATTCTTCCCTTTCATTGTGCTGCCAAGTTGCATGGCTTAAAACTCCAGATTCTGGGAGAAGTGAATTTCAGTACCAGTTCTGTCACTTTCTGAGGTGAATTACTTAACTCTTCTAAGCCTATGTGTAGAACGAGGGTGAAAATAGTAGTTACCCAATGGGGCTGTGGAGGAGCATCAGTGACAGTGTTGGCATGTGTCAGAAGACAGGGGTTTACAAATGATAGCTGCTAATAGTGCCTGTATCCAGTAGGAAAATGAGAGACCACTCTAAAACCTCTAACACTGCCTATACGTAAGTTAGAAAATAGTTTTATGTGGAACAAAAACCAGACCATTCTCAGTGTATATGTCTCTCGATGTTTTCATGCATCATCCATTCCTTTGTCAGTGCAATCGTTTAGGATTTGCTTATTGTAAGTGTAAAGGATTTATCAAGAAGACCAGGCTACCTGTAGACACAGGATGAAAGTATAACCTAGAACTACTGAAAGGTTCTTCTAACCACAAGTATTCTTACTCTTGGCCTGGAGCTTCCATCATTAGAGCTGATTTGTTGGATGAAAGTGCAAGAGGGAAGGTCAAAATTAACTTCATTTCCTGGGGATATGGCAGACTAGCCTACCAGCAGTTATGGGATGTATTATAAATTAAGCAGTAGAGAAAAATCAAACCTCAATTTAAAATTTTTCAGGGAAACACATGAGGGCCATTTAGCATACCTGAACTTAAAAAAAAAGTTAGCTCACAGAATGATGAAGAAATAAATGATTTCATTGTTTCTGCTGGAGATTCTTGAAAACATTGATTTTCAACTTATATTAATCAAGAGTCTTTGTTGAAAATGATAGGCCATTACTTTACTAGACTCTGGTGTGACCATGTACTCTTTGAGCTATAGCTGTTGCCATGCTTCTTGACTTTGGGTCCCCTTCCCTACCCTTGGGGAGGTGAATCTTCTCTCTCTCTCTCTCTCTCTCTCTCTCTCTCTCTAATTTACTTTTAAATAAACTATATTTTCTAATCTAAAAAAAAAGAAAATAATGGAAACCCAAATTAGACAGCATAAGCCCCAAAGAAAAGGAAATAGAATTTTGGGGGTTAACTAGCAGAAGTTGGTGACAATATAGCTGGTTTGGAACATGTCAGGATGCAGGGGAGCAGACAGTGTCAAATCCCACCCCACCTGGCTTCTTTCCTCCCTTCATCTCTTGGTGCTACTCTCTTCTGGTTTTCATTTTAGAGAAAAATCTTTCCATGAGGGAACAAGGATGACCACAAGCCACTACTTCAGGTCTGCTTTCCACCAGGTCATAAATTCCAATGAAACAGAGAACTCCTGCTTCCCAGCAGAATGCACAGGAGTCCTGGGATCACATTTCATAGGCCTGTCTTTGTCACCTCACAACCAATAATCAATTACATGGTCAAAGGGATGGAACTGTCTACCTCTCATTGGCCAGGCCTGGGCCACATCAATGCATCCAACCCACATAACTGAGAATGAGACAAAAATAATTTCCCTAGTAAACCTGGGTGTTTTTCTAGAAAGAAGAAAGAATGAATACTGAGTGGAAAAAAACAATTTCTAAGAACCAAAAGGGAGTATAAGTGACTTATTCCTTTAAGAAATTGGGCAAGAGATAGACAGTCTAAGGCTGTGTAACAAGGTTTTGAGTGGCACTCCCTGACGTCTATCACAAACAAGGTGCTTTTGCCAAATACCTTACCGGTTCCAAAAAAGTTAATAGTTAAGAAGATGGGATTGGGAGAGATATTTGGATAATAACTGCCTGTATTTTGCCTGCCACTTTCCTTATTAGACCTCTCCCCCCTCCACCCTCTCTCTCTCCCTCCCTCCTCCATTCATCCATTCCTCCCCCTCCCTCCTTCTCTCTTTCTCTCTCATCTCTTACACACACACACACACACACACACACACACAAATACATACATACATAATGTTTAAATATATACAATAAGCTTATTTATCTCAGAAACAAGGAAGTGATGCCAGCCAGAGGGTTTCACTAACTTGACTGAAATGTGGTTAAATGATTTTCAAGTACACAGTGATTTGCACTGTGTAACTATAAATAGATGCTCAGGGGGAAGTTCTCTTTCCCCAATTCTATTGACTTATAAAGATGTATGTGGAGATACAAGCTCTGAGCAGAGTAAAATATGACTTTGTATTGCAGCTGCTTTCTGCCAAAGATAAAAATCACTTTACATAAAGAGAGCCTTATTCCCACGGGGTGAAGAGCTGCTCTTTTGTCATAAAACGCAATGCTCCGGAAAGCCATGTTAGCTTCTGTGTGCCACTGGGGCTCTGTTTTGGGGAGACAAGGTGGTAGCTAGCTTAAAATGTGGACACCCATCTGCCCTCAGGCTGTTCTCTTGCTTGGCCTTTTCTCTGCTGGGTGGCCTTACCTGCTTAGCTTGTCAAACCTCAGTTTCCTCATCTCTTCAATGACTTGATAAAGTTACCTAACATAGGAAGTTAAGAGGGTGAAATAAAATAATACTTGTAACGTGAGGTCCTGTATATCGAAAAATCACCACAAAATTGGTGATGAGTCGGCTCTTAATCAGCCTGTCCTTAGTAGACCTGTGAGATTTTCTCATAACTACTCACTCCTGGCCATTTAAGAGCTATTTAGATGTTTTATTTTGTGACATAAAATCAGAATGATATACAACAAAAAAATTGGTGATGAGTGAGTATGCGATTATTGAATAAATGAGGATACAGTAAATAGAATACAATGATTCAATGCAAGTTAGGCAAAATGGTCCTTTTATTCTATTATTGAGAAACTGACTGGAATTTTTTTAAGATGTTAAGAGAACAGGCTGCTTTTGTGTGACACTTGTGGTAATTCATTTGCCAAGCTGTAGTATCATCATCTATGAAATAAGAGATTCATATAGGATCTAGGATTCTCGGTGAAATATTTCAATGATTTGGATTCCATTTATTATAAGGACATACTAAATTTTTTCAATCCAAAGCTAATCTTAAAATCAGGCCAAGCTGTGGTAGTGACAAAAACTGCTAAAATATTGAACTTGTATTTCTTTTAATTCCTTCATCTTCACATAGTTGGATATGAATTGGATTATATAGTCAGAGCTTTGTATTCAAGTCCCTTTCACTCTTTTATTCAACAAGGCTAAAATGCGGACCTGGCTTGCTGTGTCCCTAGTTCTGTGTTAGGCACTGAGTTACATTTTAATTGGGAGAGAGGAATAAAACTATGTAATAGAAAATAAAAAATTATAAAATATGCTACAAGCTATACAGAGAAGAAAGCAATGGAAACCAATATTGCCAATGAGGGATGCCTCATTTTCATATAGGAAGACCTATACAAGGAGGTAATAAATTAAAATATAGAATAAAAACATGCAAAAGGAGAAAGGAAAGCATTCCAAACAGAAGGGAAAGCAAGTGCAAAAGTCCTGAGGTAAGTGAACTCTGGATGTATTTGAAGACTGAATGACAAACATGACTGAAATCTAGTGAGTGAGAAAGTGATATGAGATGTGGTTGGAAAAAGGAAAGGGCCAGATCATACCTAGCATGGTAAAGTGTTGTCAAGAGATTGCATGGCATTCTTTGTGCATTGAGACTCTGTTGTAAGGGACTAGAGTGATATGAATTATAATTTTAAATCACTCTTGCTACTATAAAGAAACAGTTGGAGAGTATAAGGATGAAAACAGAGAAACCGGTTAGGAAGCTGTTAGAGAAATCCAGAGAAGGGATGATAGTGAGCTAAATTAGATGGTAGCAGCATAATGCACAGGAAGAAATATTTCAACCTAGTCTCAGGCTGTGTGACTTGCTCAAACTTCTTTTTATATCCCTGGTCCTCAGTTTCACTGTCTGGAACATGAGCAAGTAGAAGACACTCTCTAAGGACTCTACTATATCAATATTTTCTTCTAAATTCTAAATATCCCTAAGCCAGAACAACCCTTTCATAAATTCACAGGGCTTTGATAGGATGCACTGATTTGCTCTTACCAGCTTTCTAGCCAGACCCTAAGGTGCAGATGCAAAAAGTTTACCAGCCAAGAAATAAGAAATTAATGCAAGTCTTATTGAGAACCATGGGAGTTGTCTGGCCTTGAAATGGTATTATCTTCTCTATTTTACACTTGGGGTAGCTTCAAAACAGCCCTTTCAGTTGGGTACACGAATGAGTTTTCTGTTCCAAATTCAGACTATAAATTTCATAAATCCAGATTATGAACATCAAGTTTCACTTCATGGTGTTTAGGTTGATGATTTTCACGAAGAAGTGTAAAAGATTAAAAAAAGCTACGATGAAAGTTTTATTAAATAAGGGATTAGAAAGAGAAAATTATCCAATCCTCCTCCAACATTTTTTTTTCTGATGTTCAGAGAAAAGTGGTAAATTAATAGAAGAGCAAAACAGTGTGGGATGCCAATACATTCAAGAAAAAGCCAAAGTTCATTTCTGCCTGCAGATTCAAACGCTGCTGGCAGATCAATGCGAGTTTCACAGTGTGGTTTGCAAAAATCGTTCTACAGCTAATATTCTCAAGGACAAGACACAGCCTGCTTTGGCTACTCAAAAGAGTTTGTCTGAAGTGCTGTGGGAAGCGATATTTTCCACTGGGAGGACTTCGGGGATCCTATCTCGTTACAGCACCCATAAATCAAATCATCAAGATCTCACAAAAGTAGTAAGGATTTTTGGTGTTTGCATTTTTTTTTGTTTGTTTGTTTTTCACATGTAACTGTGTGGGGGGAGGGAGAAGTTGTGTATGTATAGCTCTAGTCTTAGTCAGAAGTTCAATATGTGCTTCTGCTTTAATTTAATGAACTTAGGAATGCTGTACATTCTCTTTTTCCCTTGTTTAGTTATTTTCTCTAGAAAGTATTCCCATAGCAAAGGACCTTGTTTTCATCATGTTGTTATTCTTGTTGCAAGATTAATGTAGACCATACAGAATTTGCAGAAGCACACTAGAGGTGATGGGTCTATAAAGCTAGTATATCTTGAGAAAAGGAGGCAAAATTAGAGACACAAATTTTATTACATTTTATTTGAAAAAGTCACTTTCAGGTCTGCCGCATGAAGTTAATATAAATACATACGTGTGTGTGTGTGTGTGTGTGTGTGTGTGTGTGTGTGTGTGTGTGTGTGTATAACTTACAAAGAAGAAATGGCAGGCACTGGGATGATACCAGCAAACTAAAAGAGAAGGGTCCTGCCTCTATAGGGCTGACAACCAAAAGAGAATGCAAACAAAAGAAGCAAATAATTAAAATGTGATAAGTAACATGGCGGGTCACCTTCGTAGTAAGTGGAAGAAGTCATATTGAAGGATAACCGTTAATGGATAGGAAAAGAGGAGATATGTCCAAAAGCTCAGAGGGACAGTGTGTGTGTGTGTTCTACTGAAGGAGCAGAGAGAACCAGTTAAAAGAAGAACGGAGAAAAAAAATCTTCAAGTAAGACCACTTGCATCGTCGGACATCAGCTCCAAGGACTTGCAAGATTAGGGATTTTTTTGTTTTGTTTTGTTTTTTGCAAAAGCCATAAAAAACCAATGTTGGGAAGACAAACATTAAACAAGTAAGCAAGGTAATTTCAGATACAGGATATGAAACAGAACAATAGAATAGAGAAAGTTTAGAGGAGACAATAGCCAGGATGGTCTGGAATGTCCTCTCTGAAGAAGTGACATTTGAACAGAAACCTGAATGGCACAAAAGAATCAGAAGGAAGAGATTTGAAGAAAGGGTATTTTCAGCAGGAGAGCAAATAGTGCAAAGACCAGGAAGCAGGACTGTGCTATTTGTTTAATACACAGAAACAAGGGAATTGTTCAATGGAATTTGGACTTAGGCCTTGAGTTCAAAATCAAAGTTCATTCCATTAACCCCAACTGTGACCAACTAAGTGGGTCTGTTACTTGGCTAAGGATTAGGGGTTTTTTCTGTTTCATTATACCTATACCTGAGCATAGGGACCATGCCTTCTCACCCATTTTTGTATATTCTGTGCTTGGGGTACTATTACCTGTTAGACTCTCAGTAACTATTTGTTGAATGAAGACATCTCTAAGATAAAGTAATTCTATAGCTACTGTTAAAATTCTAAGACTAGAAAAAAATTGTTAATGTTGAAATACAGTCATCCAATTAGAAATTTAATGACCCAATTTAAAAAACCCGGAAGTCAAAATAGTCAAACCATTTGTAAGGGTAGTTAATGCCTAAATTGCATGACAAGAGAGAAAAAATAGTACAAAACAAGCTTCCTCAACCTCAGTACCATTACCATTTTGGACTGAATAGTTCTTCATCATGGGAGCTGTCCTGGGCATAATTTAGCAGCATCCCTAGTCACTACCCACTAGTTACTGGTAGCATCCCCCCAGTTGTAACAATTTAGCTAGACATAGCCAAATGGCCCAATTGAGACCACAGGTGTAAAAGCATTAATGCCATGCCATTTTCTAAAATGTTGCAGAAGTTGTTGTGCCACCCAGAGGGTTTTCAGTTGATTTGTGTGCAAAGTTTTCCCAAGCAGTATGATAAATATGTCCCCTGAGTTGAAATGCTGTACATCATACATACATGCATTTTTAGCATAAAACAATGATGCTTAATTTTTTATTATTTCTTATGGTTTGTGTTCAGACATCCATCAATGTAAAAGAAACCAGTTTACAAATTTTCTTTATAAATGTGTAATATGATTGTAGAGTAAACCTCCTTTATCATCCTGATGGGGGATCAGACTAATACTCATCTTGTATGTTGAGTTTTATCAGGATTTTATTCTATTTTTTAAATAGTTTGTAGAGGGAGGGGAAAGGAAAAAGGTTTGATTTGCAATATGTTGAAATATATGGAATAACAGATTCTGTGGAATAACATAATATGTCATCAAGCTGTACCACACAACTTTCCTATACAGTTTTAATAATTTTTTTATTGTTTTTACTGATTTTAAATATTCAGGAAATATAGGCAAGTATACAAAAGAAAATTAAAATCATCTATAATCCCACACCCTAGAGATAACTGTATATATTACTCTTTTATATATTCTTTTATTCCTTCATGAAATTATGTGCCAGGCACTGTGCTAAGGCTAAGAATACATCAGAACAAAATGTACAAGGTACCTCCCTAGGTAAAAGCCTTTTGCATAGATAGATGATAGATGGATGGACGGATAGATAGATAGATAGATAGATAGATGTGTGTGTGCATATGTATTCATATGTATGCCCTACCTCTACTCTTGCCAAATGTATCTAGACACCTAGACAGTTAAGCAATACTTTGGCTGGCAATTATTTGGTGATGAGTGCCAAAAACCCCAAAAACACAAACTTAAATATTAAGGTCATTATCTTATTTACATAAGAAATTTGAAAGAGAATCATCCAGGACTGATGCTGTGAGTTCATACTTCTATCAGGTACTCAGGCTCTTTCTGGCTTTCCATTGTGCCTTTTCTGAGCATGGAACTATTGGTTCTAAGCTTGCAAAACAGCTATTCCTTCTTCAGGTATTTATTCAGGTTCCAGACTGGAAGAGGGAAGAAGGGCAAAGAAAAAAAAGGCAGGAGCCCCCTTATTCTGAGTTCATTAATGAGCATTCTCAGAAACTAAAAGAGCGTTCCCAGAAAAATCCATTTTTTTGGAATATTGTCATATGGACCCCAAGAGGCAAAATGTGAAAAGAATAGTACAAATTTGTGTTAAGTTAGAAATGATGGACACCCTTGAAAAAGTAGACATAACCTTTCCCCATTTCCAAGGTAACAACTTAGAGTTAGTATTAAAAGGTAACAGTAATAGTTTAATATTCGATTTTTAGATTCCTGTCTATGTGTATATAAAGAGATATACATATAAGCACCAAGTTGCTTTTTTTGTTGTTGTTTTCATTAAAAGGGGATGATCAGGCTGGGCAAAGTGGCTCACTCTCGTAACCCTTGCACTTTGGGAGGCCGAGGCAGAAGGATCATTTGTGCTCAGGAATTCAAGGGCTATAGCAAGCTATGAACACGCCACTTGAGCCTGGACAACAGAGCAAGGCCCTGTCTCTTAAAACAAGAAGGGGAGCGGGGTGGTGATAGACATTTTCTTCTTCTCAAAAATTTATCATTGACAACTTTTCAGGCCAATACATTTTGCTATACATCATTTAGGTATAATTACGCAATAGTCTATATTACATGAGCAAATCACAATTACCAAATCATCCCATCTTGTTAATAGTAGATACATAGATTCTCTCCAAATTTTATTACAGATAAAGCCACAGTGTACATCTTTGTACTGTATCCTTATACAAACTGATAATGGTTTCTGTAGATACGCTTCCTAGAAATAGAATTGCCAGACCAATATGTGTGAAACCTTTTTTAACATTCTAATGGTTTAACTTTCAAATTGCCTTCCAAATCGTTTATAATCATTTGCACTCTTACCAACAGTATATAAGAGGTTCCTTTTCTTGCTTTCACTAACAGTGGATATTATCAGTCATTTAATGTTTTCTAATTTCCCAGGCAATAATGTGTCTCTGGATAGATTTATTTTTAAATTTTTATATAAAGCATTTCACATAGGGTTAGGCATGGTGGCTCACACCAGTAATCTCAGTGCTTTGGGAGGCTAAGGCAAGAGGAGTTTTAGACCAGCCTGGACAACATAGTAAGACTCTATCTCTATTTAAAAAAAAAAAAACTAACTAAAAGATAGCTGGATTTGTAGCAGGCCTGTAGTCCCAACTACTTGGGAGGCAGAGGTGGGAGGATTATTTGGACCAAAGAGTTTAAGGTTACAGTGTGCTATGATCATGCCACTGCACTCCAGCTTGGGCAACATAATAAGATCATGTCTTTAAAAAAAGCATAAAAAATAATAATTTCACATATACTCAAAAGCAGAAAGAATAGAATAATGAATTTCATTACCCATTGCCTGGCTTCAATCAATACCAATATATTGCTACACTTATCTGCATAGATTTTAATCCTCTTCATATTTCTGCTACCATCCCTCTTTTTTGGAGAGGGGTTCTGTTGTTCATCTTTTACTTCTGATTCTAGTATCCATTTTGATTTTTTCAGAAGTCCTATGTGTTTGGTTTTAAAGCATCATAGCCATGAGACAAGTTTTCTGTCTAGAGCAGAGAGTAAATATACAGCACATGTGCCATCACTTTCCCATTCAGCACCTGGGTAGATAGTGTTAATTGCTGATCACATATTTTCACAGTAAGCCCAGGCATACTCTTGCAGTTCTTCTCAGCACGGTGCTTTAGACCTTTGGTTCTCAAACTTTAGCATACCTAAGCGCCACCTGGAGCACTTGTATAAACACACATTCCTGGGCCCCACCCTGTAGATTCTCATTCAGTAGGTCTGGGGTGAGACCTAAGATTCTGCATTTCTAACAAGTTGCCAGGTGATACAGATTCTGCCTGTCCACACTCCATACTTTGTTAGCATTGTTCTAGACCAATGCTTCCAAATGTTAATGTGCATGTGAATCACTCGGGATGGTGTTCAAAGGCAGATTTTGATTTGGCAGTTCTGCCGATGGCCTTAAGATTGGGCTATTGTAACAGGTGATAGTGATGAATCACAGACCAAATCTGAGTATCAGATCTTCAATGACCGCTATTAAGGAAAATTGTCTGATGAAGTTAAATTAATCAGCTGTGTCTGACCTAGAACAAAGGCCTTCCTTGATCTCAAAGTTTTCTAAATATTATTCCATAGACTAGAACCAGGCTGACTAAAGAATATTCAACTAAGAAACTTTTCTTAAAATTTAGAATCCAGGGCACCACGATAAGGCATTGTGCTTCATGAGAAATTTAGGCGGAGTCCAGGAACCTATTCTTTATATGGCTCTTTTGTCAATTCTAGGGCATAGGTAAGTATGGTAGCCACTTCATGCTCCATGGAAGATGCACAGGTGTTTATTATTTGATTCATCCACTTCCTCCCTAAATTATCCATCTTATCAAGCCACAAGTATTTGCATTGACTTTTTTACATGACTGCACTAGATACTGTCGGTCATACAGAGATAAATCAGCATGGATCCTCCTTTTCTAGACCAGGTGTTCTGGTGAAAGAGATTGGCATAATAATACATAGTCACTTCTATAGAAAGTAGAGGAGAAAAAGAAAATCTATCCTCCTTTTCTGTATCCGCCTTCCTGAAAGTTACATTCAAAATATTTGCTGAACAGGAAATTTCTTATTTCAAATAGAAATTTCATAAAAGCATAGAAATGCCAAGGAGATGGTTTTCTATATAACGTTAAGTTATAATGAGCTTCACACAGGGCTTATATTCCCAGTTATTAGGTAGGTGTATAAGTATAATACAACATACTATGCATTACACAGTACACATGATAGTGGAGAAATGAGTACCACCTAGGGAACCATAACTTTTTTTATTCCTTGACTTTGGAAGAACTTCAATTTGCATCCCTACTGATGTACAACTGTAGATTTTTGAATTTTAAGTGATATGCAAATTACAGTCTTGCATAGAATTCTTGTTTTCCTAAACTCTATACAAAATTCCCAGATTGTTGTATTCTCAAATTCTCATTTCTATACACAATGCAAAAAAATATTCCCAGATTGTTGTATTCTCAAATTCTCATTACTATACAGAATGCAAAAATTCTAATAATACAAGTGATGTATTTACTGTTTGTTGGATGGTGCTATTTGCTGTCATCAAGTCTGAAAGAAGCACTTGAGAAAACAGAATATTGGAGAAGAAAAAGAGCTGTAATCAAGCATAAAAGGATTTTTAAAAGGGGGAACTGAGACATCTTTCAACAGTGACCTTTATAGCACTGATATTGGACTGGGACTATAATTGTCCATCACTCTTTTCAATGGTCAATACTCCACTCACCA
Organism: Cephalopachus bancanus; assembly: GCA_027257055.1. Taxonomy (NCBI): domain Eukaryota; kingdom Metazoa; phylum Chordata; class Mammalia; order Primates; family Tarsiidae; genus Cephalopachus; species Cephalopachus bancanus. The sequence continues at coordinate 1,034,732 of JAPVLO010000071.1, read as the reverse complement.
CAAGTCATTCTTTCAATACCATTGATCCCTTTAACAACGCTGGCTGGCCATCACTCTTTGTAAGTTACAAAGTTAGTGGCATTCCTTCTGCCCCACTTTGTGGTTCATTGTTAGACTGTCTCAACATTCTATATCTTAATGAGTGCAGCCTGATGAGTGAATTAGGAAAATCTTCAGGTGGTAAAGACGACTTTGGGCAGAATGTCAGATGATTAAAGGGAAATGTGGTATATAACAGCAGCCTCACATCATTACTAACAACAACCCTACCTCCACTTTTAAATGTATTGAGTGGATCCTTGATTATTTGTATTTTTTTCCCCTTCTGCACAGGGGGATGGTTAGATTTTTATTCAAAGGAGGACCCAAATTATATCACCCTCATGGATCTAAAATTTGGGTCATGAGACTTTAGGGACTGGAGAGAATTACAAAGATGGAGATGCAATTTGCTTAAGTAATAGGAATGAAATAACAATAACAATAATATAACTGTATTTACTCTTGGGATGACACCCAATTTATTCAGACAAGATCAGATCTTTGTTCTTTTTTTTTTTTTTTCTTTTTTTCTTTGAGTTGGAGTCTCACTCTGTCACCCAGACAGGAGTGCAGAGGCCGCTCCCAGCCACCACAGCCTCGACCTGCTAAACTCCGGCGATCCTTCTGCCTCAGCCTTCCAAGTGGCTGGAACTCCAGGCGCGCGTTACCACGCCCAGCCAATTTGTTTTTTTTTTTTGATTCATCGTAGAGATGAGGTCTCGCCATGTTGTCCAGGTGGGTCTCAAACCCGTGGGTTCAGGCAATCCACTCACCTCAACCCCCCAAAGCACGGGACTACAGGCTAAGCCGCCAAGCCCAGCTAGATCTTTGTTCTTAACAGCTCTGCGTTCTTAGGCAATTAGCTTTTTGACTCCCAGCCTCCTTGCTACTTAATGATTGTAACAACAGTATCTATTTTCTACAGAGTTTTAAATAATTTAATGAGATAATATTTACTAAACAATGATTGTAATTTTGTTGATGAGTGTGATGATGGCATGTAACCTATTGCTTATTCTTATTGATTGTTCTTATGGAATAAGAAATTCATACAATTTCTAATAAATATTTTTGCAAGATGTTAGCATTTTAAATGTTTGCATAACTTGGTCTCTTTTATTTCTACATCATCCCTAGATAACAGGCATGATAAATATTTTAATTGAGGTTTTACAGACAAGTAGATTGGGGCTCAAAAAGTTAAAGGGAAGAATGAATATAAGCTCCCAATTTTATACATTACAAAACAACTTAAAGTTGCAAAAAAGAAATGATACTCTAAGACTAGAATCCTCATTTTCTGATCCAATGCTTTTTCCACTACACCATGTTGCCCTTGAGATTATCTTTATACCATGTTCAGATTTTATTTTTAGTGTTTTTAAAATCAGGAATGCTGAAAGCATGCTGGGACATCAAGCTGTAGCATCAATGATTTAAGATGTTTTGATTTTGTTGGGCACCAATTTCCACATTCACATTCTAATGAAGCATGTGGCTCCTATTGGTAAAAGGAAGACCAGGAGAATGCAATGATTATATTTACTTCTATTTATTTATAGCACTATAGTCATACAGGTGAATTGCAATCACCTTAGAGTTTATATTCAGATTCTTCAGTGGTCTGGGCCATGATTCACACAGAATCTGTCTACAGTTTAGAATTCAGTGAAGTCATGGGAACCTTTTATTTCCGATGATGGCTCTATTGGAGTATATGACTTTGTATGTTATTTTTTTATGGGAAGTTTTTAAATTGCCTGGGATACTTAAAAGAATGGATGAATTTATGGCACCATAATTCTACTTTTTTGATCTCATAATAATATAAGATCAATAATATTTCCAATCCACAAAAGAAAGTGGAATCACTCTGCTCTCTTTGCTTTTCTGATAGTGGTAATTATGGGTATGGAGCACTTACTGTGGATCAGGTACTGTTCTGTTAACTTTGTGTCTTTGTGTCTAGTCCTTCCAATACTTTATAGAGTAGGCTGCTATTATCCCTATTGTAGAGATGAGGAAACTAAGAATCAGGAGTGGATCAATGATTTGCCCAAAGTTACACAGCAGGTAAATCATAGAACTGGGGTTTCTACTCTAGTTCTTCAGCTCCAGCACCCATTCCCTTAAAGACAGGGTTATGTTGCCTCTCCTGACATGATATAAAGCAAAGCTGTGGGCATCTCTCAGCACTGAAATTTCTTCTGACCCTGGTACCCTGTGAAACCTTTTTTCACGGTTTAGATATTTGAACCTCCAAGCCTCGTGTTGAAATTTGATCTCCAATGTTGGAAGAAGGGCCTAGTGAGAAGTGTTTGGGTTATGCCCCTTGGGTAGATCCCTCATGAATAGATTAATATCCTCTCTGTGGGAGAGAGAGTGAATGAGTTCTCACTCTATTAGTTCCCAGAGAAAATTGGCTGCTTAGAAAGAGCCTGGTACTTCCATATTCCCCACCTCCACTTACCGCCATGTGTTCTCTGCACACACCAACTCCTCCTCACTTTCTATCACAAGTGGAAGCAGCTTGAGGCCCTCACCAAAAACTGACACTGACACCATGCTTCTTGTACAGCCTGTAGAACCATAAGCTGAATAAATCTTTTTTCTTTATAAATTACCCAGTCTCCAGTATTTTTTATAGTAAAACAGAACTTTCCTAGGCACCTTATGACCATTTGCCTGTTATTACTTGATTTTCTTCTTATCCAAATCATTCTACATCAGGATTATGAAATGTTTTAAGAGACTTTCAATGTGTTGGTTGCCCCTTTAATACTGAAGATAGTTAATTTTTTTTAGTGACATAAGATGGCTGGCTATATCCATCTTTCTTCCTCTCTTCCTAAATTGTTTATGTCCATCCTCTATTTTCTTATTCATCACTTTTAACACTTACTATGTGCTAAGCACCCTAAGCATATACCATGTATTTTATTCAGTCTTCATCACGGTCTTATGAAGTAGACACAACTGTCATTCTCATTTTACATATGAAGAAACCAAGGCTTAGATAGTTTAAGAAAGTTTCTGAGGTAGTCCAAAACAGAGCTGGGATTTGAATGTAATAAGTATGTCTTTTATTGTCTCTCCTTTAGCTTATCCTCATTGCCCATTTAAAGTCAGTATGAGAGTACCATTGTCAAGGCAGCAGGTGCCATATTTTTATAAAGCTAGAGGTTCTGTGTCCTCAAAAGTTGTGGATGTGTCACACACACAAATTTCTGTAGCAACAGTTAAAAGACAGATGTTTATGACTGACTCGCTTAATACAAAATTAAGAACCTTCCTATGTTCCCCAGGTAATGTCATTTTAACCACCTTGTGTCCTGATGTACTCTCTTACATGTTAGAAGAAGGGAACATAGAGAAAAATCGTGGGGTCCACAACATGGGAACGGCCCAGGGAGCATGTTCTCCTCGGAGATAACTGCCTGTTATGAGTATTAGAGCAGAATCAAGGCGGGAAGAGCTGTCCTAAAGCATCTTGTCTGTGAAGGGAATCATTGACTTCGATTCTCTAGTGAGTCAAAGATTTGCCTAATGTACGCAAGAATTTTATGAGTAAATTCCCTCACTTTTCATTTCAATGAGATGATTTGAAGTTTATCAGATCCCAGGTTAACGGATTCCATATCTGCTCTGGCTAAACCATTGGTCAGCTGATTTGTGAAAAGGGCCTTTGACTTTGAGCTTGAAATCAGATGAACCAGGCTCACTTTCTTGTCCTAGAATATACTAGAGTTTGGGGTGCATATCTTAACTCTCTCTGAAACTGTTTTATTTATAATCTGACAGGAATTCAAAGGAATCCATGTATATATATTTTAGTTTATGACTGATTTTAGAAGATAACTTTCTTCACTGAAGCTGTGATTTTACAACATTGTGAAATTCTCAGAATAAAGAGATATATTGTTTCATGATAATAGAGAATTAATACTTGAACAAAATGAGTAAACCCTGCACACAAGCAAGAATGCTTGAGACTGTTCTGCTATACCCGTTCACCCCAGAGATTTGATAACTACCTTAAAATGCAAAGGGGGCAAGAGCCCTGAATCTGCACAGGGTTGGTTTTTGTTCTTTCTTATGGACTAACTTAATGATTCTCAAGCCTCAGTATGTATATGTATTACTGTTTAGGATTATATACACCAAGCCAGGTATGTCTTGCTTTGAAGGCAACTAAAAAGATTTTTAGAGTCATTTATGCATAATTTTCATATTATCTCTAAATCTAACATACTCTTCATCTTTCTTGTAAGATAAAACTCCTTGGCACTGCTACAGTTATGCATGCTCCCTGGCTCTGGATATTTACAGTGAAAGTTCCTAAATGCCTCTGAGCATCAGTTTCCCTCTCAGTAAAATGGAGTAGTAAAACTCACCTTGAAGTATTTTAGTGAGAACCTAATTTGATTCAAGATGATATCTACACAAAAGATCTTAGCATATGTCTGGTCTATTATAAGTACTTAGCAAGTGTTATTTCCCTTCCCAGCTCATCCTTCCCCACAGTCCATCCTGCAGCACAAAGCAGGGATGGGTAATCATTCCTGACTTTGAGAGTATGTGGCTATTTTTATCAGCCCTCAACTTCCTTTTATACATTGCATGACTGCATAACTTGCAAAATACTCATTGATTAGTTGAACCCTTCTGAATAAATGGTTGTGCAGTTTTACATATCCTGTCAAGTTAGGTAAATGCTATAAGTAGAAGGATACATCAACTTTAACCAGAAATCAAGATATGAAATTCTCTGCTAGGGAGAATGCTAGGATGTCATCTCATTAAAGTAAAAGGTAAGGAAGCATACCCATAAAATTACTGCATACATCAAACAAATGTTTGACTCACTAGAGAATCAAAACCAACAAATGTCTTCTTCACAGACAAGATGCTTTATAACACTCTTGTCAGCCTTGATGCTGCTCTGAACTCTTCCCAGTTCTTCAGGGAGCAGAACATGTTCCCCGGGTTGTACCCAGGTTGTAGACTCCATGAGTTTGCTCTAACTATGCTCCCTTCTCTCCCTCACAGGCTAGGAAGAATATCTATTGTTCCATGTGATGTTATCTGCAACTGGTTGTCATTAGGTATTTGATATTGAATCTGCATAGATGTTCATTTTGGCCTAATCATTTTGGGGTGTTTTTTGTTTTGGTTTGTTTTGTTTGTTTGGGTTTTTTGTTTTGTTTTGTTTTTGTAGAGACGAAATCTCACTATGTTTCCCAGGTTGATCTCGAAGTCCTTGGCTCAAGCAAACCTCCCACCTCAGCCTCCCATAGCTCTGGGATTATGGATGTGAGTCACTGTACCCTGCCTTAGTCAAATAATTTTGAAAGAAGGAATAATTAAATGGGATTTAAGTCTTTCTTTTTCTGTGTTTTTCACCCCCACCATTCTTAATTGAACTTTACTGGTGTCAGAAGATAGCACTCAAAAGATTGGGTTCCTACTAAAGCCTCAACACTTCTGAAAGTTTTTGTTTAGTCTCGGTTTTCTTTCCATGGACTTGGGTATTAAAAATAAATGCTGGGCAACCCCTTCGGGGTCCCCTCCCACTGTGGGAGCTTTTCTGTTCTCTCAATAAATCCTGCTTTCTAAAAATAAATAAATAAATGCTAGCACTGCAAATCCATTAGAATGTCCAGAATGTAAAAGAAGGTAATATTAAGTTTGGTGAGAATATGGAACAACTGGGACTCTTGCACTTTGCTGGTGAGATTGTTAAATGTTACTTCTTTAGAAAACGACTTGGTAATTTCTAATAAAATATGTCTCTCCTTTGACTCAGCAATCCTTTCACTAAGTTTATGTCTTCAAAAAGATTGTCCAAGCATGCTTTTAGCAGTTTTATTCACAGTAGACAAAACTGGAAACTACCTAAGTGTCCATCAACAGGAGTGGGTAAAAATGAATTGTGATACGTTAATACAATAGAAAACTACACAAACAATAAAAGAAACAAACTACAATTGTATTCAACAACATGCATGACACTCAAAACATTATATTGAATAAAAGAAGCAAGGCACAGAAGGATTATACTATATAATTCCATTAACTTGAATCACAAGCAGATAAAACTAATCTATGCTAGTGGAAGTCAGAATGATGTTTACTTCTGAGAGTAGCCACTGACTGGGGACGTCACAAAGGAATTTTCCACAGGGATGAAAGTGTTCTAAGTACTGATCTGGATTATGCTTATATACACATATGTAAGAAATCATGAAGATTTTTTTTAAGATATGTTGATTTTACTCTATGTACATTGTGCCTCAACAAATTCCAAATAACATAATGTACTAGAAGAGCTTTATTATATCAGGTAATAAGTATCACAGGAAATTCATGACTATATTAAAAAAACTTCTGAATACCCAATTTCTTCAACAAATATGTGACATGAAAAGGGGAATGGTATAAGAAGTAACACAGATTAAAAATGATTTAAGAGACATATCCATCAAATGCAATTTCTGTGGATTTTGTTTGGACCCTGATTTTTTTAACTGTAAAAATATATTTTTAAGAGCAATAATGGAATTGTGACTCAGTAAAATGATGGAGTATCTGGGATTTACTTTAAATATTTCAACCAACAAAGTAAAAGCAAAGAGATGAAACAAGAATGGTCAAATGTTGAACCCTGAGAATGAAGCTCAGATTTGAGAGTTAGATGATAAATAATGTAGCACAGAAATAATAGACCAGTATTAAGTGGGAGAGGGAGGGTTGTTTATTTTTGGAAATAGAACTGAGGTTCCAGCGGGCCATCTGAGAGAAAATTGTTGGCTATGTGAGCCAGGAGATCCTCACTGAGGTCTGGCTTAGAAAGAAAGATGTCAGGCTTCCCAGTCTCTGAAGTTTCATCTGTGAGAATGAACGTAATCAGATAAGGAAAATATTTGGAGTGAACAAAAGAGCTAGCAGCAGCTGAAGACCCTCAACACTCAGAGAGTAGATAAAGGAAACAGAGATCCCAGAGGATGCTAAGAACAATTAAAGAGGAAGAATTGGGGGAGTGAAAAAAGCAGAACATCCAAGAAAATTAGAAATTTTAAAAAGCACGTCTTGACTTACAGCAAATATTTTCTGAGTGCCTACTATCCGGACACTACAGTTGGGCTATTGTGAGGTCATTGCTGACATCCTCCTGAGGCTGTCCCAGGGGAATGTTAGGGCACGAGCACAAGATTGCCGTAATATAGAGTAATCAAGATACTGTGTATTCCCTCTAACTAGGTGGGTAAGAGAGAAAACCTGTAAAGGAAATTTGAGAGAAGCGCTCTCTTCTCTTGGAGCCCGGCCTCTTGGCATCAGGCTTTTAACAAGGCCATTCTTGGTGCTGTACAATTGGAATAGAGGTTCATTGCATTTTAAGCAGAGGAAACTCAGCAGTCGCAGGGCCCTGCAGTCAACCACAGTGGAAAGAAAAATGCCAGAGAACACTCCGTTCTCGGACACAGAATTAAAAGTGACCCGCTTTCGTATTTCCTTGGGCTCTGCTTGCTCGAATGGAGACCCTATTTGCCAAGTCTCGGCCCACAGTTAATTTACTTTCCTTTTATTTTTTCTACTCCTGAATTGAATTATCACCTTTCTGAAAAGCCGCGTGTGTAATGGAAAAGCTGACACAAGCCAAAGTGGAATATAGCAGCCCAAATGAGGCTCCTATTACCACCCTATTACACGAGGAACAGGCTGCTCTTTGCCCTTCATTCATCTCCCGCTAACTATGAAAACCTAATCCAGCCGCTTTGTTTTAATGGCAGCTGTTCTGCCCTGACCTTTACTGCTCCCCCACCCTGCTCCTTGAGAGAACAGATGAGTTCTATTTGGGGTTGAAGTTATCATGCATGAAAATCACAATAAGGGGCAGTGAGATTTTTTTTCTCTGCCTTCAAGGGACAGGGAGCTGCAAGCACCTCTCTCTGTGCCTCGAAGTCCAGAACAGTGGATCTAGGGACCCGGAGAGAAGCTTCTTACTACACTCTTCAGTCTTGCAGACCTCAGTTTTGCATCGTCCCTCCTCTCAGTGGCTTTAAAGGTACCTCCTGATGTTTCTGTATACATTTTAAGTGTTTTAAATATATTCCCAAGGACATTATTTTAATAGTGGATGTTTCTGGCCTGCATTGCACACTAAATAAAATTCCAATTAGGATTGTTTATCCCTCCCCTCTACCGTGCCCTGAAGCTAGGCCCATTTGTGAAATCTAATTATACCTGCTTATTTGCCTGGGATGAAGGATATTTTTAGATTTCACCGGGCCTACTTCTCATGTCTGGAGGATTTTTGCTGTAGTGGTGTTTTTTGTTTGTTTGCTTTTGTTTTTGCTGGGAGTAGGGAGTTTTTTTGTTTTTGTAGTTTTGTTTGTTTGTTTTTTCCTGAGCATCTTAACATGATTAGAACCTTTTTCTTTTACTTTTCCTTAAACACAGATTTTTTTTTTTTCTCCAGGCCGCTGTCTGGGAGCCAATGCAGATTCCTGTTAGTGAAGCCCTATCCTTGGGTTTGGAAACATCTTTTGCTCTTAATTCCATGACTTTGCTCTCTGGTCATTGATGATCTCCCCTTTCTTTGCATGGCTGAGAGTTCATGGCTGTTTCTAGTTCAGAATGAACAGAAATAGAAATATTTGCTCCTTGTAGTAATAACTCTCCCACATATGCTGCTTCTCACTCTGCAGTGCAAAACAGAGCATGGTTCTAGGCCCACGTTTGATCTCTGACATTGCCATAGGCACAAAAAGAACATTTAGTTTTTAAGCAGCTTTGCTAAGGTAAAGCTGTCCTTGGGCTCATATTTGTATTGAATTCCAAGAAGTCAGTGAAAGCAGAAATGAGGCAAATAAAATGCAAATTGACTCTGGGAAACTTCCATTTAGTTGGCTCAGCTTACTAGAGAATTGGCCCATGGAAGATTATGTCGCCATTTGCACAGAGTTAGTACGGCTGTTTGTCAAGCGAGACTAGAATTCCTTTTATTTGTATTCTTACCTAGCCCATGTTTTTAATGATGTCGATCTTCCATTTCTCATCCAGACATTTTTGCCTATCTGCTTTCAATGCTAATGTCTCCCTGTCCTGTTTTCAAGTCAAATATCATACTTAAAATATTAATACCCTTTGCTCTTTGATTCATTGTTTATTCATCTTATGCAAAACACAACAGTAAGACCTCCATCTGTATGAAATGTTACTGTATGGGCAGATTCAATGACTTATTAATGACTGTTTCATGATACGGGAGAGTTAGGGCTTTATATAATCACGCAATTCTTATTCAAAAATGCTCTGCTACTACTACCCATAGGGAAAAAAGAATGAAATATGCCGATCTCTTCAAAGATAAAAATGACTAGCTTTGTGAAGATCATTGTAGAAATATCTAGTATTGAAACTAGGCCAAGTTACTTCAGTCTCCAAGGAAGTTAGCTCATATCATGAAGTATTTGGGTACGTAAAATTTTGTAATGTTTATTGAAGTGAAAATCACATACCATAAATGTGTACAACTCAATGAATTATCACAAAGTGTGTAACCACTGCCATGAAAAGAAATAGTATATCTTTAAGGTACCTATCCATATCTGTAGCCCATATTCTGTTGAATTTTCTCTACTTTTTAAATTGATTTATAGGTATTGTTTACATGCATTCTTTATATATGCTATATGAGTTTTCTGTTCATTATTTGTGCTAATAGAAGCCCATTATATAGATTGCGTTTTTGCTCTTTTAATGGTGTGTTTTGATTAATGTAAGTTATTTGTTTTAACGTGGTCCCACATAGGAGTCTCTCTTCTCTGGTTAGTGTTTTTTGTATCCTCTTTTTAAAATCTCTCCCTATCCCAAGTTGATGAAGATAGTCTCCACTATTACTTTGTAGAAGCTTTACTTCATGTCTTTCATAACTAGGTCTGCATTCATCCAGAAACTTATTTTGGTACTAGTATGAAAGCCATAGGAAGTCACTGAAATATTACTAGGAGACGCTTGACATGGGCTAGTTTATATTTTATAAAGACCTCTCTGGCTACTGTGTAAGAGTTGAAGCAAGGAAACATTTAGAATGTTCTGCTGTAACCATTCATGTGAGAAATAACCGTGGCTAGGATTTGGATGGTAGCAGTGAAAATGGAGAAGTGTGGCTGGGTTTGAAATATGTTTCCAAAGTCGAGTCTTCAAATTTTACAGATTAATAGAATGTGGGGGATGAATGTAGAAAAGAAATTAAGGGTGTCTTCTTGGTTCTTAATTTGAGCAACTAAATGCATGATGGTAATATTAATTAAGATTGAGCAGAAAATCATGAAATTTGTGGAGGAAGCTGAAGGAGTCTGTTTCACTCCGTTTAAGTTTGTGATGAGTCCTATAAATGGAAATGAATAAATAAATGAATGAGCCAACCAGTGAACTTGTCCATGATAAATAAGCAAGCAAGTGGTAGAATCAGACATCTAGAAATCTTGACTCTAAGCTTAGGATTTGTACACATCATGCCAACATAACCCAGAGACTATTCCTTTGAACTCTAATTTCAAAGTATTATGAAAAAACAAAATAAAGATCTTCTGATAAAATATTTTGACATATATAACAATGCTCTTGATAACTTAATATATATATATTACTTAAGTCACTGAGAAATTTTGCAGAAAAAATATTTCTTCAGACTTTAAGCCAGTATTTCTCAAATTAATTTTTCCATTCAAGTGTCCTTAGAGGAAGACCTGTTAACATTCCACAATACTAGTGTTGATGTTCTGTAGAATAATCTTTAGGAAAAGCTGTACTTCAATCTGCTACCATGTTGCCATATAAATATATATACATATATATTTATATTATGGATTGGAGATTATATTGTCTTTCCACAACACTGAAACAATGCAAACAGTAAGCATTATTCTTGTTCAAATCTGTCCATTTCTGTAATCTTAAGTAAGTAGTAAATGTCTTTTAAATGCCTTTTCTCAAGGGCAGTTCCCCTGCGTCATAATAATTGAAAATTAAGAAGTTACGGAGTCATAATTAAATTGTCCCCCTTGAACCTTTGTTGACTGAAGCTGCACATTAACCATATCCCATTCAGACCAGGAGTAGAAAAACGTTCTGAACACCAACTGCTACAAGATAACATAACAAGCTTTGACAGCTTCCTAATTACCTATCTAGTAGTTAAAAACCCTTTAATACTATAGCAATTCTCTTCTTTGCACATAAGTCAAAAGGTATATCTAATTTACTATTTAATTGATATCTATATTGCTGCTTTAAAAAGAATATACTCCCCCAGTATGTTTAACTATTAATTTGTAACCTTTGATCTGAATGTGGGAAATAATTTTAAAAAGAAATTACTCATCCATCAACCACAAATAGAGAAATCTGAAAGCTGCAATTCAAAATGGATTTAACCCTATTTTTTCAAAAATAAACTCTCTTTTTTCCTCAAGATCTCAATTTTCATTTAATAACTATAAATTCTTGCATGTTTTCTTTCACCCTAATAAACTTTTTTCTTAAAATCTGTAGAATGGTGGAAAATAAGAGTCTTAGTGTCATTGTGAACATCAAATTGAAATGATGCATGTAAAAGGACTAGAACAGGACCTGACCCATAGAAAATATTCAAGAAATGTTAGTCCTATCTACCTCACTTATGAAGATTTTTGAATCAGACAGCAACATGGGCTTAATATATAGTTGTTGGATTGAAATAACTTTAACTCCCATTGAAGTTCCTCTTATTGCATTAGTAGAATATCTAGAGTTAGAGTCATGGACCATAAAATGCTATCTAGCCTAAGACACAATGTAACTTTGAACAATTAGTAGATATAGAAGGTGCTTCTGAAAATAATATTATAGCTTCCACATATAGAATACTTTTTACGTGGCTAGTGCTTTGCTAAGCACTTTACAGGCATGAACTCAGTTAATTGGCATAACAACACTATTAGGTGGGCTGTATTGTGGATCCCATTTTACATTCACAGGAAATTAGGCCTAGAGACTTGCCCAAGACCAAAGACCTAGTAAGTGGTAGAGGTAGATTTTGACCTACAACTGTCTACCTCCAGAACCCATAGTCTTATCTACTCTAAACACCACTGTTGAAAGAATATTGTGAAAATAAGTCATTGTGTAAAAAAGGAAATGGAGACAGAAAAGGATCTACACGTTAAGGAAGTACAAGAATCAGTATAACGTAGGATCTCCATTACACACACAAAACTGGATTGTGTTAAAATAATTTTTTTAATTATTATGACTCAAAACGATGTTTATGTCCCTAAAACTACAAACCCAGCCAGACTAAATACTCCCTTCCAAATAAATACATGTTTATTTAGAGAATCCTGGGTCAGCTGCTATACAAGGAGTAACAGAAATGAAACACTTTGCCCTGATTTTAAAAAGCTAATAGTCCAGGGCAGAAATAATACAGTGCCAGGCATATAACATTTTCTCAAGAAATACATGGGAGGTGGTCACATGCATGAGACAATTTTAGACCAATGTAGAAAAAATATATATATGGCCAAGGGTAAAATATAAGATAGCAAAAGCCATTCTTGGGAGAAATGAAGAAAGAATTTGGGCATTTGTAGAAGGTGTTTTAGAAGAGATAGGTCTTCATTTGGATACTATTAGATGGATAAGCTAAGTGGACAAGCCAGCTACATTTATATGCAAAAGGATGAGTATGGTATGTCTGAGAGAACTCAAGGAAGTCAGCCTGCCTGGCAGTAGACACATCAGTAAATGGGAGAAAAAGTGAGGTCCCTAGCTTATAATTTTGTAAGGATTTTAACGATTATTTCAGCAAACATTTCACAGAATTTTACCCTTCAAGATCTTTAGAACATTATTTCTGTATTTATGCAATTATGGTTTCCATTTTCATTTATGTCATAAACTCTCTTATCACCCTCTTCTCTCCCAGTCCAAATCAACCTAATCATCAGTTTTCTTCCCTCATATGTTACATCAAATGCTATACAGTAAGTCCCCAACATACAAACCCTCAAGTTGCGAACTTTCAAATTTGTGAATGTGTGTTTGCATGTCCAAACACATATGCCTGGAGTACATTTTCATGTGTGTGCATTCTCTACAGGTGGTTGTGCTTTTGTGTACTTTACAGTACTGTGTAGGGTACAGTAGTGTAGTATCATTCTTTCAAGCCCAAGATGTCTAGAAGCAAGCATAAAAGCAGTGGTGAGGTATCTGGTACAAACTAACATGTTAATTGGGTACCTAGGCTAACTTTGTTGGACTTATGAACAAATTGGAATTACAGGCATGTTCTCAGAATGGAACTTGTTCATATATAGAGGACTTACTATATTATCCAACTATCTAAGTAAGCATATTTAGACCATATTTAGTTTGCCTATGCATATATAATTCTTAGTTGCTGTGTCTTAACTACATAGAGATTTAAGGAAAGACCAGACATCTGCCCTTATTTCCCAAACTGTCTTCATTAAAGCTTCTCCTTGGCTCAGCCTGTAATCCTGTGCCTTTGGGAGGCTGAGGTGAGTGGATTGCCTGAGCCCGAGGGTTTGAGGCCCGCCTGGGCAACTTGGCGAGACCTCATGTCTACAATAAATCAAAAAATCAGCCGGGTGTGGTAGCACATGCCTGTAATTCTGGCTACTTGGAAGGCTGAGGCAGAAGGATCGCTGGAGCCCAGCAGGTCAAGGCTGCGGTGGCCGGGAGCGGCTACTGCACTCCAGTCTGGGCGACAGAGTGAGATTCCCATTCAAAAAAAAAAAAAAAAAAAAAAGCTTCTCCTCTTGGTCTTCTTTTGTTCATTTACCATACATTTTCCCAGAAATGTTTCAAAACTTTTAAAATTCTCATATACCTGTAGTTTAGGTTTCAGATAAGTGTTTTCATAATCTTTTACCTCTCTTCTTTTTGATCTTGTAAGAGCTACTAGGAAAAAAATCACTTCCTCATTCTCATCCACAGGTTAGATTAGAGACGTTTCATTGATTGCTTTCTTTCTAGTCTCTCATGAATTCCCAAAAGGTACATATTCAGTCTTGTACCTTTTTAATGCTGTTAGTATAAAAGTATGACTTTCTTTTTTGAAAATGCCTTAGGTCTATACTAACAACTACAACCTGCTATCTTAAATAGTTCACTAGAATATTCACCTTTCTACAAATCAAAGGTGCTTAACCCTTCACAGTTGATAAGATGCTTAAATAGTGAAGTAAAAGTTATAGATCCTCTCCTTAGGGAGAAATAATCATATGCTGGCAACATATTGCAATAATATCAAGATCTTCATATACTATCTGACTGGAGCATAAAGGTTAATTAAGAGGGTATACTCAAGATCAAATAGACAAAGGTTCAAATCCCGTACTCCCTTCTTTCTAGATATGTGATCACATGCAAACTATCTAACCAAAGCCAATTCTGTGATTGATAGTAGCACTTACCTCCTTGGGTCTCTGTAAGGATTAAATAAGGTATTGCCTAGATCAGGACTTAGCATGATGCCTGGCACACGTGCATAACCAATGTGAGCTATTATTCTCTTCATAAAGCATGTGTATTTAATATCTTAGGCTTTTCAGCAGGAATGGAAGTCAGAGCAAAGCAGCTAGTATTTGGAGACTTTTGGGGAAAACTGAAGAGCAATTTCCAGGTCAAGAACTGTGATAGGAAAGGCCCTTTTCATTTCATTTCGAGGCCCACCAAGGGACTACTCCTCCTAGCCCTCTTATGAACAAGGTCAGGGAGAAAAGCAAACCCTGTCAAAAAAACACAAAAAAGCAGAACTTGATCAAAGCACAAAGAATCTCTCTGCAAAGCTATTGATTAAGATTTAGGAGTTTTTGTTCATTTGTAGTGAAATGCACTCAGAGGAACATTACTAAAACATACTCTCAGCAGTTAAGGAAATTGCTTCTGATTTGATGGTTTCTTGGGTCCTCCTTTGTTTTAGAAAAACATCAGAATATTCCTAATTGTCAAATTATGCAATAAATAACAACAAAAATTCAAAAGTTAATATCCTATATGCAATTCTTAGTGTGTAAGAAGTTAATATAAGTAAAATATGTCACATATATCATTTTGTATTTTCATGTAGCCACATTTTAAAAAGTAAACTTACTTGTAATAATGTATCTTCCTTAACTCAATATATCCCAAACATCATTTTAACATATAATTGATACAAAATTTATTAAAGGATTATTTTGCAAAGATTTGTTTGTTTGTTCCAAATCTTTGAAATCCACTGGGTCTATGACACTTTCAATGTATCTATATTCTGACACTAAATTTTCTATGGTAAAAATGAAATTCAGCTCTGCCAAAATAAGTCATGTTTAGAGAAAAAATATTTTATACTATTTTCATTTTTAAATTTACATTTAAATTAAATATGATTTAAAAATTCAGTTTCTGAGTCACATAGCTACATTTCATGTGTTCATTAGCTGGACATAGCTAGTGATCGATAATATTAGACAGCACAGGTTTTCAGAGAAGAATCTGAATTTAGAGTCAGAAATTCTAGATTTGAACTTGCTTGTGTATATTTGCACAACTCATTTACCTTCTCTGAACCTCAATTTTGTCCTTTACTTACCCCTCTAAGCAAATAATTTTGCTATGACAGTTGAATAAGATAATGTACAGTGAGAAAGTTCAGTGAACTATGAAATGGAATATAAACATAAGGTATTTTACATTTAATAATATATAGAGAATCATTATTTAGAGATTTTGAATCAGATTCTACAACATTTGTGGAGGAAGGAGGAAATCATCACTATACCCTTTAACTAATGCCAGTGATGATTATAAATCCTAAATTTAGGGTGCGAGTGGTTTGGTAGCTTTTTAAATCAATTCTTTTTCATACTTTCTTTTAGGAAAATCAGTACTTTTTATCTTGCTTATAAGTTCTAAGATGTATTTTTTTAAATTAAACATTTTTAAGCCTTTTTTTGTAAAGTTCAATTGACAACACAGTGATAGTGGTGTGGTGTGTGTATGTGTGTTTGGAAAAGACACACATAAAATTGTGAGACTGTTTAACCTGACAGAGAGGGATGGAAAGAAGAGAGACTTGTTTTACATTATAGATTTCTCTAGTGTTTCAGTTTTAAACAGAGAAGCCTTTTTTTTTTTTGCAATAAAAATCAGTACAGAAGAAAAAAGTCATCTTACAAGGCAAAGGGCTCTGATTCTATATTGATAAGAGACTAATTTAATTCTCTTTGGAGAATGAGCCCCATCATTGCTCATGGGAATTAATATGGATAAATCAATAAATCATAGCTACTTCTCATCAGGGAATCCAGCTCTAGAAAGTGGACTGTGTAGGCTGCAACTCCACCAAAATCAACACCAGCAATCTGAAAACTCCTACACCTGTGACTTTGTTTTAGGTTCACATTTGACGTTTATGTTTGCTGTTCCTATCTGCAACCCTTTAAAACATATGACATGTCTCTCCACATGTGTGTCCTGTTGGATTTCAATTTTAGCTTCTCTGAAGAATTACTGCCTGCTTGATTGAATTGTTCTCAAGAGCTTCCTAAATGAATTTCTGTCACATATGCCTTGAAATCTCCATTTAGACCATATAATACCAAACATACCCTTGGAATTTGACAAAAATTCATCTATGTGTTTTCATGCTAAGCAGCCACAGAAAGATAGAATCAACTTAATGTATTCAGATTATCCTTAAAAAGAATACAGGGCTTTAAGTGATTTTTAAGGACACAAAAAGACATTTACTCAAAAATATCTCCTGCATTGGCTTTTAATGAACTGACTTTTAGGTCTCTATTGACTGATTTGTCTAGAAGGATGCACCTTCTGTTTCAACATACAAGTTGCCCACCTGTGTGCCTTTATATTAATATACTTAATAATTATTGAGTGCTTACCATGTGCTGACACTGTGCTAGGTGCTTGGGGTACAATGGTAAACAAACACAGACATGTATGCTGCCCTTAAGGAGTTTGTCATCAGTGGAGAAACGTGTTCATCAAATAACCCAGCAGAAAGATTCAATAGCAGTAAGTGGTACACAAAGGCGAAAAATGTAGTAATATTGGAGGGTTTAGGGAGAAAATGACCTAATTGTGAGGTCACAAAAGCTTCTGTAATTTAACTGAGACCCAAAATATGCAAAAGTGTTAAGTAGGCTATAGGAAAGAAGGAGGATGGAACTTCCAGGTAAATGGAGCCTCAGGTGCTGAAGCTCTGAGGTGGAAGGTAGCATAGAACATTTCTGGAGGCCAAAGCAAGCCTATGTAGCTGGAGCTGAGAGTAAGTAGGAGCATAATGCAAGATGACACAGAAAAGGCAGTGTAGGGGTCAGTCCCTGGAGGACATGGTAGACTCTGTCGCCAGTGGTGATCTTTAAGAGAAACCAAAGTAAACACCCATTCCATTAGGGTATTTCTCTTCATTGAATAAGATTGTTTAGATTATTTGAATCATCACTAGCCTTTCATCTTGTAAGCAAGTCAAGAATTAATATAGAACCGTCTTCTTAGGTCTTTAGAATAGTAGCTCTCAATTCGGGATCCTTATGCTGAGCTCCTGAAAAGATTTACAACAAATTAGATGATGGAAACACCCCCTCACCCTAATTCCTAGAAATTCTGATTTCATAGATCTAGGGTGGGACACAGCCATCTTTATCTTTTAAATACTCTGCTAGTGATTCTGATGGACAATAATGTCTAATTACATTAGAAATATAATTTTTTGTGTTTCTCTTTTACTTATAGCTATTATCAACCTTAATGGAGTATATGATATTACTGGTCACTTTTAGGAATTTATTAATGAGGAGGAAAGTTTACAGCAAGATCTTCCTCTTCTGATATCAGTGAGATTTCTGATATTCTATTTTTTGAAGACTCTGAGGTCTTCAAATACTTCAAAATACTTGCATATATTCATATCCCTTCTTTTGCTTTCCTCATGAAATTTTGATTCTTTATAAGTTGGAATTTCTATTTATTTTGAAACTTAACTAGACCATTATTATAACAAGCTCAGTAGACCCAGCATTTTCAAATAATGATATTTTATTTGGGTTTTTATTCAATAAGAACTTACAATGATTCTAATGCTTTTTTGCAATCAACATAATTTTTACTTTCTGAGCACTTCAGAAGTAATATAAAAGTGTTTCCCTCTCAGACTAATTTCGTTCATTGTACTTGTATATATTTGCTTTTCATTTTCTGTTAGTCCTTTTCCATTGATTAGGCAGACAGAAGAGGTATCGGCTCTTCTTTTAACCTTTCACAGGGAGCCTGCACCCTCATTTTCTAGTGAACACAGGGTCAGTCAATAACACCCCTATCTTGGCAACAGCTAAAGGTGGGCACCACTTCTAGTGGAGCCACTTAGATATTTCTTGTAGGAATTTGAACTAGGGATCCAACATATTTAATTGGTTGATTTGGACTCCTGGAAGTAAGAGGCCACTACAGGCTGGAGGGTTTATAACTAACCAGGAATGAGTGGAGATATGTGCCATCTACTGAGTAACTGATGGAGGAGGGGAAGTAGGGAGATGGAATGTTAATTGCTCATTTTTATTTCATGCTTTTTTAAAAATCATTTTTTAGATATGTATTTTATTTTAAGATGTGGGGTACAATTCAGGATTAGGTAAACAAGTGGACATCATACACGTAAAGTCTGGGCCTCCCTTTGGTTCCCACTTTGCCTGGTTTGAGATCAGGTACAATTATTGATATTATGTGAACACCCCTCCCCCTACCGCCACCACCCCAGCAGTATCCCACTACTGCCAAACGCTTTCTTATCGTATTATGGTAAATGTTCAGGGTTCTCTTATGAGTGATAATATGTTGTAATCAGTTCTTTATTTCTGTGATAAATCAAGACTCTAAATCCATCTGAGTTGCTGTGAAGTTCATATGTTTGTCTTTCTTTATGGCTGTATAACATTCCATTGTGTATATGTACCACATTTTTTTATCCAGTCCAGCTTCAATGGGCAACATGGATGTTTATTGCAGCACTATTCACAAAAGCAAAAACATGGAACCAACTGTGCCACCCATTGAAACTGGACTGGATTTTTTAAAATGCAGTTCATATCCATAATGAAATATTACACAGCCATAAAGAAGAATAAAACTATGGACTTTGTAGCAACCTGTACGAAAAAAGATACCTACACACGGTTGGTTCCGTGTTTTTGTTATTGTGACTAGTGTTGCAATAAATATGCATGTGCAGGTATCTTTTTATAGAATGATTTGAGTTCCTCTGGGTATATTCCTGGTAGGAGGACAGCTGGGTCAAATGGAAAGTCAATTTCTAGTTCTTTTAGAAATTGCCACACTTTTCCATAGAGGCTGAACTACATTGCATTCCCACCAGCAATATAGAAGTGTTCCCTTTTCTCCACATCCTCGCCTTCATCTGTTGTTGGTTGTTTTATTAATGATGGTCATACTTACTGGGATTAGATGATATCTCAGTGTGGTTTTGGTTTGCATTTCTCTGATGATTAGTGAGTATGAGCACTTTTTCATGTGTCTGTTGGCAGCCCATATATTGTCTTTTGTGAAGTGTCTGTTCATGTCTTTTGCTCACTTGTAAACAGGACTGTTTGTTTTTTTCCTTTCAACACGTTTGGGTTCCTTGTAGATCCTGGATGTTAGGACTTTGTCAGATATATAATTAGTAAATTTTTTTCCCATTCTGTGGGCTGTCTCCCTGCTCTCTTGATGACTTCTTTTGTTGTGCAGAAGCTTTTCAGTTTAATGAGATCCCACTTGTCTATCTTATCTCTTAAGGCATGGACATCTGGGGTTTGATCAGGAATTAGTTGCTTACTCTGATTTCTGTAAGGGTGTCTCCTATATTTTCTAAGGTTCTTATAGTTTGAGGTTTTATGTTTAGGTCTTTGATCCATTTAGGGTTGACTTTTGTGTATGGTGATAGGTAGGGGTCCTGTTTCAATCTTCCACATGTAGTCAGCCGGTTTTCCCAGCACCATTTATTGAATAGGTTTTCCTCTCCCCTGTGGTTGTTATTGGAGGCTTTGTCGAAGATGAGTTGGTTAAGAAATTGAGGTTTTGCTTCCAGAATCTCTGTCCTGTTCCATTGGTCCATATGCCTGTTCTTGTACCAATACCAGGCTGTTTTGATCATTGTAGCCCTATAGTAAAGTTTAAAGTCTGGAAGTGTGATACCTCCTGCTTAGTTTCTTTTGCTAAAGATTGTTTTGGCTTGATTGATTGTTTGTGGTCATTTATGTTTCCATATGAATTTCTGTATTGTCATTTCCAGGTATGAGAAGAATGATGTTGGTAATTTAATGGGTATTGCATTGAATCTGTAAATTGCTTTTGGTAGGATAGACATGTTAACAATGTTGATTCTTCCTCCATGAGCATGTAAGATTTTTCCATTTGTTTGTGTCTTCTTGGATTTCTTTGAGCAGTGTTTTGTAGTCTTCATTGTAAAGGTCTTTCACTTCTCTGGTTAGGAAGAAGCCAAGGTATTTCTTTTTTGTGTGTGGCTATTGTGAATGGGATTGTGCTTTTTATTTGGTTGTCTGCCTGTTTGTTGTTGGTGTATAAGAATGCAACTGTCTTTTGCACATTTATTTTGTACCACGAGACTTTGCCAAAGTCCTTTATCAGTGCAAGGAGAGTTTTGACAGATTCTCTTGTATTTTCAATGTATATGATCATATCATCAGCAAAGAAGGATAACTTAACTTCCTCTTTTCCTATTTGGATACCCCAGATTTCCTTCTCTTAACTAATTGCTCTAGCTAGGACTTCCAATACAATGTTGAAAGGAGGGGTGAGAGTGGGCAGCCTTACCTTCTTCTAGTTTTCTGGGAAAATGCTTCTCATTTCTGTCCATTTAGCAATATGTTAGCTGTGGGTTTATCATAGCTGGTGCTCACTATTTTGAGGTATGCTTCTTCTATTCCTAGGTATTTGAGGGTTTTTATCAAGAAGCAATGCTGGATTTTATAGAAAGCTTTCTCTGCATCTAATGATATAATCATGTGGTTCTTGTTTTTACATCTGTTGATGTATTTAATTACATTTATGGTCATATAATTAAATCCTATTTGCTAGAATCTTGTTGAGAATTTTTGCATCTATGTTCATTAGGGATATTGCCCTGTAGTTCTTTTGTTATTGTTGTTGTTGTATCTTTACCCAGTTTGGGTATTAGTGTGATGTTAGCTTCGAAAAATGATTTGAGGAAAATTCCATCTTTCTCAATTGCCTGGAATTGCCTTTCAATAGGATTGGTATCAGCTCCGCCTTATGTTTTGTAGAATTCTGCTAGAAAGCCCTCTATTCTAGGGCTTTTTTTGTAAGTAGTTTTCTTATGACAGAGCCAATTTCTTGTATTGTTATTGGTGTATTTAGTGTCTCAGTGTCTTCTTGTTTCAACCTTGGGAGGTGGTATGGTGTGAGGAAGTTCTCCATTTCTTTCAGCTTATCAAATTTGTTTCCATGCAAATGTGCCTAATAGTCTTTGACAATCTTTTGTATTTCTTTGGGGTCAGTTGTGATTTGATATTTTGCATTTCTGATTGTGCTTATTTGGACTTTTTCTCTCTTTTTCTTGGTTATTCTGGCTAGGGATCCATCAATCTTGTTTATTCTTTCAGAGTCAGTTTTTTGTTTTGTTGATTTTTTTTTCTTTAATATTTTTGTATTCTGTGTTTTGTATTTGGGCTTTTACTTTGGTGATCTGGATTCTTCTGCTAAAGTTAGGATTTTGGTGGTCTTGTCTTTCCAGCTCCCATAGGTGATTTGTTAGGCTGTTAACTTGTGAACTTTCCATTTTCTTGATGTGTGTTCACAGAGATATAAATTCCCCTCTTAGAAATGTTTTCACGGCATCCCAGAGATTTGGTAAGATGTTTCTTCATTTTCACTTGTTTCCAGGAATCTTTTAATTTCTGTTTTTATTTCCATGTTGACCCAGTAATCATTCAGCATCATGCTATCTAGTGTCCAGGTCTTTGTGTGTTTGGGGGAAATTTTGTTGATATTGATATTTATTTCTATTTCACTGTGGTCTGAGAAGATGTGTAACAGTATTTCAATCTTATGAAATTTGTTTATGCTTGATTTATGGCTGAGGATATGATAAATCTTGGAGTATGTTCCATGTAGTGATGAGTAGAATGTATATTCTGTGGTTGTTGGGTGAAGTGTTCTGTAGGTATCTATGACCCATTTGGACAAGTGTTAAGTTGAGGTTTCAGATCTCCTTGTTGATTTTTTCGCCTTGATGATCTATCTGTGGTTGTTAATGGGGTATTCAAGTCCCCAGCTATAATAGTGTTAGAGCTAATATCTCTTTTTAGTTTACTTAGTAGTTGCTTTATAAATTCTGGTGCTATGGTGCTGTGTGCATGTATGTTTAGGATGGATATTTCTTGTTGATATGTTGAGCCTTTTATCATTATGTTCTGTCTTTGTTTATCTTTTAAAATGTTTGATAGCTTAAAGGTTGTTTTGTCTGATATTAAGATCATGACTCCTGCCTTCTTTTGTGATCCATTCACCTGGAAATTCATTTTGCATCCTCTAATTTTGAGTCTGTATGGGTCCCTTGTGGTGAGTTGAGTTACCTGGATGCAGCAAATTATTGGGTCATGGTTTTTTATCCAGTTTGCCATTCTGTCTTTTCAGTGGTACACTTAGTCCCTTCATGTTCAGGCTGATTATTAAAATGTGATTGTTTATCCCTGTCATGAGTTTCTTACAAAGTTTATTTCTTTGTTTTCTTTTAACTTTTGTGTTGATGTATGTATGTGTTTTCAAGTTTGTGGTCATGATGTATTCTCTGCTGATTCTGTGTTATCCTGTTTCCTTGGGAAGTGTGTAGTCATTCTTTTTTTCTTTCTTCTGTGCTTAATACCTTTTTAATTGTCTCCTGTAGATCTGGTCTGGAAGCTGCATAATCTTTTAGGGATTGGATGTCTGGGAAGGATTTTAATTCTCCATTGCTGATGAAGCTGAGCTTGGTGGGTAGGAAATTCTTGATTGAAATTGTTTGTCATTGAGGACTTTGAATATCGGGCTCCAGCCTCTTCTAGCTTGTAGTGTTTCTGCCGATAGGTCTGCTGCTATTTTGATTGGTTTTCCCCAGTAGTCTGATCTTTCTTTCTTGCTGCCTTTAAGATTTTTTCTTTTGTACCTACTTTGCATAGGTGAATTACTATGCATCTAGAGGTTGCCAGGGTTCTCTGTATCTCTTATGTTTGGAAGGTCATATCTCTAGTGAGATGGGGAAAGTTGTCCTGGATAGCCTCCTGGAATGTGTGCTCCAAAGTGTTCTTCATTTGCTCTCTTCTTCTGGAATACAATTAGTCTTAAGTTTAGCCTCTAGATGTAATCACACATCATTTGGAGGCTTTGTCCTTTCTTTCTGTGTTTTTTACACATTGAGTTGATTCCCTGTTTTGGTGTTCAAATTCTGAGATTCTTTTTTCTGCTTCATTAATTCTGCTCTCCATAGTTGTCATCTTGTTATTTATTTCCTGGATGAAAATTTCTTATGGCCAAAATCTCTGTTACAAGATCTTTCAGTGTTGCATCTTGTCTTGCTTGAGTCTTATTCACTCTGTCCATCCATTCCCTAATTCCTGTTGTATTCTGGAGTCAGTCATTGTTGACTTATATTATTTGGGCTCTGAGGTCTGATTTTTCAGGTGTTTTTTTCTTTGTTACACTTGGAATTAACTGTGTTCTTCTGTTGATTTTTTCCTATTTGTGACAGATCTTTTTCTTTTCTCTTTAGTTCTGTTATTTAGTGGCAGAGGGAGAGGTTTTCACTTCTGATGTATGCTCTGCTCTCTATTCTTCCATGATCAGAGCTCTGAATTTGTTCTATTATGAAACAGGGCTGTGGGTGGGAAGCTTTGCTGTCTCTTGTAGTTTTGATAGTTGAATAGGGTGGAGGATGGAGAGCTAGGGTTCAGAAACTACTTGCAAATCACAATGTTCACTGACTGTTGTATGGGTTCCATGAGACTCATTCCCCACCACTACTCTATATGACAATGCAGTGGGTACATATGTGCACCCCTGAGTCCAAATACAGTAACAGCAATGAGGAGAACAGAGAAAAATATAATGAAATAAGATGGACAAAATAAAAACAATAATAAACACAGAAAACCAAAAACAGAAACCTAATCAAAAAGCAATCAAACACACACACACTCACACAAACAAAAACAAAAACAAACTGAAAAAAACTAAGCAAAACAAACAAAAAGAAAAAAACAGGAAAACCAAACACACATGCGTGCACACACACACACACACACACACACACACACACACACGCCCAATACAAAACAAAAGTAGAAGAAAAAAAAGGGAGGTAAAAAAGAATTCACAAACAAAAATCAAAAAGCTGGAAAACTGGATGCACACATACCACAAAATGAAAGGAGAAGAGAAAAAAAGAATTCGAATCAACCCCTCACACATCCATTCACACATACACTAAGCTAAAAAAAGAGGACCAAACAAAAAACCAAACTGAAAGATGAACACTCATTCATATATACACACAAGCAGAAAACAACAAAAAAAAAGAAAGAAGAAAGATAGAAAAAAGAAGATAGAAAAAGTAAAGAGAAAAAAAAGGTGGGGGGATACAGATAGAACCCTCTCATACACATTCATGCACAAAGGAAAAGAAAAAAAAAAACAACCTGTCCTCTTGTGGCAGGTTCTGTAATTGTTCCTCTCAGCTGCTCACAGGTAAGTCCCTCTGCAGTCTCCTGTAGAGATGTGGGCTTATTTGCAATCTCCCTAGTGACCGACTGGGGAAGAAGGGAGAGGAAGTAGGGATGAGTAGGGCTTCAGTCCTCCCCTCTCACTCTCATATGGTCAGGGGGATCACCTCCGGTGGGGAGATGCAGGATTATCACTTTCCCAGGTACTGTTGGGGGGAGGGCTCCTCCTATCATGGTGACTTCCAGGCTCTGCCTTGGTTTGTCCTTCTCAGTCATGTCCCAGCTGTGTGGGTCTGACATTCAGAGGATTGCTGGGGAGGAAGAGGTTGGATCAGCTCTGTACTCATTGCTGATCTCTTCTGAGGTCTTCTTCATCTTTTTCTGGTCACACCCTTTGTCCCACAGCTGAATCAGGGTAGGGAGTGGGGCAACTAGACTCAACACTCGTCCTGTCCCTCTGGGGTTTGTGCTTTCAGGAAGTTCCCTCTGAGTCACAATCAACCCCTGAGTAGTTAATCTGCCAGTCACAGAGATCGGTCCGTCTGTTGCTCTGTGGTGAGCAAGCCAGAGCACTCTCCTGCCTGGTTTTCAAGATAGTGGCAGAGAGTCTCTTTCATCTTCTGCAGTGGGCCTCTGCCTCTGGGCTCCCTTGAGGTGATTCCCTCTGCAGCCCTTGCTGCCAGAGTCCAGCCAGGTGCTGCAGTGGTGAGGCAGAGTCTGGAGCTGACAGTTACTCCCAGTGGCTTCTTCCTGGGAAGGGACTTGCTGGTGTTTTTTAAATGGCACTTGGCTTCTGTGACCTAGGAAGAGGTAGGGTCCAAGCAGAACAGCTGCTGCACCAGTTATTTCACCCAGAGAACCCTGGCTACTTGCTCCTGAGTCCCCACTCAGTCAGCCATTCACATGCCCACTTACAGACACGTAAGCAAAATTTTCCATACACTCACTCATTCATGCTAGGATTCACATAGCCTGACTGGCTCTGCTGCCATCTTCCCAGAAGTCCTATCTTTTGTGATAGGCAAGAAGTATTCAGAATTTATTCCATTATGTCTTTTGAACATACAGATAGTAAACACAGACTTAAACCTATTTAAGAAACATTCAATAACTACTATCAAAGATCTGATGTTTTACTCTAATTTAAAGGAAGAAATAAACATTTTTAGTTGAAATTTGAAAGGCCAAAGTAATAATTATGGTTTCTTTCTTTTCTTTTTTTTTTATTTTACTTTAAAAATATGGGGTACAACTCAGAAATAGGTAGATAAGTGGTCATCATACAGGTCAAGTTTGGGCCTCCCTTTGGTTCCCACTTTGCCTGGTTTGAGATCAGGTGCCCTTATTGATGTTATATGCCCCTCCCCCAACCCCAGCGATGTCCTGCTACTGCCAATCCCTTTTTAAGGCTCATCTCATTAAATAAAATTACTAGAGATAGAGAGTATTTATTTCCAGGTCAGTCTGGTGATTTCTAACTGCTTTAGCGATTCCAAGAGTCCCCAAGAAAGGCAATTAAAATCAGTGACTGTTTTTGAACATCTCTTAGGTGTCAGACACTATATACATGTTCAAGGTGGCACTTCTTACTCCATCTTCTGGTCACTCCCATCAAATTTACTATGACCTCTTTATACAAACCATTTTCAAAAGATAACCCAACAACTCTCAAAAATGAACAGAGTTTACATGTTAATGGCTGGTAATGGCAACAAGCTTTCCCAGACATCACCCTTTTTTACTTTCTTATTTGCCTTTTTTCCTTTCTTTCTTTCTTTTAAAATTCTTTATTCTCTTATTCTTTTGTTTTCTCATGATTTACCTTTGTATTTACATGAAAATAAAAGTTCCAAAAGAACAGAGTCCTTTATAATTGTTGTAATCCCCAGCATCTACATTGCTGTCTGGCACATAGAAGAGACCCAATAAACACTTTTGAATGAATAAGATGGAGGGAGCAACAGTATATCTACAGGAAAGACAACCTGACCAGAAGTCTTGGAGACCAGGATTATCATTCCCATTTGGGCATTTGCTAACTATACATACCAGCAAGGAAATAATTTTCTCTAAGCCTCAGTTTCTGCTTTGTAAAATGGGACTGATGATTTGGACTCAAAATAAAATTTCTAGAGTGAGAACACATAAGCTCTAGCCTAGCTCTACTACTTCTTAGCTGTGATCATAGCCAAACTACTTAAACTTCTGTAGTATTTCAGTGTTCTCATTTTTTAAATGGGGAGAATATTAGTAATTTACCCTATATGATTGTTGTGATGACTACATAGTCTTTTCAAAGTAGTATATGGATAGGTGCCTGGTATATAGCAAATATCATCTACATCTATCACCAGCATTATTGTGAGAATCCAATGAGACATAGTGAATGAAAACACTGTTATTGTATAAAGAGTTACAGAGATATATATTTCCTGGTTACTGGGTTACCCTGTCAAGGACAAAAATTTGTCTTCTAGCAGGAGGCTGCTAGAACCACATTGCTTTTAACCAAATTTATAGATGATAATAATAAATATCATCCCATATGATGGCATGATACAGAGAAATTTTGGAAAGGGGGAACTTTTGCCATAGCCCTTCTAAATTAGCCATTTACTGTATCTAAAAAGAGGACAAGGGAAAAGCCTTTTTGTCTATTTCTCCTTGTTATGAAAATTCTTTAGGAAGAATTTAAAATATGTCACACAAAAAAAGTTCTTAGAGAACTTTTTTCTTAGAGAAAGCCACTGGTTTGCATGTATTTGGCAAGACATGTATTTGAAAAGCAGTTAGTAAACCACAGCCCTTCCCCTTATCAAAATAATTTTTAAGAGAAAAATAAAAGCTTTATATTTCCTATATTATACTGAAAATATACTCACTAGAACTTCAGATATTAGGATTGTACCCACAATATAGTGCTTGCTTAACAAATGTAGACATTACATTAGTGGAAAATTGAAGCATACAGCAATAATTTTACCCACAAAGTGTAATGCAGAGCTATTTCAAAATGATAGAAATCTGAAATTGGATATTTAAATATGGCAAGATGAAGGTGTCTAAAAGCATGTGGAAGAATTCTAACCATATTTTCATCCTATCGCATATTAAAGTAGAAAATATTCAATAGCTGTGTGATTTAAATGATGTATGTCTGATATGAGCATATGCAGAGGAGAAAGTTACATTTAGAATAAACCATCCAAAATTCAAATACTTTAGGGTTTTATTTGTTAAAGCCCAAGTCAATACAAGCAAATTTCTAACCACAGAGGAACCCTCTTCTTGACGTTTCTTTATATTTGAACTGAGCAAAAAGATCTTTCTGGCTATCATTTCATTTCATCTTTCTATTAAAAAAAATTTTTAGTATATAAGCTTTTTCTAAATAATCTGAAAGAGAAGTGTGATTTGGATCTGCAGTATGTTCTGTGCTCTTCTTGAGATATCAAGATGACCATAGAGTTTGAACATAATAGTTCATTCCCAAGGTTTGTACTAATAATAAAGTGATAGCCATCCCTGTGGTGCCCATGAAGTGAAATAAATCCTTTATAACATTGTTCCAGATTATTATTTTCAAGCAGCCACTGAAATATAATAGAAAAATACTTAATTACTTAGAGAAGTCAAAGAGAGACTTGGCAAGAACGGAATTGGAAACTGGAGAAACAAGTAAATAAAATTCCTTTTGATGCTGGTGAATTATGTGATAGTTGGTAAGAGAAAGCAAAGATACATTTATCAGGGAAAATGTTGGTCAAGGATGGTTTATATGGTTGCTAGGTCAGGTGTTTTCATTTGTTTTGGCTGGCCAGACAAAATTTCATCCAAGTAATAGAAACTATTCTTATCAGACTTTTTCCATTTTACTTCTCATGCAAGCATAGTAAAAATAGAATATGAAAGACTGTATTAGTTCACTAGGATGACCAAAACAGAATACCACAAATTGAGTGGCTTAGCACAACAGATATGTATTCTCCTCCAGTTCTAGGGCTGGAAATCTGAAATCAATGTGTCATCAATGCAATGCTCCCTCTGAGACTTTGGATAGAATCCTCCATTGTGTCTTTCTAGTTTCTGGTGGTGGCCAACAATCCTCAATGTTCTCTGACTTAAAGCTGCATAACTCCAGTCTCTGATTTGGTTGTCACATGATATTTTTACTGTGTTCTATTTTTTTCTAATTTTTTCCTTCTTATAAGAATATTAGTCATATTGGATTAGAACCCATGCTAACAATTTCATCTTAACTTGATTATATCTTCCAAGAACTTATTTCCATCTAAAGTCATATTTACAGGTACCAGGAGCTAGGACTTCAACATATCTTTTGAGATGATGCAATTCAACCTATAACAAAGGCTTAGAGAGAAGGAAATTCCTTGAAAAAATAATTTTCTAGAAGTAAGCAGTAGGCACTTTAGATCCCTGGGAATTATAGGAATACATTAATACATTTCCTAGCTAGAATAACTAATTACAGTGATTCTTGAGTAGTGGTAGGAGTGAGAGAATGGGAGGAAGATGCCTTATACCTTTAGTAAGTTAAGTTTCACCAAGGGAAACGCATATTTAATATGCCTACTGAGAGTCCTCTATGAAGAGGTTAAGATACAAACTCAAGAGCCAAAAGCTGTTTCATTTCCTGCTTCACCACTTACTAGCTGTGTGACCTGGAGCACACTATGTGAGCACATTCATACCTCAGATTCTTCATGTAAAATGAGGATAATAACACTACAAGGCAGTTGTAAAGATTAAATGAGTAAATATAGCACCTGGAATAATATCTTGTGTGGTGAGGCATGGATGTAAAATGTTCAAAAACAATTGGGGTATGTTACAATTTAAAACCCTTTGATAATTTGAAAAGAGAGAGGTGAAAAGAAAAAAATTGTGTGATTTCGTATAAGGACTTAGATGTTTAAAATTGTTCGTACAGAGAAAATACAAACTAGGAAACTTCAGATTCTAAAAGGAGAATGAGCTGTTGGTAGAATGTTAGATTTAGTTAAATGCTACTTGATAATTGTCTAGTGAGAAACCTTCATGGTCTGTTCCTAGCTCATTGTATTTCTTTAAAGTTTTATCATTTTGTAGCTTTGTACCTCTTTTATATGGGGTAGGTTTTTTGTTTTTTGTTGTGTGTGTGTGTGTGTGTGTGTGTGTGTGTGTGTGTGTGTGTGTGTGTGTGTGTTCCAGTGGACTTAGTGCCTAAGGGGAAATAACAAGTCTCTCTTTGGGTTTGACCTTGCAAAAATTTAATTAAGCGACAGTAATTATCAGACTGCTATTAACTTTGAAACATTCAAGGCTTGCATGCCACCCCAGAGAGTTTGCCTGAGTTTAGTTTTTACACATGCAGAAGCACTCATCTTTCTAAACTCAAACATCCAGTTGTGTGTGTGTGTGTGTATTTAACTTTACATACTATCAAAAAATATATTTTGACCGAACAGTTTCAATTTGATGTTATGCAAATTCATTGAGTACGCCTTATTGGATGGATCCAGATCTCAGAGGAGCGAAAGCTCATCTCTGTAACTACATTATGTGAAAATCTGTCCCAACCACAGAGTCACTTATCTCCGGATCTTTAGGTTATTTGCCCTCTCTTGTGCACCAGGCTGCCCAAAATAGCTGCTATGCAACCTGGGTTGCTATCCTTGGTGCTGAATCTTCACTATACAGCGGTGGGAGTGGGATGGGTTGGATATTCCACCCCAAGCCTCATCCTATGCTTCCCCTGAGTTCAGTTATAGATTCATTCTCATACTCAAAACCACTTTCTGCCAAATATTCACATCTCTTTTTCTGTGAAGTGCTAATAACATTTCAAGACAGCAATATGTAGTAATTATGAACACAATCTTTGGATCTAGCAAGGCATGGACAAATACCAGGTCCATCATATGACTTTGGAAAGCCATTTAACTGCTATGGGCTTTTGTTTCTTCATCTGTAAAATAGCAATAATAATAGTAAAATTAAGATAATGTATGTTAACAGTTTAATACACTGCCCAGCACGTGGCAATTTTCCTAATCAACATTCCTAATTTTAGCTATTGTTTCTTATTCCACACTTTCTAAGACCAAAGTCAATTTTACAATTCAGTAATAAAACGTCACTTAAAATATTTACATTTACTTGATTATTCAAAGTTGGGAAGCATTTGGGTTAGCTTGAATAAAAACATCTATAACAACAAGAACAACAACAACAAAAACCCTGCATTTACCCAAT
Source organism: Cephalopachus bancanus (assembly GCA_027257055.1). NCBI lineage: Eukaryota > Metazoa > Chordata > Mammalia > Primates > Tarsiidae > Cephalopachus > Cephalopachus bancanus. The sequence goes on along the minus strand of JAPVLO010000071.1, from coordinate 1,003,629 downwards.
GTTGGAATTCAAATGAGAAAGGACACGGGCAGTTTGAATATATATATTTTTAGTAACCAATTGCCAATCTAAAGTGGTCTTGTAGGTAAAATAATTTTCAAGTATATAAATGAAAACTAGCTCTAAATTCTACAGTTCCAGAAATATGAGAGTTGAGTCAGTAATTTCTGTGACTTTCAGAAGTAACATTCAACTACACATATGAATAATGTGACATGTTCATTTTCTCAAACTTACTGAATGGATTATTCTGTCCAGTTCTCATTTTTAGTTTTTATTGGAAATTTGCCTCCACTTTTCCCTGAAACAATATGTGTATTTTATCTTTATTACATGATTGTTACTTTTGTTTAGTTGTACAGGGAAAATTACTTGAAGAGACTGGAAACTTGAAGTATCCCAGACTCCTTTCTTGATTTAGAATATCAGTTCTATCTGGAGAGTTTAAGCATTCATGAGAAGGTGGCTTCCAAGAATTGGAAAGACATAATGAGGGATGAACTCCATGTGAGAAGGTGAGCCTGAGGTCAGGGTTGATAATATGTGAAAATACATAAGAAATGGCTAATCGGTGTGTCAGAGCTTCATAATTGCCCTTGTCACTTTGTTGGCTTCTAATATGACTATTAGCCTTTTTAAATGTTCCAAAATAATTATGTATTTAAAGAAAAAAAACACTCATTTTTAGTATTGCTAAGTGTTGAATCAATACATGTAATCACTCTCCTGAAAATACCAAGGGTAATAATAAATAATAATAAAGGTGATATGAATGTTTTTCTTCCTAATTTGAAAGTGGGCCTCATGTAATGGCACATTCAGATACTGAAAATGTGTGATTTATACACCAGTAATACTGTGTGAATTAAAGACCCTAGGAAGCTTTGTATCTAAGGTAATTGTCTCATATACACTGCTTGATGTCCAGAATTCCACTTTATCCATTGTAATCTGTCTTCATTAAAATGCTACCAACCCTGGAATACTCAAAGTTATTGATTTTTTTGTTTTAGTTTTTTAAAAAGGAGTGCTTATATTCATTTGTAATAAATTAAAAGCACTTTTTCTACTGCTATTGTTTCCCTTTACTTTCTTCTGCCTTTCTTAGTGAATTTATTATCTCCTGTACAGACCTATTATTAACCAGAATAGATAGCATTGTAAATAGATGCCTTTATAACAAACAATCCAGAGGACAAAAAAGTTTCTTAATTGCCAGTTTTCTCAAATAATACTACATGATATAATTTATATTCAAAATGATGGGGATGTTTTCACTATCAACCCCCCTCACACACACACACACAGGCATGAGAAATTTGTCAGTCTTATCAAATAATTTCATCAAGAACATAATGCTTACTTATTTTGAGCATATGCTTGTCAATGACACAGAAAAAGTGCTATTAGAAAGTAATAAGTAGCCGGGCTCGGTGGCTCAGCTTGTAATCCTGTGCCTTTGGGAGGCCGAGGTGAGTGAATTGCCTGAGCCTACGGGTTCGAGACCCGCATGGGCAACTTGGAGAGACTTCATCTCTACAATAAATCAAAAATCAGCCAGGCGTGGTGGCGAGTGCCTGTAATTCTGGCTACTCGGAAGGCTGAGGCGGAAGGATCACCGGAGCCCAGCAGGTCGGGAGCGGCCACTGCACTCCAGTTTGGGCGACAGACAGAGTGAGACTCCAACCCAAAAAAAAAATAATAATAATAATAATAAGTAACTTCTCTCATACACACAACCTCTCTCCCTTCTCTCTCTCTCTCTCTCCCTCTCCCTCTCCCCCCCTCCCCCCCTCTCTCCGTCCCTCCCTCCCTCCCTTCCTCCTCTCTCCCTTCTCTCTCTCCCTCCCTTCTCTCTCTCTCCCTTCTCTCTCTCCCTCCTTTCTCTCTCTCTCTCCCCCCCTCCTCCCCCGTCTCCCCCTCTCTCTCCTCCCTACCCTCACTCTCACACATACAACTCTGAACATAGCAGTGGCTGGAAATCATTGGTTGTACTAGAATAATATCCTTATTTTTTAGCCTAGTCTACAGATCTTAATAGTCTTCCTTCTGCCTACTGCCCCAATCTTTATCACCTAGCTTCCTCCGTATGTTACTGCTATACCAATCACATCATGTCCCTAGAAGCCAAGCTGATTCCTGTGTCAGAACCCTTATCCTTGATCTGGAATTCTCTTATCAGTAATCTGCATGTGGCTAATCCTTCTGCATCACTATGGCACTCTGAATCCCACAGCCTTGTTTTATTGCCTTTCTAGAACTTATCAATTGTTATTTTATTTGTTCTTTTTTTGTCTATTTATTTATTTATTTATTTATTTATTTTACACATTCTAACATAAGCTGTGTAAATAACCTGTTTTGTCTATCCTGTTCACCACTGGATCCTCATGCCAGAACATACAAAGCATACAGTTGTTATTCAAGGAATATTTGTTGGATGTAATAATTAATGTAAAATTCAAAAATGAAATAAGTAATCAATTATAGTATGTCCAAAGAGATGTAATACTTTGAAAGGGAAGGAAAGAAATAAGCTATAATAATCATTATAATGTATTGAGCCCCTACTAAAACCAGGGTATTATTCAAAACTGTCTCTTTTAATTTTCACATGGAGTCTATCACATAGCACTAATATATGGCCAAGAAGAAATTGAGCCCATGTCTATCTTATAACAGTACTATGTCATTGATCACTATGCACAACTGTGGAAAGATGTGCAAAATATTTACAATGGGAAATCCAAAGCCAAATTTACCTTCTTAGCGCTTTTCCTTCTGGCCACTAGAAATGGCTATTTGTGACTGAACACTTCCCTTGGGATTTGTATCATATAGGATTATTTTGTTGGCAGGGGCAGAAATTGCCACCTAAACTCAGTTGGACAAACATTTTAAATGGGATAAATAAATGTACTGGTTTACAAAATTGAGCAGATTACAGGGATGGCTTTAAAGGAGGTTCATGTGTGGTCCTCAAATCACATTGCTAGGACCTAGTTTTTCCTCTTGATTTTCATACTCACTTCCTTAGTGTTAACATGGCAGGGTGGTCATTCTAGCAGTTCCAGGCATTGTAGATTCTCTTTCATGTCAGTGGGAAGGAGGAAGTTGCTTCCACAGTAGTCAAGACTGCTGCCAGCCCATATGGCACATTTGTGCAAATTAGAAAATGATACCTCTTAAGGAAATCTCTAAAGTTTGTGTGTGATTAATTGATCAATAATAATTATTGAAACATACACAAGACACTCTACAAAATTACACAAATCATACTATTGAAAATAATATAGTAAAATGTGTGCATTTTTAATCACAGAACTAAGGTTTCAAATACACTTCCATATATTAGCTGTTATATAACAATTACATGTCTTTTTTTTCAAAAAAACAAGATACTTTCAAAATTTACTTCTACCAGCAAACAAGCCATAAACTTTAATATTTTTCTAGTAAGAGTGGAGAACTTAGGTAGTTTTAATTTTGATAAACACAAGGTCTTGACTAATAATGACCAGTATCAACTAAGTTATCCTAAATATTTTAAAATAAAAATATTTGGAAATTTTTCTGGTGAGTTGTCATGAATATTTCAGTACTTCAACAAAAGACATCCTAAATGTTAGAAGACTATGTGTAAATCTTAGTTCCTCGGGTACAGATAGTCCCTCAGTATCACATGTCTATGTTCCTTGGCAAATTTCCAAGTTTACATCATTGAATACTTCATGCTTGTTACAACTTTTCAAGTTACATTTCATCTAAATAGTTTCATAAACTTGTATCTTAAGGGTGATATAAGTTAATATAAAATATAGTAAAGGAAGAAGCTTATTTTAAAATTTAGTTATGGGTCCTCAAAGGTATAATCATAGTATTTATATTTGAAATGAGTCTGATTTTCTATTCCAGATGTCAATGTTAATGCTAAAAGATTTTAATTTTTTAGCTTCAGTTTTATATTTTTAAAAACATCACTTCATTTTTTCTTCTAAGAATTTTTTTAAGTTTTAGTTTAGCTTTCAAGTGTTTTATGCATGCTGAATTTTGGTTGCTCATTATGTTGCTTACAGTATGTATGTTGCTTAAAACATTATACCAAATTAGTGCTAAACAAGTACATTTGGAAGCAAATAGTTTTGAAAGTGCAGCATTGCCTTGCATTCCAGAATCTATTTACTACTTAATCTACTTACTTAAAATTACATGCTATTGTTCATTATGCTAGATAAGTGTAATCTCTTGATTCTTAAACTTGTCTTTTTTAAATAAGTTCAATCATAGTGATCCACACATACCTCATTAGAACAACAGTCTTTACTTTCATCTGTTGGAAAATTGTCCTGATATGCTGGATTTCTTAGAACAAGACACATTAACACCATCTGCCCCCCAAAACTGTTCAAATAAATATATCTACCAGCCGGGCTCGGTGGCTCAGACTGTAATCCCAGCACTTTGGGAGGCTGAGGTGAGTAGATTGCCTGAGCCCGTGGGTTCGAGACCCGCCTGGGCAACTTGGCGATACCTCATCTCTACAATAAATCAAAAAATTAACCAGGCGTGGTAGCGCGCGCCTGTAGTTCCAGCTACTTGGAAGGCTGAGGCGGAAGGATTGCCAGAGCCCAGCAGGTCGAGGCTGCGGTGGCCGGGCGACAGAGTGAGACTCCAACTCAATAAATAAATAAATAAATAAATAAATAAATCTACCATGCATATTAGAGTTATGTTAAAATAAGAAAAAAGTGTCAAAGTAATGAAGATGTATCAGTATGAATGGTACCCTCTCAGATGTAACATCCTTCTGCATGCACAACCTAGACAATGATATGTAACTCTCCTCAAAAGAGTGTTAGAAAGCCCTAATCTTCTCTGTTTGGTCCTAACTGGATGGACGTGGGTTATTTGCCTAAATCAATCACTGTGACTGGGAACTGGATTTTCTGATGGGCCTCATCTCTATTCTCAGGCCCTGAATTAAAGTCAGTTTCCATAGAAGCCCGTGGACTAAAAGTGGAGAAATGGTCTTCTTTTAAGAAAGGAATATGAACATTAGCCTGCAGGAATAACAAATATATCTTACATGTTTGATTATAAAAATAAATGGAAATATAAGGAGGAACCATATTTTTAAACATGCAGCCAAGTCATAATTTTCACTCCATTATTCTGCCTGAAGGTAAATGTCTGAGTACCTCTGTGTAGGGTTAAGATGACTCCCGTCCTTCTTGCCTATTTGCCTAGACTTCAGAATTTTTTTCAGTGTGATGTTTGACTGTCATTTTTCCTATGGTTGCCCATGAAAGATCTTTAGGAAGAAACTCCCCTCTGTATTGAACACCTGGTCCAATTAGATAGTAATTGTTGACATGTGGGTGAATAGGCAAGTGTACTTTTTAAAATAAAATTCAAATAAGAACACCTGTTCCTGTCCATAGAGGAGTTGATCATATGTTCAGAATTCAGCTTTACTTGGAGACTTATTCATAAAGGGAATTAATATCTGCATTTTTTGCAGCAGAGTTACAGTAAAGTCATGGCACCAACACATAATTATTCTTGTCACTTCCTCAGCTTCCTGCACTCTGATTCTCCTGCTATTAACGTTCTACAAATTGTTGTCAGTCATACATCATTGAATAAGATAAAAACGATTGACAAATTTTTCTTTTAGTGAGATTGGTTTGTGACCAAAAAAGCATCACTCTCTAGTACACAAATGCATGTGTCTGCACATGTGCACACAAGATCACTATTTGTGTTGGCTACTAGTGTCACATTTTCACTGATGTTAGTGTTTCATTTGTAAAAGCATTTAGTAAGTACTTTTATATTTGGAATCTCAAATAGTCTTTAAAAATAAATAACCTCTGATGAAAGAAACTCAACCTGACTCCACGTCTTAATGAAACAGGAGAAACTTCAGTACTAAAAGATCACAAAAAGATGTTTACAGAAATATTCAGGTCCATTGTTTGAAAAAGTTGGCTAAAGTTTGACTCACTCTGGTTATTCTTTGGTCTCAGGATAGTTATACAGACATTGATAGGGATAAATAATGTACATTTATATACATACACCTATATATATCTCAACATCGAAGAAGAGAAAAAAGATGAAATGCATTAATAAATTCATCAAACATAAAGACTTTCTTGTCGATTAAAGAGGACTTCAATAAGTAAGAAATCATAGAATCATAGAAATATTCTTCCCTGGAAGCCATGAAGAAACAGAGGTTCCAACCATTCTTCTAAGAAAGGTTAGCTCTGTTCTGCTTGGAGAAGAGAATGCCAATCCACTACCCTTTAACAATACCATTGAGTAGTTATATTTTATGCTTTCTGACTGAAAATTGATGGAATAGGAGAACTATAGAATTATTAAATTAAATCAATTCTACAGAAAACTTGTCAGAGACAAGTGTGGACAGTTATCAGGTACATGCTTGATTCTGTCACGTTCGGTTGTGGTATGGGAGGTCATGCTGTCCTCTAACCTTGTGCTGAGAATGACATAAATAGCCATCCTACTTCCACTGAGTATTTTGTGGAAAGTGTTAAGGGTTTTGCTGGAACAGAAAATTGGTTTTGAATTGAGCTGATGACAAATTTCCATGCCTTCAAACCCTAATAATTTCTCCTAAAGACATGTTACTCTATTCACTTTATTCTTTCTATGCCATATGTACACAGCTCTAAATATCAAAAATTTCACTAAACTTCCTTAAATGTTCTATGTACAAACTTTTAACTATCCTAGAATCTGACAACTCAAATCACTTTAATGAAGCACAGCAAATAGCTCGTGTTGAAACAGCTGTAAGCACAATATGCAAATCGTGTTTACTGGTAGCTTATGCTCCAGAGAAATAATCTTTATATGACTGCTTTATTATTTACAGTAGTTTCAAAATTTAATTTTTGTCAACATTGACAGATGCCATCTATGTTAATACTTGGGTTGCTATATATGGAAAAGGCTAAACATATGCAGAGAGCTTGTGTTTGTGAGCTGATAATGTGGTTGGCAAATGGGTTTAACAATATCCAGTCATTTCTGAGCAGTCGACAAAATTCACCTGAGGTCTGTAGTAAGAGTGAAGAGGAAGGTCAGAGGAATATGAATGAAGACAGAAGTAAGCAATGGCTCTGGAGAGCCCTGCATATAATGAAAGCATGACAGAGGATGATTAATCATATTTCAGAGCCAGATAATTCCCAAAGAATATGTGTGCACGATAAAAAGTTTCTAACCTTTCCAGTTGTAATTAAATGAGGGATTCACTAGCCTAAGCTGAGTAAAAACTATTTTGTTCCATAACTGTACTAATGTACATAATGAAATGGTTTATTTTAAATATGCATTTTACTGCCTGAGTTGTAAAGTTGACAAAACTGGACAATACCCAAGGGGTGAGGAGGAAGTTCAACTGAGGAGAACTCCCTCCCTTAGAAATGAACAGAATAGTTAAATAAACTCACAGTGGCTTGGAAAATTCACCAGCCCTAAAATATCTCAGGAGGTACCCTCAAGTATAAAAAAAAAAGGACAAATTCTTAACCAATACTGTTTCATGTAGCTTTAGATGGAAATCTTTCCCTGAATAATGTATTTATAATGTTTGCGTTTTTCATAATGTTCTGCTTTTTAGGAGCTAATATGAATGGTTTGGACTTTTTTCTGGGCACTTCCTTTCAAACTTAAAAACAGTAATGAGTCTAGAAAACCATATTGAAAATCATGTAGTTTTTATGAGGTGGTTTGAGTGTATACTAAATTCATTAGTTTTCATTTTGTGACAAATATTTTTTGACCACTCTGTACATCCAGATGCTATACTAGGTCCTGGGAGATTCAGTGCCTACAACAGTGTCTGGCACATAATAGGTCTCCAAAAATACGTGTGGAATGAGTCAGTAAAGTTAGTTTGTCAGTATTTGAATTCAGTGGCCTTGGTCATGTCATGGTCTGCTTTTCTTAGTTATGGAGAGAAAGTGAAGATAGCATAGTGTAATAAAAAAAGTTTCTAAAGTGTTCTGATTAATGGAAAAATAGTCTTATATTTCTCTTATTTCCAATTACATTTTTTTCATTGCAATGTGATGGTGATATGTGAGCAAACCAGAACCAACTTAATATGTAAAATAAGATAAGACAAGAACTAAGTCAAATTAAATGCATATTAATTGAAGGGCCAATAATTTAGTGATGAGTTGTGGTAAGGAATGGTTATGAAGATGATTGGTGGGAAGTTGAGTCTTAGGAAAAAGGGTCCCAACACTTCATTTAAAAGTGTGATGTTTCCTAGATACAGTAATAGACGTTAAGTGTGTTTGTAGGTACTATCTTTTATGCCAAATCCCTGGGGATTTCATAGACATTATTCTCCCCAAGTAAACGGTCATCAGTTGGTGGATTAGTAAGAATAGATTAAAGTAGGCTAACAAACAGCTCCAATCTCAGTCCCTTGCCACAACCAAAGTTTATTTCTCGCTGCATGTCAGCTGTAGCTTTGCCCTGTGCTGCCTTCCCTCCCACAATCCAGTCTTAAGACTTAACTTTTGTTTAGATCATTGCCAGTCACTGCAATAGAAGGAAAAGAGACCTGTAAACTATGTGCTGGCTCTGAATCTCCTATCCAGAAGTGATGCATGACACTCCCACCCACATTTTATTGGTCAAAGCAAGTCATAAGGCCACTCCTGAGTATACCAGGGAAGGCATGTATGTTTCTACAGCTGGGAGGGATACCCAGGAATGGAAACTAGAAAATTTGCTAAGCTTACAATTCAAGCGTTCATAATTGGTTTTGCTAATTTCTCATCCATGATTCCTTATAAAGGAATCTCTTTATAAGGAGTCTTGACAGAGTCTCCAGGATGGAAGGCAGGGCAGTAGGGATGAAGTCATTGAAATCTCCCTGAGAGCTGAAATGTGCTTTATTTTGCTCACTGTCAAGTACCCTGTACCTAGCATGGTACCTGGAACATTTCCAGATGCACAATAATTGTTGATTACAGGGTCAGTTACATTATTCATGATGGCAGGTGCAAAATAAAAATGGGGGGCCTTTCGTTCATAAAATAGGAAAAAAGTACCATTGGAATTATTAAAATAAAATATTTCATCCTGTCTTCTGCAGCCTCTTTCTCTTTCTCTTTCTGAGCCTGACATGGTGTTTTTTATTTGCTATTTTAATTTATTATTTAATGTTTCCCTTGTTCAGTTATGCTGATGAGTACAGACCTGAACATGTGCCTGAGAGCAAGTAAATCTTCCTTCTCAGAGGTCTGTAACCCAAGGGGCTGCAGTGTGCTTGGGACTAGAATCAGGGGTGGCCACATGAACTGCCAAACTTACTGTGGCATTACCAGCCCAGGACAGGGATGACCCTAACTATGCCTCATCCAAAACAATGTAGGTGCACAACTCCAGTCCAAACCATTCCTGTGCTCAGGTTCCCAGGGCAGCAGCAGTCGCTGAGCAGGAACAGGGAGGAAGAGACCAAGGTAGCACCAGGAAGTTGGTGTAAGGTACTAGTGTTGGGTGAGCAGAGATAGGGAAGCTGAAAGGGGTCCAGGACACCATACGTGTGAGATTAGGTGACTGAGGACCCATCTCAGGGAGGCTCCATTCAAGGCCTTGTGGAGGGTTGGTAGCTTATAGACAATTGCTGGAGATGTGAGAAAGGACCATGTGTGGGCCAAGATTTTAAGCCCTGACACATGCTCTATTGTCCCATTAGACTTCACTTAAAAAAACAAAAATTAAGATAAAACTCTTAAGAACTTCAACATTATGACTACAGAGCATTAAACACGAAACTTAGGCTTCTTTGCAACTGCACTGATCACATGCCCCTGAAGCCACCTTTAGTTGAGAATATGGATGAATAAAACATTAATCCTAGTAGAATTCTAATGTCCTGTTAGTTTTACAGTACATGTTGCCAACCTACTTTTCAGTAAGATGGAAATTCACACGCACACACGTACACACACAGATTGATTGATTCAGCACTTTTTGGTGATAAGACTTCCAGTACTAAGATTGTGCCCCTCTAATGGTGGTACACCTCTGCTCAGGGGATAGGGTGCACCATATGTTTCTCCCTCTCTTGGCTGTCAAAGACAGTCTCTTTGACACTTTATGGAAAGTATTTGAATATCCTTGAAGTCATTATACAGTATGTAGAAATCATAAGTCTTTACATCTAAAAGGGATAATATGTTGGACAGATATTTATAGAATCATGGATTGTCAAGACATAAGGGATCTTTAAAGCCACCAAGTTTGACTGTCTTATGTTACAACTGTGGAACTGAAAACCACAAAAATGACATATCTCATGTTATACTGCATGCATTGATATAGAATCCAACTCTTGACTAGAATTCAACTCTCCTGGTCATCCCATCTAATGTGATACTGTGCTTATTTGTTATATTTTTCTTCTCCGTTGAGGTTTGATTTGCTTTTTGTTTCAAGTTTCCATTACAAGTCATAGGAGAGGATAAATCTCTTTTTTAAACTGTTTGAGAAACTTATTTTACATGGAACCTCATTCTTTCCTTATGGTTACTTAAAAGATTTTAAGATAATCTGTTCTAAGGATGCTTATTACCTGAGAATTAATGGAATTTAAACCTTTTGAATGAGGTCTTCATCAGTAAAGATGCACCATGTTATATAACTACTAATGAAATAAATGGAACCTAATATTTGAATTCATAATTAGAAACAATTCATAAAACTAGTAAATGTCTATTTTTAAAAGAAGTTACCTAAATCATCTATTTCAGAAGATAGCACTACATTTAGAAATGATTTATTCTCCTTCTTCTCTTCCCTGTCTTCTCTAGCACCCTCAGCAAATATATCCTTTTCACAATGTATTTGAGTTATCTTGGAGCCTATCAGGCATATTGAAACTATAATTTGGTTCACCTTAACATAAAAGAGATAGTTACAAAATATGTAATCTCACAAAAAGATTTAATCCTTTGATATTATTTCTACACCAGTAGAATACAATATGAGTTGTTTCTAAAGCTAAATTTGGAACTAATTCAACAAAAATGATGAACAGTCATGACCAAGGATAACATTAACTGTAAGTCTAGAACAGCAATTCTCAGCACAAGGCTATTAAGCCTCCTTCCTCTCCCACTCCCTGACCCGGGGACACTTGGCAATGTCTAGAGACATGGTTGTCATGACTGAGGCTGGGGGTTGGGCGAGTTACTGGCGTCTAGTGGGTAGAAGCCAAGGATGCAGCCTACATTACATGGGACATTCTCTATCTCCAACAAATAATTATCTGGCTCATGATGTCAATACTACAAGGTTAAGAAGACTCCATCCAAACTCTGCTTTATGGCTTAATGTTTAAATTTTGTCTAATGTTTGTTTAAATTTTGTCTAATGTTTTGTTGCTGTTGTCTGCCATTATTACCACTTAGGACTTTGACCAAGTTAACTTAATTCTGGGCTTTATCCCTTAGGTAAAAATCACTTTTTCGCATTCCCATCCCCAAATTAATTCATCATCCTCAAAATAGAATGAGAAGTATCTTTTTTTCTTTAAAGTTGAAAAGACATGTTTTCATATTAGAAGGATTAAATCATTTATTCCAGTCTAGTATTCCAAAGATGGAAAAACTAGCTAAGCCATGGTTTAGATCTAATTTATCCCGCTGAGCTATTTAAATTCTTCATTATCATAAAAATAGTTATTTTCATACTAACACTAGAATGCTTGTTAGCGTTGATAAAGCAAGTGATGAGAATACTACTAAAATAGAGTTTCTTCTAAAATGATTTTACCTATGTGCAATTTGAATGAATAAATATATAGTACATACTAGTACCTAGTAAATTATAGTGAATATATGTACTATATATTTTAAATCATTCAATGCTCACAATTTAACCCTAAGTTTTGCCATTTGGGGTGGAAGTAGAGCATAATACTTAAACCCTTTTACTTGCCCCAGTAAAATCTAAGTAAATTGAGAAAGAGTATCAGTTATACCAGTGAAGGTTAAAATAATATTTTATTAATATTAAAGGTTAATATACCAGTGAAGATTAAAATAATATTTCTTACTGGTAAAGCAAGAAAGAGATCTAGGCTTTGGTATGTGGCCACAGTCTGGCTTCTTTGTATCTTCCTCGGTCAGCCGAATGGACACGAGATGTGGGTTGTCAGACCTTCGGATCCACATATCATCCCTGCCTTGTTCCACTCTGGGCAGTGAGAGGCTGCCCACTGCACTTTCCAGGCTCTTGTGCCAGCTGGGTTCAGCCAATGGGATAAACTGATTTGAGACAGGAAGGTATGAGGAAGGAGAAGCTAGGGTATTTCTTGCTCTCTGCCTCTGCCATGTAGTCTGCAGCATCTCTATCTCCTCCTTGGTTCCAGATCCTGCCAGAAAGGTCTGCCATGATTCCACCTTCTATTGTTGGACTCTGGAACTCATGTCCCAGTAAACTCATCTTCCTTGGTTCTCTTTCTGACCTAGGTCAGAGATGGCACCCCACAACTGTCAATACCCATTTCCTTTATGGCTTCAAAGTCCTCTGTCACCTCGTTATCCAGTTTTCTGATGAAAGTCATATTCTAAAGACTCCTCGTACAATCATCTAGGGATCCAGGTTGTACCACAGGGCAGGAACTTGAGAAGAGAAAGTGTATACCCTGAGAACAGGCTCTTCTTTACAGTGGACCAAAGAAGTGCTCCTTCTCATTTCCTTCTCCAAGTGTCTGTGATCAGATAAAATCCCCTTTTCCCAAGGGGACAAAGAGAGAAGGTAGTAGGGAGGAGGAGCTGGGGAAGGTCTAACCCTCATATCTCCTCCTGCAGAATAGAGTAGAAGTTCCCAGTTTTCTTCTACGTGGGGGCAGTACAAACTAAAGTTACCAGAATGGGCTCCAAAGCCCATCCAACTCAGATTGACTGAGTTCAAATCTCTGATCTAACTCTTGCTAGCTGTGTTATGTGAAGTCAATTAACCTGTTTTTACCTGGGCATCTTTTTCGATCAAACAGCATATAAATATGGCCTATTTCATAGGATTATTATGCAGTCTAACAAACAAAAGCAGTTAAAGCATTGCCTGGCACATGGGAAATCCCCTAAACTTTAACTGCTATTATTATTATTTCTCTTTGTCATGCCCATAAAATAGGAATAGTAATGGCCCCTGCTTCATAGCTTAGTTGTAAGATTAAATGGGCATGTGCCTGGCACATAATAAGTGTTCGATAAATTAGCTATTAGTATTACCATCTCCTTTGGTGTGTCTTTATCCGATATTTTCCTTGATGGTAGAGAAAAAGAGAGAAGTAAAAGTATGGTAATGTACAAGTGAATAACCATCTTAAATATGTAAGAATAAAATACTGAATAACTTTCAACTCTGGTTCATCTAAGAATCATTAGGTAAGAATAAAACAAGCTGGGCTCGTTGGCTCAGCCTGTAATCCCGTGCCTTTGGGAGGCTGAGGTGAGTGGATTGCCTGAGCCTGTGGGTTCGAGACCTGCCTGGGCAGCGAGACCTCATCTCTACAATAAATCAAAAAATCAGCCGGGCGTGGTAGCGCATGTCTGTAATTCCGGCTACTTGGAAGGCTGAGTCGGAAGGATCGCTGGAGCCCAGCAGGTCGAGGCTGCGGTGGCCGGGAGCGGCCACTGCACTCCAGTCTGGGCGACAGAGTGAGACTCCAACTCAAAAAAAAAAAAAAAAAAAGAATAAAACAAGACAAATAAAAAATATTATAGCATTTCAGGAAGCTGCACGCTATATGCCTTCTCAGTATTTGGCTAACAGGAAACCATTGTTGCTTTCCTATCCTTTTTTTCCTGGCCAAGTCCCTCTTCTCTCTACCTCTCCAACCCTCCCACCTTCTTGCCTTCTAAGTTTTATTACCTCTGTTAGCCCACTTCAGTCTCCATCTCTACTTTGGGATCATGAAAACCACAGGAGGACAGTAGTCTTCCATTTTAAAGGTAATAACCAACTGCAATCTCCAAGGTTTTGTGAAAGATTGTAAATATGACTAATCACTTTCTTCTCTCTTCAGTTAATACTATTCACAAAAGATATATTTCTATCTTAAAATAAGTATCCATGAATTTCAGCTATATTAATTCCCAAACACAAGCGAGAGAGCAACATGTACACTAGGATTGTTCTAAAACCTCACAGAATGCTTTATAAATACAAAAGAATTTTACATACTTTAATTTTGCACCACACTATGCCTAATGGCACAGGAGGCTAATTTTCTAATTTCCTGTGCCTGGGGCCATAAGCTAAAATTACCTACACAAGTACAAATTTTCTATGATCTTATAGATATCTTTATGGAAAGCCTACACATTTTGCTTCAAGCTCCATAATAATTATTGTAATATAAAAATGGTATTTGAACATCCTCATCAAATTATGTAAAGCTCAATTCTTAAGTAAAATTAATGCCTCAGTAGAATTTGCTGAGTTTGTGTCCACGTGTTCTTATTTCTCTCAAAATCATCACATAGCCTTAGAAAGACACACTAGTTCACTCAAGAAATTCAGAGAATCATTATGTTAATTAATTCTCACAAATCCTAAGACTTGAATGCCATCATCTCCATGTTATTAGGAATTCCAGTTTTAGAGACGTCAAATGTCTTGTCCAACTATGTTCATGCAGTTAGAGTTACAGCCTGAACCACAGTTATGACTCTAGGTACCAGGTTTTCCCATTATAGCACACAATGTCACTACCCTCAGGAAAACCAGGACCAGTGAGGTCTACAATCATAATCATAATTATTGGGACTATGTGCCATTGGTTATCTTAAAAGATGTGTTAGAAAATAAGCGTTACATAAAAACCTGATGTGACTTTGCCGAAGATCATCTCATCTTAAACACTGGCTTCAAAATTACTGGAGCTAAGTGCCCTAAACATGTTCCAGTAGAAAATGCTAGCTCCTCCAGATGAAATGAATCAGGATTTATGAAGCCACCTGTACAATACATCAGCTGCCACCTGCAAACCTACCCAGCTGTATAAAATTCACTGAAACGAGTAGATTCAAGTGGCCAGAACAAGGGAACAGGTTGAGGAGTAAGGAAATAGAAGCCAACACAAATGCAAAGAAAAACAGAAGGGGAGTTAGAAACCAAACCAAACAAAGTAAAATGTTGAGTTTTATGAAGAAAGGAAGCAAGAACATCAAGTTAACCATAGGTCAGTGATCGACGATTCTCTGGCCAAAATGTATTGAATTGACTGTCCTTGTATTTGTAGCTAGGTAATTACGCTTATCAAAATTATGATTTTTCAAGACTGAAATGCTCATAGTTTTCAGCTGAAAGCGAAGGAGGAAGAATAGCTGACAGATAGTGAAGTGAACCAAATGATACAAATATTTGTTTATTCTTTTAACCTGTGAGATTATTTGGAATTGATTTCTTGAAAATTAATTATTTGAAACAGCATGACATAAGGCAATGTTACTAAATGCCAGCCCTTGGCGACTTTACTATGAAACACATGAATCTTGAGTTTTGGAAACCTCTTCTTACACAGCCGCTATGTTGTGCTCTGGGTGGGGAGGGCAAGCCAGATTACAAACACGAATAATTTCTGTCTAAGTGTTTCTGATAAAGTGCCTAAAGAGATACCAGAAGAAGGGCACCTACCTCTCCAAGATTCCAAGAGTTGTTGTATTTCTTTTCTTATTTTCAATAAACATCAACTTTCCCACCTTATTTTGTATTCTTCTTAGAAAGCCTTCCCAATCCCCAAATCATATAAGCTTTAGGCTCCCCAAACCTGGATCTCTTCCTGGCAGTGGTGGACCATAACAAAGGATTTGTTAGACCAAAATGAATTCACAAAAATAAGAACAGCATGCAGACCTTTTCATAAAGCTAAATTCATAAAATTGACCACAGTTTGGGGGTTTCACTTTGTTTTTGAGATTATTTTCTACATTGTGTTGATGAATGCACTTTCTTTTAGGAACAATGGCCAGAGATAATAAATGATAATTAAATATAGATAGACAGATATTTATATACATATAAGTAATATATATAAATAATAAACAATGTATTTGAAAATTCTATGCTACTATGGCCAAGAGCACCAAAGCATACTAAGAACACACTTATAGTCAATAAAAGTTGTGTCTTGGCTTGTAATGGAGAGAGACAGGTACAGCATACCTCGGGGAAGTATAGGGAATCACAGAAGGAGGATGTGAGAAAGGGCTTGCCATAGGATTTGACTTGTAAGATAATTTGGGGAGGTTTCGTGGTTTTGCTTTAAACTGGGTGCCATCAGAAAAAAGGAGCGAGTCTAGATTGGGTATCTTAAAAAATTTTATAAGTAGGTTGGAGAAACAAAGTGTATCTAAAGCCATTATTAGCAAAAAAATAACAGTCACTTGTTAGGCAAGAAAAGGGGAGGTTTGTTCATTTCTGTGGTTTGGATCTTGTCCATATCATTGTTTGTGCTCAGACATGATTAGAGAGTGGTCTCTTTTTGTCAGTCTTTATCAGAGTAGCCTTGTCTAATTTGGGGTGGTATTCTGTGAAACTGTTTATATTCAGCAGAAGAACACCATGATCTAGTTATTAGAGCCAGATCTTCTCCAATCTGACACTGGTCAGCAGGGTGACTGGTGTTTCTCTCTTTCTCTGTCTGTCTAACTCAACTGCTCACAATATCCCAAGAGTATGAGAGTCATTGCAATAAAAGATAGAGTAGTCCAGTCTAGAGTTCCTGTTTGTCCCTTCTAGATGTATGATCCTAAGAACATCATTAAATGTCACTAGACGTCAGTGTGGGAGAAGATTGAGTTAAATATATATCCTTTCCTGTAGAGCACTGTTGTTAGGAGCATGGATAAAGAGGGCTAATGATTCAACCCTTTCTCATCTGTAAACTGAGAATGATAATAGTATATACTTCTCAGAGTGTTGTGATTATTCAGTTAGGCAATAATATGTAAAGATTTTAGAGCAGTGCCTGACACCAAATAAATACTCAGTGAGTATTTGTATCTACTGTTAAAATAGTGATTATATTAGTCACTCTCACTATTAATTGCAAACCTGTTATGTTCCACATTATGGCTGTGTTACATTAGCATATCAATAAACCAATTTTTACTTATGTCTCATTTTCCATAAAAATCAGGGGGAAACTTAGTAGCATCCAAGAGAGTTCTCCTCTAGGAGCTGCAATGGCTGTGGGCTTTCAGATGAACCAGTTAGGATTTTAAGATCTACAGTTATGTTCATCAAAATAGCTACATGTATTCAGTTCTTCATTACTTTATTCAGTTTTTATGACTCTATAAGGATCCCAGAACCTTTTCTTTCTTTTTTTTTTTTAAGTGTGGTCATTTTTTAAAATTTAGTTTATTTATTTATTATAAAGATGTGGAGTACAATTCAGGGTTAGGTATACAAATATTGATCATGCAGATACCCTTGCTGATGAGGTATGCCCCTCCCTCCCCCAGCAGTTTCCTTCAACTGCCAGTCCTCCCCCCCACTGCCCCTGATAGTTTTCTACTACTGCCAATCACTGTTTTATAGCATTATAATGGTTCAAGGTCATCTTATGAGTGAGAACATATGGAACTCTGTTCTTTTTTTCTGTGGTAAATCACTGAGTATGGTCGACTCCAAATCCATCCAGGTTGCTGCAATGTCCATTTATTTGTCGTTCTTTATGACTGCATAATATTCCATTGTGTATATGTACCACATTTTTTATATCCAGTCCAGCTTTGATGGGCAACATGGTTGGTTCCATGTTTTTGCTATTGTGAATAAAGCTGCAACAAACATACGTGTGCTGGTATCTTTTTTGTAGAATAATTTGAGTTCCTCCAGGTATATTCCCAATAGGGAAATTGCTGGGTCATATGGAAGGTCAATTTCTAGTTCTTTCAGAAATCTCCAGACTGTTTTCCAGAGAGGTTGTACAAGTTTGCATTCCCACCAGAAGTGTAGAAGCATTCTTTTTTCTCTGCATCTTCGCCAGTATCTGTTGTTGTTTTTTTTATTAATGATGGACATTCTTACAGGGGTTAGATGGTATCTCAATGTGGTTTTGATTTGCATTTCTCTGATGATGAGTGAGGCTGAGCACTTTTTCATGTGCCAGAGCCTTTTCTAAGTCTTGTTTTTTAAGTGGGGAATCTGGGACTTGAGAAAGGTGAAATAATCTGCCTGATAACACATATCTTGCTAGTGATAAATCAGACTTGAACCAAGATTCCAAATTCTCAACCACTCCTCTGTGATGGGGAAGCTTTTACACAAAGGGCTTATTATGGGACAGTAAATGTAAACATACATTTTTTTTTAATCTTAGCTACTTTAAAAAGACCCTTTGAAACAATTAATTAGAATGGCCAAGAATCTGAGCAAGTAGCAATTCAAAGAAAATATGAAGAATGACTTAGTGGAACTTACTGTGCTTATAAATCCCAAATGCTGTTTTCAGGAAGCTATTTTCTTATTTTTACGTGACAAACAAGGAATTGAAATTTCCATACTGATAGAAGATGCTGGATTTCCTTTTTGCTGATGCTGTTGTTGAACCGAAACAACTTTTGAAGTGTCCCTTATATCACATATTTGAAACTTAAAAATGTCTGCAGTTGTTTTAAATGATTTTATTTACTGCAGGCTTTGTTTTGTATCATTGACAATTATCTTTGGAAATTAAGCCTAGGAAGGGGAGAATTGGAACAGAATAAACAGAATAACAACCACTGGGAAAGTGTTGGGTTCACTAGTAGTTTCTTATTCATATTTTCCATTCAAATTATTTGTATATCCACATCAGTCTTGGGCTTGTTTACCTGAAAGTTTGCTTTCAATACGCCTTTTCTGCTGCCCTGCATAAGCTTGCTTGGTCCATGCTGCCCATTAGTCATTGCATTATCAGAATCTGATGTTTGAAAGAATACACAAGCTTCTCACTGTGAGGTCTAAAAAAAAAAAAAAAGTGATCATGGCAGAAGAAAAGAAAAACAGAATTTAAAGAGCCCTTATTATTGGGTAGACACAATATCAGAACTATCTCATTTAATCTTCACAACTCTTGAAAGCAGGAATTATTGCTTTCTTTGAAAAGATAAAGAAATAGGGACTGAGAGATATTATGTAACAAATCCAAAACCTTACAACAGAATTTGGGCATTCTACTTCAAATATAGGGTTCTAAGTTTCTACACTACAGATTAGATCGCCAAAACTCCTCTCTTTCCTAGATATATTTAGATATTAACAGGGAGACTATTTCAGGAATTTTAGACTTACTATTTACAGTTTATCAAGAAATACATTTTTTTGTGTGTGTATTTGTGTGTTGGAGTCTCACTGTCACCCAGACTGGAGTGCAGTGGCCGGCCACCGCAGCCTCGACCTGCTGGGCTCAGGCGATCCTTCCGCCTCAGCCTTCCAAGTAGCTGGAACTACAGGCTCATGCCACCACACCCGGCTAATTTTTTTTATTTATTGTAGAGATGAGGTCTCGCCTGTCCAGGCGGGTCTCAAACCCGCAGGCTCAGGCAACTCACTTCAGCCTCCCAAAGGCACGGGATTACATTTTACAAAAGCTTGAAATCAAAATGAATGTACAACTGAGGAGAGGCAATATGAGTTAAGTTAGAGAACTGACAGGGTGAGGTTGGAGAGGCAGAGAGAGGCTGAAGAGGTGGAGAGAGGCGCAGGGGCTTGCCGGGGTGCGCGCTGGCAACCCAGAGATCCGAGTAGATTGCAAAGAATTGCGACACACAGAGGTGAGAGAAGAAAAGATTTATTTAAGAAAAGTTCATCCCCCACAGACAGGGAGTGAGCCTACACTCTAGGTGAGTGTGGCCTCTTAGCACCCCAAGTTTTGGCTTAAATCCTTTCCTTGGAGATGCTGCTCGTGACTGCATGTGACGGCCCGTGTCTTCCTTATTGACCACCTGTGGATGTCTTGGAGATCCTGTGACACAGAGACTCATTATCATAGCCCCTAGAGAAGGGCATGACATGGATTCTAATTCTCCTGTGTGCACTTGTTCCTTATCTCCTAGGCATTCCCAGTAGGTAGCTTTGGGGGATCCTTGACTTCCCTGGAGATACGGATGTTCTACTGGAAGATTAAGTCCCCAACCGCTCCTGCTCTGGGCGTGTCATACCTTTTGTAATTACAAGATTCATGACTTTTACAGTCCTTGACCAATGTGTGATATCTTAGGCCTTGTAAATTCCCTTTACTCTAGGCAAGCTTTATTGACACTATGCGATACCTGACACCAGGAAGTCTGTCCCTAAAAAGACAAAGTTGGCAAAGTTAATTTTACTTAAAGTGTGCATTTCTCCAAAAGCATAGCTTCTACTTTCTCATCATTGTATTAAGTTTAGGAAGAAGAGTAAAGAAAAATGCATTTCCCGCTCTTGGCCTGTCCTTTCATTAAGTATGGGCTTTGACGTTAGACCAATTTGGGTTTAAGCACTAGATCACCACTTATTAGTAATATGAAACTGTGGCCAAAATACAAACCAGCTAAGCTTTAATTCTCTTATCAGTAAAATGAAGGTAGAAACACTAACTTCACAGACTTGTTGAGGGCCTTGGCACAATGCTGGGCACAAAGTAAGTACTCAAGAAAGGGTTTTAGTTGAAGTATTATTACTGCCCTAGGCATAGTTCAATATCATTTGTTCATAATTAACAAAAATGCATAAAAGTCTTCAACTTCTCATGAATGATAGGACTTTTTATTTAAAAAGGCTTTTCAAATGGATCATGTTATTTAAAACAAGATATAGAGCTCCTTACTTCACTATCAGTCTCCATCAGGAGACATAAATGGACCCAGATGATTTTCAAAATAGGCACTAAAGTATTTTATATGAGGAAAGTTTTAAATGGAGGCATTTGGGTATTGTGACAACTGATTGATTACAGGGGTGGTTACTTTTTTAATATGATCTCTTCAAGGACATATTCACTGCTCATCTTGGTTAATACTGACCTATGAATCTGTTGTTATAAAAAGATGTTACATTTTGATGCTGCCTAGGATCTCATTTTGCTCAACTGGAATGCTAGCCTCAGCTTTTATATTTTCTACATGTCTAGTTTTTATGAATCAGCTGGTTGGTGATCAACTGGGACTTTTGCTACTTTCACGAATACATTCTCCAGTGCCTGGCTGGGCAGTGTGGCGTGTTGAAATTACCAATTTCATAAAATTGCTTTTGATGTTGGATAAGATGCTATTTTTTATTGAACACAGCAATTGTTGCCCCAGTTTCAGAACAGTCTCTTCTTCTTGATGATCCTATTTAGTTTCAGATTTGTGTTTTGGGGAAAGTAGTTATAACACTGTTTTGAAGCCCCTTCAGTTGAAATTGCTGGGGAAAGTGTCTGCTGGGCCAGGAAGCTGGTCTAAGCATTTCAGCTGTTTTCTGAGAGGCATTGACAAACATTTCAACCCTGGTAGATTATCACAAATTGTTTATAGCATTTTCTGGGGACTTGCATAAACCAGCAGGGTAACATGAGGCATGGGTGTATTACCTATTCTTTTTAATTGTGCAGTTTACTTTGGAATTCTCTTTGTTTGAGCATCAGCTCATAACACTGATGTCTGTACATTTTTTATTTTTTCATTTATTTTAGAGAATAAACTCTTCATACATAATGAATGTATACATAGCCTTGCATTGCAAAAAAGCAGCAACAGATTAAATTAAAACAGAAATTAGAGCTTAATGGTAGGAAACAACAGCATGGAAGCTAAGAGAGAGGGTTCATGGTAAACCAAGAGGAGTGGTAGAATGTAATAAAATAAAAACCAAGTAGGAAGGCAAAAAAAGAAAAACAAAAGTCAGATTGCTTCCAAGCCATATACCAAATGGAAAAGTGTAACCTCATGATGTTATGAAGCACTGTATATGCTATCTGTGACCTTAGTCACCTCTTCTGAACCTTCTTGGAGAAGTAGAACATAATCTTACTTATGGCCACTCCTAATGATAAATCTCTTGTTTTTGGTGCCTCTGCCCCTAAGGATAATCTGTGCCAGCATAGGCATTCGATGCTAACTCTGTCATGGGATAAGACTGCACTGGGTTGTGATGGTTAAGGACATGTTGAAGACTGGCTTCAAAAATCAGAGGTCACAGTTTTTGCTTTACTCAAACAAAACTCCTGTGTATTTACTGTTTTGTTTTGATGGAATGCCCTCAGTCCCATATGTTGACCATTGACTTTTACAAGCTCCAGGCACATATCTTCAATACAAGCTTCTGGTTAACCTCATATTGGAAGAGTTTTACATGTTTAAAGTTGGAAACTAGAAACAGCCCGTGGTTGTATATGAATAACCTCTGACCTATCATATTATGAAGAGATTTGTGCCAAGAGATGGAAAAATGGCAGGTTTCCCATGCTTCATTAATTTAGAATTATATAAACAAGTTAATTCACCTGGTTCTAGATTAAATTTTATATTAGTCTTGGCTTTTTAAGTTAAAAAGGACAGAACCCCAATTCAAGATAGCAAAATAAATAAGTAAAGACATACATACATACATATATAGACTCAAGTACCTGAAGTATCCATGTATATCTAATTGTAGGAATAGCTGGATCCAAGGCCTCAAAGACTGTCAACAAATTCTGTAACTCTATCAGTACCACTTATAAGTGTGTTGGTCAAATTTTTCTTATAGAAACTGTCTTTGTCCATGTGTCATACACCAATGGTCAGAAGAAGATACAGGTTACAGCCTCCTTATTCAATAGTTCTAAATGCAAAGTAGCCTTTCTGTGCTAGGATCTTTATAGCAACATCACTTTATGCTCTGGTTCAGTATGGGTTGCACGCTGATTCCTGAACCCATCACTCTGACAAGGTGATAGTTTTCTATTTACTAAGCTGGTTCAGGTGCCCATTCCTGGGACTGAAGACTGAGGCCATCCTCACCAAATACATAAAATGAGTTACCAATTGAGTACAGGATTTCAAAAATCAAATAAGGAAGGGTCTCTAAAGAGCTACACTAGGTCCCCTCCATATGTTTTTACTTTGCCTCAATTAAGTGCCATTTTTCTTTGAAATGCACATAACAGTAATGACCACTTATTGAGCTCTTACTATACTTTACATGCATTATCACATTTAGTTTCCAAACAACTCTGTGAAGCAATGTGTGTTAACATTATTCTCAGTTTACAAAGGAGGAAATTAAAGCTTAGAGAAATTAAGTTGTCTAGGGTCACACAACCAGTAGATGGTAGAACTGGAATTGGAATCATGTATAACTAACTACTAAGCCTCCTAACTTTTTGTTGGTTTATTTGGTTTCTACGACTTTGGATCTGTTTAGCTCTGAGATATTTAACTGAAAGACTGCCTGACCGTTGTCTATGGGACGCTGAAATTTTCTACTATCAATAAATATTTTTATTGTCCTTGCTAGTTGTAAATACACTGAAGAAAGAGAATTATATCTATGTTTTTCTCACAGTTTAAAAATGATTCCATACCCAAAAGAATTGAAAACAGATGTTCAAAAAAAATTCGTAGAGAATGTTCACAGCAGCACTAATCATAATAGCCAAAAGGTGAAAACCCAAATGTCCATAAAATGATGGATGTATGAATACAATGTGGCATTTCCATGCAATGAAACATTATTCAATCCTATAAATTATCAAGTACTGAACAGATACATGCTATAGCATAGATAACCTAAAAATCATTGTGCTAACTGAAAAAAGCTAAACACAAAGGCCACATAATATACGATTCCATTATGTGGCATATCCAGAGTAAGCAAATCCACAGAGACAAAAAATATATTAATGGTTGCCAGGGGTTATGGGGAGGGAGGAATGAAGAGTGACTACTTGAAGAGTGTGAGGTTTTCTTTTGGGGTGCTGAAAATATTCTCAAACTAGATAGTGGTGGTGGTTGTACAATATTGTGAATATACTAAAGGCCACTGAATTTCACTTTAAAATCGTGAATTCTCTATTATGTAAATTTTATCACAATAAAAAGCAATAATCCAGGAACACATAGTACGTACTTGAAAATACTTATTTAATAAGTGTTAATAAATAAATGCTAGCGAGATAACAGACTTTAAAAAAAATGTAGGGTAAATTGGTCACTAGGCCTCTACTGTTACAGAGAAACGTGTTGATTGTGATAACTTGAAGTCAAAATCACTCATCTTCTAGCTCATCAAGAAATTTGTTTGATCCATATGAAACCACAAAAAGATTCTGAATAACTAAAGCAATCCTGGACAAGAAGAACAAAGTAGGAAACATTATACTTCCTGGTTTCAAATTATGTAACAGAGCTATAGGCATAAAACAGATACATAAACCAATGAAATAGAAATAGAAAGTCCAGAAATAAACCCATGCATATACAGTCAACTAATCTTCAATGAGGACATCAAGAATACACAATGGAGAAAGAATAGTCTCTGCAATAAATTGTGTTGGGAACACTGGATATCCACATACAAAAGAGTAATTGGATCTTTATCATATATTATACACAAAATTCAATTCAAAATGAAATAAAGATCTAAACATAAGACCTGAAACCATAAAACTCCAAGAAGAAAACACAGGGGGAAGCTCCATTACATTTGTCTTGGCAATAATTTTTTGGCCAAAAGCACAGGCAACAAAGGCAAAAATAAACAAGTGGACTACATCAAACTGAAACATTATTGTACAGAAAAGAAAACATTCAACAAAATGAAAAGGCAAACTACAGAATGAGAAAAAATAATTACAAACTCTCTCTCTCTCTCTCTCTCTCTCTCTCTCTCTCTCTCTATATATATATATATATATATATATATATATATATATATATATATATATATATACACACACACACACATTTTTTGGGGGAGGTTGGAGTCTCACTCGGTCGCCCCGACTGGAGCGCAGTGGCCGCTCCCAGCCACCGCAGCCTCGCCTCCTGGGCTCCGGCGATCCTTCCGCCTCAGCCTTGGGAGTAGCCGGAATTACAGGCATGCGCTACCACGCCCGGAAACTATATATTTGACAAGGGGTAAATATCCAAACTATAAGGAACTCATACAACTCAACAGCAAACAATTGTAAAGTGGGCAAAGAACCTGAATAGACATTTTTCAAGGAAGACATACAAATAACTGCCAGTTATATGAAAAGGTACACAGCATCACTAATCATCATGACTATGCAAATCAAAATCACAATGAGATATTGTGATATCATTCTGCTAAATGACTCTTATCAAAAAGTCAAAAGATACTAAGTATTGATAATGGTGTACAGAAAAGCAAACTCTAGAATACTGTTTATGGGGATGAAAATTGGTACAGTTACCGGGCTCGGTGGCTCAGCTTGTAATCCTGCGCCTTTGGGAGGCTGAGGTGAGTGATTGCCTGAGCCCACGGGTTCGAGACCCGCCTGAGCAGCGAGACCTCATCTCTACAATAAATCAAAAAATCAGCCGGGCGTGGTAGCACATGCCTGTAATTCCGGCTACTCGGAAGGCTGAGGCGGAAGGATCACTGGAGCCCAGCAGGCGAGGCTGCGGTGGCCGGCAGCGGCCACTGCACTCCAGTCTGGGTGACCAAGTGAGACTCCAACTCAAAAAAAAAAAAAAAAAAAATTGGTAGTTATTATGGAAAACAGTATAAAAGTTTCTCAAGAAATTGAAAATATAACTAATATATGATCTAGCAATCCCACTTTGGGGTATACAGCCAAAGGAAATGAAATCAGTATATTGAGATGTCTATACTCTCATGTCCACTGCAGCATTATTCACAATAACCAAGATACGGGATCAACTTGTATCCATTGATGGATGAATAAATAAAGAAAATGTGATTATACACACAATGAAATGTTATTCAACCTTACAAAAGAAGGAAATCCTGCCACCTGTGACAACACGAATAAACTTGGAGGACATTATTGTAGTGAAATAAGCCAGACACAGAAAAACAAATACTGCATGATCTCAATTATATATGGAATCTAAAAAGTTGAATTGTGGTTACCAGGATTTAGGGAGGTGGGAGAAATGGAAAGATATTGGTTTCATGGTACAAACTTTTAGTTATATGATGAATAAATCCTGGACACCCAATATGCAGCATGGGGACTATAGTTAATCATAATTATTGTATATTTGAAATTTGCTAAGAGTAGGTGTTAAGTATTCTCACCACACACACCAAAAAATGCTGTGAGATGACATGTTAATCAGCTTGAATGTGGTAATCATTTCAGTAACTATAAATACTTTTAAAAAATAATTTTATATGGGAGGAGTTACTTATATGTGTCTTCAAGATAAGAACAGAACATTCTTACTATTAGGTATTTATGAAATAAATACCTGAAATATTATGTTTGAATTTTTTGTTATGTTTGCCAGATTGTGAAACAGCTTTTGAAGTGTTGAAGAATATCCTCAAATAAAGAAGTATATGATTAGTGGAGAAAGGTAGATCTTTCAAATATATCTACATTGGATGAAGTTACGTAAGCTCTGAATAAATCAGAAGAGATTCTCCGTGCTTCTCCAGATTTAATGTGTATAAAAACCACATGGTGATCTTGATAAATGGCTTCTGACTCAGTAGTTCTGGAGTGGGACCTAAGATCCTGCATTTTTCAAAATCTCCCAAGTGATACCAGTGCTCCTAGATCATGTATCATACTTTACTTTTGTTGTGGTACGAAATTAACCCTGAAATCCCATTATTTGGACATTCATGTTATATGTCTCATTCGTGTTATATGTCTCATTCGTGTTATATGTCTGATGTGGATCAATGATACTTAGCTATACAGAGTCACTCAGGGAACCACATCAATGGAGGATCCATCATTTTGTTTTTGTACCTTCTGAGAGATGAGAAATGTGAGGGTTGGAAAATTGAGGCCAATTAAATACTTTGGCCTCAAGATGTCACATATTACTTATCACATTTCATTAGCCAGAAGTGATCTCCAGAGTATGCCTAACTTCAGAGAAGCAAAATATATATATAATTTTCTGCATATTCAGAAGTAGAGCAGAACCATATATTAGTGAACCTTAGTAATGTGTCAAGGTGAGGAATTTTACATGGGGTTTTGTCATGTGACCATTTTAGTTATTCACAACTTTAAATAAGAAATATAATTACATTAAGGCTTTAGTTACATACCTCAAGTTTAATGTGATTTTTCTTTCTCCTTATAGGATAAGTTAATAATTCTTATAGATTGAGTTTTGCAGCTGAAAGGAATTACAGAAGATATTACTAATTCTTTTATTTAATAAATGGGGAGTTAGAGGCATAAAAAATGGTAAGTACTTTGCTTCCTAGGAATGGGAATATCAAGTCTTGAATTTAGTTATCTGGATTTATACCTTCTGAATTTTTCCATGGTACTGCCCATTTCTAACTTTGAGAAATGGCAATGAATGAGTTATCTGTACAGAGAACAAATTTCCTCTACGAATGGTTATACACATGATCTTATACAGAATTTTGTGCCCCTCTAAGTTTTAAAACAGTTGAATTAAAATGAAATCTAAATGCTGAATAACATCAATTTCTAGGCCATTTTGGTGATTTATGGGCACAATGGGACCAATTTTTTTTTAAGTGGAGGATATCCTTCAAAACTTAAGACCTGTTTTTATATACACATACACATAATGGTATCAAAATCACATATGATCATATTCTAAGTTTTACAGGTCATTGAATCCTCTTATTATAAGAATTTCCATTAATTTTTAAAATTACTGGTAAATAATGGATAATATCAATAGTTAGAATGAACACCAAGTTGTCTGAATTATTTGCTCTACAAAAATCCCCTTGAAAAGGGAGAATTCCTATGGTATTTCTGGTGACATAAAAGATTTACTTATGGAAAACACTTAGTTGCTTTGTCAAGTTTTGATTTGTAAGCCTTCTGTGCAATTCCTGAATCCTAGCCCACTGACTTCAACATTTGTTCCACACTTCTCTTCCCTCTTAATACACTGAGTTGGAAGAGTGATGGATCATTAAGAAAAGGGGGAGCCTCAGAGCCAGGAAACCCAGGCTTGAAGCCCAGCACTATCCTATGCAAGCTGTGTGGCCTTAAGTAAAACATTTAATCTTTCTGATCATTGGCTTTCTAATTTTACAATTTAAAAAAGTATCTACTTTCCTGGATTGTTATGAGAATTAAAGACAATGCATGTAAAGCACTTAGCCAAGAGTTCAGTTCATTACATACATTCCTTAAATGCCAGCTATGATTATTATAATGCCATTCCTGGGCTTCAGGAAAATCTTGACTGACATCCTACCTTCAATGACTTTGGTCTCTCATTTTCATGTTTTCAAGGTTCTCCCAAATAACTTTCCTGCCACTACTTGCCGCTAATGCACTCTTAACATGGAGAAGGCAGGCATAAGCATCACCTATGTCTTATTTTGGGGGGAAAAACTGATTATCTTTGTGAAATGTTATTTTTTTCTACCACCAAATAAATATGTGAGGAAAAAAAACACATCTTTGACCAAGGACCAAAGTTTATGACTTCCAATTAAGCTTAACTTAACATTCTTTAATAAATGGTCCGCAAACGATCTTCTTGAGAATCACCTGGTAGGCATGGGAGTAAAAAGGAAAGTCTCAATCATCATTCCAAACTACTGAATCAGAAGACCTGGGGTCTGGGCAGGATCTGCATTTTAAACAAGCTTTCCAGGTAATTCTAGATCCTCTATTGTTTGACAATTTAGATTAATTGAAGTATTGCCCATTTTTCTAGTTTTTTGCAATACAATTGGTATTTTAAAACTGCATTAGTATATAAAAACTGCACATAATTAATGCATAAATTTGGTGTGTTTGGCTATGTGTATATATAGCGATGTTATCATCACCAAAATTCAGGTAATAGCCATATCCATCACCTGCAAAAGTTTGCTTGTAACTCTTGTTATTGTTTTTGCTTTTTGTGTGTGTGTGCACGCCCACATATGTGTGGCAAAAATAGTTAACAGAAGATCTACTTTCTTAAATGTTTAAGTACCGAATGTCTTAATGTAATCATGAAACAATATCTGGAAGACACAGTAATGGAGCACATTGTGGCTTCTGAAGGGAATCCTTGCTATGTGAAGCTAGATAGATACACATCCACCTAAACTTTACGTTATTTTCTATTTGCCTACTTCTCCGGTCCATCTGAAAAAAGAGCAGCGTGGCATGTCTGAGACATTGGGTCCCCAACCAATTTCATTAATTTACTGAAGACCACATGGTTGAGTTTTCTAATCATTTAGTGGGTTTCTGTCAATTTAGATTAGCTTGTTTTCAAGAACAAAGCTTAAGGTTCTTTGGCTTGGTGTTCATTTAATGATGTGGGTATTTGTTTTTGCAGCACAAGCTTATGTTGAAAACTCTCCTCCCTAGTGAGCTCTGGGCTACCTGTTTTGGATCTTTAGTGCCTGTTGTTAACAATACTTGGACAAGATGATGCCTTAATTTTTACTTATTTAATGGAACTTATCCATCAAATTTTACAGTGTTTCTGATATGGTCAGTGCTTATCGGTGTTCAAAAAAATAAATCCCTGTTCCAAACCTGTGTTTAATTCCAAAGCAATTGCCTTTGGCTATGTTCTACAGTCAATATTGAATATGTTGCCTTGCAGGTGGTTTTGTTTTATTAGTGATTTCTGACTCTAAACCAAAAATAAGCTTTGTTGTTTCTCTTCTAGATTTCAGTTAGTTTTAGTTCTTCTGTTAACAGTAAATGTTCAATCAGTGTTGTCTAATAAAAAATAATACTCATAGTTATCAATTTTTGAGTTTTTATTATATCTCATATTTTCTCTCAAGCCTTTTATATGGAGCATATTATGTTGAGGTTTCTCAGTTCACTTTTGCCAGAAATTTGTGAAATAAGTATCATCGTCTTCTTTTTATAGATGACAAAATGAAGGCTAGAGAGCTGGATTTCAAAAGTATATTTTCTGATTTCAAAACTTTTACAAGGCTGATTTACATTAACTATCATGAATAAAATGTTGAATAATTTTCACTTCAACCTAATGTCTGGTAACTGTATTTGTGAGCTATTGCTACCATACTGCTGTATAACAAATTACCTGGAAACTCACTGACTTAAGATAAGCACTTATTGTTCACTCATGGTTTGGTGAGTTGTCTGGAGTTTGGTTGTTCTAAGGTAGTCTTTTTTTTTTTTAACTTTTGAAAAATTTTTATTGTAAAGATGTGGGTACAATTCAGGGTTAGGTATACAAACATTGATCATGCAGGTACCCCTGTTAATGAAGTATGCCCCTCCCTCCCCTAGCAGTTTCCCTCAACTGCCA
Organism: Cephalopachus bancanus; assembly: GCA_027257055.1. Lineage (NCBI taxonomy): Eukaryota > Metazoa > Chordata > Mammalia > Primates > Tarsiidae > Cephalopachus > Cephalopachus bancanus. Next base: position 973,171 of record JAPVLO010000071.1, on the reverse strand, counting down.
ATTCACCCCCCCAACAGTTTCCCATTACTGCCAATCACTTTCTTATAGTATTATAATTGTTCAAGATCATCTTATGAGTGACAACATATGGAACTCTGTTCTTTGTTTCTGTGATAAATCACTGAGTATGATAGACTCCAAATCCATCCAGGTTGCTGCAAAGTCCATATATTTGTCGTTCTTTATCATCCACTTGTTTTCTTTTTTTTTTTTATAATCGATATTTTTTATTTTGATATTGTGGGGTACATTCAAGGGTTAGGTATACAAATATGCTTCATTCAGGCCCCCTTGTTGATAATTGGTGTCTCCCCGTCTCCAGACAGATGTTTACTACCATTAGTCCCATCTCCCCCCCATAGTTTCCCAACACTGACAAAGATCGAGTACCACATATTCTCACTCATATAGTGCACCTTGATCATCCAATGCACTACTAAGGTAATCTTTTCTGGGCTTGGATTCTGGGCTATCTGTTGGATTCAAGTCTGGCCATGTTTTTCTTTCTGGGACTCTGGCTAAAGGGTAGCAGCTTCCTTGGGTGTAGTCCTCTCATGGTCAATGGCAGGAACACAAGAAAAACATATAATACCTGTTGAGAAGTTGGATATACTGTCAATTTCATCCAAATTTCCACTTGCTAAAGCAAGTTACATGGTCAAGACCAATATCAGTGTGATAAGTACAGAAATGAGTACAAATACCAAGAGAGGGCTAGGTACATAAAAAAACTTCAGCAGTTATTAAACCTACCAGAATCACCCTTCCTTTTCTTACAATGTCACAGAAATATCATTGGGCTCTGAGCATAGCATTTGAAGCACTGTATCTGTCTACAAATTATAAAAGGATTTTATTTTATGACTTTTATAAAAGTTATTCTGTCATAATTTTGTAACTTTTTTAAACCACAGAAAACTTAGACATAAAGATCGAAAACCTTGTTATTACAGACAGGGCTCAATGTATACCATGATTACTATTTAAAAATTATTATGACAATATAGATGGTAATGGTCAACCAAAGTTGACAGAGAAAAACAAATTTGTTTCATTCATTTTTTGAAGATACTGTATATACTACATGAGAAACAGAAGAAATTTGTTTATTGAAAAAAGTCTTGTATTAAAAGCTATTTTGATGCTTTATTTAGTAGTGTTGTGACTTATAATCTTTTTGTTCTAAATAGAACCATACATTTGCCATACATAGCTCCATTTAAACACTGCCAGTGTTTTTGAATATGTAGTCACCACTTTTCTTCTTAATGTAGATTTTTGAGTAAATAAAACATCCCTAAGAATAAAGCAATCTACTTTTTCTACCTCTTTGAAAACTATGACTACCGTAGCCTCTCATCAGTGGTGTGTTGGTAAATCAGCTCTAAAAAAAATAGGAAGAAAAAAAAGAAATAGGCTATGATTTGTCACCCAAAAGACCATCAGGATGGCTAAATTGTAAAACAATTATTGGTGATATTAGTTTGCAAACCAGGAAGAAACAGTTTCCAGAATGGACCAAAGGTGCTCCCTCTTCTAAGAGAAAAAGGATTGGTTGGGTTTTATGTCTCACAGATCCTGCATCAGAAAATAGAGTCATACATAGCAACAGGTTTGGAAGAAAAGTCTATTTATGAGGGGAATTAAGCCTGTGTACAGTGGGGAAACATACATGTAACATATGTCCCATGCTCACTTTAGGAATTTAGCATTAAAATGAAGTGGAATTTGGACCTTTGCATCAAAGGTGACCGATAGGACACAAAGGCAGTTTGTGTGCCATCTCTATAAACTGGCTCAAACTGGTTAAGGTCTACAGTTGCTTATCAGGACAAAATGTTTATAAAGCTAGACCTCTGTCCAAACAGAGTTGTAGAAGTTTGGGTTGTAAATCAGAGTCAGAAATTTGCCTAATAGTTTCTATTGTTGGAGAGTTTAGCAAAAGTGTGTTTTTACTTACAGCCATACAATTTATGAATTTGCCATACCAGCCAAGCCCTGAACCCATAGATATCCTTTGTTTCCTTAATCTTAGGGTCCATTTTAGTTGATAGAGGGGCACCCATTTTGTTCCTTCAGATCACAGTAGAGTTTTCCAATTTCTATAGTGTAAATGTCTCACTATTGCTGCTGTCAGTTTACCAGTGGTTTAACAATCAGCTCATAAAATGCTGCTATGAACCAGCTCCCACAATGGTCTCCTAATATAAATACTATTTGTTCCACTAAGGTGTTTCTTATCACTTTTATTTTCTTATATTTACTTTCTCATACTGACTAAATTTGTTCTCATATACCATCAAAACAATGATCCAGGCTTAAATGATTTTTTAAAACCAATATGATGCTTGAAGCTTTGAAAACCAGCCACTGTGATTTTGACATACATGCAAATTACATATTCTACAACAGAAGATAGCATAGAATCATAAGATATCACAGCCCATCATCTGTTACAAGCTCCTCATAGTACAAGGAAGGAAACTAAGGTTCTCTTTGATTTTAATAGCCAACCTTTCACTGGACCAAAATAGAGGCATCTCCTTCTCCACCTTCTGATTCCATCAAAAATGAGCGACATGACATCTAGATAATTAACCCTGCTAGTGACATTGGAAAATGTACTTAACAGGATACATGTCAAAGCCGTCTTACTTTTTTTCATGAGAATAAATGAATTTGAATGTAGAAACTATTTGAATAGGGGAAATAGGTCCTCCTTTGCCAAGTGTTATGCAATAGATTGAGACTAGGTAAAGTTTAACCAGTCTCACTATCAACTTTCCTACCAAGCACCGACTCCTGACCCGAGTTGATTGATGGTCACATATTCTGTGTATTCTCCTCTCCCATACTCTTTCTATGAAAATTTTCTTGCATAGAAACAGGAAAGCTCAATCATTTCGACCTTAGATACATTAGAGTTTTTTAGGGATTTCTAGGGGTAAGTGCACATCAATTCTTTTCTCTAATTCATTAATTCAAGCACTACTCATTGATAGCCCTATATTGCCTGTCTTACATGTTGGGAAAGATTCAGAAATAAATTTGATCTTTTAAAATGTTACAATCTAATGAGGAAGACAGAAATCTGACTTGTATCTACATTTCCATAATATCAGGAGGAAATTAAAGGGCACATTGAGATCAGTGCTGTAGGTCCAGATGAAAGGAAATAGAAACTTGTGCAGTAGAGGTATTGAAAATCAAGAAAGCCATCCTGAAAGAGGTAACATTAAATAATGGGTAAGGTGATATATAGAAGTTAGGAAAGAGAGAGCTAGCTTTTCAGAAAAGGAGTCACGGAATAGCTACCATTTTTCCCTAAGGACAGTCATAATTGTGAACTAGCTAAACTACAATGGATAGAATGTTTCCATCGTTTTGACCAATTCTTCTAAAAACTGAGTGGCCTCCATAAAAAAATAACCTTTGGCCCTGCCAAAAATAAGATAAAGAGAATATGTCCACAGAACAACTGCCATCCTTGCCCTCCAAGGCCTCAGGAATGTATGTATCAGTGGACTTTAAAATCCAAAACAGTGACTTTCCAAAGAAGGTGCTAGAAAGCCTAAGACTTGCCACCTTGAGGCAGGGCAACAAAGTGGTTGCCCAGTTGGCTTTCGTTTTGTTTTTCTTGTCTGTTCCTGCTTAGAATTGATGAGCGCTTCATCAGCAGAGTATCTTTAATCAGCTCTGAGAAGCTGTGAACTTGTTTATTCCTATATCAGTGCAGTAAGATGGAGTCAGTTAAATTTAGCTTAAACATTAAGTACCATTCAAATATTTTTTTCTCTTAACTATACAAATCCCGCAGAAAATAAGATTTTCACATCTTAATTGTGATACCCAAAATGTCTTTTATTCTCAGCATGCTTGAGATAGCAAAGTAATTTTAGAGCTGAATGTGATTGTCTCAGACAGTCATGATTCAAATATTTAATCTAAAGGGAAAATTCCCACAGTGCTTCTCTCATCATTTCTCAGTTCTATGGAGAATAAAAGCCTCAACTTTATATGATCTGATATTATTTCCATTACTGGTATTATGCTGTAGGCAAATATCCTTCAAGAGGCAAAGTCTACGTCCCTTGTGCTTAGCAAGTTAGGCACCACAAAGGCCCAATCTGGCCTTTACAATATGAGCTGCTGCTACTTTGTAATCCGTGGAGAATTTAACAACAATAATTTTACTTTATACAGTACTGCCTTTAAGATTTAATAGTGGATTCTTCACATGCGCAGAGTATTATTTTTTTCCTTTCAAGGTCTTGTTTTATTCAAAGATCAAATCTCCTATAGGTTAGTTGTTTTAACAAAGTGCTGTCAGGTGGCCTGTGGAGGAATCGTTGAGGATCTGTAGATTGATTACCTAGGGAATTGGATGAAAGAAACTCACTTAGCAACCCACTGGAGTCATTTCAAGTTTTCTCATTACTCATTAAGAAAAAAATGTCATAGGTTAATTGTCTTTTCTAAACTGCTGGCATTTTAATGAATTCCAAATAAATAAATGTTACATCTCAAACAGTTTTTCTCCAAGTGTAGTCTTCAGACCACCTACATATAAATATCCTGGTGAGACTAAAAATGCAGATTTCTGGGGCACTCCCCAGTCCTACTGAGTCAAAATTTCTGGGGATAGGGGACCAGTAATTTACATTAAAAAATAATAACATGAGATTCTTATGTACACTAAGGGTTGAGGCTCACTGGTATCTATGACTTCAAGTTTCACTATTTAATTTTATCTTTACAAATGTTATATGTAATAGTAGCCTCTCCAGATTTGTAGGTAAGTATAATGAGGTAGAAATTAACTTAGGTCCTTGTTCTCAAACTACATGCTGAGGCACCCCTTGGTACTACAGTGATTTCACAGAGCTCTACAGGATATTTTAAATTTTCTAGGAAGATACAGTGATACTCAACATCTGTAGAATAACTACTAGTTCAAGGTAACTCAGTTTCAAACTATATATCTTTTGTCCTTTTTGCTGCATATTTTTTGATATCATTTTTGTGTAGCTAGGTTTGTAACAGTTGCTGAGGGCAAAAGCTTGCACCACACTAGAATCAACGTGGAATAAGAAAAAAAGTGTCCAATCTGATTCTGATATTTAAGAACTTGTGCAGCAACATTATGGTATAAGATTTTCTGACCTGGGCCAGTTCAACCCTCCTTAGGCAACCTGGTGGTCCCCCGATCCCGGGAGGTCACCATATTGATTCCAAACTTAGTGCGGACACCCGATCGGCCTAGCGCACAGCATCCCGGAGGCGGAGGCGAGTGGATTGCCTGAGCCTGCGGGTTCGAGACCCACCTGGGCAACTTGGCGAGATCTCATCTCTACAATAAATCAAAAAATCAGCCGGGCGTGGTAGCGCATGCCTGTAATTCCGGCTACTTGGAAGGCTGAGGTGGAAGGATCGCCGGAGCCCAGCAGGTCGAGGCTGCGGTGGCCAGGAGCGGCCACTGCACTCCAGTCTGGGTGACAGAGTGAGACTCCAACTCAAGGAAAAAAAAAAAGATTTTAATAATATTTAATATATTTTTACATTATTATATAATGTGGCATGTTTTATAATGTCTTACCTTTCGAATTTTGTATATTAATCCTATATGTTCAAGTGGCTGCTAAATCATCAGAACACAAACATTTACAGAATATTTGAACCACTTACATGTTAAGTACTCTTTGGGTCTATTATGCCCAGTGAAAAAGCTGGGACACTAAGGTACCACATGACCTTACAAAGTTTGGGAGCCTCTGGTTTTAAGTCATAGTGCAGAAATGAATTATAAACCCAAGTATGCCTGGCTCTAAATGCTATGCCTATTCAGCAGGGCTTCTTAGATCATTATCTCATCAAGGAATTGCAGAATACAGGTGTGCATGGGATGAACTTGAGTGTGAAATGCTTTTTAGGACTGCTCCATTAGCATAGGAGTTCGTTATTCTCATTCCACTAAAATGGTCAGATTGAACTGACTATCATGTAATCTTGAATCTATCCCTGGCTTTGCCCCTAGCTATGTCACCTGAGCTGGGTCACTTAACTTCTCTGTGTTTTGGGGTTTTAGCTAGGTCTCGCCTGCCTAATAACAGAGATAAGAAAGAAGGTAATTATAAATATCTATAGAGTCTTTAGATGCCAGGCATTGTATTAAGTGTTGTGTATCATTATTTTCATTTACTCCTCAAATATCCTGAAGTTAAACTCTTTTATTATTCCTATTTTATAGATGTGTAAACTGAGAAATAGAAAGGCAAAGCTAACAGAGGTGATCTAACACCAGAACTTATGCTCTTAATCAATGACAAAGGTGATAAGTGTATTGTGTCTTTACAGTCTTAAAAATAAAAAAGGAAAATCTAGTGCCTTATTCATAGTTAGATCTCAGGAGATTCTACGAAAACATCAACCTTCACTAACAGTCCCCATCCAAAGCCTAGAAGTGATCCCCATTTTGAACCAGACCCACTGTTAACCTCTGGAGACACTCTGCTTCCTGCTGAATCCCTACAGATCTGTGATCAAGGCAGGCAGTCACAATGGCTTGGAATAGGGTGAGCAACCAGGGCCAGATATAATCTCTACTTAGGCAAGGCAAAGAGGCCTAGAAGAAGTCTGAATCAAGAGCCAGTCACCCTGCTACATATTTCCCATCTGCCTGTAGCTCTCCACACTGCAGCTCTTCCTTCTATAGCGAGATTCAGTTTCCAAAGAAAACCAGTGTATATAGGAATAGAACTGCTCTTTTACACAGGAAAATCCTCTGACTCAATGAAAATAGGAAAGGAGATTAGCAGCATTCAGAGTATAAAAAGTCAGGGGAAAACGTGAGAAATCAGTAGTCTGTTGATATGAACAGCAGAGTGACATTTAAACTGGACAAGGAGACCCAGGAGATCACGTTCAAGCATTTCTTTAAGGCAGAGAGATACCATCTCATTCAAGTTTCTGCCCTTGCCTGGAAAATACTCTTACAGCTAGAAATAAAAAATGAGGCCTTTCACAAAAAGTGTTTACAACCTATAGTTTTGGGATTTGATTTTTAAATGAAGATTTTGGAAACTGTCCTGTTGGGGATTTATACATTTTTAGAGGTGGGGATAGGATTGGAAACAGTGGACCAAAACATATACTGAGGATACTTGGTAATAAAATGTATACTTTCTTTTTTAAAGACAAAGAAAAGATTGACCAGAGAGAGCAGCTTGTTAAGTTATATGCCTGGCTCTACCAGCCAACTAAAAGTCTACTTAGAAATTTTTCCTGAAGGGATGGCTGACTGCTTAGCAGCTGTTCTTTTTACATGGTTTCCTTGGGACTTCATTAGCTTCACATGGATCAGATTTGTCTAATTGAGAAACTAAAATATTTAGAAGTACTAGAGGAATGGGCAGCCTACCCAGATGGAATTAAATTTTGTGTTAATATTCAACAAAGGTTGCTGTTTACCAGGTATTTTCTTTCTTTCAGCCCCAATATCTTGACCACCATAATCACAAAGGGACCTAACAGTTCAAACATCTCAAAGCAACGGTACTTGGAAGTGTTCTTTAACTCATGATCTTTGTGACAAAAACAGAAGAGTTGATTGAGAATGATTACTAACATTTTTAGTACCTCTGCTGGCTTACTATTGCTATACACAGAGCTTGCTATACATTAACTCATTTAAATGTCAAAGCTGCTTTCAAGAGCTTCCAGCCACAAAGTAACTTGTACAAGTTTAAATTTTGTGACTAGTGTAGTCTTAATTGATGAACTGTCCAAGTGCTTTCCAACTTCCTTTCTTGACATGAGGCACAGAAAAACATTTTTTTATTGCATCCTGTGATAAAGATATGCAACTGGTAAAGGCTAGAGGACTGATGGAATCAGCATCATGACGTCAATTTTGAGTGGAGCAACTTCCCAAGCTTCTCTGATCTTTCTGCCAGAGGATTACTAGTTCTATCCCTTGCCTCAGGAAGGTTTTTTCCTTTGATCTAGTTTTCTCCACTTTTGCAGAAAGTATGATCTTCACTGTTGAGTCTTCATGAATAGTTTTGCTTCCCTTTAACATACTCTGCCAATACTGGTTGTCTGCTACCAATTAACAGGGGTGTCTTTCATGATACCACAGCTCCTGGGTGTATCCTCTCTCTTGCTTTCTCACTCTGGACCTACAGAGACTGAGTGCTCTCCAGGTCTTCAGGTTAAAGACAAGAATTTTTAATCCTGTTATTGATTACAGAAAACCTCCAAGATGGACATCATTCCCCTTTGGTGCAGGTCCATACACTTCCTATATGACATAGTTAGCATTTCTTTAGGACAGGACTTGGCAACCTTATTTTGTAACGGATCAGACAGTAAATATTTTAGGTTTGGCATGTCACATGATCTCTGTTTCAGCTATCCAACTCTGTCATTGCAGCATGAAAGCAATCACAGACAATATGTAAATAAATAATCATGATTGTGTTCCAATAAAGCTTTATTTATGATAACAAGTATTAGAAAACATTTGGCCTACAAGGTCAGATTTAGCCCATGGGACTACTCTGATTCCCACAAGGAAATCACTAGTTTTGTCATTACTTTCTTTAAGGGTGAAGGCAAGCGATTACTTTTTAATCATATCATATATTCTAGCAATGGTCAACCGTGATCTGCCTTTTGAAAGAGTATATTTTGCGGTCTTCACTTTTATCCTTCTCTGCAACTTATTTATGATAATATCTCTGAGTAGCTTTGCTTCTATTGGGATTCTTTCTCTGTATCTTCCTCTGTCTCTAATAACTGACCACAAGGTTTTTAGGTAGGGAATGGTGCAGCATTATTAAAAGGCATCAACATCAGTAGACCTAGGTGCTGGTTCTGATGCTGCTATTTACTAATTCCCTGATGTTGATTCCTCTGAGCATGTTCATACCATATCTGTATAGCAACACACCTCACAGGGTTACTGGAGAGCCAAAGGTACTAACAGCAGGAGTTTTGATTCTGGCTTCTACCTCTTGCTAGATCTGTTATCTAGAGCAAGTTTCCTAACTGCTCTAGACCTCAGTGTCATTGCCTGTAAGATAGAATGAGACCTTGTAAAAATTAAATGACATCGTATATGCAAAGTGCTCAATGCAGAACTTTGTGCACAGTCTATATAACTAGTATAAGTTTTATTTTTATTTATCATTATATTTATGATAGTAATGGAATGTTTCATAAATTACAAGCCAGCGTACACATCAACACACAATGTCTAAATTACCTTGTCTTCCACCATCAAATATATTTGACTACTTAAATAAGAGAGCTTATTTTATTTTGCACATTTGCTTTCTTTTTCTTTTCTTTTCTTTTTTTCCCCCTGGGTCAGAGTCCTCTTGTTCTGCTCCTCAGGCTAGAGTTCAGAGGCATGTTCACAGCTACCACATCCTTGACCTGAGTGGTTCAGGCAATCCTTTCATCTCAGCCTTTCAAGCAGCTGAAACCACAGGTGGGCACTACCATGCCTGGCTATTTTATCTATTTATTTATCTAGCTATTTATTTATTTATTTATTTATTTATTGTTGAGATGAGATCTCGCCTTGTCACCCAGGCTGGGATTGAACCCCTGGGCTCAGGTAATTCTCTCACCTTCACCTGTAGGTGAAGGTGAATACAAGCCTGGGTGACAAAATGCTGGCATTATAGGCGTGAGCCACCTCACCTGGCTCATTTGCTTTCTTGAGCTAGAAACTTGGGTGATGGGATGCCATTGCAAGCCATTGGAGACCTAGTTTCTTCTAGAAATTGTATTCCTGTAGGTCCATTCGAAAAGTTAGAGGAAGGCTGTATGACCCAACTGAGGTCTTTTTTCCTCTGATTAAGTTTGAATCCTAAAACACCAATAAATTGAAAACAGCTTCCATCTTGCTACAGTTCTGGAATATTTCAACACAAAATTCTTTATGATCCTTGTTTTTTTTCTCTCTCTTCTCCACCCCAAGAATCTCTGAAAGCAATTTTTAAAACTTAACATGCAATGTAAAAATGAATCCCTCATTAATCACATAATCACATTCCTTCTTAGAAAGTAGCATGGTTGGAAAACTGTAATAGAAAGACCCAAGACTCATATAAGATGGAGAGTTGGGGCAAAAGCAAAAGTAATAACTTTTAATAATTTTAAACCATGATTGACACAAGTTTTAGAGGCTCTTTGTTTCTAAAATAAACTGGATTTATGCAAAAAATTTATAAGAAGGTTGATGCCAATCTACTTCTTGTTTCTTTGTGGAGGGCTGATTTTTTTTTCTTCTTCTTCTTCCTGGAAACTTCTCCTGAATCATTCTCTATGATTTCAGGAAATTTTGCTAATTTTCTAAAGACATCATAAAATTTGAGATACATTCTCTCACAGGCTCTGTTGTCTAGACTATATTTCTTCTTTCAGGGTTTTGTTTTGTTTTAGAGTTTTTAAATCGGCATTAACTATCTTTAAATTCAAAATAATTTATTTGTGCCTGCCTCTTTTTTTTTTTAAATTTCCACAAGTAAAATGCTTTAAAATTTTACTGAAAATGAAAAGTGCCATTTTTCTGGACTTAATATTCTCTTATGAAATGGTGTTACAGAAATACATAGCCTATAGAGACAATAGCAGAGGTTATATCCTGTAAAGTCCTGTTCCACCCATATAGGCAAGAGAAAGAATTCATACCAACAGTTGTTTAGCTCTTCAGCATATGTATTTTAATTGGACATGAGTATTTTAAAATTTTAAGCTGGCATTTTAAAATTTTATAAGAAAAAAAAATCTAGATTAGAGAGCAGCAAATTTTATCTGTTAAGGGCCAGATATTTTAGGCTTGAAAGTCCATGGGTCTCTGTCACAAATACTTTACTCTTCCATTGTGGGGAGAAAGCAACCATAAGCGACGTGTAAATAAAAAAAAGTATGATTGTGTTTCAATAAAACTTGATTTGCAAAAACAAGACTTTGGCCCTAGGGTAGTAGATTATAGGTACCTGACTTAGATTAGCACCTCTCTTGTGGGAGTAGGGAGTGGGAAAGGGAACCCAGGAGATCAGCACCTCTGAGTCTGTGTTCCCTCATCATGGTCACAGCCTCGAGCCAATTAACAATTCTTAGTTTTAACCATTCATAATCCGTATACTGCACCACAGTCCCCGCTACTCCCTATGACCTCCCAACCCAGCCTACTTGCTTCATTAGCAATGCTTATCTGGCCGCTGTAGGATTTAAACTCTATAACTCTGATACAAGGGATAAACTGAACCATGCATATGCATAATTATTGGCATATAAATAGCATACATTATCTTAAAAGTTCTAGTGGGCCAAAGTGTGAATGGCAACACAGCAATTAGAAAGAAACTGATATGTACGCAGTCAGCAATTCGGTTGGCTTTGTTTGATGGAGCACTGCTTTTGAAGCTGTGGATATAATCCCTATTCTTGGAGTGTTTAATATTCTGCACACATTCAGGAAAACGAAATGTTGGGTACATGTTATATATGATGGGAGCTAGATGCTGTTCATATTTAAATATCTTATGCCAGTGTTTGGGATCAAGTGACAGGACAAAGTTTCTCAAAGGCTGGTGACTGTACTATTTGCATCAGAATTATGAGGGGTGGGAAGAAAACATGCTTATGATTAGATTATAACTGCAAATGCCTAGGCCCACCACAGGTTTCCTAAATTAGCCTTGTAGGCTCTGTATTTTTAAAAAGTCCCAAGGTATTTCTTATGCACTATAAAATTTGCAGAACCGCTCCCATAAAACAAGTGCAGGAACTGTACTTCCTGTTTGTTTATTGAATGTAATTTAAATTCCTTTTTAACAGAAAAGCAGCAGGATATATCTTCAGAACAGACTCAATTACATGTTAGAACATTTATTCCGGATACAATCAAGCATTGATGAAGAGGTGGTTTATCTGCATCAGAAAGAGCTCCACACTGGGTCTTCTAATAACTAGCTGTGTGGTCTTGGACCAGCCACTAACCCATTCTGGTGTCAGTATTCTAATCCGAGGGCAGAAATGAGAGCATTACTAAGAGATCCCCAAGACCCTTTGCAGTTGGAACATTGACTTTGAAATTCTATGGAAGAATTTGTAGGCTGGAACATATGTGTTCTCATATTTTATTAGTGAGGTGGAAGGAAATTATTCTCTCCTAACAGGTGTTTCAAATGTATTCCAGTCGAGCAAGGCTTCCCACTTTTGGCTGCACATTGATATCCTACAAGGAGCTTTTTAAATTCCTGATGTCCAGGCCGTGCTCCAGATGAACGAAATCCAAATCTCTGGAGCTGGAACCCAGGCATCATTATTGTCAAAGTTCCCAGGTGTTTCTAATGTGCGGTCCAGGTAAGAACAGCTGCACTAGAGCAATGACAACCAAAGTTACTTAATTACAAGAATCACTTGGGCTGCTTGTTAAACTTGCAGGGGCTCAGTTCTGTCCTAGACAATCTAATTCATTGAACCTGAGATAAGTCCTGGAAATCTGTGTTTTTAATAGGCACCGAAGGGTATTATTGTAATCAGATGAATTTGAGGAAACACCACACCAGAGAATTGCCTTAGTGAATCAGATTCAGTCTGATATAGGGTGTTTTCTTCTGTCACCATAGGTTTATATTTGGAAGGGGCCCATTTACAAGAGACAGAGAAAAACAAATGGAAGTTTATTAACATGCAAATTTCCTATATACATAGGAGTCATCCAAAGAATGAGTAGTTTTCTAAGAGTGGCATTGAATGTTAGCTTGTATAGCATCTTCATTAAAGTATAGTTAATTTTAGAGAAGTGGTAAGACAAAGGAAAAGGACATTGAGTTTGTATGGGTGACAACTTGAGGCAGAAGGCAAAAAAAAAAAACCAAAAAGGCAGATAAGGCTAGTTACTACAGCTTGTTTTTTTGTTTGTTTTTTTGAGTTGGAGTCTCACTCTGTCGCCCAGACTGGAGTGCAGTGGCTGCTCCCGGCCACCAGCCTCGACCTGCTGGGCTCCGGCGATCCTTCCGCCTCAGCCTTCCAAGTAGCTGGAACTACAGGCAGGCGCTACCACACCCAGTTCATTTTCGATTTATTGTAGAGATGAGGTCTTGCCAGGGTGCCCAGGCAGGTCTTGAACCCGCGGGTTCAGGCAATCCACTCACCTCAACCTCCCAAGGTACGGGATTACAGGCTGAGCCACTGAGCCCGGTTACTACAACTTGTTAACGTAGATTCCTCGGAGTCATCTTCAGGCCAACCGAGGGGCTAACCTGTCTTCAGTGATTAACCTTTGTGCTCCCTGGCAGTGACGGAGGCAGGCAGGATGTCTGTTGTCTTTGCAAATCTTTGTCCTATTTCTAGGCAAATAGAGGGAAGGCAGAGAGCTCTCCTACATCTGCTGCTTCTTAGTGGTATTCAGTTCAACCATTTTTCCTGTTGTGGGACAGCCTATTCTGTTCCTTCACACTGAGAAGTAGAACTTACAAAGAGCATTAAACAATAAGGGTGTATAATAGAAACAAGAATACACATTTTGGGGAGAAGCTGGGGAAGTAAGGAAAAGAAGTTGAAAGATCTGAGAAAATTCACTAACCATTCTCCTGAGCTCTTAGAGGTAGACATATAGGAGCCTGCAAAGGAATATGATGTCAGGGAGGAAATAAAATTTCTCAGTTCTCATAAATTTGTCGCTGGGACAGATTCCTAGAACACAAGACAGATTAACAAGAGAAAAACAAGCAACTTCATTAACATGCAGCATACATCATGCAGGGAGAACATCAGTGAAGGGTAACTCATGGCAGTGGCTTAGAACTCTGGCTTATATAAGCGTCTTTAACAAAGAAGAATAAATGTAGAGCAGTGACAAAACAAAGGAAAGTAGTTTTAGGTTTTCAGAGGTGGAAAACTGGGGAGGTAAATAGATGGAAGTAAATTTATGGCATAAAGTTTGTTTGTAGATTCTTCTGGTGCCATATCTGAGCTGATTGTATACAGGAGAGAATGTCTATAACCTACTTAGGTAGAAAAGGGAAGGATAGAGAGAGATCTTCTTCTCTTTTCTGCTTTTTAATTGTGTAGGTCAAAAATATTTATCAAAAAGTCATATTTGGGGGTGGCATATTCTGGTTTTTTTTGAGGAGAAGGCAGGTACCACTGCCACCATGGGATGACAAAAGAGAACTGGCAGAGAAGTGCGTGGAAGACTGTTGTCCCAGAGTTAGCAGTGGACCTGGGATCACTGATGGTCAGCAGGATCAGCAATTAGGAATAAGAGCGGGAAGTGGAGCAGGCAAGAGTGATGATGGCCTGGGGCCCACATTGTCATAGTCAACCACCTTTGACTATGATGACCTTCACAGGGTACACAGTTGTCTTTAGAAACTTCTGTTCTGACCATATCTCACTCAGAATCAAACAGCAAAGGAGCCACATTGACCCAGTAATGAACCACCACACTTAGAAAATAGCTTTTTTGTTCCCCTAACATTTTGCCTTTTAGCAAATGAGATTACTCCCTTATCTGTTCTTGAATCATGTGCTCAGTGGAGGAAAAAAGCATACTTCACAGATTTGTGACCTCCTCAGCTGGAATTAAGTCATTTTATCCCTGGCTCTGAGTTTTCACGCAGTTGTCTTCCACCTGCTTTGTGGAATTTATCCAAACATTAGTAGTCTTTGGTCTATCGTTGGACAAATAAGAAATCTGTAGCTTCTTTTTCTTTGGTTTTCTCTGTTCCTAGGAGTCACATTGTGAAGATGATCTCACTTGTATCTTTGTTTGTTAAGTAAAGACTAATATATCCTACTAGCCATTTATAGGTGATTCTCACCTTCTTGTTTTATGCTCTATTGCACAAGCCATCATGTGACTATTGTGGCATGAGAACTATAGTAATAATTTTTATTTGGTGGTTTGAAAGTTTCTGATGCTTTAATGGACCGGGTGTTTCTGAACTAGGTTTATGGATAAGTACATCGTTTTGTATTCATAGCCACTATTTGCTGCATAATCTGGCTTTTCATGCAACAGTGGCTACAGGGAAGTAAGGAACAATAGCGGGAAACCTCTAAATATTCAGGAAAAGGCAGTAAAGTGAAAAACTGAGCCTGAGGCAGAAAGCAGGGGAAGAAGGCCAGTAGGGAAGGAAGAGGAAGTATCTTCCTCAATGACAAGGTCACACAGTGTTTTAGTCTCATGTTGCTTCATCACACGTGATGAATTTCACAAGTGAAATCCACAAGACTTGCTTTATTCCAAGTATGGACTAAAAAAGAGAAAGTGCTATTACAATTCCAGAATTTATCAGCCCTGACTTGAGCAGTAAAAAATGGAGTTTTTAGACAAAACACTGCAACTAATTCCTATATGTTGAGCAGAATGTTTTTGATCTCTAGGCCTTAGCTTTCTCATTATTAAATGTGGTACTTGGACTGGATCAGAGAATACATATTATCAGCCTGTGGACTACATATGTACTAACTGACCCTCAAATTCTGGTTGCAAGGGTTTTTTTTGTTTTTTAATTTTAACTTAAAAAAAATAAACTAAGCTCCACATTTTATTTGCGTTTGGATTTCATTTTTTTTCCTTTTTTTTTTTTTTTTTCCTATTTTCCATCCAAGTACTAAACAAGCCTGACCCTGCTTAGCTTTTGAGATCAGATAAGATTGGGTGAGTTCTGGGTGGTATGGTCATTGACTATTTCCATGATTCAATCTAGGATACCATAGTGCTTTTAGTACAGGGTGATTCTTCAAGTTGAATTGTCAATATATAAAATGAAATATTTCACATAAAGGTGTAGATTTCACACTTGCCTTGAAGGCTTGTGTGATCTGGTAGCAAGGGCCCTGTGTTCCCACATAACAGTGACAAGCTAGAGCCGAGTTGCTAGTGCTCCTTTAGACATGGCATGTGCCTCCATCTTACCCCAGTCTCCACTAATCTATGTTGCCTCCCAGACAATGAGGCCAAGTGGCAGTAGCCATTACCATTACTTCCCCCCTCCTCTGGTTATACACTCAAAAGACTGCAGAACATTTATTTTGCTCATATGTCTATAAAAAGCAAATAATCAATCAAAAGACATTCTGAAAAGACAGTAGGTTTCCAGAAAACTACAAGAACACATTTGAGAAATTAAAAATGCATTTAAATAACTGTTTTAGTTCATTTGTGCTCCTATAACAAAATACCTCAGACTGAATCATTCATAAAAAACAGAAATTTATTTCTGCCAATTCTGGAGACTGAAAAGTCCAAGATCAAGGCACCAGCAGGTCTGGTGTCTAGTGAGGGCTTCTTTCTGCTTCTAAGATGGTACCCTGTTGCTGCGTCCTCCTGAAGGGACAAATGCTATGTTCTCACATGATGAAAGGGACTGAAGAGACAAACTTTGTCCTTTCAAGCTCTTTTATAAGACACTAGTCCATTCATGAGAGCAGAGCCCTCATGGCCTAATTACCTCTTAAAGGTCCTACTCTTAATACTGCTGTATTGGGAATAAAGTTTCAAGATGAAGTTTGCAGGGGATGTAAGCATTCGAATCATCTACTTCACTGATTTACATGATCTTCCTGGACCCTGTGAGAATTTTGGTGTGAAATCCCTAGGCAAGAGCATCTTTTCCAAATCTTTTCATTGTAGACATATGGGAAGTGTGTCTGCATATTTTGACAACCTGGCTAGAATTCTGCAGGAAATTTGAGGGTCCTGAAGACTGGGTCTATAATGCTCTCTTTTTAAACTCCCTCTTATGGAGTGTAGGAGTTCCAAGCCCCAGGCCCTCAATCAATGTAGTTCTATTTTTGTATTTCTTTAGTTCCTTTAATTCTGGCCTTGGGAAGCCAGAGTGCAGTGTGATTAAGAATATGCACTTTAAATTCAAGCTACCCAGTTTCAAATTGTGGCTTCACCACTTCTGAGGAGTGTGACTTATGTTCAGCCACTTAACCTCCTTTGTCTCAGTTCCTATTTCATAAAATTAGGCTAATAAATAGGACCTAGCCTATAGTTTGTTATGATAGATAAATGAGCTAATATGTGTAAAGGACTTAGAAAAATACCTGGCATGTAGTGAGTGCTTAGTACATAGGAATGATTATTATTACCACCATTATAGCATCACTCCAATGTTGTTAATCCCCATAGTAGCCTTATAAAAATCCCTAGAGCCCAGAATGCTTCATAATTGTGAACGTGGTAAAGTATTATAAGATACAATTTTGTGAGATTGATTGAGCATACTTTATGTAGCTCCAGGGAAAAATTCAGATCAAGTAAGTAAAAGTTAGAGGGAAACAGATGTTGGTTCAATTAATGAAGGCCTTTCTGGTGTTCAAAGACAGAAAGCAATGAAACAGACTGCTTATAAGGTGATGAGCATCCTGGCCCTCATGGTGTTTAAGCACAGATGGAATGATTGTGGCTAGGAATCTTGTAGGGCCACAGTCTAAATTAGTAGTCACAAGCTACATGTGACTATTTACATTTGTTATTTAAATAGGATTTAATATTTGCCTAATTAAATGGAGGTAAATCTTCTAAAAGGACAGATTGACAAGAAATGTTTCTTATTCAGCAACTTACTTGAGTGGAGCCTATCCATCTTCATGAAGGAAATCAAGTGCTCATTATGTATATATTTGTTATAATTGTAATTATTGATAGATAATTGCAGTTAAGGCAGAAGGGTCTGTTTGTTCTCAGAAAAATAACTAGGATTAAATAATTTGGTTCAAATTCTAGCTAAAAAAAATTTTAAAATTAAAATTCACCTCCTCAATTACACTAGCCACATTTTATGTGCTAGTAGCAATAACCACAAGTGGCTAATGGTTCCTTCATTAGACAGCACAAGTATAGACCATTTCCATCATCACAGAAAGTTCTGTTGAATAGTACAGTTATAGAAGGATGCCTTGCACTGGATTTCTGAATCCAGGACTTGGGAAAGATCGACCCAGCAAGCATGGAACTGGACTAAAGAAGAAATAGGGATACTCGGTGGTACAGCACTTCCCCACTTCCTTGATTTCAGACTTATACATGGCCCTAGGCAAAGCATTGCTTCTGAATCTCAGTTTCCCCATCTGTATAATTAAAACTTGCCTCAAAGAACGGTTATGAGTATAGATGGATAAAATTCAGGCTCAGCATGTGGCACGAGGCAGGGCACACACATGCTTCAGTTCTTTCTCCTGAAGGGAAGACATCATGTAGAATGAGAAACCTCAAGTCCAGCAAAGCAGCCACTTTGTATCAGCCTCCCAAAAAGCAGGATCTTTCAAAAAGTAATAGCCACCATCAAAGAGTACTTTACCATGTATCAGGCACTGAACTAAACTCCTTACATATGTTATCTCATTTAATTCTGACCACCCTTCTGTGAAGTGGCTACTCAAACTGAGGATACTAAAGCTAAGAGAGATGATATGATTTGCCCAAGGTTGTAAAGGTATCTACAAAATTCAAATGCAGCATCTTTTGGCTCAGGATGACTGCAACTTATAAAAGTTTGTAAATATGGAACATTACAAATACATATATACAGATACTGTGCTAAGCACATTAATGCCTTATCTCATTTAATCCTTATAGCTATGTTATAGGTGAAGAATTCTTGTGGATTTAAATGCCTTGCTTAACAATTTATACTGAGGAACTGACACAGCTGGTATTTGGACTCAAATCTCTCTAGCACCAGGTGTTTTACATCCCAGTCTAGCATCATTATTTATAAACAGATGAGCAAAATCTCTGGGTTGATGTCACTATGGCCTTTGTCATACAGAAATAAAGATGTGTATGTGTCACCTCTTGCCAATGACATTTTAACTCTTACAGAAAAGAATTGCATCTACAATGTTTCTTCTATGTCTTTTGGAACTGTACAGAACACACAAGGATTCAATATTTGCCTAATTGAATAGAGGTAAATCTTCTAGAAGGACAGATTGACAAGAAATGTTTCCTATTCGGCGACTTACTTGAATGGAACCTGTCCATCCTCATGAAGGAAAGCAAGCACTCCTTATGTATATATTTGTTATAATTTTAATTATTGATAGATGCCTGCAGTTAAGGCAGAAGAGTCTGTTTGTTTTCAGAAAAATAACTTGGATTAGGAGCAAGCAAAAAGTACTAGGCAGATGTAGGACCCCTCAGTATTTTCTGGTTTTATTTCGTTGTTATTGTTGTTGTTTAATTCCTTGAAAAGCTATGGTGACAGTTGTTTACTTTTAGGCAATCTTCACCCCTTCTGTTGTGAAGATAGACCTCTGCACACTAGTCAATGTACTGATTCTCTGCTAAGCCAGCCAAGTAGAAACTCCAGTCAGCTAAACAATTGGTTAAAGTGTTACCGAGACTAAACACACAGGGAGGAAAAGGCTCTTGGCAATTGTATTCTTTCCAAGCATTCTGATTCTTGTTTGTTGTGCAAAAGGCAGCCTGAGTGTGGACTGAACAGACAGTTTTATGTCCCTTTTAGAAATATAAATGTCCTTAAGCTTGTGATTTTTCAATTATATTTGTTTACATTCCAAAGGAATTATGAGGAAGATGGTTCATTCTATTTTAGATTTTTGATCTTGCAAATTAAAGAGAGAATTTTTCTTTAAAAGATGATATGATATCAAATTATGAAAGGCTTCAATCATTGCACAAAATGTTAAAATACGCTTTCCATGTTGGTTCATGTGTTTTGTTGCTGTTTTTACAAAAATATTATATATTTGTTAAATAGATTGTCTTATCAGTGAGTTGTTTTGGTAGTATTTTCAGGGAGCAGACATTTAACAAAGCTGTTTATTCTTGAGGTAATAAAGCTAAAAGTCACATCCTGCTACCAGGATTACTGTTAGCAATTAGATGTGTATATTTTCAGAGATTTTTCTACACTTATATGAACTTTCTGTAGACATAATTTTGAATTATTTTTGCAAAAAAAAGGAATCATTCCAGTTCTATGTCTTGATTTTCCATATCTTTATATCCTGGAGACCTTTCCATGTCTTCTTATTAATCTAATGATCACATTTATAATTTAATGCCCAAAACAGGCTGTAATTAGTGAGGGCATGCCATATGTAAGACTCTAAGATATTTACATCTTTTATCACATTAGCATTTCAGTAAATTTCAGTCTATTATTGTCTCTATCTTACAGGCAGGGAAACTGAAGCTTGAAAGGTCAAGCAACTTGCCCAAGACAAACTAGGAACTGGTAGACTCTCTCAACTACTACATAATATATAATATGACTGTACTTTCTAAATGGTTACATATTATTCCAGCATATATATGTCTCATTATCCTTCCAACCTGTCAACTGGAATGACCCAATTCCTGTCCTATTGCCCACACATCTTTCCCAAATCTGGTCTACTCTCCCTCCACGTAACTGCAGCTACTCACAGCCCCCATCTGGAGTTATTGCTGGTGAATAAATACCGCCTTTCTTTTAAAATAAGCCTTATAACCTTCAGGATTCCAGAGCCTATGGCATGTATTAGTGATACAGCTATGTTTCTTGGGTATAGATGTAAAAAAAATTCACAGTGGCATTATGGAGAAGACAATAATCCTTCTATGACCATTATTTAAACTGCTGGCACCCATTGGAAAGTCTGAATTGATTTTCTGCTCTTAGACCTCAATCTGCCTAAGAAATTTAATCCTGCCTAAAGCAGAGATTACCCAATATGTAGAATTAATCAGGTATCATCTTCCGTCAAGGTTATGGCTAATCCTCCGCTAAAATATACCGGACTCTCACAACTATAACAAAATATCTCTTTCTTGCATGAATCTGTTTGTCATCATAAGCTTTGTGCCCAGTGCCCCATTGCCTACTCTTGGACTTGATACCATATTAATTATAAATCCCTTTGCCATGGAGAGATTTTTTTGTTGTTCACACAAGTTACAAATATGTAAAATTTTTGCTCTGTGGCTAAAGGTAAATACTCTCAAAACCATGCTAATCAGAAATTGCAGAATAGATTCCAGTAACACTTGGATTGACCACTGTGGAAGCAGAATAATGCCCCCCCACCAAAAAAAATTTTAAAAATGTCCCCTTCCTAATCCCAGCACCTGTGAATGTGTCCATTTTCATGACAAAGGAAAGTTAAGGTTGCAGATAAAATTAAAGTTGCTAATCAGTTGATATTCTTTTTTTTTTTTTTTTGGAGTTGGAGTCTCACTCTGTCACCCAGGCTGGAGTGCAGTGGCCTGCTCACAGCCACCGCAACCTCAGCCCGTTGGGCTCAGGCAGTCCTTCCACCTCAGCCTTCCAACTAGCTGGAACTACAGGCATGTGCCACCACGCATAACTAATTTTTTTGATTTATTGTGGAGATGAGGTCTCGCCAAGTTGCCCAGGTTGGTCTCAAACCCCTGGACTCATGCAATCCTCTTGCCTCTGCCTCTCAAAGTGCTGGGATTACAGGTATGAGCCACCACACCCAACATTTGTTTATTTTTAAATAGGTGAAGTGACCTGGAATATCTGGGTTGGCCTAATAAGTTTCCTTAAAATGAAAAAGGGAAGAAGAAGAGAAGATTGGAGTGATATGGTGAGAGAAGGACTCAATCTGTCATTAGTGGTTTTGAAGGAGAAGGAGGCCATGAGACAAGGAATGAGGCCTCTAAAGCTGGAAAGGCAAGGAAGAGGATTCTCCACTGGAGCCTCCAGAAAGGAACACAGCCCTGCTGACACCTAGAATTTAGCCCTGTGAGATCTATGTCCAACTTGTGAGCTACCTAACTGTAGGAGAGTGAATTTCAAGTCACCAAGTTTGTAACAACAGCATAGGAAACTAAGACACCAAATATCCCTTCAAAGGACATGAAATCATGGCTGGAGCTAAACTTTATTTCAATGTCAAAGCAGAGGGCTTTTTCCATCAAAGGAATCAAAGGAACTGCCTTTCTGTTTTTATAAGGAGTCATTTTAAAAAATATATTCTTAAGGACCTTGAAATGAGACACGCTTAAACAACATGAATAAATTGAACATGAAAATACAAGTCTTTTTTTTTTTTTATAAATCATATATTAAATGGGCTGATGGGCTCACCATTCTGGTTGTGTGTGTTTTTTAGACTCTCATTTATATTAGGATCAGGGTATCTATGCCACTCCATTATTTGCAGCTATGACTACTGTATTGGTACAGATTTTCCCTCTTGAATAATAAGAGTAAATAACCAACTTCAATAGCGCTTCAATTCCATGCCTCCTAATAAGTGTCATGGTGATTTGGCAGAGAGTGTTTATTCTACAGATCTTCACAGAGGCCTGTGACATCTGGAGAACCCTTTGACTGTACCTCTAATAGCAGCCCTTTGAGCAACGACTTGAACAAATGCAAGATTTTTCTGATTATTAATGTAAATGGTTAGTAGAACATAGGTGATTATCTTCCCTATGAGGCTGTTTGCCTAGTTACAGCCATAATATGACATAATATACAACCGTGGCATCTAGTAATTTTGTTGACACAACCAATTCATGTTTTCCTCAAAGAGCAGAATGCCATTTTTACTTGTTACCCAACATTTAAAGACAAAGGAACCATGAGTAGAGCTAAGGAACCATGTGGAAGCTAAAAAATAATCTTACAGAGATAGAGAATAGAATGATAGATATCAGAATCTGGGAAAGGTTTGTGGGTTGGGAGGAGTTATAAAGAGAGGTTGTTTAGTGGGTAAAATGTAAAGTTAGATAGAAGGAGTAAGCCCCAACATTTGAGAACAGAGTAGGGGGACTATAGTTAGCAATGATGCATCGTATGTTTCAAAATAGCTAGAAAAGAGGACTTGAAATTTTCTCAACATATAGAAATGATATTAATCCTCAAAGTGGTTTTCAAAAGTGAAAGCTACTAGATTAGCTACTCAGTGGTTATATCATTTAGTGTAGTAGTTGTTGTTGTTTTTTATCACAAATGCTCACTCAGCAGATTGAAAATTTCAAATTGGTACCACTAATATTGTCATAGTTAGTCACTTGAAATACTGTCTGAATACATAATTATGACATATGCTACTATTTAAATTCACAGCTTGGACTCATTTGAAGATACAATAATGCTAAAATCACTGATTCATTTGGAAATGCTCACATTTTGTGCAGAAACAAAATCACCACACTATGCATTAGCTTGTTGACAACATATTTCAACCATTAAAAAATGTATTAATATCAGTTATTATTAATGGAATATTATAAAGAGCTAGTGAGAGGCTTTTAAATCACTAAGTTTAATGTTCACAGGAGATATATGTTTTCAGTCTTTTCTAAAAGTAAGAAGATGGATAAAAGTGTGGTAAAATTTTATGCTAAAGAAGTAATAAGAAAAAATGCAGTTTTGCTGAAAACTCAAATTAATTACTATCATCTGAGGAATGATCTCACAATAGTCTTCAAGTATTTAAAAAATTCTTGTACAGTATAAGTGGGAAAGCTTTATTCATTGGCTATCTCTACTAAGTGTTGAGCAAGAAAAAACAGGGTATGAAAGAAGAATAAAATCACGTCATTTGCAACAACATGGATAGAACTGGAGGTTATTATGTTAAGTGAAATAAGTCAGGCACAGAAAGAAAGATTCTCTGTGTTCTCTCACTCATATGTGGGATCTAAAAAATAATCTTACAGAGACAGAGAATAGAATGATAGATATCAGAATCTGGGAAAGGCTTGTGGGTTGGGAGGAGTTATACAGAGAGGATGGTTAGTGGGTAAAATGTAAAGTTAGATAGAAGGAGTAAGCCCCAACATTTGACAGCAGAGTAGGGGGACTATACTTAGCAATGACGCATTGTATATTTCAAAGTAGCTAGAAAAGAGGACTTGAAATTTTCTCAACATATAGAAATGATTTTAATCCTCAAAGTGGTGGATACCCCACATACCCTGACTTGACCATTATACATTCTATGCATGTATCAAATGTTCATGTGTACCTCATACATATGTAAAACATTTTGCATACATTTAAAAAGAAAAGAATAAGTACGGTCAAACTGCACCCTTGGGTATGACACAGCAAGAGCAAAGAAGAGGAAACCAACATTTCACAAGTGTGTACTATATGTAACCTGCTGTGTTAAGTGATTTTTCACATGATTTAATTTATTTGTGACACTAAAGTCTGTGAGGTATGACTTATTTTCATTTTACTGGTGATATTGAGTCTCTGAGAAAATAATGAACTTACTTGAGTTCACAGAGCTAGTGAGTTTGCAGAGTTGTCTAAATCCAAAATCAATGAACTTTTTAACACAGTGTCACTAATCCACTAACCAGTCCTATCATCCCCCAACTTAGCACTATATGATTTTTTTTTAATGAGAATGGCTGTCTAATAGAGGGGGTAAAATGTCTTTTACATCTTTCTTTCAATAGAGAATCAAGCTATAATGTTGAGTTAGATTTTGTTGGTATGGAGTTTGTGGATTTAATTTAACACATGTCTACTGGACACCTCCTCAATGTGCAAACTTCTGCTGCTTTCTGAAGAGGATTGAAATGTGGTTTCTGTCCTTGGTTTCTCAGGCTTAGAGGAACTACAAGGTGACTTGGGCCCAAACCATAATGGGCGTCTATACCAACTAATGCGAGAGTGAAGAAGGGAGGCTATTATTAACTTGCAAGTTAATAATGGAGATGGCACTCTGACTGGGTCTTGGGTGATGAAGCAATTCTCATACTGAAAGGGGAGAGATGGCATCTTAGGCTAGGGAAATAGTACAGAGAAAAATCACAGTTTGGTTTGTTTGTAAAAAAGAACAGGAATTTAAGTTCCTTATAGGAATGGAGGACAAATGCAGTTAGGTCATTTCTGTAGAGAATGCAGACCCATAAGGAGTTTCTAAGGAGGGGTTACATAATAGCAGACTGTTTGAGGGCTTTGATATGTGAAGGCAGGACCAAAAATCTGGGTGACGAGTAGTTGATTACAATTACCTGGATGATTATAATCTCTAGGAAAGAAATGATACAGGTTGAAAGCAGGGTCTACAAATGTGTGTAGTTCTAAGCACATTTTACTTTGAAATTAAATGCAGGGCATACGTCTTAATAAATAATGAGAAATAAAATGAAAATATAAACAGTTTTAAAGCATCTTAATCCCAAATTAGTTTTCTTCTCCATTTTAATGATGTAAAGCTTACCCCATAGGTTCTTTCTAGTAACACAGTTCAAGGGTTCTAGTTTTAAAATTGGTTGAACCAAATTTTTCTCTATTTTGGACTAATATGGAGCTAATATTGATAATTATCTAACAGAGAATCTGATGTCACTCTTTCCACTAGTTTATGATTTTCACACAATTCCTGGCTCATGTTATTACAAAGTCTGAAAGCCCATATTAGAGTGCATACCTGTAGGTACTCAGCACTTGTTAACTTGGGAAGAGTGAGAAGGAAGAAGTATTTGAGCTGAGCCTCGGTGGATGAATGAGATTTGCACACTTAGATGAGAAGGAAGTGACTTCGAGATGAAGAAAATGAACCACAAGGGGCCTGGGTTGCACCATCTCTTCATTTCATCTTTTGTACCAGGACCTGTGCTAAATGGCTTACATAAGTTATTTCATGTAAGCTTTGGAGCAAATCTTACAAGGTAGATAACATTGTTTCTACTTGATAGAAGAGAAAACCAGTCCTCAAGAAGCTGAGTGACTTTTCTTAGGCTTCATAGCTATTACATAAAAAATACGAGAATTCAAAGTTAAAACAAGACACACACACACACTCTTGATCTTTAGACTGTATTGCCTTATCCAATTCAGGTCCAAGACATTTTTAACTCTTCTAACCATTTCCTGAGAAAATGCAGTTTAAAGGAATCATAAATAAGAAAAATGTTTGCAATTTTTAAAATGCCTTCTGCCTGATTTTCTTTAAAAGACCCATCCTGGTTCTTTTTTTTTTTTTTTGAGTTGGAGTCTCACTCGGTCGCCCAGACTGGAGTGCAGTGGCCGTTCCCAGCCACCACAGCCTCGCCTGCTGGGCTCCGGTGATCCTTCCGCCTCAGCCTTCCAAGTAGCCGGAACTACAGACATGCGCAACCATGCCCGGCTGATTTTTTGATTTATTGTGGAGATGAGGTCTTGCTGCCCAGGTGGGTCTCGAACCCACGGGCTCAGGCAATCCACTCACCTCAGCCTCCCAAAGGCACGGGATTACAGGCTGAGCCACCGAGCCCAGTCATCCTGGTTCTTTTAAAAGAAGTAAATCAATATGCATTGGCTCATTTTCTTACCTGGAATAACCAATGAAACCCTCCAATACATACAAACAAAAAAAAGAAGTTATAGCTTTTTTTCTTTATGGGTATCAAAACAAAGATTCAGGCAGCCTTGCTGGATTTCTCAAGGTTACAACGATGCCAACATAAGTTTTTACCCATTTCCCTACTCTCAGGGGTCATATTGCCTCTGTCTTGTTCAACATGCCATGAAAAACTGTTTCCAGCTGATAGATTTGGGTGGCTCAAAAGCCTGAGCTACTAGAGGTTAGGAATCTCGGAAATGAAGATTGCACAGCGTGTTTGAGAGTAATTGCACACAGAAAAAAGCTGAGAAATTTACCCTCTGGGGCTGAAAGGAATGACAACAGAAAGTGAAATCAGAATTAAGTGTAACTGAGGCCTTGTTGCTATCTCCCACCTCAGCTTTAAGTCAGTGGTTAGGACAGAAGAATCCAGCTATACAAATATCCTGTAGTATTTGTTTAAAATACAGATCCCTGGGCTTCAATGCAGACTTGCTGAGTTAGTGCTTTCCAGAGAGAGGCCAGGGAACTAGGTACTTAACAAGCACTTTGGGAGATTCCAGCAGAGAATCTTAGGAAACGATGATTTATGGCAATTATTATTTACACTCTGTAGCCTGGACATTGCATTTGATTTAGAAGGAACATCTCCAAAATTTCAGGAAAGAAGTTACAAAACGACAAGAGGAGCTCTTTAAAGAAGGATTTGGTGCAAAGACTTAATTAAAGAGGATAAGGATAAAAGAGAGAAGTATGCATTTCAAGGAAAACATTTCTAGAGAAACATATTAATCCTATAAACTCATGAACATATAAGTTTAAAGTGCATAAACATAAGTTTCTAAGGGAAACTTAGATGTATATCTAAGAATAGCATAGACTATATATTCTTCAATTCTCTTTTGTCATTGTGAATTTGGGGTAAAACTAACTGAAATAATAATATCGCTTAATATGTTCCAAGTGATGTTCTAAAGACTTTCCATATAGTAATTCTTACATTAACTTTAGAAACTTCACAAAAATTCTTTGAAGTGAATATTATTTTTATCCTCATTTTATAAATAGAGAAACTGAGGCACAGAGAAGTTAAGTAGCTTATCCAAGGTCACACTGACAGAAAGTGTAGCAAGGCAGGGATTTGAACCCAGACATTTGTCTGTGGAGTCTCTGCTACATAAATCCTTTATTTTGGATTACAATCAGACTGTCTGTAAAGACCTTGATCATAAAGCTAAAAAGACTCCTTTTATGGAGGAGAGCACAGGTGGCAGTAATAGTTTTGGTAATGTTTATTGCAGCAGCTTATATATACTAAGCAAGCTGTGTGCTTAACACTTCATATGAATTTTCATATGAATTACCCAGTAATATGCTGAGGTCCAATTTGCAGATGGGGAAACTGAAGTTCTCATCTAAGATCCACAGTAACCTTAGCAAGATCACACAGATAGTAAATGAAAGATTTAGATTTTGAAAATTGGCCTGTTCTCTGGCCACACTGCCTACTGTTGCTTATGCAGTCAATATTGGTGCACAGAAAAGTTGCAACCCAAGGGTTTTATGTGACTTTTAATGCAAGGACCATGGCTATTGAGGGCATGTCTGTATCTAAATGTATTTGTGAGACTTCCAGATTATAGATGAAGACAAGAAATGTGGTTTGGATGTCTCAAAAATTAAATGAATGTGACATTTTCACCATGAGAGGGGTGAGGAGATGGGGAGGGAGGGGGGACATTGACCCAAAAGAATTAAGGATGTGAGTTACCATGTTGGGCACTTCAAATAAATGTGGGGAGTGAGAATTGCCAACATAAGTTCGAACAATAAGTTCAAACGACAGAGAATTGTCATGAGTGAATGAAAGGAAGTGGCTTGAAATCCTGACCTTCAAAAAAGAGGGCAAGAGGATGCTTGTATAAAAGAGCAATTCATGGTCCTCCTTTAACATCCTTACACCAAGTCCCTGTTTTAGAATCACTACACAATATGGCAGTGATGATTCTTAAGCAGACATGTCTAAAATGGAGACAGGGACTTCATGGGGAAGAAATATAAAGAACCACAAAGTAGTGTAATGTCGTGGATACAAAGGTACTTTCTCCCTTCCTTAGAACAAGGCAGTCTGTGCAGGGCTTCCAAATAGAGGGCTCAAGACCAGACACTTCAAATTTGACTTTGGATTTATGGCAAGTTAGTTGGCTTCTCCAAGCCTAAATTTTACTTTCTGTAAATCAAAAAGAATAATTATCTGGAATTTGTAGATAGTAACTGAAATTAATACATATGAAATGTTAAGTAAAGTGCCTGATGAATAGTATGTGCTGAATAAATAGAACCCCCATTATTATTAGAAATAAGATTTAGGATGAAAAACCAGGAATTATATCTGCCTCTCTAGAGCCTGATCATGTTCAAAGGTATTTGTATTCTGACCTCTGTCAGTTATTATACCCTGTGCATTGACCTTGACTCAGTCAAAGCTTCCAGAACTCACTGTCCACATTCCCCGTACTTCTAAGTTACTTCAGCTTCCTCGCCTCTTTAAGAGGGATAATGATAGTATATACCTCACAGGATGGTTAGTGAATTACTACATTTAAAGCACTTTGGACAGTGTCAGCACATAAGTGATGAGGTTGTCTATATTTAAGTCCACCTGAAGCTTTCATTGGGGTGTTGCTGGCACGGAAGTTTCTCAGAGTGTGATGCATTCTCGTTTCCCTATTGGAAATCAGAATTCTTGTAAATGACCTGTGTCATTCTTGAGTAATCTCAATCCATTTAGCGGTTCTTTGCTTAACTTGGTACAGCCGCCTTATGAAAATCGCAAGATCTCTTTAGACTTTAATAATGTTACAGTGGTGAGATTAAAATGGGGTAAAAGGAAACAAAAATTAGTTCAAACAAAAAATTTTCTCCACCAGGAGGCAGAGAATAAGCATGTTAAGGGTGACACAAGTCGCCTGTAGGCACAGACACAGGGCTGGAAGTGTTGTGTCCATCAAGGTGATGTTTCCAAAATCTGATGAAACTCATGTTGTGATTTAATGGCATACCACCTGAGACACACATTAGCATCACCTGAAAAGAATTTAAAATCTTCTATACCTCAGACAAAATAAAAGGCTGTCGTGGTAAGACGCATGCATCTGCTTGTTTACTTTTTTTGTGTGTTTGTTTTAAAGCTCCCCAGATGATTTTAATATGAAGCCAAGTTTGAGAAATGGAATATAAAAGTTCCAATAAGGCAGATTCTGAGATGGAGACAGAAAAATAAAAGACAATGGCTTGGATGGAGGGAGTGGTTCTATTGTCTGTAAAACGAATGTTCAACATTAACGACTCACTTAGCTGCTGCCTGTATTTAGTGGTGAAACAAATTAACTCAAATGTAAACAGTTTATTTATATGTACACATTTCCATACATTTATTTGAATCCCTAGCAATACTCTAAAAGCTAATTACAATGAAAAATAAGCCATTCTATGTGTAAATATACATGCAATTTTGCCAGTTAATTGCCTGGAATTTTCATTTTGTCCACGTTCCAGAGTGAAAAAACTAGGGAGTTTTTTGAATAAAAAGTTACAGACAATTTGTGCAGTGGTTGAGAATGTTCTCAACCTCACCATTGTTTCTTAGGATCTCGTAAACTAAATTTATGAGATGAAATAAGCATAATGAATTAATATTAGATTAATATAGGTTTTATCTAGTTACCCATCATTCTGTGTTAGAGTTTATAAACAAGGGAGGTACAAACCACTGTGGAATTTGGTCCAATATAGAGAATAAGCATTTTTCACTTCCTGGTAAGAGGTTATCTTTGGGGCACAAGTACAGTGACTTCATCACTACTACAAAATTATTTCTGTTGGATCTTAAAGCTTTTACATATTTGTGGTCCATAGAGATGCCAGAGTCCATGAGAAAATAAAGTTCATTATACAGAACATCATAAGGACATCTGGAATGTCAGGCTGTTCACTAACCAGAGAACATCTTGAAATTTTTAGCATTCTTTATAATAAGGGGGGAAAAAACACAGGAGTTTTAGACTATCTTCCCTACTGCCCTCTTTCAACTCCTCAGCATCTTTTTAAAAAAATTTACTTATGTGCACAGGTAAATGTGGAAAGAGGAACACAAAATAAAAAACCGCTCCATCTGTACCACCAACATCTTCCTGTACCCATCCTCACCTAGACAAGGGAAACTGGGGGCAACACATTCATGGAGTTAGTTAACATTTAGAAGAAAGTATCATATAAGAACATATTGTGAATTCACTGCTTATACCTATATTGCTGCCATTTTCTCTGTGAACTAATTTAATATTAGAGCCAGGACTAGTGTGTGGTGGGAGAGTTATGAAATCACTTAAGAAAAGCATCTGATGAACATATGATTTATTATGTAGGATATATCAAAAATATATGTTAATAACTATTTTATTGCTTCACATGATCTTCTGATATTGTCAGAATACATAGCCTATGTTTTGGTATGGCAGACACGTCTCTAAAACAGGTTTGGTATGGCAGACACTTCTCTAAAACTCCAATTCCTCATGCCTAGTCAGGAGAGATGTGTTCTGGAACATTTATCTAGCACACGCCTGTGCTGCATACATGCATACACACATACACACACATATAAACAGAACAAAAGAGTGTAGTACATAAATTCTTTTGAAATGAAAGTCTAGCAAAGGTTACCAGCCATTATAATTGTTGAGATGAGCTTTTGACAAGTCCTTGGATCAGAATATCTTTTGTAGTGGTTATGAAGAAAATGGCAATGCATTGGCTTGTATCCCATCTCATTACATTAATGCTGAAGTTCAAAAAATTGTTTAAAAAAGTGAATTTTTCATTCTTTTCAAATAAATTATGCCTGCAATGGGGGTTATATATTTTTTTAATGATTAAAATTGATAAAATATTTATGAGATCTAAATTTTAAAACCAGTACTATCAACCCCTGTTGCCCCTTTTGTTATTTGCCAACAGTAGTCACAGTCCAAAGATGATACTGTCCTAACTGACTTCTGAAAGATTATTATTCCTTAGCCAATTCTATTTATAGTTCTCATTTCTTTTAACTTCTCAGTTTCTTAAGGCTTTGCCATCACTCACTCTCACCTTGCATTCAAACTTCAATATAAATTGGTGGTGCCTCTTGTGCTGTTTCTCCAAATACTCTTCTTGCTAAACAAAAGTTTCTATTTTTTAGAATTGTGTGCACACTTGCACATTCTTATTATGAATAAACCCAGGTTCCTCGTCAAAATATTTGCAAGTGCCATACCTTCAAAAGTCAAGACAAATCCTTTCATAAGAGAGTAGAAAGGAAAAGAAGACCACCCATATGCTTTTAAAACAATTCAAGAACTTAATGGCTGAATAATAATGTCTTAAAATAAAGAACATTTGTAATTTTATTTTTTTTATTTGAAAGATATGAAGTACCATCCAGGGTTAGGTACATAAGTGGTCATCATACAGGTGAAGTTTGGGCCTCCATTGGTCCTCACTTTGACTGGTTTGGGATCAGGTACTCTTATTAATGTTATGTGCCCCTCCCACCCACTCCTCTAGCAGTGATTGACTACAGCCAATCTCTTTCATGTAGTATTATGATAAATGTTCAGGGTCCACTTATGAGTGAGAACATGTAATATTCAGTTCTTTGTTTTAGTGATAGACCAATGAGTATGATAGACTCTGAATCCATCCAAGTTGCTGAGAAGTCCATAATTTATTTTGTTCTTATTTATGGCTGCATAATATTCCATAATGTATATATAACACAGTTTGTTTTCTTTTATCTAGTCTACCTTTGATGGACAGCACAGTTGATTCCATGTTTTTGTTATTGTGAACAGTGCTGCAATAAACATGTGTGCAGATATCTTTTTTGTAGAATGATTTGAGTTCCTCTGGGTATATTCCCAGAAGGTGGATTGCTGGGTTGTATGGAAGGATGATTTTTAGATCTTTTAGAAATCACCACACTGTTTTCCACAGAGGTTATACTAGTTTACACTCTCATCAACAACAGTGTAGAAGCGTTCCCTTTTCTCTGCATCCTCATCAGCATCTGTTGTTTTTTGAGTTAGTAATCATGACCATCCTGACTGGAGTTAGGTGGTATCTTAGTGTGGTTTTGATTTGCATTTCTTTGATGATTAGTGAGACTGAGCATTTTTTCTTGTATCTGTTGGCTGTTAGTATGTCTTCTTTTGAGAAGTATCTATTAATTTATTTTGCCCACTTTTTAATAGGGCTGTTTGGGTTTTTTCCTTTCCACACATGTGAGTGAGTTCCTTGTAGATACTGGATGTTAGGTCTTTGTCAGATATATAGTTGGCAAATATTTTTCCCCATTCTGTGGGCTGTTTCCCTGTTCTCTTGATGGTTTTTTTCTTTTCTTTTTCTTTCTTTCTTTTTTTTTTTTTTGAGTTGGAGTCTCACTCTGTCGCCCAGACTGGAGTGCAGTGGCCGCTCCCGGCCACTGCAGCCTCGACCTGCTGGGCTCCGACGATCCTTCTACCTCAGCCTTACGAGTAGCCGGAATTACAGGCGCGTGCTACCACGCCCGGCTGATTTTTTGATTTATTGTAGAGGTGAGTTCCCGCCTGCCCAGGCGGGTCTCAAACCCGCGGGCTCAGGCAATCCACTCACCTCAGCCTCCCAAAGGCGCGGGATTACAGGCTGAGCCACCGAGCCCGGCTCGCTTTTCAGTTTGATGAGGTCCCACTGGGGTTTTGATCAGAAACTTGTTGCTTATTCCAATTTCTGTAAGGGTGTCTTCTGCATTTTCTAAGATTATTATAGTTTGAGGTTTTATATTTAGTTCTTTGATCCATTTATAGTTTTTTTGTACGATAATAGGTAGGAGTCCTGTTTCATTCTTATGCATGTGGTTAGCATCATTTACTGAATAGGTTCTCCTTTCCCCAATGGTTGTTGGGAGAGGTTTTATTGAAGATGAGTTGGTTGAGAAATTAAGGTTTTGCTTCTGGAATCTATATCCTGTTCATTGGTTGCTTTGACTATGGTAGCCTTATAATAAAGTTTAAAGTCTGGAAATGTGATACCTCCTGCTTTGTTTCTTTTGCTGAGGATTGTTTTGGCTATTTGTAGCCATTTATGTTTCCATATGAATTCCTGTATTGTTGTTTCCAAGTTTGAAAAAAATAGTGTTAATAATTTAATGGGAATTGCATTGAATCTGTAGATTGCCTTGGGTAGGATAGACATCTTAACA
The DNA here is from genome assembly GCA_027257055.1 of Cephalopachus bancanus. NCBI lineage: Eukaryota > Metazoa > Chordata > Mammalia > Primates > Tarsiidae > Cephalopachus > Cephalopachus bancanus. The sequence continues at coordinate 939,585 of JAPVLO010000071.1, read as the reverse complement.
ACATTAATTCTTCCAGTCCATGAGCATGAATTATTTTTACTTTTGTTTGTGATTTCTTTGAGCAGTATTTTGTAACTTTCATTGTAAAGATCTTTCATTTCTCTGGTTACAAAGATGCCATGGTATTTCATTTTTTTGTGGCCATTGTGAATGGAATTGTGCTTTTTATTTGGTTCTCTACCTGTTTGTTGCTGTCGTATAAAAATGCAACTGTCTCTTACACCTTAATTTTGTACCCTGAGACTTTGCCAAAGCCCTTTATCAGTGCAAGGAGGTTTTCAACAGATTCTCCTGGATTTTCAAGGTATAGGATCATATCATCAGCAAAGAGAGATAATACAGCCGGCCTCGGTGGCTCAGCCTGTAATCCCGCGCCTTTAGGAGGCTGAGGTGAGTGGATTGCCTGAGCCTGCAGGTTTGAGACCCACCTGGGCAGCGAGACCTCATCTCTATAATAAATCAAAAAATCAGCCGGGCATGGTAGCACATGCTTGTAATTCCGGCTACTTGGAAGGCTGAGGCGGAAGGATCGCTGGAGCCCAGCAGGTCGAGGCTGCGGTGGCCAGGAGTGGCCACTGCACTGCAGTCTGGGCAACAAAGTGAGACTCCAACTCAAAAAATAAAAAATAAAAAAATAAAAAAAGAAGGATAATACAACTTCTTCTTTTCCTGCTTGGATACCCCTGTTTTCTTTCTCTTGTCTGATTGCTCTGGCTAGGACACCCAACATTGTATTAAACAGGAGGAGTGAGAGAGGCAGCCTTGTCTTGTTCCAATTTTCAGGGGAAATGCTTCCAATTTCTGTCTGTTTAGCAATATGAAACCCTAACCAGATTGGCCAAGAAAAAGTCCAAATATATACAATTAGAAATGCAAAAGATCAAGTCACAACTGACCCCTAAGAAATACAAAAGATTATCAGAGATTACTATGCACACCTACATGGAAACAAACTCAAAAACCTAAATGAAATGGAGGACTTTCTGACATCACACAGCCTCCTAAGTTTAAAACAAGAAGAAATTGACACCCTAACTAGACCAATATAACAACCCAGGAAATTTACTTCATTGTAAGAAAACTACCTACAAAAAAAATCCCTGGGCCAGATGACTTTCCAGTGGAATTCTACAAAACATACAAGGAAGAGCTGATACCAATCCTATTGAAAGTATTTCAGGCAATTGAAAAAGACAGAACTCTCCTCAAGTGATTTTATGAAGCTAACATCACATTAATACCCAAACAGGGTAAAGATCCAACAAAGAAAAAAACTACAGACCAATATCCCTGATGAACATGGATGAAAAATTCTCAACAAGATTCTAGCAAATTGGATCCCACAACATATCTCAAAAATCATCCACCATGACCAAGTGATGCAGGGCTGGTTCTACTTTTGTAAGACCATAGATTAATTCAATACATCAACAGATGTAAAAACAAGGACCACTTGATTATATCATTAGACACAGAAAAAGCTTTTGACAGGTTCTAGCATCTCTTCTTGATAAAAACCCTTGAACACCTAGGCACAGAGACAACATACCTCAAAATAGTTAGAGCCATCTATAATAAACCCCAGAGCATTCATAATATTATTCATAATAAACACATTCATAATGTGCAGCCTGAAGTTAACCAAGGTGAAAGGAATAGAACTTCTATTGCAAAAATATCTAAATGCATTGTTAACTACTTAAGGAAAAAAATGTTACAAGTGAGATAGTGGAGTTCCTGTTTTAAGTTGTGGGGGAAGAATAGTTATCTTCATGAAACCACATATAAGAGCTACAAATACTTCTTGACAATTGGAGAACAATTGTTCTCCTTATTAAACCTCCTTGAGTGTTTTGGGTTTTGCTATTTTTTGAGTTGGAGTCTCACTCTGTCGCCCAGACTGGAGTGCAGTGGCCGCTCCCGGCCATCGCAGCCTCGACTGGGCTCCGGCGATCCTTCCACTCAGCCTTCCGAGTAGCTGGAACTACAGGCACGCTCTTCCACACCTGGCTAGTTTTTGATTTATTGTAGAGATGAGGTCTTGCCAAGTTCCCCAGGTGGGTCTCGAAACCGCGGGCTCGGGCAATCTACTCACCTCAGCCTCCCAAAGTGCTGGGATCACAGGCTGAGCCACCGAGCCTGGCTTGGTTTTTTTTTTTTTAAATTGTCTAGGCCTCACAATCCCTGAATAAGCTGTGGACTAGCAGGGAGAACCCTAGCAGTATTTGGGATTGGTGTTTATCAATAAGTCTTCAATTCTTCTTCCATAGTGCAGAAACACCTGATATCCAGGTTGGATTTTTTAGCCAATGAAGGAACAAAACAGGGTAGCCTAGTCGTAGAGCAAGAAAACAAAATCTACCACCTTAATTAACTGTCATCTTGTGGTCTAATCTTTTGGTTTGAGAAGACATTTTGGGGTATAATCTTCTAGAGCATCGCTTTTTTTTCTACCTTTAGCGATTTGGGGTTAGCTAGGTTTTTTTTTATCTAACTATTTAACTAATCTAATATAATAATCTAGAAGTTGGTGAAAAAATACATCAACATTCCAAACAAGTCAGAAAAATTTTATTTTTCTTATTGACTCTTCTGTTAAAAAAGATTGTGATTTCTCCCCCTACCCACTGATGCAATATATAATTAGCATGGGTCCACTCTTATTATAAAGAAAATCTCTTGGAGCCTCTGCTTCTTCATTGGTAAACTGCAGAGAATTCTTATTTCTCAGGATTTGCAAGAAGTCAAAATGTCTAAAATCCCCAAACCAGATGTTGCAACCTCAAATGCATACAAGATGCAGACAATTTAAAATAGCCAAAGTGGCTAAACTGGAGACAGAAAGGAGTAATGGAGAATGTGGTAAACTGGTAAGCACATGCAATTAATAAAACTGAAAGACTGCATATCAACAACTTAACATCATACCTCAAGGAACTAGAAAAACACCAACAAACCAAAACCAAAACTAGCAGAAGAAAAGAAATAAGATCAGAGAAGACTTAAATGAAATTGAAATTTCAAAAAATTCAAAGAATCAAGGAAACAAAAAGTTGGTCCTTTGAAAAGATAAACAAGATTGATAGACCACTAGCTAGATTAATTAAGAAACATAGAAGACTCAAATTAGCTCAATCAGAAATGAAAAAAAGGAATCATTATAATGGATACAACAGAAATTAGAAAGATTATTCAAGTCTATTATGAATAACTGTGCAAACAAACTAGGCTATCTAGGGAAATGGATAAATTCTCGGAAACATACAACCAACACCCCCCGCAACCCTGCAACCTTGAATCAGAAATAAATAGAAACCCTGAACAGATCAATAATGAGTAGCAAGATTGACACAGTAATTAGAAGTCTCTCAACTACAACAACAAAAAAATTCCAGGACGTGATGGATTCACAACTGAATTCTACTAGACCTTCAAAGAAGAACTGGTACTGGCTGGGCTCAGTGGTTCAGCCTGTAATCCCAGCACTTTGGGAGGCCAAGGTGAGTGGATTGCCTGAGACTGCAGGTTTGAGACCCACCTGGACAACTTGGCGAGACCTCGTCTCTACAATAAAACAAAAATTAGCCAGGTGTGGTAGCATGCACCTGTAGTTTCAGCTACTTGGAAGGCTGAGGCAGGAGGATGGCCAGAGCCCAGCAAGCCGAGACTGTGGTGGCCGGGAGCATGCCACTGCACTCCAGTCTGGGTGACAGAGTGAGACTCCAACTCAAAGAAAAAAAAAAGAAGAACTGGTACCAATTTTATTAAAGCTATTCCATAGCTTTAATTTGAAGAGAAGGGATGGATTAAAGAGGAAGAAACCCTCCATAACTCATTCTATGAGGTCAGCTCATTCTGATACCAAAGCCAGGAAAAGACACAACAAAAACAGGAAACTACAGACCAATGTCCCTTATGAACCCAGATGCAAAAATCCTCAACAAAATATTAGCAGACTGAATTCAACAGCACATAATAATAATAATAATAATAATAATAATAATGCACCACACAAAGTGGGTTTTATCCCAGGGATGTGAGGGTGGTTCAACACTTCCAAGTCAATAAACGTGATCCACTACATAAACAGAATTAAAAATCATGTGATCATTTCAATAGATGAAGAAAAGCATTTGATAAAATCCAGCATCCTTTTGTGATAAAAACTCTCAGTGAAATAGGAATATAGGGAAAATTCCTCAAAATAATAAAAACTATATGCGACAAATCCATAGCCAATGTCAACCTGAACAGAGAAAAGTTAAATACATTCTCCCTCAGAACTGGAACAAGGCAAGATGCCCACTTTCACTACTACTATTCAACATAGTACTGGAATTTCTAGTCAGAGGAATCAGACAAGAAAAAGGAATAATAAGTACCCACATTGGAAAATAAGATATCAAACTATTTCTCTATGCCAGATATGATCTTATATGTAGAGAACCCTAAAGACTCCTCCAAAAGACTCCTGGACTTGATAAATGAATTTGATGAAGTTTCAGGATACAAAATCGACACACACAAATCAGTAGCACTGCTATACACCAATAGCGATCATGCTGAGAATCAAATCAAGAACTCAATTCCATTTACAATAGCAGCTAAAAAGCTAAAATGCCTAGGAACATATTTAACCAAGGAGGTGACAGATCTCTCCAAGGAGAACTACCAAACTCTAATGAAATAAATTACAGAGGACACAACAAATGGATAAGCATCCCATGCTCATGGATTGGAAGAATCAAAATTATTAAAATGCCCATATAAACCCAAAGTATTCTACAGATTCAGTACCATCCCTATCAACCACCAATGTCATTTTCACAAAATTAGGAAAAAAATCCTAAAATTCATATAGAACCAAAAAAGAACCAAGAATAGCCAAAGCAATCCTAAGCCAAAAGAACAAAGCTAGAAGCATCACATTACTGACTTCAAATTATACTGTGAGGCTGTAGTTACCAAAACAGTATGGTGTTGGTACAAGAGCAGACACATGGACCAATGGAACAGGATAGAGAATCCAGAAATAAACCCAATTACCTACAACCAACTGATCTTTGACATAACAGACAAAAATATACACTGAGGAAAGGACACCCTATTCAACAAATGATGCTGGGAAAATTGGATAGCTACATACAGGTAAATAAAGCTTAATTCCTCTCTCTCCTCATATATAAAAATTAACTCAAGATGGATTAAAGACTTAATTGTCAGGCCTGAAACCTTATAAAAATACTAGAAGAAAACCTAGGAAAAAGTTTTCTGGACATTGGCCTAAGCAAATAATTTATAGCTATGACTCCAAAGTAAATGCAACAAAAATAAAAATAAACAAGTAGGACTTAATTAAACTGGAAAGTTTCTGCAAAGCAAAAGAAATAATCAACAGAGCAAATAGGTAACCTACAGAATGGGGGAATATATTCACAAACTATACATCTGACAGAGAACTAATATCCAGAATCTATAAAGAACTCAAACAAATCAACAAGAAAAAAGCAAATAACCCCATTAAAAAGTAGGCAAGCAACATGAGCAGATACCTCTCAAAAGAAGGTATACAAATGACCGGCAAACATATGAAAAAATCCTCAACATCATTTATTATCTGGAAAATGCAAATTAAAATCACAATGAGATACCACCTTACACCAGCCAGGATGGCCATTATTAAAACATCAAAAAACAATAGATGTTGGCATGGATGCAGAGAAAATGGAACACGTATACACTGTTTGTGGGAGTGTAAATTAGTACAATCTTTATGGAAAGCGGTATGGAGATTACTCAAAGAAATAAAAGTAGATCTACCATTTGATCCAGCAATCCCACTACAGGTATCTGCCCTAAGAAACAGAGATTGTTATATTAAAAAGACACCTGCACCCATGTGTTCATCACAGCATAATTCATAATTGCAAAGATGTGGCATCAACTTCAATGCCCATCAACTGATCACCGGCTAATGAAAATGTGGTATATATACACCATGGAATACTGCACAGCCATAAAAAAGAGTGAAATTGTATCATTTGCAGCAACATATATGGAGCTGGAAACCATCATCCTAAGTAAACTGACCTTGAAACAGAAAATCAAACACTGCATTTTCTCACTCATATGTGGGAGCTAAGCAGTAATAAAGATGGAAATAGTAGGCACTGAGGATACCAATAAGGAGAAAAAAGAGAGGGAGGTTAGGGTTCTCAAGCTACCTATGGGGCACAATGTTTACTATCTGGGAAATGGGCCAACCCCCACCACTATATAATATGGCCATGTAGCAAACATGCATGTGTACCCCATGAATCTAAAATAAAATTAAAATTTTTTAAGTACATAAAATATTGCATGCAAAATACTTAAAACATTATTTTTAAAATATTGCATTGGATATATTTATCTTAAAATAATATTTGTTACTTACTAAAAAAAGATACTCCCATAAGTTAAAAGTTAGTAAACAAAGAATCATAAAAATTCGTTGTCATTAATTTGTTTTTGAAATACAAGGACAGTGATGACTATTTTTGTGGTCTGACCAACACCCCAGAAATCTGTGAAGAACATAACCTTCCACTGTTTGGGGCTTCTCTGGATCCTGGTGGCAGTATGTTGGTTTTGTGTCAGCTGAAAATGTACATGTAAGTAAAGATAAGGCTGTCATGGGCGTTGCTTCAGACTCTAATGGACAATAATCAGTCCCAGAAACTGACACCAAAGAAGCCTAAACTCTAAGTTAATGAGCACTTTGATGAAGAGAGCCAGGTGGGTTTGGAGATGGACTACCAATCTTTGGTATTCCTCTGGGCATGTGCTCAAAATGCCATTTTTACTAATTGCTAATCGCATGACAAATAGCCTAGCATGGAACCGGCAGGTGATCTGAAATTGCAGGATGAAGAAATTTCAGGCATAATGCTGCATAGCCTTGTTGTCAGATAAAGGTCAATGAAAGCTGAGCTGGAGAAACACAATTTGGAGAATAAACTGCAAAGTCCTGCATGCAACAAAGTTTGAATTAATAAACTGAATAGCACAACCCATCAAACAAAAAAACAAATTCAGCACTAAAGAAATCAGCCATTAGGGGAAAAGAAAAAAGTGAAAGCCACAAAGGAATTGCCCTAACAAGAAGCTAAGCCTAGGAATCTTTGAAAATACAAAACATATTTGGAGAACTGTCGAGATTTATAAAGGAAGCTAGTGTGCAAGACCTCCAATGTGTCCTCCGGCAAACCTCCCACTGGAGATGAAAATGGATTTGTTTGGCCTCAGTCTCAATGGGAAAAAATTGTTCCTTCAATATGTAAAGTTCACAGTTAATTTATCTTTCCAGCTTTAAATTGCAAGTTTTCATTACCATTTGTTGAATACCAAGTTTCTGCCCACAAAAGATACAGATCATAGTCTTGCAAATGTGGCCCAGAGAAAATTACCCAAATGGTTGAACACTCATACAGGTGATTGAAGAATGAGCATGAGAAAGAAACAAAATGTTTATGATCATTGCATTTAAAATGATAGCAAACAGGTAGGCCACTGCCTGCTTGCCTGCTTGCCCAGACAGGACATTTGTAGGATGACTTTACCCTAATGGAGTCTCCAATGACCAGGAAACTTGATCTTCCATTATGTTAGTTTAATGTCTTTAATGCTCACTGAACAGTAAGCACCACTAAGATATAGCTATCACTTTTTTTTTCACTAATGCAATTCCAGCCCTAACACAGTGTCTGGCACATAGTAGACACAGAAAAAAAATTATGAAATTAATAAACACATAAATGAATTAATGAGTGAATTAAATCCAATAACTTGATTTGGCCTAATAAATGTTAACCACTGTGTAATGAATACCTACAGTGTGCCAGCTCTTATAATATTTTTTATAGTTCTATGAGGGAAGAAGACGGCATAATTTTTATTTTACAGATAAGAAAATGGAGGCTCAGAAAGCATGAGTAATTAATTAAAAGTCATGTGACTAGTAAGTAACAAAAGTGGGATTTGAACCTGTGACTAGTTCACCCTAAAAGCGTATTATTTTCTTTACAGCATTCTGTTTAACTTCATCCAAATAAGCTTAGGGCAGTGGCTCAATTTATTCTTATTTTTAAAAATAAAACAAAAAACAGAAGACTTAGGTTCAGGTTATCTGCCCTATCCCCTTTGCCTTTTTTGTGGTACCCCAATTCTCATATCTGCTTTGTTTTCCTTATCAACGCCCTTGGCAAACAATACATTTTGAGCATGTTTTGCACGGCAAATACCTGCACACTCTAGCTGTGCAATAAATGTTGATGTCAGAGCTACCATAAGAGACAGAAGTCATTTCATTTTACATCAAGATACGAGTCACCATCTGGAAGACCAGATATGCCAATCTTAATTTGAAACCAGATATTCAAATCTAACTCCAATGTGAGGGAAATGCTTATCAGTATTCAAACTGAAAACTTGGGTCGCTCTGCCTAGCAAACAATCATTTTGTTAGGACTCTCTTTCATGAGTAAAAGTGAATGGATTCTGCAAACAGCTAGAGCTCATTTCTGTATTAGTTTAGACTCTTGTTTGACAGGAATAGAAACCCACTTGGGCAAGAATAAAACACAAGGAGGAAATTTATTATAAGGAAATACAATGTCTCCTGGAAACTGGGGGCAGTAATGCATCTGAGACTCAGAAATAGACCAAAGATGGCATCGCTCTCCTCTCTGCATCTCTACCCTGCAAACCAGCTTTCTCTATTCTCTTTGCACATGGTATAACATAGCCATCTACAACTTCAGTGATTAAATCCTGCTGTTTAAGAGACCAACCAGATGGATAGGAGAATTCTAAATTCCCTTTGGTCCAGCTTGGGTCAGCTTCCCTGTCCTGGCCAATCCACTGAGACTAGGGAGGCAGAGATCGTATTTTATAAACATGGTTGCTTTCATGGTAACCATATGGGTGGAACAGAGTTGCAGAAGGCTTGTTTCTATAAAGAAAAAAGGAGTGAAGGGGAGCGGGTTGTCAGCAAACTAACCATGCTCAGTTCCCGTCTGTACTGCTATCTGCACTATAAGATGAAAAATATTCCTACTGTGCACAATCAAATACAAAGGTAGAGTTTGACATGAGAGTTTACTGATTGTAAAGGTTTTAACAGATTAATATTTATTACAATAAGTTGGCTTTTTGAGTGCTCTAGAATTCCATATGCCTTAATGCATAAAATGACTTTTAAAACTCCCATAATGATTTCATATTCAATATGGAATGTAGTATTCCCGTGTATTTCTAAAAATCACCATGCTATGCCAGCATCACGTTAAGTATTCATCTTATGATTTGGTATTGATGAAAGTCACTTACTTTCAGATCTCCTAGTTGTTAAGTTACTTATTATGCTTTCTTGTGAGATAAATGTCCCCATCCCTGCTAAGAACTCCCTCTCAGCCTTTTCATATTATCTCAGTGATCTCAGGCACTGTGTCTCTATACGTTCTTTATGGATTGCATTACTTTCAATACCTCTTATCTCCCTGTCTGCAAAATCATCCTTCAGTGTAAAAGTAAAAGAAAAGCATTATCTCCAACCACCTTTCTCTCTTGGTGATGGCAACATTGACTCTCTATAGGCTAATCACATTTCAGAATAATTGTATTTGGGGATAAATTTATCTGGCTGACCTTATCAAAACCAAATCTTTGCATAAGATTCACCTTTTGATATGATTCTACCAGACTTTTTTTTTTTATGTACTCCCACCTGAGCGCTAATCCTCCCAAATATAAATAGCCTTCTTGCCTCATTTTTCACTCACTTTCGGATCAGCTGTTGTCATCAAAGGTGCGAGCTCGCTTTTGTTCCAAACAAGACAGGTTTCTCTTGTATATCCTACTCCATCAGTGATGTTATCATATAACAATATCTGTCAAAACTTTCTGTTACTTTGCAGCTAAGTTTTAAATCTATTTTCATTAAAATCCAGTTGATTAAAGTCATAAGTTCTGGCTTAGCTGCATAAAACATTTGGAGTCAATATAAAAAGTACATATTAGTGTACTTACTCCATACAAGCCACTGAGCAAGAAAGAATGGAGATGGAGCAGATGTTGTCCCTGACCTTAAGGAAGTCGCAATCTATGCATAATGTATATAAATAAGGCCAATCAACTTTCATGTCTGGGAAAATTCAATACCAGATTAACTTATAGACAATTTCCAGGGACCACTATGAATCATGTTTCCTTATTCAACTCAATTCATTAAAACTGATATGAAGTCTGCTTTTTCATTCTTAGCATTCTTAATTAACAATAATGACTAATACTTTTTAAATGTTTTCTGTGCATCAGGCTTTGTGTTAAGTACTTCACATACACAAGTGATTCAAATATGTATCCAAGTTTAAGAGCATTGCTTTAGCCATTTTTTGTTTATAAATATGACACGGAGGCTTCTGATGTACAGTCAAGGTAGCAACCTCATCTTTTTCTCTACCCCAGTTAAAAATGAATGAGAATCTCTGCAGCCCAGGCATCTATATATTTTTAAACCTTCCCAAAGGCATTGCCAGTGAGTGTCTGAGAACCACCATCTTAACTCTATAATGACCTTCCATTCCTCTTCAAACTTTATCTTTTGTTTGTCTTCTGGTCTTTGCTTGAGTATTTGCTGTACCAATTCCTCTTCAAGAGTCCCCAAAATTGATCAGGAGGTGGGCCCTTGAGACCCAAGACCTCAACTTGTATCAGTTATATGATATTCCTGAGCTGAAAAAGGTCGTTTCAGTGCAGAGTTTAAGTGCCTCAATCTAATATCTTGGGATTCTATTCTAGTTCTATAATTACTAATTATGTGACCTTGAGCAAGATGATTAACCTATCTGAGCTCCAAGTTCCTCATCTCTTACATGAAGATAATAGCAGAGCCTACCCTTTTAGGTTTTTTTCCCTGAAGATTAAATGAGATGCTGCAAGCATTTAGGCAATCATGAAGAACAGGGAAATAATTGGTATACACATTGTTTCCTGTAGATGGAATAATCTTTTACGTGTTTTGAAAACTTTTCCAATGACTGTATAAATACCATGGTATTTCCTAAGCATAATCCTTGTCAAAGACTAAAGTCCTCAGTAAAACCAAGTTATCTGTAGATAATAGTAAGTGTAGTTATCTGTAGATAATAGTAAGTAATTTGAAGTCTGAGGTTGTAGGTTTGAATCTTGACTTTTCAGCTTCTCTGCTGTGGGATTTGTACCTGAAGTCTCTGGGCCTGTTTTTATCTTGTTAAAATGAAGATGATATTAGTTCTTACCTGGAAAGTGTTATAAAGGCTGAAAAAGGTCCATGATCCGCTCATGAGTGAGAACATGTGATACTCAATTCTTTGTTTCTATGATAGATCAGTTAGTATTATAGATTCTAAGTCCATCCAAGTCGCTGTGAAGTTCATAATGTTGTCCTTCTTTATGGTTGCATAATATTCCATTGTGTATGTGAACAATTATTATAATACTATAAGAAAAGGATTGGCAGTAGTAGGAAACTGCTGGAGGGTGGGGGCAGGATTGGCAGCAGTGGGAATTTGCTGGGGGGGTGCATACTTCATCAACAGGGGTACCTGTATAATGAGCATTTGTATACCTAACGCTGAATTGTACCCCACATCATTAAAATAAAAATTTTTTAAGACAAAAAAATTAATCTGTGTGAAGCACTTAGCACAGTATATAGCACATTGAAAGTAATTTCAAATATTTGATATAACTAGATTTATTCATAATATTATTATTAAACCTGTCTATTAACCATTGCAAACTACAACCTATGAGCCAAACGCAGCTTGCCTCCTGTTTTTATAAATGAAGTCTATTAGAACACAGTCACACCCATTCACTTGCATACAGTTTGTAGCTGCTTTCCTGCTACAAAAACAAGTTGAATAATTGCCACAGAGTTCACAAGGCTCCCAAAGCCTAAAACTTTTACTATCTGGCTTTTCACAGAAAAACTTTGCTGACTTCTGCTATGTAAGACAGTGTGCTAAATTTAATCATCACACCATGAAGAGTATTTTCTGTCTGTAACACTAGGTAGATAGTATCGTTATCTCTATTTTGCATAAGTGGAAACAAAGACTCAGAGTTATTATGTAAAATGCCCTAAGTCACACAATGACAAAAGCTGGAACTTGAACCATTTTTGCATGACCCCACAATCTATAGTCTCAATCATATTTTTTCAGATTAGGCAAGTCATTCTTTAATGCTTTATAGTGACTGTGGTGGTTACTGTTACTGTTTTACTTTGACTTCATCTGTAGATGGTACAAAGGGTACGTGCTTGAAAAATCCACATTTGGGCCGATCAGTTCCATTCCACCTGTGCTGAGAATTCTGTAGGGTGCTATGAATATGTTCTAGCCTGGTAATCCTGGGTGAGACAGGCCTGGCTACAGATAGGTTTTTCTACTGCCATCTTTGCTGACAACCATCCTTCCCTTCCCTGGAGTGAACTCTTTGCCTTCACCAACAGCGTTGCCTTCAGTTGCCAACTGTGTAACTGATGAATTAGTTTTGTAGACTATGGTTTTCTTTTCTGTTGGCCTCTTGGGCTTCTGCTCTGTAGCTAGTAGGTGTGGAGTCTATAGAAATGTGTGTCTAAAGTGTTGCCTGCCAGAAGCTTATTTTGTTTGAGACAGTACCATTTTCCCCTTTGATTCGTTTTTGAAATATATTATATGCATAAGAATTAGGTCCTAGGAAAAATTTCCCATGAGATCAATTTGCAAGACCCTTTAGTTTAGAAAGAAAGATCATTTTCTTGTATATATTGGTTTGATATGGAAATATATACATTTGCCCTACATCTAGATTGCTAGTGTGCTCAGAATTTTCTTTGTAAAGTTAGAAATTAAATCCATATACTCTGTGCCTAATGTTCTTTTTTTGGTGTGTGCATAGAGATACTTTCTTAAGGATGAAGCCCTTAAGCTCAAGAAGAGTGTGATGGAATGAATCTCAAATCCATGGCTTCAAAAAGCTGTCTTTGTTGTTGGCTGAAAGCAGGACTAAAAATTCTGGTGACTATAAATCCAGACATTGTACTTTCAGTGATAATTAGGTTTCTCACAAATCTGACATTCTCGATGCTAGACTCAAAATGGCAGTCTGCAGTTCAGTCTACAAAAGGGAACTATTTAAAGACGTTAAGAAAGACATGTTGGACTATAGACTGATGTTTGGACTTCTCTAATTACGTGAAAGCATCTCATTAAGGTCATTGATTAATATAATGTTTGTAGAGCCTAATTTGGTTTATTTACTTTTTCTAAATTAAATAGTGCCATCCAGGCAACTTTTGTGCATATTTTGTGCTGTGAAAATTTTTGTCTCCATGGAGAGTCTCGACATGAGTTTACCCTGTGTTCGACTTTCAAAAACATTTACTGAGAAACAGCTCTGTGCCAGGCATTAATGATGGGTACTGGGTAAATAAAAACATAAGAATGTTTTAGGTTTATCTGTTATCTCAGATTTCCTGTTTCCTTTAGTGAGTCTTCTCTTTCTTCTCACTCAAGACATCATTTGAGAGGAAGTTCTCTACTCTAATCAAGGATTCACGTAATGGATCATCAGTAATACATACAATTTCTGACAGTAGCATAAAAATCTTTTTTGGGGAGGGAGAAAAACTCATAGTGGTTTCTTTATAATATGCACTCCATTCACCTCTAGATTTTCATACAAAATATTGAACTATATTTAATCAAGTATCTAAACCATTTCTGACTATATCTTTAAAACAAATTCCTGAGATTCCAGGAAGAATTTTCCCACTCCACCAAATGAACTCACATTTATGGATGAATGTTAACCTTTAATCCCATAGTAAATGACTCTGTTAGTTAGAAAAGATATGTTCAGTTTTTTTGTTTTGATTGTTTTTGCTTTTTTTTGTTGTTGAAGTCTCACTCTGTTGCCCAAGCTGGAGTGCAACGGCACAATCACAGCTCACCATAACCTCCCTCAGCCTCCTGGGTTCAGGCGATCCTCCTGCCTCAATCTTCAGAGTAGCTGAGATAGAAGTCACCATCAGGCCCAGCTAATTTTGTAGAGATGAGGTCTTGCGAAGTTGCCTAGGCTGGTCTCAAATCATGAACTCAACAATCCTCTTGCCTTGTCCTCCCAAAATTTCTGGGATTACAGGCATGAGTCACCACACCTGGCCAATATTTTAATATATTGTTATTTATAAAAGGCAATGTAAATTTTTTCTTGTTTTAACTCACAATAAAAAAAGTTAGGTCAAAGAAATCTTGACTGGAAGAGATATGCAGAAAAATAATAATTCTTACCAGAGGTTTGGGAGAACAAGCACCAAATTAATGCATAGTAGAAACACTAGACTTGAACTTTACACTTATAAAAAGGTAGCCTGGATTTAAAGGGAAAAAAAACAGCTACACTCATTAAACTGTGTTTGCTTTAGGTAGTAAACTTTTATTAATAAAGCCCAAAAGCACATTAGCAATTTAGTAACCACATCATAGGGGCCTCATTCTGAATTCACTGTCAATTTAAGCCTTTGTTTTTGTTTTTGTTCTACTTAAATCACTGTTGTTCTAAGCCTCCTTTCCATCTATACTTATGCATTCTGTCTCTACTATATCATATCTAACATTTATCTCTATTATTTCCTTTTTTGCTGGGTTCAGTTCATTATGCTGCCTATAAATTTCTTTTTGAATCCTACCACTAGCAGCCTATTTATTTGCTTTTCCCAACAAATTCCCATATTCTACAGATTTAGATAGCATGCCCACTGGATCTTCATGGTGCCAGACCCTCTGGGCCTATGTTTCAAAACTCTGAACCTGACAATTACTGAACCACCTCATTCATAATAAAGGCATTCTTCTTTTTAAAGAGTTTATGGCCATCTGATTTTTTTTGAATATAAACTTCAGGGGCAGAAGAGGCCTTTTAAATGGTCTTTTTAAACTTTAGTAATTAGCCAACAATTCATAATAGAATAGAGATCATAATAGAATAGAGTTCTCCACGTGATTAACCATTAATGCTTTAGCTTTACTTCAAAAAATCTGTTTCTTACAAGATTAGGTTGTAATTTTTGCATTGTTAAGTGATGTTTATCTGGGAAACTGGCCCAAGAGACTCATTGTGCATTGGTGGTTTGGAAAAGGGTTTTCTTTTGTGAAATCTAATGAACCATGATCAGTCACTTGATTTATACTTTTTGAGTGAAGTTTTTCTACAATGAAAATAAGAAAACTACCTCTGGCTATGGGCTCAAGGGCAAATAAGTTTTTAATTAAGAATAAAACTAGTACATGGTCCATGTTTATAGTGAGAATTCTATATTTTCAAAATTCCTACATGTAGGTTAATGTCTGGAAAACATGCCTGCACAATCACTATTCTGCATCATGGAGACCTTCTATCTAGTTGTAATGCCATGAGGTGCTTTGCCTTGATTTGTAAATTATCCCATGTCAGCCTAAATATAATAGGTATTTGACAGGGCTCTCGAAGCTCATATGTTTTACCAAAGGAAACATTGGCCATAAGTGAAATGCTTTTATCAACATCAAATATGACTAAAAGTATATTTTTTATTTTTTACAGCATCTTTAGTAACTATCTCACTTTTCTTTCTGTGATAAACTATTGAATGCATTGCATCTCTTTGTACATATAGCTTTGTAAACTTTTTCAAAAAGCTAAGTAAATGAGACTTTTAAGATTGGTATTACTGGGCCAAAGGGTGAGTCCATTGACAAATATGGCCGAATCATATTCGTTTTTAAAAATGTCAATTACCATTCTCCCCAATTGTGTTTTAGTGTTTGTTTTGTTTAGTTTTCTTTTATTTTTATTTTAAAGATGTGGGATACAGTTCAGGGTTGGGTATACAAATGGTCATTATAAAGGTAAAGTTTGGGCTTCACTTTGATCCCCACTTCACCTGGTTTAAAATCAGGTACTCTTATTAATTTTATGTGTCCCCCACCCTGGCAGTATCCCATTACTTCCAATCCCTTTCTTATAGTATTATTATAAATGTTCAGAGTCCGCTTATGAGTGAGAACATGCAGTACTCAGTTCTTTGTTTCTGTAATAGATCACTGAGTATTATAGACTCTTTTTTTATTTTTTTTTTTGAGTTGGAGTCTCACTCAGTCATCCAGACTGGAGTGCAGTGGCCGCTCCCAGCCACTGCAGCCTCGCCTGCTGGGCTCCGGTGATCCTTCCGCCTCAGCCTTCCAAGTAGCCGGAATTACAGGCATGCGCTACCACGCCAGGCTGATTTTTTGATTTATTGTAGAGATGAGGTCTCACTGCCCAGGCGGGTCTCAAACCCGCAGGCTCAGGCAATCCACTCACCTCAGCCTCCCAGAGGCGCGGGATTACAGGCTGAGCCACCAAGCCCGGCTGTATTATAGACTCTTAAGTCCATCCAAGTTGCTGCAAAGTTCACAATTTTGTCCTTCTTTATGGCTGTGTAATAATCCATCATGTGTATGTACCACATGTTTTTATCCTGTCCACTCTCCATGGGCAGCATGTTTGGTTCCATATTTTTGATATTGTGAGTATTGCTGCAATAAACATGCATGTGCAGGTATCTTTTTCATAGAGTGATTTGAGTTCCTCTGGGTATATTCCCAGAAGGGGGATTACTGGGTCATATGGAAGGTCAATTTTTAGATCTTTTAGGAATCACCACACTATTTTTCACAGAGGTTGTACTAGTTTACACTCTCACCCACAGTGTAGAAGTGCTCCCTTTTCCCTGCATCCTCTCCAGCATCTGTTGTTTTTGAGTTATTGATGATGGTCATCCTGATTGGAGTTAGGTGGCATCTCAGTGTGGTTTTAATTTGCATTTCTTTGATGATTAGTAAGGCTGAGCATTTTTTCATATATCTGTTGGTTGCTCGTATATCTTCTTTTGAGAAGCATCTATTCATATCTTTTGGCCACTTTTTTTTTTTTTTAAAGGAAGCAGGATTTATTGAAAGGAAGAAAAGCTCCCTCATTGGGAGGGGACTGTATATCTAACAAAGGCCTAACATCCAGAATCTATAAGGAACTCAAACCTGCTGAAAAGAAATAAGCAACAGTATTAAAAAGTGGGCATATATTTTATTTCTTTTTGGCAGATTTGAGTTCCTTGTAGATCCTAGATGTGAGGCCTTTGTCAGATACACAGATGGCAAATATTTTTTCCCATTCTGTGGGCTGTCTCCCTGCTCTCTTGATGGTTTCTTTTGCTTTGCACAAGTTTTTTAGCTTGATGAGGTCTCTTTTGTCTATGTTATCTCTTATGGCATGGGCATTTGGGTTTTGTTTGTTTGTTTGTTTGTTTGTTTGTTTGTTTGTTTGTTTTTGAGTTGGAGTCTCACTCTGTCACCCAGACTGGAGTGCAGTGGCCGCTCCCGGCCACCGAGGCCTCGACCTGCTGGGCTCCGGCGATCCTTCCACCTCAGCCTTCCGAGTAGCTGGAATTACAGGCGCGCGGTACCACGCCCGGCTGATTTTTTTATTTACTGTAGAGATGAGGTCTCGCTGCCCAGGCGGGTCTCGAACCCGCGGGCTCAGGCAATCCACTCACCTCAGCCTCCCAAAGGCGCAAGATTACAGGCTGAGCCACCGAGCCCGGCTCATTTGGGGTTTTGATCAGGAATTGGCTACCAGTTCCAATTTCCATAAGGGTGTCTCCTGCATTTTCTAAGGTTCTTATAGTTTGAGGTTTTATATTTAGATTCATTTAGAGTTGATTTTTGTATGGTGATGGGTAGGGGTGTTTGTTTCTGTAGACCTTTACCAACTTTTGACAGTAGCCTTCTTTATCATTTTTACCAAACTGAGGAAAAATATTTCTAGATTTACTTCATGTCTCCTTATAATAAGCAAGGACTTTTGTTTTCATTCATTTATTTTCTTGTTTATTTTAGAGTAAAACCTCTGTGGAAAGGTGGTCTTATAAAGTAGGAATTCTAATGTTTGCTTTATTTTAAAACAAATTTTTAAAACTGAAATGTAATATATGTTGAGAAGAGCAGACAAGTCATGAATGAGCAGCTCAGTCAGTTTCCATTAACTAAACTCACCATGACACCCCAATTCACATCAAGAACCAGAACATCATCACTACAGAAGTATTTCTGGTGACCTCTCCCAGTCACTACTGCCTCCCCCAAGGTAAAGACTGTCCTAATTTAAACACCATAGATTAGTCTTATTATCTTTTTTAAAGCTTTATTTTATTTAAGTGGACACTATATCCCTTTAGTGTCTGGCTGCTTCCATTGACTTTGTTGCATATAGTGCTAAATGGTTCATTCTCATTGCTGTATAGTACTCTGTGGTATAAACCCACCACAACTTAGTTCTGCTAGTGATAAACATCTAGTTACTTCCAGTTTGGAACTATATTGAATAAAGCTGTTATGAACATTTTTGTATGTTTCATGGAGGCATGCACTTGTTATTCTTGGGTATATGAATAGAAAAGAGATAAAATTTTCCATAAAAGTTTAAATAATTATATGAAAACACTGCTTTGATAATGCCATTTTACTTGTTAAAATTGACAAGAGCTACTTTGTGTCCTTCAAATAAACTGAGAAAAATTTAAAACTGATTTTTTTTAATTTTATTTTAAAGATGTGGAGTACGATTCAGGATTAGGTACATAAGTTGTCATCGTACAGGTGAAGTTTGGGCCTCCCTTTGGTCCCCCTTCACCTTGTTTGGGATCAGGTCTCTTATTGATATTTGTGCTGCCCCTCCCTCTCTCCCCTGGCAGCATCCTGCTACTACCAATCCCTTTCTTATAGTATTATGGTAAATGTTCAGGGTCCTCATGAATGAGAACATGTGGTACTCAGTTCTTTGTTTCTGTGATAGATCACTGAGTATGATAGACTCTCAATTCATCCAAGTTGCTGTGAAGTCCATAATTTTTTCCTTCTTTATGGCTGTGTAATATTTCATCATGTATATGTGCCACTTTTTTTTTATCTAGTTCATTTTCCATGGACAGCACAGTTGGTTCCATGTTTTTGCTAATGTGAATAGTGCTGAGATAAATATGTATGTGCAGGTATCTTTTTTGTAGAATGATTTGAGTTCCTCCAGGTATATTTCCAGAAAGGGAATTGTTGAGTTATATGGAAGGTAATTTTTTGATCTTTAAAATTAATTTTAAGGCCCATTATGAATTTCAATAGACTATCTTTTACCTTTTCCCTTGTTCTCATTTATTTTTAAAAAAAAATTTTTTATTTTGAAGATGTAGAGTACGATTCAGATTTAGGTATACAAGTGGTCATCATACAGGTGAAGTTTAGGCCTCTCTTTGGTCCCCACTTTGCCTGGTTTGAGATCACAAACCTTTATTGATGTTATGCATCCTCTCTCCCCCACCCCCTCACCACCAGCCGTGTCCTGCTACTGCCAATCCCTTTCTTTTCTTTTTTTTTTTTTTTTTTTTTTTGAGTTGGAGTCTCACTCGGTTGCCCAGACTAAAGTGCCGTGCACTGCAGCCTCGCCTGCTGGGCTCCAGCAATCCTTCCGCCTCAGCCTTCCAAGTAGCCAGAATTACAGGCATGCGCTACCACGCCCGGCTGATTTTTTTTTTTTTTTTTTTTATTGTAGAGATGAGGTCTCGCTGCCCAGGCGGGTCTCGAACCCGCGGGCTCAGGCAATCCACCCGCCTCAGCCTCCCAAAGGTGCGGGATTACAGGCTGAGCCACCAAGTCCGGCTCCAATCCCTTTCTTATAGTATTATGGCAAATGTTCAGGGTCCACTTCTAAGTGAGAACATGTGGTACTCAGTTCTTTGCTTCTATGATAGCACCTTTTCTCATTTTGACCCCAACACTCTAATCTACAGCCATGCTGAAATGGCAAAAATCTCTCTCTATACCAATAAAGACTTATACAAATCTATGGTGGAAAAAAAGAGAAAGTTTTTTCTCTAAGAGTCTTCTCATGAAGACCTTGCATTTTCACATGAGCTGTCAGGAACTAGCATTCCTCCAAATGCCTTTCATGCTTTATTGACTGCAGTGGAAGTTTGGTATGAGGCGACCGAGCCTTTCCAATAGCTTCAATTCTCGTGTTGAACCTATTAACCTGAATATAATTTACTGTGAAGAGGACAACTTTGACCTTGGTTTGAAATTTCTGTATTTTTTGGCCAGATTTTCTCTAATATTATTTCATTGTGATCATTAACTTACATGAATGTTTCTTCAGAAACTCAAAACTTTGGTAATCATATTCTGCTCTTCAGATTATTACTAATAAAATGTTAGCTGACAAACTGACATCTAAGCAAAGAATGGTCATTTTCTTATAGACCTGTCACTGCAATTACTCATTCTTTATTATGGTTTATCTAACAGACTAAGTTTAATATTTTATTTTATTTTTATTTATTTATTTTGAGTAAGAGGTTCACTCTGTCATCCAGGCTGGAGTGAAGTGGCAGTATCATAACTTACTACATCCTTGACCTCCTGAGTTCAGGTAATCCTTTCCGTCAGACACCTAAATAGCTGGGACTACAGGCCTGCACCACTACACCAGGCTAATTTTTGTATTTTTTTTTTGTAGAGACAAGGTCTCCCTGTGTTGACCAGGCTGGACTCAAACTCCTGGACTCAATCAATCCTCTTACCTCTGTCTTCCAAAGTGCTAGAATTGCTAGTGTGAGCCATCACACCCACCCAAGTTTAATATTTTGGAAATCACATTCTTTTAGATTAAGTAGAAAAAATTCTTTCTCATTTAGTCTAACTAACTTAACATCCAAATTGCTTTCTTTCTACATGATGCCTCTACATTGCTCAAACGACAATTAATCAATATTTTGGGTCCATGAAAACGTTAAGGTCTAATTTACATAACTTTGGAATTGAGCTAGTTTATTCATGACAGTCAATGTAATTAAAACATCAAAAGTGATGATGAGTACAAAGTTTTACAATGAGTCAGGCCATACTGAGAAGTTCATATTTATTACTCCATTTTTTTCCATAATTATCATATGAAGGTGTTCATTTTATAAAGTTCAGAGAATTTAAGAAATATACCTATTTAATATGACTTATAAGCAGGAGAATTGGTATTTGAACACATATTTGGCAATTACTAGCCCAGGATATTTCATTATAGTATTTTGTCAGTCATTTCATTTTTCTCCTATTCGGGATTTCTTAACAGAGGCTCAACAACTGACTAAGAGTCATTTCAACTGATTGTTAAACTATCAATTGCTAGGAATCAATACGATGAGTTATTTGGATTTTGCCTGCTGTAGAAGTTTCAAAAACTCAATATCCATTTGATTTTTCTCTCACAATTGCTCTCTGTAAATTTAGAAATATTTAACAATTCTTTCAGGACCATAATGCATATTAGCACAATAAGATTCTGGTCATTTCCTAATAATGACTATAATAATAATAGTAACAGTAATAGTAACAAAAATGACTACCCACTTTGAGTGCTTACTACACTGTAGGTAGTGTGCTAAATGTTTTTGTGTACACTTTCCTATTCAATTCTCATAACTACTCAATAAGATACATTGCTTGAACACTAAAACTTAATTTTACGTGGTTTAAGCAAATAAAAGGAGGAGCGTATATTGGCATGCTGATATAAAAATTTCCTAGGTTGAACCAACATCATTGGATCTAGTAGCTCAAAGGTGTCACAAGGGCTGGGCTCATCTCTGTCACTTCTCTGCACTGTTCTCCATGTCAGCTCAATCTCACCTCACACGGGATCTCAACAGAGGTCGGCTGACATCTTTAAGCTCAACAAAAATAAAGCTTTTTTAATCAATATTTCCACATAGCCCTCAGGTTTAGTGTGACCCAACCAACTTGGATCACAAGTCTAATCTTCAATCATCACTGTGGCTAGGAATAGACCATGCTGTTTGGCTACTTCCAGCTCACAATCCCACCTCAGAAGCCCTTGTTCACTTGCACAGCATTGACTGAAAATGGGTGGGGCACTCACTGTCCTAAGGAAACCAGGTATGCTGTTACCAGAACAGGGAATGAGACATAGGCAAGCAAGAACAGTGGATTTCACCTGCAGATAGTAACAGTCATCATTATTCCCATTTCACAGAGAAATAAATTAAGGTTTAGGAAGTTTGGCTTGCTGAAATGTGTCAGATTAAAGACATAATGACAGTATTTCAGCCATTAACCATTAGGGTAATTGCAAAACCATAGTGCACCCCTAGCAATTAAGTCTATACATACAAGTAAAAGTCTCAACAAAACTTTGTCTTCTGTTGCTTATTCCAACCCTGATAAAAAAACTAACAGAAATTTGAACCCCAGGTAATCCTCATAGCTGTAAAGGGAGCAAATAGTTATATTTAAGCCAAGGTAGGATATTACTAAATTCTATTCTTCCCCAAGCAATCAGATTCTCAAAGAGCAAAATCTGTGGTTTTCCTCATACTTGTATAAATCTTATAAATACTGCTGATTCTTGGAAGATATCTTTGGTAACTAGACTCAGATATCAAACTTGGTGGCCATTGATACAAGAAAGTTACTTAACTAAGCATTTGAGAGAAAATGCACCAGGTGAGAATGAGAGAATAATAGACATAGGAGCAGTAACTATGTAGAGTTGCAAAATCTTCCTAGGTGGCCTCAGCCGACTTTCATTTTTATCCCATTGACAAGAAGTGTGTCACATGTTCATCCACAGCTGTGAGCAAGACAGAAAAATATTTTTGGATGTGTGGGCAAATTACTGTTCTAGGAATATGGGAAAAGGAGAGAATAAGTATTGTCTTGGCAGCAGTAATCTCCATAGTCAGGCATTGTGCTGGGCACTTGGAATAACATGATTAACACAAACAGACATGACCACTGCCACACGGTGTTTTTACTTCTTAAAGAAGATAGACAATAATAATAAGCATTTCACAAATGTGTAAAATTGCAGTCATACATATGCTGAGGTGGAGAAGGTCTTAATAATCTGAGAGTCTAGAATCGGAAGTGGAGTGTGTTACTGACCTAATCAGGAAGTTAAGGGAGACTTCCCTGAGGAGGTGGCACTAGACGGGGTGGTGTCTCATTCAACTTCAGCATCTACCAGAGGGTTCTGCAGTTAACAAATTTATAGAGCAAAGAGATAATAGAAGAAAATATTCCTGATACTTTTAGTATAACTGTACTTCATGTCTCTTTGTATTGTGACAGAATCTTATTCAAACTCAAGAAAAAAAAGGCATATACTGGTGAAAGTTCAGCTTCTAGCTTCAGGCACAGCTGCATCAAGCAGTACTAATAATGGTGTCAGGAAATGTTCCACCTCTCCTCTCAGTCTCCCTCTGCATTGTCTCCATTCACTTGCAAGGTTTTCAGTCATGGTGCAAAGATAGTGGCAAGCTCCAGACTTGTATCTTTTAATCAGTAATACTTAAAAGAAAAAACATTATACTTCCCAAGAATAAATGTTTTGCAAATTGATCTCATTGTGTATAGCTTGGGACGGATACCAGCTTTGTTAATAATCACTCAGTCACTAGAGACAGCATGATCCACATAGCTAGTCTTGAGACTTGTGCCCTCTCTTGGAGCTTAGGGTAAATTTAGTACCTCCCAAACTTCATGAACTAGAATTGGGGAAGAGAGGTCACTAACCTCCCTGGGAAAACTAATATGCAGTCACTTTAGAAGTGGGGCTGCTTTCTAGGCAGGTAGAAAGAACAGGAGTCTACTACAGAGTTAAATGACTATCACAGCTAGCAATAACAGTCATAGTGATAATACTAAGAACAAACACTTATTGTTCAAGAGTTTCTTGTTATATTATGGGAAAAAAAGTGTTTTGATTCCATGAAAGCCCATTCTATATTTTTGGCATGTTGAGAATTTAACCAGCCTTCTTTGCAAAATAGCTACCCAATCCAGAAGACAAAACTAGTTCTGCAGTTTGCAACTAGTAGCATAAGATTTCCAGAATGCAGAGTTAACCCCCTTCCCTCTGCCCCCAAGCCTACCTTGAATGCTCCAGTACTCATGCACTCATGCAAACATGCGTCTTTTAGCACTGACTTGCTTGGAGAGGGTCCATTAAGGAAAGCTCATTTCAAGCACAGATGGTACTGGGTAGCTTAGCCTCTGTCTGGTGGCCAGACTAAGTGAATTCAGATGGCCTTAGACTTCTGATCACATCCATGCAGCCAGCGAGAAAATGAAACCTTGTTTATCATCTTGATAAACAGTCTCTTTCAATGCCTCCGGATGCTGTATGTAACTCGATAGAGTCAAATACTATTAAATTGTCATCACTGTCAAAAAGAGAAGTATACGTTTTTCTACCTGAGTCATAGTTAATGACTTCTACAATGTGTGGCACAAATCACTTTCTGTTTGCCTTCTTTTCTCCTAAATGTGTGGGTTTTTAAAAAAAATCTCTTTGGCTATGGATATGAGGCACAATCTCACAATATTTTAGATATATACACAATGTTATTACTTCTCAGCTAAGCCAATAAAATATCAAGATGACAAGGACCAGACTCTTGGCTTGGGTGAGATATGTATACAAAGGCACAAAAGCTAAGCAGTTGTATCTCATTCTATTTCTGAAAAGAAGGCATATATTTGAAAGACTGTATTTCACTGGGCAGAATACCTTGGAGGCGGCTCTTCCCAATAGTTGTTATTAAACATATTTGCACATTCTTCTTAAACACCCTTAAGGATGAAATGTACTTTTATTCTCATCATCTTAGACAATAACACAGTCATGTACTGCAGAACAATGTTTCAGTCAACAGACCAATAAGATAACTAGTATAAAACTGTATTTTTACTGCACATTATCTATGTCTAGACAGGCTAAGATACACAAAAACATACCACTGTGCTACAGTTACCCAGAGTATTCAGTATGCTATACAGGTTTGTAATCTAGTAGCAATAGGCTATATTGCCCAGGTATGTAGTAGGCTATTCCATATAGGTTTTTGTAAGTACTCTTTGTGATGTTCACACAATGCCAGAATCACCTAATGACACATTTCTCAGAACATGTCTCCACTGTTAAGTGATGTATGACTATATGGTAGACTGTATAGTAGGTTGTGTTAAGAAACAGCAATAAGCAACTTCCAAATCTCACTGGTTCAAAACAGCAAAGGTTTATTCCATGATCATACAACAAGCCCATTGTGATTCAACAGTGCAGCTGTGTTTGTAGGAGTTTCTCAGGGACTAGAACTTCGGGAGCAGCAACCATCTAAAATAGGGATTGGCAAACTATGGCCTGTAGGCCAAATCTGGCTCACCGTCTGATTTGTGTGGTCCACAAGTCCACAACCTAAGACTGGCCTTTACCTTTCCAATGGCTGGAAAAAAAACAAAAGAAGACTATTTTGTGGCACATAAAAATTACATGAAGTTCAAGTTTCAGTTTGGCATATAGACACATTCATTTGTTTATATATTGCTGATGACTGCTTTTGTGATATAATGGCAAATTTGGTAGTTGCTCCAGAGACCAGCTGGCCCACAAAGCTGAAATATTTACAATCTGAACTTTGTGAAAAAGTTTGCCGATTCCTGATTCAAAATATCACTGGCTGCCACACCAGCAGAAAGAGAACCCAGGAGGATCTTGCATGGCAATTAAAAGCTTGGCATGGTAGTA
Organism: Cephalopachus bancanus; assembly: GCA_027257055.1. Lineage (NCBI taxonomy): Eukaryota > Metazoa > Chordata > Mammalia > Primates > Tarsiidae > Cephalopachus > Cephalopachus bancanus. Next base: position 913,848 of record JAPVLO010000071.1, on the reverse strand, counting down.
GAGATCAATTCCATTACTGCCCACTTGATCAGAAACAGTCAATGGCCCCTCTTCCACAAGGGGGTCAGGAACTACCATAAGCCCAGAAGGAGGAGACAGTTGCTGGCAGCCCTATGGCTAATACTAATAAAAGCAACAGTGTCAAAAGCAACTCATGGTTCCTATACTTCCCACACTGTCCTCAGTGTTTTGACTGTGTTCACTAATTCATCCTCACAACAACCCCATGATGAAAGTACTGCTATTTTCCCCATCTTGCAGATGAGGAAACGAAGAACAGAAAGCTTAAATGATTTTCCAGAAGTAAATACTATAGGATGGAGACAGTACTGAAACCCAGTGAGTGTTACTCCAAAATCCAATCTCATACACTATGCTCTTAACCATCCTGTATCACATGGACCATTTGAGACTTAATAAAATCACATCCATTGATACTGTAGAGACCACTTCCTCACAGAACCTTCAATTATAAAATTTGATAGACACAAGCAAAACTTAATTTTAGTGTTTGTATCACAGGTTTCCAAAACATTTAATAATCTATTTAGGAGGTTGATAGTAATTAGCCCATAGATGAAAGTAAAATCTAGTATCTATGGACCTGTGTGCAGTTCTCCTGTAAAGACCCAAAAGAAGGATTTGCAATTTAAGATCAATTTGTGACTCAGCAAGAGGACCCATTGGCAACTATCTGGCCCTAAAGTGAGAACACCACTTTCAGGGGACAGTATTTTGCTTCCGCTTCTCCCTGGATTGTCTCAAATTTTGTCTTAATCTCCTCATCTCTGCTTCTAGGCCAATTCAGAATGTTGTGCCATGGGCATGCTTTTCACTTAGCTAGAGGAAAAAATATCATAAAATAGTTATTGTTTAGAGGTGATGAATTTGGAGTCACAAAGTTGTCTGCTTTATTTTGTTGACTGTACTTTTATGTTTTCATAAAAGTTTATGTATAATCACCAACCGTGTGGGTTGTTCCTTTCAATTACTAACCATGCTCCTTTTAACATCCTGAAAGGATAATGGAAGAATTTCATTTTAAGAGAATACAAAAAGTTCATGACTATTGTTAAACTTCCTTTTCAGCATGTATTCCTGCTTATATGCCATTAAATTAATGTAAAAAACATAGAACAAAAATAAAGAAAGAAATGAGTAGACAACATAAGACTGCAATGTAAAAAGCACATTAGGCCACACACCATGACATGAATGGTTCAGACATTTGCGGCCTTTGGCAGGAGGGTCCTGGAACCAGAAAGGTAAAAGCCCGTATTTTTCAGCCTATGGGAATTCTGTCCTTTCATCAGAATGCATGTCAGAGGTAACCTCTTCCAATGTTGTCTGAAATTAGGTTTATTTTTTTTGTATGAATAATAACAAGAAAGGCAGTTCTTATTTATAGTATGCCTTCTGCATGCTATTCAATGTATTAATTACTTTTTACATACAATCTCTAATCCTTACAACATCCCTTCAAGATATGCATTTTACTTATGGGGGATCAGGGCTTAGAGCTTACAACTTGCTCCAAATCATCTAGCTAGAAACCCAAGTGATGTTGATTATTTGAAATGTCATTTAAATATTAATTAGATATTAATATAGTCAACCCTTTATGTAAGTGCTTCACATAATTTTGGGAAAATTAATATAGCCAGAGGAGTTATTCCTTTAAAACAGGGTTTCCTATCTCTCTTCTAGAATACTTTTCCATATCACCCCTGGCCTTGAAGGATGGCAGTAGAGAAGAAAAGCCTGACAAAGTATTGTCTAGATAAACCAGTGGTCTTAGTTTGAGCAAAAGGTTGAGGGAAATTCAAGGGGGATTTAAGTCAAGAATGTTGCATCCTAGCGTGGAACAGTAAACAGCAATTTTTCTAAGCCTTATTTTATTTCAGTTCTTCTTCTAATCACAATAGTAGAATACAACTTACTTATTTGAGATCTTAGCCTAAGGAAATTGAAGGGCACTGATGCTGTGATTCTGTTTCCAGAGATTTACATCAGCATCCAGGATGAATGCCCCACTGTGAGGCAGCAACCTCCCCTTCAATGGTTTCATTTCTAGAATTGCATTAATGTGCAATGTATTAAAAACAAGTCCAGGCCAAGCTCGGTGGCTCAGCCTGTAATCCCAGCACTTTGAGAGGCCGAGGAGAGAGCACTTTGAGAGACCAGCCAGGGCAACTTGGCGAGACCTTGTCTCTATAATAAATAAAAAATAAGCCAGGTGTGGTAACACACACCTGTAATTCCAGCTTGGAAGGCTGAGGTGGAAGGATCACTGAAGCCCAGCAGGTCGACGCTGGAGTGGCTGTGAGTGTGCCACTGCCCTCCAGCCGGGGAGATGGAGTGAGACTCCGGCTCAAAAAAAAAAAAGTCCAAATCAAGCAAGCAAATGTGGGAGCATGGAATAGAAGGGTGGAGATATTATCTTATCAGCCTTGTTTTAACAAAAGTTTTCCGACAGATCTAAGTCTAGCCCAAAGGCAGTCTGATGTCAAAGACATTGTATGGGGACCCATTGCTAATGTTGTCTGAGGCATCCTTGTTAGAAAAGAGTGAAATCCTATAGCATGTAAAGAACTGTAAGGAATCAAAGATGCTCTTGTAAACTCATTGGTGCATCTTTGGATAAAATTTATTTTTATGAGTATAGAGAAATCATTGAAAATTACTTCTGCAGTAGTGTTTCAACATATCCCATGTATAAGCCACTTTCTTCTTTAAAAAAAAATAATGGAGTAGGTGCTGAGTTGATTGTAATATTACTTTACTTTTAGCAGTCTTAGTGAGATATTGACATCTAAATGAAGTTTCCCAGTCATTAACCTGAGATAAGAGTAGGAAGATGAATATGAGTAATGGTCTATGTTAGAGAAAAAAAAGAGTTATATTTTTTCCCACCAGTAATCTTGACCTAATAAGAGATGATCATGTCAATAGTATTAATAATATCAGAATATCTTATAGTGCCTACTCTTAACCAGGTATTATTATATCACTTTACCTGTACTTATTTAATTCCTGTACTCATTTAGTCTTCAGAACAACCCTGTACGGTTGATGCTGTCATCCAGATTTGACAGATGAGAAACTTGAAATATAGAATGAAAAATAATAGAAAACAAGAGATGGTAGCCCAGTTCTAGAATCTCTGATCTTATCTATTATGCTATGCTGCTTCAAACATGGTTGTCCTGCCCAGAATTTGTTCATTTTTTCCTTTTCGTGTCTGTCCTCTACATACCCCAAGACTCTAGGAGAGAGAAGATGGTAATTTGTTTAATCTCAAACATAAACAAATCAAGCAACCATTTTTTCCTCCTCAACTAAAACATGCTTAAAGATCCATTAGTGTCTCTCTTGTCAATGATTTACAGACAAAGACACTTGGCGCTTCCTTCCAGTCCATTGGGTCAATAAAGCATTTTTAACACAGTCTTAAATATGCATTTCTTACATCCGCTACAATAGATTTCAGGAGGGCTATTTATAAGACCTTGATCAAGAAGTTCTAGAAAAGTGACTCTCAAAAAATCTTTGCTTTTTCTTACATAGTACAGCTTTTAAAAAAAGAAACCATTTGCAATAAAGTAAAAATTTAAGGACATGAATAATCATGTAAGTCTTAACATTCCTTAATCGTGGTTTATACATTTCATCCAAACGTTACCTTTGACTGTAAGCACATATCATCGCCTGACTATTAATGAGAACTGAAGTTTCCTTATAGTTACTTTTAATTACTATTTCATTTTAAAGTTACTTAACTTTGAGTAAAAAGCTTTTCCCTTGTAGGTTTTGACTCTATCCCAAGCCAAAGTTCCAAATTGAGTTTTCTAGAAGGTGTATTGGGAGGTCTCTTTGAAAAAACTACCTCTTAATCATTCAAGTTCATCCTTGGAAAAGAGCACATAAGGATATTCAGGAAAAGTTTCCAAAAGAGGATTAATTTATATTCAATCAATCTTCTCCTACCTTATCTTCTTTTTTCTTTCCCTTTCTTTCTCCTGTGCCCCTTCCCTTCCTTCTTCTCTTCTCTGCTTCTTCCTTTTCTTTCTTTCCTTCCTTCTTTCTTTCTTTCTTTCTTTCTTTCTTTCTTTCTTTCTTTCTTTCTTTCTTTCTTTCTTTTCTTCCATTATTCAGTCAATTAATCATTCAGTCATTTAGTAAATGTGTGAGTGCCTACTATTCTGCCAGACGCTAAGGATAAAGAAGTAAACAAGATGTGGTTCCCTACCATTATGGAGTGTTCAGTCAAACTACAGTTGATGGATGAACCAACAATTCCAGTTAGGAGTCATGCTACAACAGAGTTCAGCTTGTTAGGAGAGGGTACAATAGGGGTAAAACAATAGTCATGAGGAAGAGATTTGTTCACATATTTACAGGCCAAACAAGTGCCACATTCCAAGCCTTGTACTGGATAGTGAAGAAACAGGAAAAAAAATTGCTGTCCTTACTCTTTATAGGAAAAGCAAAACATCATTTTAAAAAACATGCATTATGAATAAACACAAAAAAGTACAGGGTTTAGACTCATGTTCCCTTTCTTTTTGTTTTTAAGGCAGTTCTTTCTAGTCCAATGGGTGTCCCCTAGAATCTTCTTTCCCAGAAAACCTGCCATTGTGATCATTTTGAATTGTTTGGCTATGCTTGGTCTTGAACTTGTAGCCATCAACACCAAAATACTCTGATGAATGTTCAATTTCCTGATCGATGAAAAGGATTAGATATTTGCAATTTCCTACAGGTGCCCATTCTAAGTGGTTGACCAGTTTTGTAGCTTAGAATGATGCAGTTGGTTGGAATAAACTATTTCTATTAAATATAACTATTTCTGGGGACAAACCCTAGTTTATGATGCCAACCTTGAAGCTTTTAGCCATGTGCCTGCCAGTCATTCCTAATCTCATCATCCCTTTCCGTCATGACACGTAATTTTCATCAGTGGGCACTCTTTTTAAAATAAACACTATCCTTAGCAATTTATCTTTCTTGTATTTCTTCACTTATACAGGAAAAGACAGTGATGCATTGAGCTGGAAAGGAGGGATCATTGCTAGGAGCATATTGGACTTGGCATTTTTTTAAACTTCTCCAGCTTAGAGTTGCTGCTGCCAGAAATAATCTTGAAATGCTAGCTTTTTTTCCTTTTTGGATATTAGAAACTGTCTTTTCCTGTTAAAAATAGGTTTGATAATGTACTCAGAGCTCTGACAAATCCCAGAGAAAAGAACAGATGCCAAACTAGAGAAGTGGAGCTTTTCAAAGGGGACCTTCCCCTCACCACCTGGGTCAATGTGAGCAAAGCGAATGAGAAGGAATGCCACTGTTTTGAAGATTTCTGGTGGTAGGAGAACTGGGAAGCTGATGTGCATTTTTTTCAAATTAGCATGCATTTGCCAGACAATTTCTGCATTACTGTCTAATGGGAAAGTACAGTGTCATCCCTTATAAAGTTAGATTTAGAGTATAAGGCTAATTTCTTTACATATTTTATTTTAGATGTGTTTACTACAAAGTAAAGTGATAGTAGAAACAATAATTTTAAAAATCTGAATAGTGCAGACAAATAGCACACTGGCTTGTTTTTTATTCTACATCCTCTGCCATTAGTTAACAGGTTACCTTACCTGTCTTATTTGCTAGATCTATAGATGCTGGGTGGAATCCAGAAAAGAGGCTATTTTCCAAATAATGCATAAGCCAGAGAGAGAGAGAGAGAGAAAGCTCAATTTTCTGAGTACTTAAATGACTTAACTTTGACTAATTCATTCTGACTTGGATTGAGATGAAATTTAGGAATAGATCTACATTGGTACCAAAAGAAGCTCTGAAAGGTATTTCCATGAAGAATATTATCATTATGATTTTGAAATAGCCTTGGCAGTTAGGTTTAAAAGGATAGTACACAAGGTAATCCTTAAAATGCAAACACCTTAGGTTAAAAGGGACAAATTTCTAGTTTCCATAAAGCGTTTTGATAAACCTGACTCTTCCCTTTCACTGGAGGCAAATCTTGGGAACATTTTGGTTTCCAGTCCTCTTTCCCAAGAAGCCAGCTGATGAGGATAATGGGTAAATAAGAGCTTATAGTCTGTTCCAGGGGGCCTTGAAAAATTTTCTTTGTGATTATAGCAGGAATTGTAGTTCTTTTCACAGAATTTGAACAGCTTCTCCCTCTGTCTTGGGTGTGCCAAAGAAAAAGTGGGCTCCTGATATAACCAAGAAGTAAAATCAAGTGGAAATTGGTGGTGGATTTCTTTTACAAGCTTATTAAACTTTCTGTATCAAAGGCATCCAGCCTTCTCAGTTATGTTCCATATTATTTGATCATACAACAATCCTTGACAGATTTCTTATTCATTTTTCATTTTGCTCAATCATCCACCCATCTAAATGTAATGTGGTATCCTTGATGGGACCCTAGAATAAGAAAGTAAAAGCTAAGGAAATCTGAATAAAGCCTAGGCTTTAGTTAATAACATATCAATCAAATACTTGTCATTTAATACTACTGTTAGAGAGATGATAATCAGCTGAGAAGAGTTGTTTACACTTTTTCCTTAGCAGAGGAAACTCTTTAAAGAATAGATTATTATCCTGAATGATAATGATAAAATAACTCCTTTCCTCCAGTAGAGGTAACTGAGCCCCTTAGAATAACCCATAGGCCCTACAAAGCATAACTTGAAAGTAAAGGACTGCACAAGTTAGTGAACCTTTTCCTGTCAAAATTCTAATATTTTTATTTTGCCAACACAAGCAGTGGACCAGGGGTCCATGGTTAGGACAGATTGAAAGATTAAATGGCTCTGATTGACCGTGGCTAGGTCACTCCGTGGAAGTCAGGAGATGTGGGTACGACGGGCCAATCAGACCCTTTAACTGTTAAGGTCCTGTGGGGCTCCACTATGTCCACTGAGACCTAGTTCTGAGCTCTGCACCAGAGTACCTGAGCAGCATGTGTAATTAAAGCCATAGTTCAACTTGTCATGACCCGGTAAGCCTGTTATTTAAAGCAATACCTCCTTGGCTTTCTGTTGTGCAAATCCATCATCTGTGAGCTGAAGGAAGATATGACTGGGGTCATTGACTTTATACACAAGGTTTTAATGAAAATGGAGCATTTGTCAATTCCCAGTTGTCAAGTTATCCTCCTCTTTTTGGAGAAATTGGAGCGTGTGTGTCAGGGTGGGACAGGGGAAAGAGCAGATATGGATTCTGATCCCAATTCTGCCAGCTCCTTGCTAGGTAAAATGTGGGCTAGTTTTTACAACTGTTCTGTAAAATGAGGGTGAGCAGAACCTCACTGAGATTTTGTGAGCATAAAATGAGTGGAAGTTTTGTAATATATCTACCAAGGTCTCAGGTACATAGGAAAAACTCAATAAATGATTAACTCCTTTAATACTATTCTTATTACCATTAGTTACGTGGCTAAGTCATTTGCTCTAAGTTTGCTTCATTGCTATAAAATGGAGATGCTAATGGTCCTATCTCTATCTCCGAACTACTTTGAAGATTAAATGAAATATGTATTAAAGAGCACTTTTAAAATCTTGGTAATACTATGCCAGATATTTTTATTACATAAAACAACAGGAATCCCTGTCCTTGAGGAGTTTACATTTCAGTGAGGAGACTTAGACAATAATGTAATAAATAAGTAAATTATATACTAGTGTATTTTAAAGTTACAGGTATGGGGGAGGTGAGAGGACATGAATCATGTAAGATAGCTCATGAGTGCTGGCTAAGAAAGTATGGCTTGATTTAACTAGAGAGGTCAAGTGTGCCTCTGATGAAGTGACATTTGAGCAAAGAGAAAGAAGTGAAATAGTGAGCAACAGATCTGCTGGGAGTGTGTCCCAGGTGATGCACAGACCCTCAGGGAATCGTGCCTGGCATGTTCAGGCAATAACTAGCAATGTGGTCAGTGTCCCTGGAGGAAAGAGAAGGAGAGAGAGAGAGAGTAAAATAAGTAAAATTGGAGACACAAATGGGAAAGGAGGGACAAGTCGGATACTTAAATGTAACCATTCCTTGCAATGTGTTAGACTTTTGGGGAAAGTTTTTCATCCGTAGTAAACAATTACTTATAAGAAGATGCAGAAAGCATGAGTTTTGGAGTATAACAACAGACTGGAGTTAGACTTGTGTAATTCTGGGCAAGTTATTTCCTTCTCTGAGTCTCAACTTTTCATCTGTAAAGTGAGGCAAAAGTTGCAGGGACATTTATAATGAATGTGGATAAGGTGCCAAGAACAATGTCCGGCACACAAGTCAGAGTACAATAAATAGCACTGAGCTCTGAGAATAGCACAGAAGTACTCCTTCGGCTCATCTATAGCATTGCTGTGAGGGACTGGCTTTGGACTTCCAGTGGTCACTGGGTGTCCATATTATTTAACTCAGAGCAGTAACTCAGGTAATGTGACTTGTCTGTCATTGCGTCTGTTGACTTGACTGTAAATCAAATGAGATTCAAAATACATCCTGGGAGCTTTCATATACCTTGTACCATTTTCAATCATAAATGTTGCTTCACTCTTGTGTTAGAGCAAAAAGGTGACTTTAAAATTAGTGACATTTTCATGAAGTGTAGAACTAGCTATTACTGACTTGACTGAAGGTATTTGTAGCTGACAATTACAAACTAAAGTGATATGATTGCAAGTGTCTGGGTTAAAGAGTGTGATTAGTCCTATTCTATGAACTTGAATCCCAGTGTTGTGCATTTGGAGATAATGAGGCACTCTTCCATGATTCAAGTTCAAGCCTTCTTACTTCCTGCCCAGTACTTCACAATAAACATGTTTCTTCTGCTTTGGTACTCTACACTTTTCCAACTCCTCCTGCACACAGCTTACAAAAGAGCTACTCTCTAGAGCAAAACCTGGCTCACACCAGTCATTTGCTCCAAAAATTCCCACTGTGGCTCACTGCAAAACTGAGGACTCTTCTTAGAGAGACAAACCTCTCCAATTTAATTGTCTCACAGTGCAAGAAACATCAGTTCCATCTTTTCTGGTGTATTTTTTTTTTAATGCCCTGACTGGTTTCTTAGAGAAATCATTGATTCTAAATTTGGGGCAGGAAATATATACCATGAGCCTGGAGCATCTTGTAGGGCCAGAAAGTAAGGAAGTAATTGTGGTATGTCAAAGGAACAAAGAAGCCAATGAAAGAGCTCACAATCACCAAAACTGGAACATATTGAGCAACAAAGTAATTACCATAATATTGGATTATAATGCAAAGTATTAAATATCTATGTGTCTATACTGATATAAATGGTTCGATCAGTGAATAAGTAGGGTAGAAGAGACAAATCTCTCATGCAGAGGAATTCTAAAGAATTTTAATAAATACTGTAATCTCAAGAAAGTGGAGTATTATTTTCCACTCCTTAAGTGTGGACTGCATACAGTGACTTCCTTTCAAAGAATGTAATGTGGAAAGGGGAGGGGAAAATAACTTCACAGTAAAGAAAACTAACAAGCACTACCTTTGCCAAGTGACCAAGATCAACATCAATGGTGATATGTCATGTTGCTAGTACCCTTAAGATGATATGATGAGAATGGCACTTTACCTCTGTGGCCTTCCTCCAAAAACACATAACCTCAGTGTAATCATGAAAAAATCTTCAGAAAACTCCCAGTTCAGGAACAGTCCAAAAGATACCTGACCAGCCCTTCTTAAAACTGCCATAGTCATCAAAAAGCAAGGAATGTTTGAAATTACAACAGCCAAAAGGAGCCTTAGAAGATAAGACAACTGAATATAATATGGTATCCCTGATGGGACCCTAAAACAGAAAACTACATTAGGTACATGCTAAGGAAATTGGAATAAAGCCTATACTTTAGTTATAACAATATATCAACATGACTCATTAATTATAGCAAATGTACCATACTAATGTAAGATGTTAATAAAAGGGGAATAAAAATAGGAAATAATAGCGTGTGGTGTATTTGGTCACTCTCCAGTACTATCTTCACAAATTTTTTAAAAAACTAAAGCTACCCTAAAGTAAAAGATTGCTTTTTCTTAAATAAAAAAGTCTTAGATTCTCACATTAGTTCAATGCTTCTTCCTCATCAGCAATTGTTGAAGCCCTGCCTTTCAACTTATAACGTAAGAAGCCTTCCAGACTCCTAAAAGAAAAAAAAAATGGTTCTCCCATTCCACCTATGACCACAAAACTTGATACTTACTTTAATATTAATTTTAGTTAATTCACGAATTCATTCAGTCATTCAACCAACAGTTATAGATCACATACACCAGCTGGTGCTGATAAGGCTGTGAGGAGACAGGCAATGACCCTGACCCCAAATAAGCTTACAGTCTGGCTAGGAGAACAGACATGAATAAATAAGTATGAGGAAATGTGTAGGGTGCTAATAGAATGAACAATGGAGGAAGTGAGAGGACCATCTTTAAGGGACTGACCTTTGAGATGAGCTCTAAGGAGAGTTCACTGGGCAGATGCATTTGTGTTTGAGTTGTTGTACACATGTTCACTTGGTTTGCACTCACATAGCCCTGAGATTCAGGTGTTATTATTCCCATTTTGCAGATGAGGAAACGGAGGCACTCAGATAATAAGTGACAGATCAGAGATACAAACTAAAACAAGCTGGTTAGAAAGCCTGAGTTCTTCCCTTTCATTGAGGAAACTAGAATTAGTCTATCCCAAATCAGGGACTCTTGTGAGGTTTCTTTCTTGTTAGACCAGGGTTTCTCAACACCTTGACACTATTTATCTTTGGGGCAGATCATTCTTTGCCATGTAAAGCCATCCTGGACATTGTGGATATTTAACTTATCCCTGCTCTCCATCTACAAGATGTCAGTAGCACCCTGTTTTCACCAGTGATGGCAAACAAAAATGTCTCCAAACTGGCCAAATATTACTGGGGGGAGGAAGTAACACTGCACCCCACCCCTACTACATTGAGAACCATTTTATTACACAAGTTCTCAGAGGAAAGGATAAAGCTGTACCTTAAGTTGTCTCTCCTTTTTTCCAATGTTTCCCAAGTGTCCCTATGTGTCTTATGTGTATATGGAATGGATACATATACCTTACAGTTTAGAACACAGTAATTTCTATATAGTGGTTGCTTATCAAATGCTTGCTGAATTTTTGCCAACTGCATCCTAAATGCCAAGAATCCTAAATATTATGGGCTTATTCTAGTCATACAAAAAGCATTTCCTCCTGAATTCAAATTTTAATACTGAGAAAGTTAATTTCTGGTTTTGGGTTACTTGAGGTATCTTTATCTGGCTAGGGGAACAGATATGGATTACTAAGTATGAGGAAATGTGTAGGGTGCTAATAGAATGAACAATGGTGGAAGTGAGAGGATCATCTTTAAGGGAAATCTGGCTTAGCTGGTTTTATGCAGGCTGGACAGATTAAGGCAAGTACATCTTTAGTCCTAGCAACTCGGTAAGCTAAGGTGGGAGGATCACTTAGGCCTAGGAGTTTAAGAGCAGCCTGGACAATATAGTGAGGCCTTGTCTTTGCTGAGGTGAGTGGATTGCCTGAGCCCACGGGTTTGAGACCCGCCTGGGCAACTTGGTGAGACCTCATCTCTACAATAAATCAAAAATTAGCCGGGCATGGTAGCACGTATCTGTAGTTCCGGCTACTTGGAAGGCTGAGGCAGAAGGATCACCGGAACCCAGCAGGTCAAGGCTGTGGTGGCCCGGAGTGGCCACTGTACTCCAGTCTGGGTGGCAGAGTGAGACTCCAACTCAAAAAAAAAAAGCAAAAAACAAAAATAAAAATAAATTAACCAAGGATAGTGGTGCACACCTGTAGTCCTAGCTACTCAGGAGACTGAGGTGGGAGGATCTCTTGAGCCCAAGAGTTTGAAGTTGCAGTGAGCTATGATCATGCCACTGCACTCCTGCCCAGGCTACAGAGCAGATCCCATCTCAAAAGAGGAAAACAAAAAGACCTATCTGAATGTTCATCAACATTTAGACAGACCCTGTGGTTCACCTGCTAAGAACCTAGTGGAGGGTAGCATACGTTATGTTGCCAATAACTGTTGATGAATGCATGGATGAGCTGTAACAATTAAATCAAGCCATATGCCTAGGCTTGCAGTTTGAGATGCCATTTAAAGCCCATATCCATTTTCTCCAGCAATTCTTTCTCTCACTTGTGGATGAGATCTAGATTTGGGAAATGCCACCGATTAGATGTTCTATTCAGCCCCCTTGAGAGTGGGCAGGCAGTGGGAGGGAGAGCCAACTTCTGGGCAGTTTTCCTGCTACTGCAGGCTCTGTATTACTGGAGCATCAGTTGTTTGTCATTAGTGAGAGCTCAGAGAATCTTAAATGTGAAGATAACACAGGAGAGAGCTCCCAAAATATAATGCGTTCAAATTAGGTAGCATCTTTATTTAGTGTGTTAGTTCCAGGCATTCACTGCTTTACTGCCTCTCAAAACATGTAGCCCAGAATTACCATGTCCCGAGGGCTATTCACTGGTACTCTGCTGACTTGGAGGTATAGCACTGTCTTCTCCAAGAGTATGCATAGTAGAAGATAGCCCTACAGTAATTGTGCTTCATAAAAACTGCTTATATAATTTCTATCACTTTCCCCGACCCCTCCACATGTTCTCCTACAGGACTGAATGGCCACAGAGTTATTTCTGATCAACGTCCTTATTATTTCTCTCTTGCCAGAAGGAGGGACATGTGAAGTGATAGCAGCACACCGATGTTGTAACAAGAATCGCATTGAGGAACGGTCACAAACAGTCAAGTGTTCCTGTCTACCTGGGAAAGTGGCTGGAACAACAAGAAACAGACCTTCCTGTGTCGATGGTAAGCAGCTGGTTTTACCTCTCTCTCAAGATTTCATCTAGGTTCATCTATATATAATGTATTTCTTGTTTCATCTAAATAGGTTCAAGATAATGAACAAGGTGCAGCCAAAGTGCTAAAAAGTTCTACAAACGCCAGTCCTCAGAAAAGACCTTGAATTGTTGTTTCTCTGGTGCTATGGTTTAAATATCTTCCTCTCCAAAACTCATTTTGAAATTTGGTTGCCATTGTTGCAGTGTTGGCAGGTGGGACCTTTGGGAGGTATTTGAGCCATGAGATCTCTGCACTTATGGGCAGGATTAATGTCATTATAAAGGGGTAAGTTTGTGCCTTTCTTGCACTCTTTCTCCTCATTCCATCATGTGAGGATGCAGCAAGAAGGCTCTCACCAGATGCCGACACCATGATCTTGTACTTTCTAGCCTTCAAAACTGTAAGTCAATAAATTTCTCTTCATTATAAATTACACAGTTTCAGGTATCCTATTATAGCAGCACAAAGCACTAAGACTTCTGGCTTTTGGGTTTTAAACAGATCTGTTTTGAAATTTTTTAGAGTGGAGAAAGGTAAAGAAATTTCTACAGGTCAAGAAACTAGAGAATCCAGCTCATTTGGAAAATGATTTTCTTCCTAGGCTATGTAGAATGATGATGGTGATAATGATAGTAAAGATATCAATACCTAATATTCATTCAACAACTATGCAACGAGCACTTACTATATACCAGGTACAAATCTAGATGCTTCAGAGGAATACCAAGTCTAGACTGTCACCTTTAAGACACATTTATAGGTTACTGTCAAACAGTAAGTCTATGGTTCAAAGGGACATCAAATCTCTCTCCCCATCTTTATCTTTCATAATTTAGATCTTGGTGTGAGTGGATTTTCAAATTCTTTAGTTAGGAAATAAGCACTAAAAGAAATGAGCCTTTTGCTCAGGATTACAGAACAGGATCTTAGACAATGAATCTCTTGGCTTAGTGTTTTGTTCTTCCTCTAGATATTGATGGGAAGAGATGCCTTCTAGATTGGCTCATGTTGTGTATTTTCATTATGGATCAGTAGGTGGTTAGAAAGAAAAACATACTCAAGCTAGGCCAAGTAAAAGGGAAGTTATTTTAATAAAATAGAGGAATGTCAGTGAACTAATTATGAGAAATTCAGCCAAACCTCATGGGATTTGTAAATTCTTCAGGCAGCTGTCATATTGGTTTTTGTATTTATGGAATACAGTAGTTCTGATCTCTGTTTACCTCACTTGCCACCGTGTGAACTGTTTTTCTTTTCAAGGATTTCATTTTTACTTTCTCATAAATTAGGGGTTGGTGTAGGGCTCTTATTTCCACAATACCAACTCTGATTTCACTCAGCAAATTGGTAGGGCCCAAATATGTTTTACTCAGTTCCTGTTCTTAATATATTTTCTGAGAAGACAGAGTAAGTTTGGCCCAGTTTGGGTCAATGCATCAACCTTTGCCCTATCAGCCGCAGGCAAGGCTGCAAGCCTATGTAGCATGCGCAGCTTCCCAGGTTGTACCATGGGAAGGTCAAGTTAATTTTTAAAAATTGTAAAAATTGTGAAGAAGCCAAGTTTGAGAATACACTGGGATTAGTGATTCCCAATTGGGGCAATTTCCCCCTAAGTTCATTTGGTAATTAATATCTGAGGATATTTTGAGTCTAAACATTTGTCCCACCTAGGGAAGTGCTACTGTCATCTAGTGGGTAGTGACCAAGGATTCTACTGAACATCCTACAATGCACAGAATGAACCCCCATCCCCCCTCCCTGGAATCCCTGCTACCAACAAAGAATTATTCAGCTCAAAATGTCAGTGGTGCTGAGGTTGAGAAACTTGCACTATGACTATTTACTTATTACATCACAGTCAACACTGTGAGGTACCTCCAGTGAAGGGAAGGCAGGCAGCTAAACCAGAAAACCCATTTTACCATCTTACAGGAAGAAATTCTTGGACCTAGAGCCCAAGAAACATAAAACATAAAACCATGATGGTTCCTCTGTTTGTTGCCAAAGAAAGCATTGAAGCACTTCACCATAAATCTCCATTTTGTATGCAACTTATTTTCATTTCTAATAATCTAGAAATAGAATTGCCTTCAGGTCCCAATCCCCTCCACTACACAATATATTCGTTTAACAAATACACATGTGTGCCTCCTGAATCTAAAATTTTTAAAAAGTAAAAATTAAAAAAAAAAACACACACAGAATGCTGTGCATTGGCCAAGGGAGTAATGGCCAAGGGAGCATCTGGCCTTAAATTTGTTTGAGAAGTTAAAACACATAACAGTAATATTTTTGTTTCAGAACAAGTTTGTTTGACTTTAAACCCTGAGCACTTTGGTGTGGTTGGTTTAAACAAGAGGGTCATAGTCTCTATCTTCCAAGCAAAAGTCAATGAAACATAGAGTATCCTGTATTTTCAAACTGATTATTTGCATTTTTTATTATGTCCTACTGCCCCAAAAGCTTTAAATCCATTGGCATGCACGGACAAGTCTACATGTTGCGATGATCAAAATTATTTTTGTAACCTAGATCTCTACATACAAACTTAATATAAATTTTGGTTATAAATTAAAATGTCAATGGAGTTAGTAACATTATGGACTGAGAAATTAGATACACACGAGTGGAATCTCAGCTATAACTATTGCTAATAGAATGGCTTTGGGCAAATCACATTTGCTTCCTGACTTTGGTTTCCTCATCTGTAAAATGGGAATAATAATCATTTCTATTTTATAAAGATTAAGAAAATCATGTGTATAATTTCATTTTTTTGCATAAAGTCTGGCTCCCATCAAATCTCACTAAACAATGATATCCAATTTCTACCTTACTATGAATGTGAATGATGTTTTGGGAGAGACATTGTTTTTTATGAAGGTTTGTTTCATATTAATTGAACACAGTGGGACCTTGTCCATTATCTTTTCTTAAAACTGCTTCCAACTAATTATTCTGGGTATCACTAATGTTATTAAATCATCTTCAGGATTGCATATTTATTAAAGGAGTTTTGAAAAATACATAAATACATACATATATTTAAATCACCCATAATATTATTGCCCAAAGATTATTGTCACTTTGAAAGATAACATGTTAGTATGTGTCCTTCTGGGCTCAGTCCTCCACTTAAGAGCAAATTCATATTATAGGTGATTGAATTAAAATGTTGTCGCACTGCTTTCTGGATGGTTTATTTCATTTAATATATGATGAACATTTTCCAAGTTAATAGATATTCTTCAAAAAAATTACTTTAAATAGCTATGTATCCTCTCCTCTTTGGCATATTTGCAATGCTTCTTGCATTCCCCAGTCTCAGTTTCCTAAGAAAGAATAGGCATCAACTTCTCTCCATGACAGAAATTGACAGTTTATACACCATGTTTGTCCTAAACAAATTCTGTCTTACATAGCGATTGTTCCACGGTAAGTGTTCCAATTGCTCTTATTTGTTTCCTCTGAAATTGTAGGTCAGTTGAATTCTACAGTGTTTTCAAAAACAGAGGAACCGCTATGATTTTAAAAGAAGCATATGATTTTTAAGATTCAGAATCTGAGACCAGATTATTTTTAATGGGACAAAAATGGGGGTAAAATCTTAGCAACATATTCAAATATATATATTTGAAGAAACATATAAGTGGTAGTCTTTTATTTCAAAAATTATATTTTATTAACTAGTAACTGAAAACACTAAAACATACATTTAAATTATGGAGTAGTCATTTGTAAATACTCATAAAAGCACCATACCCTTACAAAAGCATTATAGACATGCAACTAGTACTATTCTGAAGGGATATATCATTATACTCTAATTATTACTTTATTATTCTATAGCCCAAAATGAGTGAGGGAAACACCCTGCTCAATATCTTTCATGGAGAAAAACTAAAAATATAATGTACAGCCTTTCAGTTATCTCCAATTACTTCTCAAGGACTAAAAGTTTAAATCAAATAAAGATTTATACAGAAGATGATGATGACTCAAAACATAACCATTTATTTACGAGAAGAATTAATAGGTCAGGCACAGTGGCTCACGCCTGTATTACCAGAACTATGGGAGGCTGCAGCAGGCAGATCGCTTGAGCTCAACAGTTCTATGCCAGCATAGGCACTATAGTGAGACCTCGTGTCTATAAAATAAAAATTAAAAAATTAGCCAGGCATGGTGGCACCTGCCTATAAAATCAGCTACTCAGGAGGCTGAGGCAGAAGTATCACCTGAGACCAGGAGGTCAAGGCTGCAGTGAGCTATGATCACACCACTGCACTCTAGTCTGGGTGACAGAGTGAGACCGCAACTCAAAAGAGAGAGAGAGAGAGGAAATTTTCCAAGTATGACATAAAACAAAAATAAATTTGTAGATGGTTTGTGAAGTTATAGTCTATGATTCTATTTGTTCCAAAATGGCATAAAAATAGTATAAATTTTAAAATTTTTAAAATAATGGAATATAATTAAAATAAATAATAAGAAGAACAATTTTTAAGACTTATCTTGTGTCATATTTTCAAGTACTTTGATTTTACACATTTGTTTAATTGTAACCCCAACCCTGTAAGATGTGTCCTCCTATCATTTCCATTTCACTTATCAGGAAACTGAGGCACAGAGAGATTCAGTGACTGGCTCAAAAATCACACAGCCAGTTGTGGCTGAGCCAGAAGATCAGCCTGGGCTGTTGGACTCTGGGGTCTCTCATTCAGCAAGCACCAGGCAAACCAGTATTTAACATAAGGCATGTGTTAGGTCCTAAAGGTTTTCTTGCATGATGCAAAATATCTGAATGAGAAGGGGAAGAAAGTCCAACCATGTGGATGCTTACAGAAACATCCAATATGCCCCTTCTCTTTCTATGTCATAAAGATGATTGAGTGTACTTCCTTAGGTCATTGTCATGGAGTCATTCAGTGCTTTCAGTTTTATTGAATGATTGAAGGTTCATAGTTTAAGGCCTGTTGGGGATTGGGGACAAAATATCTATTTTATGGTAAAAATTTTTATGCAGTTTCTCTATTTAAGAGTTCATTGTCATATAATTTATATCTATTTCTGACTTGCACAAATATATGGGCTGAAAGTTTAACTACTGATTAATAGGAGATCTTTTAATGCATTGTGGATTTTAGCATTACTCTAATTAAGAAAATTAAAGCAATGAGTGATACATTTCCATAAATTCGTAGGTCTTCCTTCTTACTCAGTGTAAACTATGACCATATCAATGACTGATTACTAGCAACCTTTGCTTGATGCTCTTGTCTTTTATATTGGATCACCTACCAGAGAGAGCAGTGAGAAGAAATCAGCTTATATCGTAGAACTTCCTGACTTTCACAGCAATGAAAATTCTAGTTTTTAAAAACTATTAGTTAGCACAGTGAAGAAGTCATCACATTCCTAACTCTCTATGAAGGGGAAAAAAAAAAACAAAAACTCCAGATATCTTGTTTCTGGTTCATCATATTTAGCCTCCAAGATAAGACCAAAAGAGATAGAGATACATAAAGTCTCAGACCCAGGTATACAGACTGACAGAGAAGCAAAGAGAGAGAACAAAGAGGTACATGGGAAGATGAGGATTTGGGAGAAAGGGTAGTAAAAGGGGGAGATAAGTCAATAGGTGCTCAGAAGGAACATTAATACCTCTACCCACAAAGTCGCTTGATTTATTTTTCCAAATAACTGTTTTTATTTGCAGTTTATAGCTAGTTGCAGTTTATAGCTAGTTTTTAATAAAATAAAATTTATTTGATAAACTTAAACTTTTTTCTTCAAGTTGAATTATATGAGATCCCAGAACCTGAACTTCAACAAAAACTGATTCTGGAGATTGCTTCTTTGGAAAAAATATGTCAAAATTTTTTGACCACTTGCCGTCCATATTCCCTAGAGGCAGATAAGGTAGAGAAAAATGTCTGAGAGTTGAAGGGAATTTGAAATTCAGCAACAGCTTTCCATAGAATAACATGAGCTATATAGATGAACGATATTACATAGAATAGCATCTTCTTGGCCTTCCAAAACATGGTAGCATATTAAAAGCTCAACTGCAGCATGGAAATCATCTAGAGAGTTTCCAGAGCAAGCGTAATATGAAAAAGTTTAAGCCTTTATTTTTAGTTACAAATATTATGTTATAGACAAATAACTTATTAAACTTTAAGTCAATATTGCCCAAATTTTTATATATATTCATATAACCAGTTACATAAATCTGAAGATAAAACCAATTTCCCATAGATTTTAAGATGGCATTCACCATCTTTGTGAAAAGTTGAACATTGCTAATCAAGTACAATCTTATCCTTAGAAGGGGAAAACAGTGATAGCACTTACTAAATTGAAATTACTATTAAAATTTTTAAAAATATCTTATTCATGTAACCACAAGCCAGTCTTAGTTAAATCAGGACTGTCCAAATAAAATATTCTGTCAGCCATTCATGATATGAATTCTAGTGTAAGAGATCAATTAAATTATGATAACACATAACAAAAGTCATGAGACACTTGTTTTGTAATAAATAAGGTAGTGGCCAATTATTACTCATTAGTAATTTTTTTTTTTAGGTAAGCTATCAAGTCTGCCCTTTCTCCCTTCTTCTTAATGCCAGTGAAGATCATTTTTATTCAGGAATGTACTTCTTGGGATTCTCCAAATACTACATCAGGGTATCTTCTCCCCAGGTGATGCCTTTGTTCTTATTGGCATCTGTGTAAGAGAATTCAGCAGCCTGACCTGTCTTCCACCCAAAGAGACCATGGAGGTTTGTCCCAGTCTTGTGTTTGCCTCCCTTTTCCATGGTGTGACACTGGGCACACTTCTGAACAAAAATTTTCTTGCCTTTTCTCAACATCACCCATGTTTAATTCTCTCTTTCGTCACTGGCACTAGAGAGGTTCCCGCTCAGAAGCCAGATGTCCGCTTTCTATGTCCCAGTCTCTAATCTAGTGTTTGTGTTTGTTTTTCAGGAATGTCTTTTAGATCTTCTGAATTCAACTGATAGTTTCTATGCCTATAGCTCAGTGTTTTTCCTAAGACTGGCTGACCGATAGTGATGTGATTTATAATATCTCAATGACATGCCAGGCTCAACTTCAGCTTGGAAATCATATAGAGAGCTTTCAGAGCAAGCATAGTATGAAAAAACTTAAACCCTAATTTTTATTTACAAATATTAAACATTTTAGGGGCAGAGAAAATGACCAGTTTTGGCTCTGCCGTTTGTTATTTGTCGTCCACACACAAGGAAATAGCAAGATAATGAATTGCTGCTGAGGATCAGGGATGCATGCCACAGCAGCTGTCTATGGTCACTTCATTTCTATCTCTGTTTAAAACATGCCTTATTCTTTTAAAACAGACTCCAGCTTGTTTAATAGATGGAATGCTGAGTTTATTTGGCGTTATCAGAGGCGTTTCTAAAAGGAGAGTCCACTGTCTTATTAGAAGACAGTCTTCTATAGCATCATTAGTAAAATGGTGGCATTTGCAGGTATAATTTCAAAATCACATGTAAATTCTCTATTGAAACAGCATTTGGTCTCCAACCTGTCCAGGTATGTAAGGGATCCAACTCTGCATTCATAAGAGGAATGAGATGAAGGGTGTATAAGAACTGACAAAGTTTTTTATACTGTCTATTAAAAGATGCCTCTTTATTCTTTTTCATAATAAAAAGACCAGAAATTCAGTCACCACATATACCTATCCCTCTAAAAGTAGATTTCTTCTTTATTTTTTTTCCAGTTTAGAGCAGCAGTTGCCACTTGTCATCCCACTTGCAAAACCATCCTCAGAGCTGTTCCTATGGGCAGCAAAGTATTAGAAGAATTGATCTGGCGTGTCTTTGGATGGGATGCTCCAGTTTCCCACAGGCCTTGCTATTACTTATGATCCAATAGAATCTGACACGTTGATGTTCTGCTCTGTCCCTAGAGAGAATGGAATGTGTGGCACCTGACTCACATAGTTATTGCTCTACTATTCTCAAGTTCATAAGCAAATTAATTTTTAGAAAAAAATTAGTCTTTAATCAGTCACATCATAACCTAGTATAAATATATAAGTAAATGTATACATACATATATTCCACAATGGAAACATACATCAAAATATCACATTGTACCCCATAAACATATATAATCATTTGTCAATTGCCTTTTTTAAAGAAATGTACATATACAAGTCCAGCAGAGGATAAACTAAAAATAATTCTTGGGCAACCCCCTCAGATCCCCTCCCATTGTAGGAGCTTTTCTGTCCTCTTAATAAATCCTGCTTTAATAATAATAATAATAATAATAATTCTCCTCCCTTCCCTCTTTTCCACCAATCCTCCCCCCTCTTACTTGCCAGAAGAAATTATTGTTGTCAGATTTCTATACATCCTTACAGAAAATATTTAGGCATATGCAAGCCTGTAGACACAAATAAAAGTGTTATAATAGCATTAAAATGGTCTGAAAACTATGCTTTTTATCATAAGAAAATAAATAGTTCACTGAAAGAGTAATAAAAGTGGCTGGTAAAAATGGGAAAAAATGCTTAACATCGCTCAATTGAAGAAATGTAAATTAAACACTGAAATGCAGTGTTTCATCAATCAAATAGGCAGAGATGAAAAGTTTGTTAATGCCCAGTCTCAAGAAGGAGAGAGAGAAAAATTACATTTAAATCATACTTGGTGATAAACGGCTTACAAACTCAATTAGTTAGCCACTCTTCTCTATGGGGTTCACCAAAAGGGAAGATGATAAATAGGAAATTTTGTAATGAGACTGAATGTTTGGAGAACATAATACAAATTATATGCATTCTAACTGCTTGCAGAAACCTTATCTAGCAATAGTTCTTGGATGTTTAATTCTCTGCATTTTTCAACAGGATCAGATTTATGAATTTGTGTATCATCTAAGAAATCTTCTAAGAATTTTGATGTCATTTTAATGGGAAACTATACGTGAAATTATATTTAGTGCATATGCTTGGATCTAAATATAACAAGTCTCATTATAAGTCCATCTATGTAGCCACCTGGGAGGTAAAAACTTCTCTGCACAAATGTCTTTCCTGGTATATATGTCATGTGTGTGAGAAAGAGAAATCGTGGTATGGCACAACCCAAATCCTTGTCAGTTATCTAGCGAACATAAGCTTCATTACACATAATCCAAAATTCATAAAGAAATTTCCCTAAAGCAGCCCTAGAGTCTCTGGTTTCCATTTCTCTCCAGAGAGCTCAGGTGTTTTCAAAGATCTGGTCTTCTCTGATATGAGAGCACATTTAATCAAATCTTTTTTTTTCCCTCCCAGAAAGAGGGAAAAATGTTGTTCTAAATCTAAGGAGTCAGCTCCTCATCCCTCTCCCAGGCTCCAGTCTAGATAAGGCAAGATTCCAGGGTCCTGTGTTATTAATGTGCTGTCCATATGAATAACGAGCAAGGCTTGTGAATTATTTCACACTTCTAGGAAAATCTATAGCCCTGTCCTTCTCCAACAGCACTGGAAGGTGCTGAGGATATTGGTACATTTCAATGTGGAAGAATCTGATAACTTCATATAAGGAAGTAGTAAAATTTGTGTCGTCTCCTGGAGTCTGTGTATAAATGTATGCAAATGAATAATATTTTGAAAAATTAGTGTGTTCGTCCCTAACCCTAATCCTAACCCTAACCCTAACCCTAAGCTTCTCAAGCTCCAAAGACTCAGTATAAAGTTAAAGAATGAGGTTTTTCTTAGTCCACAGACCAGTGTGAGCTGAGAGAAGGGAGAAGGAAGCATGACAACATTGGTCAGAGGGATGTGATGGCCATTAGAGCAAAGGCCATCTGCTACTAGTATACTAGTAGCAGAGAGATGTGTTTTCTCTCTCTCTCTCTCTCTCTCTCTCTCTCTCTCTCTCTCTCTCTCATTCTCTCTTTCTTTCTTTTTCTTTCTTTCTTTTGAGTTGGAGTCTCACTATGTTGCTCAGGCTGCAGTGCAGTGGCATGCTCACAGCCACTGCAGACTCAACCTGCTGGCCTCAGGTGATCCTTCTGCCTCAGCCTTCCAAGTAGCTGGAACCACAGCCACACACCACCACACCCAGCTAACTTTTAAATTTTATTGTAGAGATGAGAGCTTGCCAAGTAGCCCAGGCTGGTCTCGAACCCCTGAACTGAGGCAATCCTCTCACCTCTGCATCCTAAATGCTGGGATTACAGGTGTGAACCACCATGCCCAGCTGGAGAGATATGTTTTCAGCCAAAGACCCACCTTTCTAACTTCCAGCCAAGAGAGCACTATATATGACACCTCAATATACTTGAGTCAAGCCTTCTTGGTTGCCTTCCAATGAAGACCATTCTTGAACAGCAGCTAGCATTGATTCTTCAACAAGAGTCATAAACCGTATCTTCAGACCTCCTTAGCCTTTCACCTTCAAGATAGGTGACCTTCAGGAAATGAGATGAGGAACCTGGGCTCCTAAATGGTGAAGTAGTCATAGAAAGGCAATCTCATGTACTAACTACATGAGGCCAGATAGATTTTAGGTTTCCAATTGACCTTGGACATTGGTGGAACACTCTCACCTTCCCAATCCTCCAATTCCACCTATAAAATGGAAAATAAGTACAATAATATCTGATATTACTTGATATTTTTGTTATTGCATCATTTAAAAAAAGAATGAACTTCAATGGTCTATCATTATTACTTAGGCTAGTAAAATGATTAAGCAGTTAACTAGCCACTTATTCAAAGGATGGTCACAATTCTTTAAATTTAGAATGATCTGCATATACTAACATAGTAGTTGCCATTTATGGTCTCCTTTGGTGCCTACATACTAATTTTGCTTTATGTTCAGTGCCTGTCCTCATCAAGGCTTTCCAGGGTTGCAAGAAACCTAAACCCTCTCAATAGTGGCTCAAATAAAAAGGGAAGTTATTGTGAGAATATACTGGGGTCAGGGAATTCAGGGGCAGAGATTGCTCTATAGAAGGCCTCAAAGTGCTCAAATTAAAATGCAAGCAGGATCCAGGCTATGTGTGTCCTCCATAACTCTATCTCTCAGGCTATAGCACATTTCATCTTGGGCTCTTTCTGAATATCTGCCTCATTCTCTTTTCTCTACAAACAAGGGCAGTTTAGTCTGTTCATGTCAGCTGGCAGTGGTCTTCTTATCTACAAGGGATTCCTTTTATAGTACTAGTTTAAAGCTGTTAATTTTACTGGTTTATAATTATTGACTTCTATGTACTGAATGAACTACGTTATATCATCAAGGGCTTTATGAAATAGGTGCTATTATTATCTTCATTTTACAGAGGAGGAAACTGATGACTTAGAGAAGTTAAATCATTTCTTCAAGTCCATGGTAAGGATAGATCTGGAATGTCAAATAGGAACTGCTGGAAATAATGAGTAGCATGTAGCATCAGAAGCATGAATAGGAAAGATTTGGAATACCTGCTCTCTTCTTGTATTTTCTCCCTAGGAGAATGACAATATCATGCAGGTACACTAGGCTCTTGCTCAACATATACACCAGCACTATTCACATTCCATATATCTCAAATCCAGCCATTTCTCCCCATTCCCTAATTTCAACACTGCCATGATCTAGACTCATATCTTAACCCTAGTTAATCCCTCTGATTAAAATGTGTTCTCAACACCCCTTCCTCAACCCATGGAACTCTTCCTTCCTTGCCCAACTTGTATCATCAATTCCAGAACTGAGTTCCTCCCTGAATCCACTATGCCCCAAACTAATAATGCACTACTCTAGATCCTTGCAGCATTCTATATAACATTTATCATAACTTACAGTGATACACTGTGATCTCTGTGATCTCTGCTAAGGCAATTCATTCACTCACTCATCATCTGTTCATTCGACAATTAGTTTTGGAGCATTGACTATGTTTCAGGAATTATGCCAAACACTTGATCACATCATGATGAACAAAGATAGCTCCTTGTTTTCATGGAGCCTACAGTTCATTGAGAGAGACAAACCATAATCTAATCATACCTGAAAATGTACAAGTTCAAAAGGAAAAGAATTATTCAGTCCTTGGAGAGGATACAATAACAAGGAATGGGAAGGGGGCTAGGGAGTCGAGACGACTTCTGTGGGAAAAAAAAGACAAGAAGTCTGAGATGTGCAGTACAGCTCAAGCTGGGCGGGTGAGCAGCATTTCAAGGATAGGAGAGAGGACTTAGGTAAAAGTCTTGGGTTTTGATCAAGAACTTGAGAGAAAGCCATTCTGGCAGAAACCCACAGAACAATGGGATCATGTGAGAAGGGAGGCTGAAAAGATAGATGGGGCCAAACAATAAATACTGTAGTAATTGAGCTGTGTGTCTCTATATCCAGTTCTTAATATAGTTCTTAAACTGGGTCGTGCTAATCAAGTACTTAGAGAAGGCAACAATGGAGGAATCTGCGGTGGGAAATTGGATAGTGAGTCAACTTAGAATTTTGTAAGTGAGGAGACAGCACTGAGAGTCCTCTATGGAGACAAAAATCTCACATGAAATGTCTGACAACAGATTTCAAAACCTCTATACTAACACTTCAAACGATGCCAAAGCAAAGCAAGCCAAATTGTCATTTTGATATCACCAGTTTCCACACATGCTGTTATCCACAAGACTGCTGACACCTGAATGTCTCACTTGCTCTCTACTCTCGACCACTCACACTGCTACAAAGAATCTTTACAACCAAACAAACAAATCAAACAAAACCTCCAGATGAAAATTTTAAATCACTACTCTCTTCAATTCTGCCTACTGACTTTATATAATATTTTAACTAGGAGGTTCTCTATACAGGGGAGGGCATCTGAGTAAAGGGCTTCTCGCTTGGGATATATTTAAACATGGTAGATAACTATAGGCTTGCATCAGTTTGTTTTCTTCCATTAGCATTTATCTTCTTCAACTCCAGTTCACTTCATTATGAATTGACAATGCCATGTAGCCACTTCCCCACCCCCTGCCAAAGCCACTATATCGCCTATACTAAAGAATGCCTGATCAACCCATTCCTGAAAACTGTGATGGTGTTGTAAAATTCAAATTGTTATGCAGGTGTTATGTGAGTCCACTTTGTGAAGGAGATAATGAATAAATGGTTGTGTGTCACATTTCCAAGTCCTTCTCCCTTTAAAATCTCCAGGCACATAAGTTTGAGAAATGATATAGTAAAACTGAATGTACACTATAGAAATTCTGTATTGTCCTTAGCAGCCCTAATGCAAAAATTATACTCATAACTACAGGAACTGAGAGTTGTTGAGCACTATGTGTCAGGTGCCCCATTGAAAACATGACCAATATTATGACATCTAATATTTACAGCAGCCTATGAAATGGGTACTCTTGAGATTATTGTCCCCATTTTGCTGATAAGGACACTGGGGCTGAAAATGAGAGGGGCCTTGCCCAAGGCCACACAGCTACCAGGTTGTAGAGACAGGATTCTACCTCATCAATCTGATAGTATCACCTGTGTAAAATATTAAAGGTGCATCCATTCTCAGACAAATGGAAAATTTCTACCACAATATAGAATCACTATGGAGCACACAAAGGCCTGAATTTCAATCCTATTTCTGCCACTAATTAGTCACATGTCCTTCAGCATATTATCCTCCTGGAACCACAGCCTCTTTATCTGTAGAAAGAAAATGAAAATGATACAGCATCAAAAAGTAGAAGAGAATATTAAATTAGATAATTCATATAAACCATAAATTTATGATCCAATATCCATGCATATAATGAGCCCTTAATTATATTAGCAATAATACACTTAGGATTATCTCAGAAAAAAATATTAAATTTATATTTTCATTGAGTACATTTCTAGATTTTGAAATAAAAAACCATGAGTCAGAACTGCAGTTTTGATTGTAATACCTATACTTGTGTACCTTTTCCTCATTTGATTACCTCCAACTGTAAAATAAGACTTTCAAGCCTCCAAAAATGTGTGCAGAAAAGCTAAAAGAGGTGGTGGGTCATGATTTAGAAACCTGTTTCCCATCAGGCAGAAAGAGAGGAGACAATGAATGTGACATGCTGTGTTTCCATTCAGAATTGACGATACTGAGAACTTCATCTTCCAATCCCAGTCCAATTAAGAGGAGATACTCAATTTCCAAGCTCCTGTTGAAACACACAAGCATCACTGAGAATGAAAGATCTCATAGGCATGATGGAATTCAAAATGGAACTGGGAGTGTGCATCTCACTGAAGATGGGGTGCATTAAGTAAAATTTGACTTATTCCTCTCAGCCCTCACACAAGGATTGTCTTTTCTCACTACAGACTCTCTAAGTTACTTCATTCATTCTCATTGCTTCAGAGACCCATACAGTTACCAAGTCAATGCGTCTAGCCTAACCTGTTCTTCCAAACTCTAGAACTTTTTGTTCAGGCAGTTATTAGGCATCTCCATTTGGATTTCTCAAAGACACCTCAATTCAATATACTCAAAATGGAGCACACATTTTTACCAGTCTGGTCACTTGAGCATGGCTTCCACATCACTGAATACCACCTACATCATCGACTCCTTATTCAAGCCAGTCTCTTGGAAAACGTCTTTGCTTTGCTTTTCTCACTCCCTCAATATCCATGTTCATTTTGTCATCAGACCTCCTTGATTCTACTGCCTAAACCCTTCTCATAATTTTTTTTCTATATCTACTTCCAGTAACCAAGTTTAAGCCATTCTTACCCTTTGCCTTGATTACTAAAGGATTTTTCATTTTATTGCCTAAAGTCTTTATCATACACAGCCTCTAGAAATTAATCTAAGGTCTTCTGATGTAAGTTACCATGCATTTTGTTCTTCCCTTTTTGAAACATAATTTCCACTTTAAATTACCTTTTATCTTCACTGCTGTACAAGAAATACTACATGAAGGCAAATTTCATGATGGTCTTGTTCACAGTTGTGTACCACTGCCCAGCAGAATGCTGATACAGATGCTCAAATAATTCATACCTTTTGTACCTGTGTAGTGGGATCAGCTCAAATCAAAGAAAGATTTATTTTCTAATCCCAGCTCTACTATGATCCTAAGCTTCAGTACTAATATCTGAAAAAGCGAATTATAAAAATTTATCTTCACGGTGTGATTGTTTGAGGAAATGCATGTAGAACACTTAGCATAGAATTAATTAGTTCTCAATAAATATTAGTCCTAACAGTTGAGGGGATTGATATGAGATAAAGATTTGGTGAACCATCTCTGGGACTTTCTGCTGTTAACAGGGAGAAACAAAAACAGAACAGAAACAATTCTCAGGCTTGCACCTGTTTATATATAACAGATCCTCTGGTCCTGAGTGTTCTACAGACTCAGCTGAACTATCTGTACTATAATTTTTCTATATAAAGATATCAGAGAAAAATTGAAGTCCTTGTATTAGGTGGGGCCAATCAAAATACAGGTGTTTTTTTAACTTCATAGAGGCTACAATAATCCCTGTCAACAAAACTGAATTGGCAATGAACTCTTTTAAGCATTTATATAATTTGAAATCAATAAATGTAAAGTTCTTATGTTGTTTTATTTTTGAGTTGCTGGTGTTGCATAATGTGGTAACTTGGGATTGGTATGGACTAAGTTAGTTTTTGCAGCAATTAAAACACTATTCCAAAAAAGGTTCATCTGCTGCCTCTGTATTTCTGTCTAAATACAGCCTCTTTTAGCTATGAGCTAGCAATAGAAGTTAATGTAAATATCCTCTTGGCTGCTACTTACAAGAAACTGAGGGGGGAGCACATACCGATACCTGATCTCAAACCAGGCAAAGTGGGGACCAACGGGAGGGCCAAGCTTTACTTGTACAATAACCATTTGTATACCTACCCCTGAATTGTACCCCACATTTTTAAGATAAATAAATGTTTTTAAAAAGAGGTACTGTGGAGGGAGGGGGGCAGGGAGGTGGGATTGACAGTAGTTGATATCTGCCTGGAGTTCGAGGGGCACACCCTTCAATAAGGGTACCTGCACAATGAATATTTGTATACCTCAACCTGAATTGTACCCCACAATTTTAAAATAAAAGACAAAAAGAAAGGCTACTGCCAAAAAAATTTAAAACTCATAAATAAATAAAGTCATAAATAAATAAATAAAAATAAACTGAATATAAACAGATTCAACCATAGAGCCTCATCAAATTCCACACTTAAAATGTCTTTTTTATATAGTACATATACACAATGGACTATTAGGCAGTCATAAAGAAGGACAAATATATGAACGCAGCAATTTGGATAGATTTAGAGTCGATCATACCCAATGATTTATCACAGAAACAAAGAACAGAGTACCATATGTTCTCACTCATAAGCAGACCTTGAACAATTATCATAATACTATAAGAAAGTAATTGGCAGTAGTGGGAAACTGCCAGAGGAAGGGAGGGTGGGATTGGCAGTTGAGGGAAACTACTAGGGGAGGGAGGGGCACACCTCATCAACAAGGGTACCTGCATAATCAACATTTATACATAACCCTGAATTGTACCCCACATCTTTAACATTAATTAATTAATTAATTAAATATCTTTTTTGAGGTACATTGAAGTGCTTGACATTACTTACCTTCTTCCTTATGTTCATATACTGAGATTTTTTTCTTTCATGTTGACTCAAATGAAAAAGACATTAAGTAGACATCTGTTCTATCTCAGACTGTTCTTAATGTTCCAGGAGGGGACAAAACACATACTAGGATGCATTAACACAGAACTTGTGATCAAAGATAAAATTACTCAATGATTTTTCAGATGGGAAAACTCTACAAATGGCTTTGCCAGTCTGCTGACTGACAGAATTTTGGTATACATTTCAGAGTTAACACCATTTGTCTAAAACTTGTCGTTTTTTTAGTATTTCATTTTGCAGTGTCTGTGGAATTCCAGAGAAACATATCTAAAACTACCTTCTGTCTAAGCCAAAAAATGATAGATAAAAGGCCTAAGAAAATACCCAAATCAGAAGATTCTTTCCACAAATCCTCTTCCATTCTTTTTGATGTCAAGAATCAGAGATAAAGTGACCGATAGGATATGGTTCCTGCTTTAATAATTATTGAGTCCAGAGGAGATGTCAAGTAAATGAGTGATTACAAAGTTGTGTGATATGCACTGTGATGAGGGTGAGCACAAAATACTCTGAGACTAGAGGTGTGTATGTTTAATTATGATTGGAGGAAGGGATTCTAGATGACTTTCCAGTAGAATTAACATCCAAACTGAGACTCTAAGTACCCAGGTAAGAGAATGGGATAGAATGTCCAAGGCAGAAGGAACACCATATGCAAAAGCCCAGCAACAACCAGTAGGAACCTGATGAATCCACGGAACTAAAAGAAGTGCCTGAGTAGAGAAGGGTGTGAGATGTATCTGGAAAGATGTGAGACCAAAGTGCTCATCAGGAGTGAGCACATGCAGCAGCCTGGTTGCTGGAGTGAGGCATTGAAATTCTGTCCAAGAGCAATGGAAGCAAGCACAGAAGGGTTTTGTGCAGATAAATATCATGGTTGGATTTGTGTCTGGATGTGTTACTGTATGGCACAGGAATTAAATTGTTTCTAACATAACTGCTATTCATTGTATTGGGGGGGATCTTTATTTCTAATCACTACAGAGAATAAAACCAAGAAATACCAGAAAAATGAAGGTCCATTTTGCATTTTGGTCAATACTCTGAAATTTAGGTCAAAACATTGCATAACAGTTTTGCTGGCCAAAACTAGAGTAAAGATTATGGAAGAAGTGTCACCCATAGGATATCCTAGCATCTCATGACTGTGAAGCCCTGTACAGTACATATTCAGATGGTCTAGGACAAGATTCCAAGATTCTTGAGGAAACATTTTGGTGTTACATCAGCGATCACGATGGCAAGGGAAGCATTGATTCTCCTTATTGAGAAAAAGTAAGAAGGTCTGAAATTAAGTTGCCTTAACCATAGAAGGAGGAGGCCCTCTACGATAGGTGAATTGAAGAATACTATGAATTGTCACCCCGGCCACACTTTACAATTACTTAGAGAGATTCTTAAAAATATCAACATCTTGACCATATCACCTAGGTCTTTTTTTTTTTTTTTTTTTGAATTGGAGTCTCACTCTGTCACCCAGACTGAAGGTATATCCAGAGTTGAGAACCAAAGGTGTTGTGGCTAAGAATGTGGGCTGGGGAATAGGGCAGAGTAGCTTGAAAGTCCAGTTCTCTGTGGAAGCAGAATTATGTATGTTCTTTTGATTTTTATGTTCATTTATAAACATTCCATAAAACATTAAGTTTCAACACAGCAAGATAAAGTATAGTATGGAAATAAAAAGAATTCAGTTCTTACTCCTCTGCCATCAGTGTCTTTAACTGTAAAATGGGAAGAATAATACTATCTACCCTATCAGATTCATGAAGGACTAAACAAGTTAATAAGTAAAGAGATTTACAAATCGGTCAAGTTTGATGACTCATGCCTAGCACAGTAATCCCAGCATTTTAAGAGGTTAAGACAGGAGGATCACTTGAGGTCAGGAGTTCAAGACCAGCATGGGTAACAAAGTGAAACCCTATCTCTACAAAAAAAAAGAAATAGAAAAAATGGCTGGGCATGGTGGTGCATGCTTGTAGAACCAGCTACTCAGGAAGCTGAGGCAGGAGGATCACTTGAACCCAGGAGTTCGAGGCTACAGTGAGCTGTGATCATACCACTGCACTGGGTGATAGAGTGAAACTCTGTCTAAAAAAATACCTGACATAGAAGTGCTCCATAAATGTAAACTACTGTTCTTAATGCAGGTAAAGTTAATAGTTAATAGGAGAAATGGCACAGAGAGGAGAGAAATCACAGGCATGTTTCAAAGACACCAATTAGTTTGGCTGGGGCCTCGGGGAGTAATAGGGAAAGAAATTTAGAGTCAAGTTGGGGTCAAATTGCTTTCTTGAGCTCCAGGCTAATGTTTAAATTTGAGCAAGTGTTCATTAATTGATCATCTAATAACTTAATCACAAGCAGGTGAGGCAAGCAGGTGTATATTGTACAAAATAGAATAGGTTTAATGATTGATCAAAGTCCATTCCAAAACTTGAGCTCTGATTAGAAGTTAACCCAAATGTGGAACCACCAGATGTCTCTATGAAAAGCTGAGATTGAATCAACATAGAACTTCACAAATGAATAGCGAGTCACTGGGTATGAATAACCCCTGGCACTCAGGGAGGCAAATGCTTGTCCTGGTGACACCTTGACTCTTGGTAGCAGATACAGCCAACTCCACTTCTGTTGTCCAGATTTTGCCCACTTTAATTAGAAAACTCTAAATAGTGCTGAAAAACATTTCTGTTCTTTTCTTTTTTCATTTATAAATATTCCCCAAAAGATCAAAGTTAACTTTCATGGATGATTCCCACTCGGCAAGGTAATGATAAAACCCAACATAGACCTGAAAGAAGTCAGGATTCAGGGGAAATGGGGACAGGAGACTTTAGAGGAAGACTGGAGGGAAGTTAGCACACTGCGAGAAGACCATGGAGGCCTATAAATATGCCAGCAGTGCACCGCAAATTTGGCTGTAAGCCTTCTAACAGGCAATGCAAAGAGGGAAACAAGATTGGTGACAAAATTTAGAATGATCTCCACTTAATCCAGGCAGTTGCTTAGGAGAGGAACAGCTATTCTTGGTACAATGCTAAAGAGAAACATCTGCAGTTTTAAATTAAGAGGATATTGTGTAAAATAGTTGTATTAGTCTTTTATTGTTGTTTTTGCTTATAATGGAATACTGGAAACTGGATAATTTATAAATAAAAGGAATTTATTTCTCATAATTATAGAGACTGAGAAGTCCAAGGTCAAGGGACTGCATCTGGTAAGAGCCTTCTTGCTGTAGGGACTTTACAGAGTCTCAAAGCAATCATATGGCAAGGAGTCTGAGTGTGCTACCTCAGATCTCTCTTTTTCTTCTTTTAAAGTCACAACACCCTTCCCATGATAACTCATTAATCCATCAACCCATTAATCCATGAATGAATAAATCCATTCATAAGGGCATAGTCCTCATGATCTAGTCACCTCTTAGAGGCATTGCCTCTCAATACTGCCACATTGGGGATTAAGTTTCAACATGAGTTTTGGAAGAGACAGATATTCAAACCATAATATTCTCCTATTCCCTCACCAGAACTCACGTTCTTCTCACATACGAATACATTTATTTTAAACCCATAAACCCAAAGTCTTAACTTGTCCTAGCACCAACCCAAAAGTCTAAACCCGAGTCTCATCTGTGAAATCAAAACAAGATATCTACTTCCAAGACACAGGGATGGGTTGTACAAGCATAGAATATACGTCCCCACCTCAAAAGAGAAATAGGCAAGAAAAAAGGTTTAAAAATTCAAAGTGAAGTCTAAGAACAGACATCGAGTCTTAAAACTCCAGAATAATCTCATTTGACTCCATGTCTTACATCCTCTGCACACTAGTTGATGTTGGGCCCCCAAGACTTTGGGAAGCCCCACCCCTATGACTTGGCTGGGCTCAGTCCATCCAGCTTTCTCAGACTGGCATTGTATGTGTTGACTTTACAGTTCTGGGGTCTTGGTTGTGGTCCCACTTTCATGGTTCCACTAGGCATTATCCTGGTGGGGACTCCCTGTGGCAACTGTGACCCCGCATTTCTGCTCAGCATAGCTCCAGTGGGGACTCTCTGTAGTGGATTTACCCTGTCACAAGTCTTTTACTGGACCCCCAGGCTGTCTGATACTTTCTATAAAATCTAGGTAGTGGCTGGTCGTGCTTTCGGCAAGCCTGCAGAATTAGCACCATTTTGATGCCACCAAGGGTTAAGGTTTATATCTTCAGGAGTGTGAGCTGAGCCTTACCTGGGTCCACTTGACCCACAGCTGAAGTGGCCACAGAGGACTGCATCAGGGTGCTGGGAGTAGAGACTCAAGGAGGTTTCAGGCAGCAAGTCCATGTAGAGTGTTCCAGACCTGTACCCTGAAACCATTCTGCCTTCCTCGTCCTCTGCCTATGAAAGGGCAGTCTTGAAAA
This sequence comes from Cephalopachus bancanus, assembly GCA_027257055.1. Lineage (NCBI taxonomy): Eukaryota > Metazoa > Chordata > Mammalia > Primates > Tarsiidae > Cephalopachus > Cephalopachus bancanus. The sequence continues at coordinate 879,823 of JAPVLO010000071.1, read as the reverse complement.
TCTCTGAAATGCCTTCAGTATTTTTAGGCACCTGGGTCCTTTCTATACATGCTAATCTCTTTAGTAAATGGTCACTGGACTACACCTTTGGTGTTCTCTCCTGAACACACTTTTTTACTCTTTATATGGCCCGGCTATGAGTCTTCAAACTTTCTGTTCTGTTTCCCTTTTAATTATAAATTCAATTTCTAAATTTTTCCTTTGCTTCCAAATATCAGTGTAAGGGTCAAAAGTAAACATGCAGCTTCTTCTGTGTTTTGCCTAGAAATTTATTTTGCCAGATGCCCTAGATCATCACTCTCAAGTTTAGCCTTCCAAAAAGTCCTTAGGCATGGACACTGTTTGACCAAATTCTTTGCCAGTTTATAACAAGGATATCCTTTATTCTAGTTTCTGATATCCTATTCCTCAGTTCCATCTGAACTTCATAAGAATATCCTTTATTATATCTATTTCTATAGTATTCTGGTCACTATCACTTCACCAATTTTTAAGGTGTTCCAAACTTTCCCTAGTCATCCTGTCTTCTAGAATCTAGACTTTTTCTGTCCTCCTCCTCCAAATTCTTTCACCCTCTGCCCATTCCTAATTTCAAAGCCACATCCACGTTATCAGGTATTCATTATCTCCATCACCCCACTCATTGTACAAATATTCTATATTAATTTTTCTGTTGTTTATAGCAAAATACCTGAAACTAGGTATAGAAAGAAAAAGAATGTATGTCTTACAGTTATGAAGGCTAAGTCCAAAAGCAAGGAGCCTCACATATGGTGAGGGTCCTCTTGCTGGTGAGGTTTCTCTACAGAGTCCCAAGTAGTGCAGGGCATTACATGACAAGATGGCTAAACATGCTAATATGCTTACTCAGGTCTCTCTTTTTCTTATAAAGCCACCAATTCCCTTCTCATGACAACTGATTAATCCATTCATGAGAACTTTACCTCTTAAAGCACTGTTACCAACCTTCTTGGCGTCAGGGACCAGTCTTGTGGAAGACAACTTTTCCCTAGAGGAATGGGAGAGATGATTCAAGCACATAATTTATTGTGTACTTTATTCCTATTATTATTACATTGTAATATATAATGAAATAATTATACAACTCACCATAATGCGGAATCATTGGGAACCCTCAGCTTATTTTCCTGCAACTGGACGGTCCCATCTGGGGGTGATGGGAGATAGTGACACCCAAAGTGTGTTACTTATGTCCAGTCTACTCCATAATCTCATTTTGGTTGCTCTCACCACAGAAAACCTGCTTCACAAAGATAGGATATTATAAATGAAAGCAGGCTTTTAAGTGCTGTTGTGGCAATCTCAGGATATTCCACCTTGACTTTAATTCAGAATGTATGGAGATTTGAAGTTGTCTGAAACATACTTGTAGGGCCACCATCATTTGCTATCTCAAGCAATTTATCCTCTTCTAGCATAGACAAAGTCGATTCACCTGGCTTATTCACAGATGGGTTGCAGATCCATTCCTTCCCAGCTCAGGGGTTTTGTGGTTGAGAAGTAATGCTCAAACTCTTTTGAAAGCTGAGATAGGTGAAAGCTGGGAGAAAGAAGGCCCTAGCTCAGTCTCTTTCAAAATCGCTGCTAATGTTTGAAACATAAAAAATCCCAATGTTCACTTATTGCCCCCATAATTCCAGTTTGGTTTTGAATGTAGTCACTTTATCTGCCAACTTAAACACAGTTGTCATTCACCCCTGAAGTGACACATTGAGTTCATTAAGCAGGTTGAATATGTTTCACAAATAAGCAAGTTTTGCTATCCGTTCTGAGTCACTGAAATGTGTTGCCGGTGATGACCGTTTTTCTAAAAGAAATTTCTGGAGTGGCTCTCATAACTCAAGAACTCTGGCCACTGATCTACCTTTAGAAAGCCATCTCACTTCTGTGAATAAGAGAAGACATATGTGCTCTGTGCCCAACTCCTCACAGAGCTGTGTGAACAGATGTGAGTTAAGGGCATGTACTTTTTTATTTTTTATTTTTTGAGTTAGAGTCTCACTCTGTCACCTAGACTGGAGTGCAGTGGCATGCTCATGAACACCCCAGCATCAAACTTCTGGCCTCTGGAGATCCTTCCGCCTCAGCCTTCCAAGTAGCCAGAACCACAAGTGCACACTACCATGCCCAGCTAATTTTTTATTTTTTTTATTTTTTGTAGAGATGAGGTCTTGCCAAGTTGCCTGGGCTAGTCTCGAACCCTCAGGCTCAGGTAATCCACTCACCTTGGCCTCCCAAAGTGCTTGGATTACAGGCTGAGCCACCAAGCCCGGCCAAGGGCATGTACTTTAATGTGCTTGATAATTTTAATCACTTTCTACAAACATATTGTTAAGTTCAGGTAACGTTTTCTGGCTACCTGGCATTTTTCTATGAATGACACAGTTTATAGACACATTCAGAAGTGGCTTCTTTGACCCAAGTAGTGAAACCAGAAAGCCACCCAGCCATGGCAGTCATTCCATCCATGCATACACCAACAGAAAATGACCAATTCCATTTTCCTGATATGTGATCATTCAAAGACTTGAATAGTTCTGCAGCTGTGGTATTGGTTGGCAACAAAAGTACACATAACATATCTTCATGCACATCTCCTGAAAAGTATATTGCACAGAAACATACATTGTTGCCTTGTTAACATTGATAGACTCATCAACCTGGATTGCATACCACAGTGACTTATTAATCCTCTCTAACAATTATGCCTTGGTATCCTCTGCTATCTCATCAATTCATCTAGTTATGGTGCTAGCCCAAAGAGGAGCATGTGTCACCTTTGAAATGCAGCCTCTCCTAAAAGTTCATGACAAATGTACTTAGCAGCTGGTAGGATCAACTTCACTAACAGTAAAGGACTTCTTGGCTTTAGCAATGCTGCTAGCTACTAACAATGATGCTCTCAGTGCAGACACATTTGATGAAGAGATGGCCTTCATAATTGCTTCTGTTCTTCATGTTCACATTTTTTCTTTTAAAAAACTCCAAAGATTTGTCTTTTAACTCAGGGTGCTTGGTCTCCATGTGGCAAAGAAGTTTTGAAGGTTTCATGGCTTTGTTGGATAGCTGGTTGCCACATATTATACAAAGCAGGCTTGGAGAATGCGAATCACCTGCTGCAATGAACCTATAATTTAAGTAGGACTCTTGGTATTTTCTTTTCAATGCAGCTTTCTTTTTGTTGGCAGTCTTAGAGGTTTCTGCTGCTCATCATTGGGTCTTACCCCCTTTTCAAAGAAGCTCTTCAGTGATGTTTGCTTTTTGCTCATTTTGGCTATGGTTAGCTTATGGGCTTACCAAAACTGTGACTGAGACAAGTGCACAGTGCAGGAAAGAGGCATGGACAGAAGTAGTAAAAAAAAATAATGGGGAGGGGGGATGTGCACAGACTAGTGTCTGATTCTGACTGAAAGCCTGCCAGCAGATACAGCTGTACAATTGAAGTACATCAACTCACTTGCTACTTGCTGATGGGGTTTCAACAGGAGTCTGCAAGCAATTGATGTATTATGGTCTCTGCAGTCAGACCTCACTGCTAATGTTAATCTGTATTTGTAGCCATTCCCCAATGCTAGCATCTCTGCCTCAGCTCCACCTCAGATCATCAGGCATTAGATTCTCATAAGGAGTGCATAACCTAAATCTTTTGCATGTGCAGTTCACATTAGGGTTTGCACTCCTATGAGAATCTAATGTCCCTGCTGATCTGATAGGAGACAGAGCTTAGGTGGTAACGCGAGTGATGGGGAGTGGCTGTAAATACAGATGAAGCTTCTACCACTTGCCTTCTCACCTCCTGCTGTGCAACTTGGTTTCTAACAGGCCATGGACCAGTACTTGTCTGTGGCCCCAGGGGTTGGGGACTCCTGTCTTAAAGGCCTCATCTCTCAATACTGCCACATTAGGAATTCATTTTCAATATGAGTTTTAGAGGGGCCATTCAAACCATAGCAATAGTAATATTCTTATCACCTCTTAACACCTCAGTGAAGTACATGACACACAATGGCTGCTAATATCTATGTAGCAAATGAATGGAGGAAGGAAAAGAGAAGAGAGAAAGAAAGAAGTAGAGAATGACAGAAAGAAGCAGAGAGAGAGGAAGAAAAAATCTGTACTATAAACCTATAAATTCAAGAGATGCTTTGCTGATATTCCTTTTTGTAGGCTGGTGGTCTTCCACAATTTAATAAAAGTAATTTTAGAGGTTGTGTTCATAAAATGTCCTAGTGTAGGCATCAGACCTCAGTCAGTCTGACAAAAACCAGAAATAGATTTTAGTGCCCAGAGAAATAAACATATTACATATCTCACTGGCAATCTTTCCTATAAACTGTTTCTCTCCATTAGATATCTGACAGAAATTAAGGGAAGTTATTTGATATTATACTCCATACAATCCCAGTTGCTTGATTTGATGGCTTACCATAGTAAAAATTTACTTCTCGCTTACATAAATGTTGATTCAGGTGTACCTGAATAGCTAGTGGCTCTCCTCCATGTCGTGATTCAGAGAGCCTCAATCCTACCATGTTGTGGCTCTGTCATGCATGACTACTAAGGGCATCCATATCAAGTGGTAGAGAGTGGAGACAGACCATCTACTTATTAACTGCCTTTTCCCCAAAATACCTGCCATCACTTACCTTCAAATTCCATTGGGGAGGACTCCCACACCATTGCAAGGAACCTGGAAAATATAGTCCCTAGAATGACAGTGTCTTCCTGGTGACATTCTTCCTCTAGAAAATACAAAGAAAAAACCCTGAAAGATACCTAGCTATTTCTTCCCATTACTTATCTTTGGTTGTCAAATATCTATGCCTACTCCTTCCCAAAGAGTGACAGTCCCAAATCCTACCCTTCAAGCATCCAGCTCAAAGTCTAAGTCATGAATAGTTTCTTCAACAGGCCTAGATGGAACTCCTCCCTACAGTCTGGCCTCCCCACACACCACAATGTGAGCAATCTGTCCCTCACTTCACCCCACATACCAAACATATGGGTGTTGGGACAGGAACAGAATAACTGCAATAGAAGAGCAGGGAAGAAAGGAAAAGAAATAGGAGTCACCATCCCCTGACAATGTGAAATCCTGCTGGGCAGGCATTATAAGGACCCCTGTCCTGTGTGCATAGTAGGAACCCTATGCATTATTTTCCTTCATGGCCTGCTCTGCCCTCTGGCAAGTTTCGTTTCCATAGCCTCATCCATAGGGATTTTCAGGCGTGTGCTCACCTTGGGGCTCCATGGCTCTCGCAGCCTAATTCTTCATACACCTGAGTGTTTTTATAGGCTCAAATAGAGAAATAGTTTTTTCAAAAAATCTGAACTTATTTTTATTGGGGCAACAGAGTTCCCTCAAATACTCAGAAGAGTGCCAGGAGGTCTATCTTTTCCCCATAACTTTGATCTGCTAACAATTGCATCCAATGTTAGTTCCTAGAAACAGTTTTCAAGTCTACTTTCTTTGCTCTGTCACTTTCATGTGACAGGTATTATTTTCTCACATGTCATTAGCTGAGAGTAGTCGTATGACCTCTAACTAACTCAAAAGAACCTGGTAAAAGGAGCCCTCAACTGGGCTTTCCAGGAACAACGTTACGCTACACCATGGAAGGGAATACAAATCTTTGATATTGGTCCGATCATTGTTTTATAATTCCCTAAGAATGTTTGCAGGAATATGGACATTCTATATGCATTTAATACAAAATACTACTGGGTCTAGCTCTTCTATTAAATACAATGGGTTTGAATGCCACCTCCATTATTTACAACCTCTATAATTTCAGGCATTATTCTACCCCTTCTGAATATCACATTGTGGTATCTATAAAATATTTATAGCAGTACTTACTTCACAGGATTTTTAAATTAAATCATATATTTATTTAACCTACCAGTGATGGCCCAGTAATTTGAAAGAAGTGTGAAAAGTTATCTTGATAATTTCTAGCCCATATCAGGGTTCAGTTTTTGTTGTAGCTCAAAGATAATTAGACAAAACTTGGTCATGCTGATATTTACAGCTCTAAGACTTTTCATACTTTATAAACTTTGCATTTTGAGCATTTTATTTTTTTGCTGCAAAACCAGCTGGTTTACTATGACATCTGCTTAGTAGATTATGTATAGTACATTTTCTATTTCTGCCATTTTTAGTTTTGCATTTTGGGAAAGTGATATGAACCACTCCAAATTAGTTGGAAGAAGGACTTCTGATTGTGAACCATTTGATCCAAATTTGTGTGTTGGTAAGATGTGCACCTTTGTAAAATTTAGTGCTGAAGGATTATCTGCTTCACAAGATTATTGTTTTAATGTCAACAAATAAACAAGCAATCTATGCAATGAAGTATGGACAAACTAATTTTCTCTGAGGAATTCTCCATAGACAATTTATACTGAACAAATATATAAATACTGATGCAGTTGTAGGCATTGAAATTAACATTCAGCATAATTTTTTTAATGAATTCTAGCTGTAAACTGAGTAGGAAGGAATTCTATTCAAATCAAATGTATGGCCCTGGCTTAAATTGATGGTTCTTAAATATTAGCAAGCATCAAAATCAACTAGGAGGTTTCTTAAAACACAGATTACTGGTCCTTATCTTCAAGGTTTCTGATTCAGTTAGGACTACAGCAGGGACCAAAAATTTGCATTTCTAAATAATTTCCAAATGTTTTTACTGCTACTGTTGAATACACAGTATTCAACTGTTGAATACATTCTGAGAACCACTAGCCTAAATCAGAAACTTGGAAACTACATTTGTACAACAAATCTGGCCCATCATTTGTTTTTACAAATAAAGTTTTATTGGGATAAAGCCATGCTCATTTATTTATGCATTATCTGTGGCTGCTTTCACACTATAATAGCAGGGATGAATAATCACAATAGAGACCATATGGCCTGCAAAGCCAAAAATATTTACTATGTATTCTTTTACATAAAAAGTGTGCTGATCCATAGCTAAAGAATAGGGGGTGAGAAGAAGACAGCAAGAATACTGACCGCCTCCTTCCTTCCATCTGAACCTCACATAAGTTCCCTTCATTACCTTATTAGGGATTAGCTAGGAACTCAACTGCAGTATATTCAATTTTAAAGACAAATCATTTATACATTCCTGTCATTGAAGAATGAAAATCAGAGGGAATTGAATTACACACTTCAGCATCCAGTTTCTATTAAATGGATAGAAGACTTATGTCTAGAAAGGATCACAAAGTCAGCTTTCATCTCAAACTATTGCTCCTAGAAAAGACATAGCCATTAACTTTCTCTTTTGAGGTGACCAAGAGGCTCCATCAATGTGATGAATGGTTCACTGCCATGTCCAGTTAATTAGACACACATGCTCATCTGCATCTGAAGCACAAGAAGTGAAACAAAGTGACTATGTCACAGAACCAAACAATATGAATACAATCACAACTTAATAAGACCATCTTCAGTGGAGTGGCTAGTCAGAAGAGAAAGGTCTGTATCTATCTGGTGACTTCTTGGTTTTGATCATTGTGCTTTACCTTAGGGACATCAGTTGTCTGTCCATTGTGTGCCTAAGTTTGTTCAACAGTAAAGGTGGAAGAGTAATGGAAGGAACTTATGTGAGGTTCAGATTCTCTTTGATAATATTGGGTCATTTGCTGTCACCATTTGAAAAAATAAATTTAAAAGGATTTGTGTACTATTGGAATGATGCCACATATTTTGAAAGTGAGTAAAGAAAAGAGAGCTAGTGTTTGTTGAATATCCATAAATGGGTCATGCACTGTTGCAGGCATTATATTTATTATCTTCAGCATACACAATAGCAACCTCAACCATGAGATTAGTGATAAGGTTATTCTCTTCTGTGGAGAGGGAAACTAATTTTTAAGACTCTAAAAGGACTTTCTCAAGTTCATTCCACTAGTGATTGCCAGATCCAGGATTGAAGCATGGGCTGTCTAGCAACCTATCTCTTGGTTTCTCCATACTGCCCAGTGCAAATCCCTCCCTTAGATTTACTAGAGTTGATAACTGGACTTGCCCACTATGCATCACTTGCTCAGGATCAGCTCTTTCCCTCAATAAGTTTCTTGTTTACATAAAATAACCTAGTTCCGGATCTCTGTGACCACTGCCCTTAAACTCTCCTAGTCTCTTATCTGATCATAACAAACCAAAAATTCAATTCAAAGATTTTAACAATAGGTAGATGAATGTGAGTGATAGTTGCAAATAAAAAAGTGTATACATTTTCATAGAGTAGCATAACTCAAAAACATAGAGAAGCATGCCTAAGCTCATAAACTGAATAGCACCAAGTCTGGCAAATATTTGTCACCTCTTAAGTCAGTTCTGATCAGTTGTTAGTAGCTGCTGCAAGGCTGTGCTGAGTAGTATTCTGAAGCTATATTATGCCTTAAAAGGAATGAATGCAATAAATAAAGAGTAGAAAAAAGAATCAACATTTACAGCCCAGCTTGCCAGGTATGGACCTAAACACTTTATTAACTTGGTTAATACTGCAACAAACCTACAAGATAGGTGCAAAGGAGGGAACTAAAGCACCAAAGTTAAATAATTTATCCATGCCATATATTCAGTATTGTTAAATAGCAGAGCTGAGAAGTATGCCCAGGAAGTCTGCAGCAAAGTCTATGGAGGGTGTCAGCCATTCTGCTAGAGAGAGCAGCAGAGATATATATGTTCCTAGGGTCATCTCCTAGTGAAGAGATGCAATGAGGGAAAAGTCTCATTGCTCCTTCATCTATTTTGTGCCATGGAGCCCTTAACAGTGTTATAAAGGCCCATAGACCCATTCTCAAGATAATGTTTTATGTATACATGTATATATGTTTGTATGTACGTTTGAATTAGTCTCACACTGTCGCCCAGGCTACTGTAGCCTTGACTTGTTGGGCTCAGGCTGTCCTTTCACCTCAGCCTTTCAAGTAGCTGGGACAACAGGCATGCACCACTACACCCAGAAATTTTTTTTTTTTTTTTTTTTTTTTTTAGTTTATTGTAGAGATGAGGTCTCGCCAAGGTGTCCAGGCTGGTCTCAAACCCCTGGGCTTAGGCAGTCCTCTCATCTCCACCTACCAAAGTGCTGGAATTACAGGCATGAGCCACTGCATCCGGCTGAATAATATTTTTAAATGCATAAAGCAAAATACCCAGTGCAACTAAGAAAATCAATTCTATTAAAATTTAGTTTTCAAAATATTTTTGGATGCATATTTGTAAGAGAGTAATATACATGCTTCTTTATTAATACAATAAATAACAAGATCCTTCAATGAGTCTAGTAGCTACCAAGTTTTGAAATAATGAAGAGCATAAATAATATTTCAATGATTCCACGACGACTACACTGCTATATGAAAATCTTTTGTGATTTCTATTTGTGACACAGTCACAGGTACTACTGATTCGAGTGTGATTTGGCGCCTGCTTACATAATTGAAGGAGATGCCAAATTGCAGTTAAAGGTTAATGAAAGGAAAAATGTAATTTTTTTCTCATTTAAGGTCACAGACCCTCCTGAATTCTACTCAATGAAACTTGGAACTACATTGAGAGTAGCTGTAATGTTGTGAAAGGAAAACTGGATTTGAAAGGCAGTAGAAGCCGGGCTCGGTGGCTCAGCCTGTAATCCCGAGCCTTTGGGAGGCTGAGATGAGTGGATTGCCTGAGCCCATGGGTTCGAGACCTGCCTGGGCAGGCGAGACCTCATCTCTACAATAAAAATTAAAAAAAAAAAAAAATTAGCTGGACATGGTAGCGAGCGCCTGTAGTTCCAGCTACTTAGAAGGCTGAGATGGAAGGATCGCCAAAGCCCAGCAGGTCGAGGCTGTGGTGGCCGGGAGTGGCCACCGCACTACAGTCTGGGTGACAGTGAGACAACAACTCAGAAAAAAAAAAAAAGAAAGAAAGACAGTAGAAGGGAATTTAATAACTTCTCTGTAATTGTGTAACCTGAATAAGTCACCTAATGTCTCTGAGTTTTCATTTTCTCACTGTAAAATGGGAATAAGCCTCTCTAATAGGACTGCTATAAAGGAGAAAAAAAAATCTCGTTGGAATAACTTTGTGAGCAGCAAAATCCTCTATTAATTCTAACAGATCTTGATTATTATTATTAGAGAACCAGCCACTAGGTAGTATAAGAATTTGAACTGCCTGTTACTCAGCTTTCATTGATGTTATTTTTTAAAAATCAACAACTTTATTGGCTGCCTACTGTGTGTTCACACTAGGTTAGGTTCCATGCTAAGGTAAAAATATTAATAAGACTCTACCTTCAAAGAGTTTGGAGTCTACTGTGGGAAAAACAGACAAATCTCCATGAAATAATGAAGGAAGTACAGATAAAGAGAAATGCGCAGAGAAGGCTTCCTGCAGGAGGTGATACACTAAGCCTCAAGGGTTGAATAGGAGTTAGGCAAAGAAAAAGGGGTTGACATTACAGTTAGAGGGTACTGCATAATAAATGGCACAGAAGTAAGATATGGGCTTATGTATATAGGAAATGAGATTCATTTCATAATTGCCAAATCATGCAATGCTGGAGAAGAGAAACATATTTTAGAAACAAAAGGAGAGGAACCAGAACATGGAAGACCTTGGATAATATTTTACAAGAGCTGGGAGACCCTAATGTCTTCAAGGTAGATGATTTAGAAGGTCAAATTTATGTTGTAGAAAGAAATTACAAATTGGTGACATTCCAGAAAAAAATAGCTTACATATGTATTTGGCCCATATATTAAATTTTTAGTATTCTTCATCTATTTAAAAGCCAAGATAGCCGGACTTGGTGACTCAACCTGTAATCCCAGCACTTTGGGAGGCTGAGGTGAGTGGATTGCCTGAGCCCGCGGGTTCGAGACCCGCCTGGGCAACTTGGCAAGACCTCATCTCTACAATAAATCAAAAAACTAGCTGGGTGTGGTAGTACATGCCTATAGTTCCAGCTACTTGGAAGGCTGAGGCAGAAGGATCACCAGAACCCAGCAGATGGAGGCTGTGGTGGCCGGGAGCGGCCACTAGCACTCCAGTCTGGGTGAAAAAGTGAGACTCCAACTCAAAAAAAAAAGCCAAGATACTACACTCGCTCCACAAAATCTGAAAGATCCAACTTCTTTGAGTGCATATTGTGCATACCATCTGAAAAGTGATGTCCTATTTAGGATAGACATGGGCTTTCCAGGTGGTCATGATCCACTACTCCCTGTTTCCTTACTGACAGGTCAAGTTCAAGTGAGTGAGGTCTTTTAACTCCAGACTTACAGCACATTCTTCTTGTAGTAAAAAAATATTTCTTTGTACTCATGTCTGTTCCAAAAGTGGGAAGGCGAAAGAATGAAAGGTCCACATTCTTCAAGAAAAATGGGAGAGATGATATTTCCTTTCTCACTCTAGCTTGCTTCAATCTCTCACATAACCTTCCTGGAGTTCAACATTTGAATCTGCAACTCTTCTCGGTACACATAGCACAGGCTGTCAGATTCATGGGAGATGGATTTTAAAAGGTAAAACTGAAGGCAGAAGAATAGTTGGATGGTTGCCATGATCCAGACAAGGAATGATAATAGTCGGACTTAAAACCGTAACCCTGAGGATGGGAAGAAAGGGTGGATTCAAACAAACCACAAGAGATGTAACCACAAGATTCATGATTCATTAACTTTGAGGGAAATAGAAGGAAAGGATGATTTCCCTGGTTTCAAGTTTATCCTTGGAGGTTGGTGGAGATTCATTCAACTATGGGAATAAGAAAGAAAAAGGCAGATGTAGGGTGAGGAAAATGGGATCAATTGTGGAAACGTTGAGTTGGAGGTAAAGTTAGGATGTGCAGTAGCAATGCTGAACAAAAAATAGAATATGTGAGCCTGGAAGCAGAGAGGTTTGGGCTATAGGTTTAGATTTAACAAGTCAGCCACAGTTAGTTGGTAGATGAATTCATGAAAGTGAATCCCAACACTCAGGGAGAGCTTGAGGTTCAAGAATGGGTCATGGGCAGATGCCCAGGGAACAGCACATTTAAGGAGTAAATCCCACAAAATGGACCCAGAAATAAACAGCCAGACAACAGTGAAAAGAATACAGAGATGGTGTTATGGAGGCCAAATTCATTGTTGCTCTCAGTGCATTTTGGTGGAATTATAAAGTCAATACCAGATAATAATGATAACTACATAACACTTATTACATAACAGACAGGGTCAAGGGCCTGACATTTTATCTCATTTAAAATAGTAATTTTATGAGACAGGTACTTTGGTGATCCCCATTTGCAGTGAGGAAACCGAGGAATGGAGATGTTCCCAAGGAAACAGCAAGTAAGTGATAGAGACAAAGTTACAAACTCAGGCAGTCTAGCTCCAGAGCCTAGACTCTTGACTTCATGACTATTAAACATCTTTTCAGATTATGGAGGATTATAAATAGGACAATTCAGTTTAGCCTATAGTCCCAATATCCAATCTAAGGAATAGCCCCTTTCCAAATTCAGATGGGAAAGTTGTATGGCCACATCACTTATGCAGTGATTGGACAATAGGAAAATGAATATTGTGAGCCTAGAAATTCTTTGTATCATAGTGTCTCACAATTCGTAAGTCTTCAAAAACTACATGCTAAATGAATGTATCAGAAATGTTGATTGTGAAGGTAGAAGAGAAATTGACTGATACTAGAGGAAGGTAATGTCTAGACCACAGTGTGAGACTGAGGGGAATTTGTCAGTAGAGAGGAAACTTAAAGGAACACAGTAGAAAGTAAATGACTGTTTCAGTGATGTCTCAAAAGGAGGAGAAATAGATGGTGTTGAAGACACTCGTACATCACAAAGAAAATAAAGGCTATTAGACCTTTGCCCCTAAATCCATATTCCTGTAATTTTCTCTCTCCATCTGGACATTCAACAAATGTTCTAAGCACAAAGGGGTTGGTTTTTTAAAAGGTGGGGTGAGTAGCCCCCATGGGTCCCCTCCTGTTCTGCTGTCCTCTCAATAAATCCTGGTTTCTTTAAAAAAAAAAAAGTCATAAAACAGTAAAAACAGAAGTGAGGATATACACAGGTATAATGGCGCGTAATGAGGATAGAAAGTTGACAAAAACCACACTGACAGGTTAGATTCTTTCCATGTGATAGGAATTAGAGCCATCTGCAAGATTAAGGGAGTTGTGCAGGCTGGAGTGGAGAGGAGGTGATTTGGAATAGACAATGCCCATTCAAAACTGAGACAGAGAGCTGGTTGATCATAAATAAAAGGAATAAAAGGATTAAAAGGCAGTTCTGATGGCCTACCTGAGATTGGAGACCATATATTCAATAGGAAAAGGAGAGTTTACTACTGTTCTGTATTAGGGTTTTCCTGGACACTGTGATGGTAGGATGGAATGTGAAGAGATCCAGATGGCCTCTGAGGGACTGATTCAGATGATTACCCAGGAAAGAGTGAGAGGCCAAGACAGTTGGGAGATAATGGGGAGAGAATAAAGGGACCAAGGGCCTGAATGCCTCCATTATGGTGAAGCGTGGGGATGGGGAGAAGGAGGACCTGAGAAGGCCTGAAGAACATGAGGTTGTGGTCTGAGAAGAGAAATTTAACTTCAAGGGGCCACGTGGCCTTTTCCTGCACTCTGCTTTTAGTGAAACACATCTACATGTCCTTACTCAGCCATGGAAGACACATTCGGCATCAAACTTCCATTCAGTTCCAAAGCATGTAACTTACCCCCAGATAATGCCCCACGTTGTGTGTCAAGCAGCTACATGAGTTTAAATGCTGTCCCCAAATGAAGACTAGGGATTCATGTGCCCCAGTCAAAGAGGATGTTTTTGTCTTCCATCAGAGAGACATTCCTGGCTATGTGTGAAATTGATTGTAAATCACTTGTGTTGTTTTCTAGATATTGAACATGCCCATTTAACATATTTAATGTGTTTCTGACATTTACAAAGTGTCTAGCAAGCTTTGGACAATCATTATTTAAAGCATGTTACTGAAAGTACCCCTGAGTAGTTCCTAAACACTGCATTCTTTTTCAATCGATTCTGAATATCCCTGAAGAGGGAATTGTAAATGTTGAAAACTGTAGTTGTCAATCATGGGCTCATCTAATCGCCTCTTTGAATGATAATATAAATTCATTTGAAACACAACATGTAGCTAGACACTTTTTTTTTCTCGCTGCTATAGTATTGCTTTATTTCAATAAGATTGAAATAAACGAATTAATCTTTAGAGACATAAGCACTTGCTAACCTTGAGAGTTATCCGACTCAAGATTTTTGAATTCTTTTCAAGAATAATGGGGTTTGAGTGGGTCAGAGGTAGTGCCTCAAACCCTCTGTCTTGACAAGAGAGCTATTGCAGACTCCTTTCACCCTTGTGTAATTTGTGCTGTGGACTGACAGGTCCTGTATTAGGATGTAAAAATGTCTGCAATCAGAAAATGCAGCATGTTTCCAAAATGACAGAAATGGTCCATGTTCTAAATACAGCTCTTCTTCTATTCACTTTTCACTCCTGTTCTTATCAAAATACTACTACAGAGCATTCTGGATTCCCAAAATGGAGAGGATGATGTATGGCGGAGGGAGGCAAAAAAAAAAAACCCTGGAATTTATTTATTTTAAAAATGTGTATGTATTCTTACATGTTTAAATTTCAGTTATCTTCAAAGTACTCTCCACTTAATGTAATACACCTATTGAGACACTTTTTCTAGTGCTCAAAATATTTTTGAACCCATCAATTCTGATGCCTTTTAATGCTTCTGATGTTTTTTGTTTCACCACTTCCACATCAACAAAATGTTTCCCTTCAAGGACTTTTTTCATCCCAGGAAACAAAATAAATCACTTGGGGCAATATTAAAAAAAAAAATTCACTGAAGCCAAACGCAGGCTCTCACAACAATGCTGGTTGGTACACTGATGCTGATGGGTTTCTAGAACACTTACCTAGCAGGGGAAGACTGTATTATAAGGGACCTGCCCTCCAAAAAATAATTCCATTGTTTATGTGTGTGTCCCCCCTCAGATGTGGGCTTGAACCAACAGGTAAGTGGAGATATGCAGTAGTTTTGTAGGTGGAGAATGCAAATACAAATCTCTTTGTCTTTAATTGCATTTGTTACATTTTCTGCATAGAATATCAGTTCTATCTAATGAGAAAATGTACAGCTAGGCCATTTGGCAATGGGCAGCAGATTTCATGTAAGCATCTGGCATAGGAATAATTTGACAAACAGCAATATGCCAAAATTGTGTTAGATAATTTCTAAAGAACTATTTGTCAGGCTGAATACTCATTATTCTTGGGATGTTATTCATCAATCCCATAATTTAAATGACAATTAACTTCAAGGTTTATGTTACAGTCAAAGCATTCACATTCCCATAATCCTCTGCATGCATATTTCTTTTTGATAAAGATGCACTAACTTCTGTGGCCTCTCACCTTGACACTCTGCTGGAAATCTGAACTTCACTCTTGGGTGCATGAGTACATAAAGGCTTAAGGAGGAGGACTGAAATGAGGAATTAATTCTTTGCACATTCCATGGAAGTTGAAACAGGTTAACAGATGTTATATACCAATGGGGCACCTATAGCAACTTGTAAATTTATACCAGGGACTGCAATTATGTTGCTAAATGAACATTCTGCAACTTCAAAATATGAGACCTACTGCAGTGGGTACAGGAATTACAAAAGAATAGTGGCAGCTTTTTCAGGCTCTCTAGCATTATCTTTATAAGAAAGAGTATCATCTTATGCATTGAGTCTTGTAAATGTTTTTCACTGTCTTTAAACTTTTGTTCCTTTTACCACATCTACTCAGTCAACTCTACTGAATCTGATTTTATGACCATTGTGAACCCCTTGGCCTCTCCCAATTTCCCCAGTCTGTCAGACCCCAGTTGACCTCCATATCCTTCCTCCCCAATCCCAGATCTCAGGGTCAGTTATTTCAAACAGCCATGCACCAAGACTCTGAATGTGTAAGCCTATATCTATCCATATTCCTTCACTGTATCTTATTTGATACAGTCCCAGTTCCAGATTAAAAGAGCAATCCATTACCTCAGGCCCATTTCTGAACTTCTAAGTAGGGCCAGGAGGAGGAAGAGGAGAGGTTGGTCTTCCTGTCTCAGGGGTGGCAGAAGCAAAAGAGGCGGAGTAGTTAGAAGGGGAGTCAAAAGAGGCTGGCACACTCAATGTAATTTTTCAGAAATACATTGTAATTCTTTTCCAGATTTTTTTGCTTTTCAATTTATCTAAAAATGTTTCTAAATGGTGACAATCCTTCTTCCACCATGTGCTTTAGTTTCAGTTCTGGTGTCGGAGAAGGGTCCATGTTGTAAAAGAAGTCAAAAGCAGTCTCGAATAATTGGGCTCCTCTGCTAGATTGTCTAATATCAATTTGTTTTCTGGCACTGCTTCTTCTACATATTCTTCCTACTATCTGGCACTGGTTCAGAAGCCCTCATCTCCATCAAGTCATTTTCTGTTAATTTCTCTGGTGCGGTAACTATTAGTGCTTGAGTTACCCCAAGATTCCTATCTTGAAACACTTTACCCCCTACCTTTTGTTTTGTTTTGTTTTGTTTTACCATATCCATAATCTTTTTCATGATTTCCTGATGGATTCTGTGGTAAAAACAGAAATCATGCACAACATCTGAGCACAGTTTTCTCCATCAGGAATTTGGTTCAGGCCTGATGGGTTTTATGGTCTTTTCTTCAACAACGATGGCATCTTCAGTGGTTAATCCTTCCAGACTTTCATGATGTTCTCTCTATGGGGTTCTCTTCTCTAATGTTGACCACCTTTCCATAGAGCACTGTGTATAATGAGCCTTAAAAGTCCTTACGACCCCCTGCTCTAGAGGCTGACTTAGAGACATTGTGTTTGGAAGCAAGTAAACCATTTTGATGCTGTCAAGTGCTGAGCTCATGGGATTATGGGTGGTCAGGGGCATTGTCTAATATCAAAAGAACTTTAAAAGACAGTCCTTTACTGACAAGGTACTTCCTGACTTCAGGGACAAAGCACTAATGGAACCAACTCAGAAAAAATGTCCTTATTATTCAAGATATCTTGTACTACCGAAAGACTGGCAGCTGGTGTTTGTCTTTTCTCTTTAAGGCCCTGGGGATTAGCTACTTTATAGATAAGAGCAGTAATAATCATAAACCCAACTGCATTTGCCCCAAACAGTCACATTAGCCTATCCCTTCCTGACTTAATTCCTGTACTCGCTTCTCTTTTCTTACTAATAAATGCCCTTTATGGCATTTCCCCCCCAGAATAGGGCACTTTTATCTGCATTAATAATCTCTTCAGAGCCGGGCTCGGTGGCTCAGCCTGTAATCCCACGCCTTGGGAGGATGAGGTGAGTGGATTGCCTGAGCCCACAGGTTTGAGACCCGTCTGGGGAACTTGGTGAGACCTCATCTCTACAATAAATCAAAAAAATTAGCTGGGCGTGGTAGTGCGTGCCTGTAGTTCCAGCTACTTGGAAGGCTGAGGCAGAAGGATCACTGGAGCCCAGCAGGTCGAGGCTGCGGTGTCCAGGAGCGGCCACTGTACTCCAGTCTGGGTGACAGAGTGAGATTCCAACTCAAAAAAGAAAAAAAAACTCTCCAGGCAGATATACTTTCTCTTCATTAATTTTATTAACAGCATCTGGGAACTGGTCTGCTGCCTCTTGATCAGCAAAGCTGCTTCTCCTGTTATCTTGACATTTTTTTTTTTTAAGTCAAACCCATTTCTAAAATTATCAAACTATCCTTGGCTGGCAATAAATTCTCCAGCTTTAGATCCTTCACCTTCCTTTTGCTCTAAGTTGCCATATGATGACTTCACTTTTTTTCCAAATCATATCAAACTCTTTCTTATAGCAATCTCATACCCATATAAAAGTTGCATTCTCACTCTGATATAAAAAGCTATTTTGCAAAAAGTGTAAGGTTCTGTACCTGCTTTCATAGATGCATCTATGGAGGACCTCATTAGTTTTTTTCTTTTTCTTGTTCTTTCTCTTTTTCTTTCTTTCTTTCTTTTTTTTTTTTTTTTTACAATAGTCCTTACATTGGATTCATTTTTCTCAAAATGATGGGCAACTACAACTGCAGACCTCCATCTATGGTACATATCAATCAATTCAACTTTTTCTTGTAACCTCATGACTTTTCTCTGCTTCTTGGGAACACTTTCAGTATCACTAGTGATACTTCATATGGGCCCATGGTGTTAGTCAAGTTTTACAATCTTTCACTAAACATGATGAAAAGTACACGAGACACACAAGAGATCATTTCACTGTGACATTGTCTGGAGAGACTACTCCTTACTGGAAAATTATTAGAGGGACATGGCATTTTCAGCAGAAACTCTCAATGCTTGAGCTCACACAATACCAGTTTGATGTGGCTACAAGATTATTATAATACTACAGTATGTACTATAGTTATTTTATGCAGTTATGATTTAATACTGCATCTTGACATTTGCTTACATTTCTCTAGATTGGGAATGGTGTCACATATGGTCTGTAAGTGTGTGTGTGTTTTGATAAATTTCAATTTTTATGATAGATTTGTATATAATTTATGATGGTAAATCATAAGACTAGTAACTACCTATATTATATTATGCATTCATGATATACCTAACATTTTCCTAATGTTTTCCATATTTTCATGGGTTATATAGTTTGTCTGCAAGCTTTTAAAATAGTCACAAATCTTTTTTAAAAATCTCCAAAATATTTATCAAAAAAATCCATGTTTAAGTGAACCCATGCTGTTCAAACCTATGTTGTTCAAGGGTCAGCTGTGTATTTATTGTATATAACATGTTGTTTTGAAAAATGTGTACACTGTGGAATGGCTAAATCAAGCTAATTAACAAATGCATTACCTCACATGCTTTTTATTGTGAGGAGAATACTTAAAATCTACTCTGGTGGTAATTTTCAAAAATACAATATCTTATTATTAAGTATAGTCACCATGTTATACATTAGATCTCTTGAATTTCTTACTGAAATTTGGAATCCTTTGACCAACATCTCCCCAACTCCGTACCTGTTGAAGTTCCTGGTAACTACCATTCTAATTTCTACTTCTGTGTGTTCAATTTTTTTAGATTACCCATATTAGTGAGAACCAAGAATCTACATTTTTAACAAATATCCCAGATGATTCTGATGACATCATCCCATCAGCCATGCTTTGAAATAGTTTATCCTATCACTATTGGTTAAGGAGAAGAACCCACGAAACATTTTAATTACCTGGCCTTGTTCTACTATAGCAGCATATTTTATGAACTGGTACATGGATATTTGATAAACTGGAGTTATAGCTTGTTTTTCACAAGGGCCACTTATCTATTCGATCTTTTGTAATTTCTAAGAGGGCCCAGGGAAAGTTAAGTAGTCTATCCAAAGTCATCAACTTAGAATCCAACATGAGCGCACAAGAATCTGATTCTAAGATTATCATTCACCCTACTCTTCCCAGAGTGGCCATAGAGATTCTCAAAAGGGAATTAATAATATGTTGGCAACTACTATTATGACATTTCCAGATGTCTCATGCACAATCACTCAATATGTAGGTCACTTTGAAATGCTCAGGTGACAATTATACATGGTTGGAGTTGAGACATTTTTAAATGGTGGTTTTCACTGTTTTTTTCTATTTTTTTATTATAAAGATATGGAGTACAATTCAGGGTTAGGTATACAAACATTGGTTATGCAGGTACCCTTTTGATGTGGTATGCCCCTCCCTTCCCTACCAGTTTCCCTCAACTGCCAATCCCACCCCATTCACCTGACAGTTTCCCACGACTGCCAATCCCTTTCTTATAGTTTTATAACTGTTCAAGGTCTGCTTATGAGTGAGAACATATGGTAATCTGTTCTTCGTTTCTGTGATAGATCACTGAGTGTAATCAACTCCAAATCCATCAAAGTTGCTGCGAAGTCCATATGTTTGTCTTTCTTTATGGCTGAGTAATATTTCATTGTGTATATGTACCACATTTTTTTAATCCAGTCAGCTTCAATAGGCAACATGGTTGGTTCCATGTTTTCGCTATTGTGTATAGAGCTGCAACAAACATACGTGTGCAGGTATCTTTTTTGAAGAATGATTTGAGTTCCTCTGGGTATATTCCCAATAGGGGAATTGCTGGGTCATGTGGAAGGTCACTTCTAGTTCTTTCAGAAACCGCCACATTGTCTTCCAAAGACATTGCACTAGTTTGCATTCCCACCAGCAGTATAGAAGCATTCCTTTTTCTCCACATCCTCGCCAGCATTTGTTGTTGTTTTATTAATGATGGCCATTCTTACTGGAGTTAGGTGGTATCTCAATGTTGTTTTGATATGCATTTCCCTGATGTTGAGTGAGACTGAGCACTTTTTCGTGTGTCTGTTGATGCCTGTATATCTTCTTTTGAGAAGTGTCTATCTATGTCTTTTGCCCACCTTTTAATGGGACTGTTTGTTGTTTTCCTTTCGACACATTTGAGTTCCTTGTAGATCCTAGATGTCAGACTTTTGTCAGATATACAGTTGGCAAATATTTTTTCCCATTCTGTGGGCTGTCTCCCTGCTCTCTTGATGGTATCTTTTGCTTTGAGAAGCTCATTAGTTTGATGAGGTCCCACTTGTCTATCTTATTTCTTAAGGTATTGGCCTTTAGGGTTCTGAATAGGAATTGATTGCCAATTCCAATTTCCATAAGGGTGTCTCCTGTGTTTTCTACAATTCTTATAGTTTGAGGGTTTACATTTAGGTCTATGATCCATTTAGAGTTAATTTTTGTGTATGACAATAGGTAGGGGTCCTGTTTCAATCTTCTGCATGTGGTCAACCAGTTTTCCCAGCACCATTTACTGAATAGTTCTCCTCTCCCCAGTGGTTGTTGTTGGAGACTTTGCCAAAGATGAGTTGGTTGAGGAATTAAGGCTTTGCTTCCTGAATCTCTATACTGTTCCATTGGTCTGTGTGCCTGTTCTTATACCTATACTAGGCTGTGGTCATTTATGTTACCATATGAATTCTGTATTGTCATTTCCAGGTCTGAGAAGAATGATGTTGGTAACTTAATGGGTATTGGATTGAATCTGTAGATTGCCTTTGGTAGGATGGATATTTTAACAATGTTGATTCTTCCTATCCATGAGCATGAAATATTCTTCCATTTGTTTGTGTCTTCTTGGATTTATTTGAGCAATGTTTTCTAGTTCTCATTATAAAGTTTTTTCACTTCTCTGGTTAGGAAGATGCCAAGCTTTTTCATTTTTTTGTGGCTATTGTGAATGGGATTGTGCTTTTAATTTGGGTCTATGCTTGCTTATTGGTGGTGTATAGAAATGCAACTGTCTTCTGCACATGTATTTTGTACCCTGAGACTTTGTCAAAGTCCTTCATCAGTGCAAGGAGATTTTTGACAGATTCTCTCGGATTTTCATGGTATAAGATCATATCATCAGCAAAGAGGGATAACTTGACTTCCTCTTTTCCTATTTGGATACTCCTGATTTCCTTCTCTTGTCTAATTGCCCTAGCTAGGACTTCCAACACAATGTTAAACAAGAGGAGTGAGAGTGGGCATCCTTATCTTGTTCCAATATTCAGGAGAAATTTTTCTAGTTTCTGTCCATTTAGGCAGTATGTTAGCTGTGTGTTTATCATAGATGGCACTTACTATTTTGAAGTATGGTCCTTCTATACCTAGGTGTTGGAGGGTTTTTATCAAGAAGGGAAGCTGGATTTTATCAACTGCTTTTTATGCATCTAATGAGATAATCATGTGGTTCTTGTTTTTATATCTGTTGATGTATTTAATTACATTTGTGGTCTTGCAAATGTTGAACCAGTCCTGCATCCTGAGGATGAAGTCTACTGGTCATAGTGGATGATTTTTGGGATATGTTTTTGGACCCAATTTGCTAAAATCTTGTTGAGGATTGTTGCATCTATGTTCATAAGGGATATTGGCCTGTAGTGCTCTTTTTTTGTTGAATCTTTACCCAGTTTGGGTATTGGTGTGATGTTAACTTTGTGAAATGATTTGGGGATAATTCCATCTTTCTCAATTGCCTGGAATACTTTCAATAGGATTGGGATACCAATCCTCTCCTCCTTGTATGTTTTATAGAATTCTGCTGGAAAGTCATCCGGTCCAGGGCTTTTATTTATTTATTTTTTGTAGGTAGTTTTCTTATGATAGATTCAGTTTCCTGGGTTGCTATTGGTCTATTTAGTGTCTCATTGTCATCTTGTTTCAACCTGGGGAGATTATGTGATGTCAGAAAGTCCTCATTTCATTTAGGTCATCAAGTTTGTTTCCAAACAGGTGCACATAGTAATCTCTGATAATCTTGTGTATTTCTTCAGGGTCAGTTGTGATTTGATCTTTTGTATTTCTGATGTGTTTATTTGGGCTTTTTCTCTCTTTTTGTTGGTTATTCTGGCTAGGGGTCCATGAATCTTGTAATTCTTTCAGAGAACCAGATTTTTGTTTTGTTAATGTTTTCTATAATATTTTTGTCTTCTATGTCCCATATTTGGGCTCTTATGTTGGTGATATGGATTCTTCTGCTAAAGTTGGGTTTTGGTGGTCTTCTCTTTCCAGCTCCCTTAGGTGATTTGTTAGACTCTCCACTTGTGATCTTTCCATTTTCTTGAGTGTGTTCATGGAGATATAAATTCCCCTCTTAGAACTGTTTTCATGGCATCCCAGAGGTTTTGGTAAGATGTTTCTTCATTTTCATTTGTTTCCAGGATTCTTTTAATTTCTGCTTTGATTTCAGTGTTGACCTAGTAGTTGTTCAGCATCATGCTGTTTAGTGTCCATGTCCTTGTGAGCTTTGGGGAAATGTTGTTGGTGTTGATATTTGTTTTTATTCCACTGTGGTCTGAGAACATGCATGGCAAGATTTTAACCTTATGGAATTTGTTTATTCTTGATATATGGCCAAAGATGTGATTGATCTTGGAGTATGTTCCATGTGGTGATGAGTTGAATGTATATTCTGTGGTTGTTGGATGGAATAATCTGTGGGTATCTATTAAGTCCATTTGGTTAGTGTCAAGTTTAGATTCTGGATCTCCTTGTTGATTTTTTGCCTTGTTGTTCTATCTAGGGCTGTTAGTGGGGTATTCAAGTCTCCTGCTATAATACTGTTAGAGTTGATATCTTTTTTTAGTTTATTTAGTGGTTACTTTATAAGTGCTCATACTCCTGTGTTGGGTGCATATATTTTTAGGATTGATATTTCTTGTTGATAGAGTGAATCTTTTATCATTATGTAGTGTCCTTTTCCATCTTTTTAAATTTTTGATAGTTTAAAGGTTGCTTTATCTGATATTAAGATCACAACTCCTGCCTTCTTTTGTGATCCATTTGCCTGGAAACTCATTTTCCATCCTTTAACTTTGAGTCTGTGTGCATCCCTTGTGGTGAGATTAGTCTCCTGGATGTAGCAAGTAATTGGGTTATGGTTTCTTATCCAGTATTCCATTCTGTGTCTTTTCAGTGGTGCATTTAGTTCATTCATTTCAGGCTGATTATTGAAATGTGATTGTTTCTCCCTGTCATGAGGTTTTTATAAAGATTTTTCTTTGTTTACTTGTTTTCTTTTGGCTTTGGGGTTAATGTATGTGTGTGTTTTCAAGTTTCTTATTGCATTGTATTCTCTGTTGATTCTGTGCTCCGCGGTTCTCTTGGGAAGTGTGTGGTCATTCTTTTTTTTTTCTTTCCTCTGTGCTTAATACCTTTTTCAGTGTCTCCTGTAGAGCTGATCTGTAGGCTACATAATCTCTTAGGGATTGGATATCTGGGAAAGTCTTTAATTCTCCATCACTGATGAGGCTGAGCTTGGCTGGGTAGGAAATTCTCGGTTGAAATGATTTTTCTTTGAGGACTTTAAATATACAGCTCCTGCCCCTTCTTGCTTGTAGTGTTTCTGCCAATAGGTCTGCTGCTATTCTAATTGGTTTTCCCTGGTAGGTAGTCTAACCTTTCTCTCTTTCTGCCTTTAGGATTTTTTCTTTTGTCCCTACTTTGTGTACGTGAATTTTTATGTGTCTAGGGATTGGTCTTCTCATTTGATGCCTTGTGGCGGTTCTCTGTATCTCTTGTACTTGACTGGTCACTTCTCTAGTGAGATGGGGAAAGTTTTCTTGGATTACCTCCTGGAATACTTACTCCAAGTTATTCTCCATTTCCTTTTCTTCTTCTGGGATACCAATCAGGTGTATGTTTGACCACTTGAGATAATGGCACATCTCTTGTAGGCTTTGTTCTTTCTTTCTGAGTCTTCTTTCTATGTTTTTTTACAGATTGGGTTAATTCCATGTTCTGGTCTTCATGTTCTGAGATTCTTTCTTCAGCTAGATTAATTCTGCTTTCCATGCTTGTCATCTTGTTTTTTGTTTTTTGGATGAATTTTTTTGTTGCCAAAATCTCTGTTACAAGTTCTTTCAGTTCTGCACCTTTCTTTCTTGATTCTTATTCACTCTTTCCATCCATTCCCTAATCCCTGTCATATTCTGGAGACTGTCATTGGTGACTTGTGTTTGGGTACCATGGTCTGATTTTTCAGTTTTGTCTTTGGCACACTTGAAATTGCTTGAGGTCTTCCTTTGTTTTTTTCCTCATTTGTGACAGATCTCTTGTTTTTCTCTAGTTCTGTTATTCAGTGCCAATAGGAGAGGCTTTGCCTTCTGATGTTTGCTCAGTACTCTATTCTTCCCTGATCTGGGCTCTGGATTTTTTCTATTTTGAAATAGGACAGTGAGTGGGAAGCTTTGCTGTCTCTTGTAGTTTTTGAAATTTGAATAAAGTAGGGGATGGGGCACTGAGAATCATAAACTACTAGCAAATTAAAATGTTCACTTATTGTGATATGTGTTCCCTGAGACCCACTCCCCACCACCACTCTATATGACGATGCAAAGCAGAAACCAATGCAAAAGCAATTGAACACATACACACACACCCCAAAACAAACTGGAATACCACAAAGCAAAACAAAGTAAACAATAACAACTGAGAGACTCAAAAAAAAAAAACTCAAAAAGAACTATTACTATATGTATTCCTACCCCACATTCACTGTATTTGTTTGCAGTGTTTGTACTTAGAACTCTGTTAAGTTTAATTTTTGTTTGTCCCATAAAATAACCGATTGCTTCTGCAACTGCTGCTAGCAGTGTGTGAATGTTAAGCAATAAGCCCCTCCCGGACATTCCTTCACTTAAATTGTGGTAGCCTCTGTGGCGTCTCTCTCCTGGTAAGCTTGGTGTTGTTTCAAACCTCCTGCCTGCTTGCTAAACCTAGCTTATCTGGCATTCCGTTCTGCCCATTTGGCAGTTACTTGTCCATCACAAGTAACTAAGCCTGAGCCCGCGCAAATCAAACTCGAATCAACCAATCAAAGTCTTTGTAACTGCGTCATATAGTTTTTATCCAATTCTGTGTGCACAAGTTTGTAAAGCCACCCCACCCCTTCAGAATTATGTATAAAAGGTGCGTGTTAGCCTGGGTCGGGGCTCTTGTCCCTGAAGCTGCTGCGTCGGCTTCAAACATGAGCCCAGACGCGAGCCTGAATAAAGACGCTCGTGTGTTTGCATCGGAGCTGGCTCCTTGGTGGTCTCTCGGATTTTGAATTTTGGGTTTAACAACAACAACAACAACAACAAAACAAGAACACTAAATACACACACGCATGCTAGCACAAGGTGAACGAAGAAGAAAAACAAAAAGACCAGAGGAAAATTAAAAAAAAAAAAGAGAGAGAGAGAGATTCAGATCCAACCCTCACACATATATTGACACACACCTTAAACTATAAAAAATGAATATTAAAAAAAAAACCCAGAAGAACAAAAGAGCAAAAACCAACAACAACAACAAAATCGAAAGATGAAAACTCAATCGTTCACATACACACATAAATAGAAAACAACAAATAAAAGAAAAGAGAAAGAGAAAAAGAAATGAAAAAATAATTTGAGGGGGATGCAGATCAAACCCTCACTTACACATTCATGCACAAAGGAAAAATATTTTTAAAATAGATGAATTAACAGTCAAAAAAAATTAAATTAAACAATAATTGAAAATTAAAAAAACAAAAACAAAACCCTGCTCTCTTTTTGCAGTCTCTAATTGTTCCTCTAATCAGTTCTCTCCTGCAGAGCCACCTCTCTCATTCTTTCCTCAGGGAATGAAGCAGGGAAGGAGGAGGGCCAATGGAGGTAGGTGGGGCTGCAGTCCTCCCCTCCCACTCTCATATGGTCAGGGAAATA
The DNA here is from genome assembly GCA_027257055.1 of Cephalopachus bancanus. Lineage (NCBI taxonomy): Eukaryota > Metazoa > Chordata > Mammalia > Primates > Tarsiidae > Cephalopachus > Cephalopachus bancanus. Next base: position 853,443 of record JAPVLO010000071.1, on the reverse strand, counting down.
CAGGATTGTCTCTTCCCCCGATATGTACTCTCACCGGGGGTGCTCCCACCAGGTCTATCCTGGAATGAAGTTTTCTTATTGCAACTGACGTCCAGGCTCTGCCTGGGTTTGTCCCTTTCAGTTGTGGCCCAGCTGTGTGGGTCTGACATTCAGAGAATTGCTGGGAAGGAGGTGATTTGGGTCAGTCCCAGACTTACCACTGATCTCTTTGGAGTTCTTCCTTATCCTTTTATGGCCACACCTTTTGTTCCACAGCTGGATCAGGGTGGGAGGTGCCTGGAACTCAGCACTTGTCAGGTCCCTCTGAAGTTTGCACTCTCAGGATATTCCCTCTGGGCTACAATCAATCCCCGAGTAGCTGATTCCTCAGTTTACAGAGATTGGGTCTGTGCTCCATGGTGAGCAAGCTGGAGCACTTTCCTGCTCCGCCTTCACGATGGTGGTGGGGTGCCTCTCTTGTCCTCTTCCAACTTGCCTCTGTACTCCCTCCACAGCCCCTGCCAGAGCCCTGCCAGGTGCTGAAATGGTGAGGCAAAGTCAGGAACCAGCATTCTCTCTCCTGCTTCAATGGTGAGGGAGACCCTGGGGGTGATAGTGCCCCCCCCACCCCCCACTCCCCACCCGCTGCTTTTTCAAAGAAAAACTTCTGTCTGTTTTTTTAAAAAACAATGGCGCTCAACTTGTGTGGCCTGGAAGGGCCAGGGAGGAAGTAGAGAAGCTTCTGCACCAGCTGTTGCACCAGAGGCCTGGCCACCCTGTCATGAGCCCCACTTAGACAGTCTCTCCCAGCATTTTCTTTCCAGGGAGGGTTTGTTGTTTTTTTTAAGAGAGAGAGAGAGAAAATGGTGCTTCGCTTCTGCATCCTGGAAATCACTAGGGTTCAAGCCCAGCCACTGTGGCACCAACCACTGCACCAGGAGAGCCCTGGCCACTAACCCTTAGCCCTCACTTAGTCACCAGTCACTTGCCCACTCGCTCACCAGCACATACACAAAATTTTCCATATACTCACTCACGTGGGGACTCACATAATCCGAATGGCTCGGCCACCATCTTCCTGACCCTCCTACTCTTTTTTTTTTTTAACTATATTTGTACTCCTATAGGAAAAGGTAAACCTGAGTGTAAAGCAGTTTATATTTAGTAATATCTGGGGCAGTTTCCCTAGTAAACAGACTCTGAGGCAGATTTGCTTACAGGAGGTTTATTGAGTAATGTCCTCAGGATCAGTATTTGTAGGAGAGATAGAGCAAGGAAACAGGGGTGGACAGAAAAAGTTGTTGAGATGCGATACAACTATGATACAGTCACAACAAAACCTCAGGCAATCTCACTGTGATAGCCCTTCAGAGTTGTAATTCCTCAGGCAAAGGAATTCCATCCCCACATTTGCCAGTCATTGAATGCAGGATACCCCTCGGGAGGGGTATGCTTGGGCAAAAAAGCTCTCTTCAGCTGAGGGCAACTCCCAGTGAACCATCATTCATTACAGAAGCTGGGAAGATGAGTGCCTTACCCCAAAGAAGGAGCAGGTAGGATCTAGGTGGCACACTGCAGCATTCACTACAGGTAATAAGTTCCTTAATCTATAGGACAAGAGGCAATAATATGACTTTTTAAAAAAGTAGACAGTCTTTAGAATATTAAGAGCACTTGAAGTTATTGAAAAATTATTCTCATACTTTGATCTCGAGTTCAGAATCTATATCTGAGAAATAAATAAAAAGTTTTAAGCAGGACTATTTTCAAAGACTTGATACTTTTGTTCTCTTTATCTCTTAATGCACTAAGAAAAGTAAGCAATGATTCAGACTTAAATTGTTTATTTTAGCAAAATACAAGTTCTGAGCTTTGAATACAAATAACTAAATCCTGATTCTGAGGACAAAATAAATAAAACTAATACTAGTTTTATGGAAGCTGAATGAAAGTGTTTGCACTTGATAAAAAGTATTATCTTATCTTTGAAATGAGTGATAAAATCAATACAAAGAAATTTCATTGCTGCTTTTTTACTAATTCCCTACTTATCCATATAAAACTTTCATTTTAAGATGCCCCAGTCAAATGCTCAATAAGTAATATAATCCCCAGTGAAATCAAAGAAATTGATAAACAAATGTAAACTTCATGTGTAATCAGAGATACCCGAAGCTTTGGAAAACATAGTGAAGATGTTGTACTCAATATCCTTAAGTTTGGATTATGTTTTCAATATTAGTTTCTTTAGATTCAGACAGCATTTAATCTGCCTTGGTATTCAGGTAGAACACAAGGGGAAGACACATGAGGCCCTTTATTGGGGCTTGAGAGATGAAAGAATAGCTTTATGGTTATTCCCCCAATCTCCCAGTGGGGCTAAGAAACAGCTTTTTTGGTCTCAGAAGAACAGAGAGAATGAGGTGTTTGGTTTTTGTTGTTGTTGTTTTTATTTAAGTGCCTTCTCTCCCTACAGCAAAAATTTAACTGAAAATTGGTTGCAGATGACTTTGGGGAAATTTAAAAGGAAATGGAACAGGCAACCCCTTCCTGTCCCCTCTCACTATGGGAGTTTTTCTGTCCTCTCAATAAATCCTGCTTTCAATAAAAAATAAAATAAAAATAAAGGGAAATGGAACAAAATGTATCTTTTCAAGTCTCAAAATTAAGATTTGAAAGGAAACGTTACAGCATTTTGTCCCATCCCAGACCATCTGATGCATCCATGTCCTCTTGTCTTATCTCGTGGAAGAAGTTGGTGCAATGATGACGGGAGACTGTTTTTTCCCCTCAGTGCCCGCTATCCGGGCTTTAACTCCTGAATAAGAGATCTTTTTAAAATACTGTCTCTCAGATCCAAAGGAAGATAGACTTTTAGCATCATAGGTACAGAGTAAATGCCAGCAGGAACATAACTATGCTAATAAAAGCAGCTGAACTATGTTTTTAGATATTGCATTCAAAGGCAATGAGCATATCCTCCTCCTCTTCTCTGTGTTCCAGATGCACAGCATCCCCTGCTCCTTCCCAAGAGTGGAGCCCAGAAAAACAGAGAGTGAACACTCTCCTGTACAAATGCCAAAGGCAAAAGGAGGCAGAACCTGGAATGGCTTATGAATGCACAGGTTGCTGTCCCTGCCCCTCAGCTCCCCAATAGAGTTTCTGAGTCCATTGACCTGAGTTAAGGACCAAGAATTGCTTTTCCAACAAGTTCCCAAGTGATACTGTTGCTGCTGGGGACCACACACTGAGAACCACCATACTAGAAATGTTTCCCCTAAAATTTAAAATATATTCAAAAAGAGGAACATACCTTAAAATGAGCTATTTCTCCAAAGACAGATAAAGAAGAGCTTAAGAGTCCAAGATGGGAAAGATAAAGAGACCAAATAAGGGTAGGGGGGAAAAGAGTCCAAATAACCTGGCCAAGATATCCTGAAGGGATGCAAACCAATTATGCTGCACATATGTACAAATCCCATCTAAAGAGTTTTAGCTAGTTGGACGTGGCTAGGTGATCCAATTCCTTTACCTCTACCAGTGTCCAAACTGCTCTCATCTGCTCAGGTTGTTCTTCAAGGAGATAGCTTGAAGAGGGAATGACGCTTTGATCAGTGTACTGCCCTCACCATATTTCTAAACTCCTTTTATAACAATGACCTCTATGGGTTTTGTGGAAACTATAGTGTTAGGCAGAACACGAACCTACCACAGTATACCATCATGATGTCAGTGAGAGTGAAAACCTATTTTAGTTACTATGTTCATCTCTTCTCAAGCCAGAAACAGTTGCCTTGTGGTCCAGGTTGCCTTTCTGCCCCTGGTAATTCCAGCTGCTCTGTTCTGTGACTCAGGAGGAGACAGCAGACATGTCCATCTCTGCTGTTTTCCTGGTATTCTACCTCATGACTCACATCCAGCTTTCTGGGGGCACTTTTGGCTGTTGATATATAATGGGTTAATACTTTTAGAAAAAAGAAATAATGACCCCCAGAGCTGTTGTCTGGATTACAACAAAGATGTTCATGGTAGCAAAAGTAGGAAAAATCAAACTATGCAGAAGTAATGCAGTAAGTAATTTTGAGGCATGGATAAAACAGAATCTATTTTGACTGTTAAAAGTTACATTTTTGAAGACTTGAGGAAATTATCAATACAATGGCAGGTGAAAAAGAGAAATCTTAGGAAAATAGAAGATTTTTGGTTTTCTCTTTGTATTTTTCTGTATTTTCAGGTATTCCTAAATATATATTAACACAATTTTTCCATACAACATAATTTAAAAGGGATAAAATTTAGGTAAGCCTCATAGATAACTGATTCTAGATAAATTCTATAGAAAGTAAAATATTCTAGTTTCTTATAATTACTACATAGATAGTTACACTAGTTTTTTCTTCCGTCATATCACAAGGAAATTTTATTGTTATAGAGTAAACTGATTAAGACTAAAGCTTACCTAATATGTGAATGTCTTATATTAAGTGGAATAATCTCTTTTGATAGTAACCAGTCATTTTCCTGATTAAATTGTGACATATATCTGGGACTTCTTTTCTCTGACTGATGAGCACAGTGAAATTCTATGACATACATATATTTTCGTTCTTATTGGCAGGGAAAATTAAATTTTTGTTATGAGTATGGTATATATTCCATTTAATTAATTCCAAAATCCTAAAGTAAACAAACTAACTCTTAAGGTGTGGTATTCATTTTAAGCTGCCTCTTTTAAAATGTAGACTAAGCAACTGTGGTATATAATATAGCTACTCCCTTGCCACTTCGTGTGGTGTCTGCTTCTTAGTATTTTAGTTGCTTGTGATTATTATAATTTTAGCTGAAAGGGCATCATAAAGGTTTCTAGCACATGGGGGGCATAGATTTCTAGCCAGGGTGATGCATTGATCAAGTCAGCCAGTAAATTAACAGCAGCAGAATACCATTAAATTTTCAACTTAATTGCCTTCTCCTCCTAATTTCTATAGATATAATCAATAGTTGCCAGAGAAAAGTTAAAGGAGTTATTTAGCAAGCATCTATTTTCTGGAGCATGATGGAAAAAACTACCGTTTCATCTCAGAATTTATACACACAAATTGCAACTCAAATGCCATCACTTATAAGATTTTGATCAAAAGTTTTCATTTTATTTCATTTTTTATTAGCCCCTTTTTTGACAAGCAAGTGGGGATTTTCATTATTTAATCAGTTTGATTTTCTCTCAGGATCTGCTTCCAGCTATCCTTGCCTGTTGAATCATGTTGCTTCTCTACTCCGTCTTTGTCTCTTGTAAACTCACTTTCTATCTCCCCATTGAATCTTGAATCCATATTCTGTGACCCAAATTTTCATAGAAGAGCACAGCTCAATATATAATACTGAGCTTGTCCATATACCTACACGCAAACTCTGATAATAGATGTTGAGTGCCATACTGGGTGAAGTCAAAGTCTAATGATAGTTGTTTTTGTTTGTTTTTTTTTAATTTGGGAGGGAGAGTAGCATTCAATGTTATTTTCCTTGATCCTTATCTGATGAATTATTGACCATAGCTTAATAGGCAATTCCATAGTCTCTTGAATAGTCATCTTATTCAAGATGGCTATTGTTAATGAAAGAAAGAAAGAAGGAAGGAAGGGAGGGAGGGAAGGAAGGAAGGGAGGAAGGAAACAAGGAAGGAAGGAAGGAAGGATCAGGCTTAAGACAAATTTAGTGAGTTACATAGATTAAAACAGTACTATTTATTAAGTAAATGGATAGACATGTTTTTCATTTTTAAAAAAGTTTTATATGATCCTTTATAGATCTGAGTCTGCACATTCTTGATGAGGTAAGATGTTATTTCATTTTTATATGCAAAGGAAAATTGGTTTCACATCATTTCCTTTAACCAAGCAGGGATGATCCAAGAATACTACTACCATCACCCAACTTTCTGTTCATTTGTTGAGCATCTACCATGTACCAGATACTGGCCTATTTGCTGTAGCTACCTAGATAAAGAAAACAGACAACACCCTGGCTCTCTCTCAGCTTGTGGTCTAGTGAGGGTAGAACAAAAAATAAGAATGAAAGAAGTACATAGATACATTAATAAGACAACTTTAGAAAGTGAAATTACTAAGAGGAACACAAAACTAGGCAGTTGGGATGGAGGGAACTCCTTTAGGCTAAATGGCTACAGAAAGTCTTTCAGAAAAGGTACATTTGAATGGAGTCAGTCTGGTAAAGTTTTATGGGGAGCAGTGACAGCAGGCTCAGAATTTCCAAGCTGGATATGAGTCCATAAATTTTGGAGAATAGCCAGAAGCCCCTTCAGGTGGAAGTACAATGAAAGGAGAGAGTAGCATGAGATGTGGTACTGAGGGCAACCGGGGCCACATAGCATAGGGCCATTAGAATACAGTCAGAGGAGTGGGTGTTTTCATCCATGCAATGGGACATTTCCAGTGAGTTTTAAGCAAGGGCAGTAATATTATAGGATTTGTTGTAAAAACAAAGTAGCTCTTTGAGAATAAGTTGAAGGTAGGAGGATAAATGAAAAGCAGAGTTACAGTAATGAGGTATCATTTTTTTCCTACCTATTGTAGTTCCATGTATTTAGAGTAAACATGGAGGTACATGACTTGCTATGTGTATGAGGAGAGAAGAAATCAAAGAGATACTTTAATGCTGAGGCAGACACTGTTTCCTCCTTCTTTCTTAATCTATAGAATCCTAGTTTTATTTGAGCAGCTGTATGCCTAGAGTATGCCTAGAGAAGGACAGCCAATTCTCCAGTCCCAGATGGGCCATGATGCCCTAAGTCATGTATCATAATTCCAATACCCTTTGCTAATGACTGGTTTAGGCGTGAGTCTGTGACTTCAAAGGAGAAAGTAGTGATACATTTCTGTAAAGGTTATTGCTTCCTGATAAAAACAGAGATAACAGCAAGCCTTAAATGCTCTCTATGCTTTCAATACTACCATGGATAACCAGCATTGTGGCAGCCACCTTGTAGCCATAGAGTGACCAAACGCAACACGCTGAGGATCACTGGTCAGAAAGACAGAAGCGATCTGAGTGCATTGAACATCAAAACTGTGAAACCATTAATGTCTAGATATCTCTATGTGTCTATAGTCCTTAAGCTACTATTGATTTGAATGTTCTGTTACTTGCAGCTAATGCATTCTAGTTGATATACCTGCATGTAATTTTGCTAAGCCCTGTCCAGTACTCAATAATTGAAAGTGAAAGAAGCAGTGAATATTGTAGCCCTATAATAAAGTTTAAAGTCTGAAAGTGTGACACTGGCTACTTTGTTTCTTTTGATTAGGATTGTTTTGCTTATTTGTGGTCGTTTTTTTTCCATATTCTATATTGTTGTTTCCAGGTCTGAGAAGAATGATGTTGGTAATTTAGTGGGTATTGCATTGAATCTGTAGATTGCCTTGGATAGGATGGAAATCTTAAAAATGTTGATTCTTCCAATCCATGAGCATGGAATATTTTTTCATTTGTTTGTGTTTTCTTTGATTTCTTTTAGCAATGTTTTGTAGTTTTTGTTGTGAAGTTCTTTCACTTCTGGTATTGGTACAAAAACAAGCATATAGACCAATGGAACAGGATAGAGATTCCAGAAACAAAACCTCAATTTCTCAACCAATTCATCTTCAACAAAGCCTCCACCAACAACAATTGGGGAGAGGAGTGCCTATTCAGTAAATGGTGCTGGGAAAACTGGCTGACCACATGCAGAAGAATGAAACAGGGCCTTTACCTATCACCATACACAAAAATAAACTCTAAACAGATCAAAGACCTAAATGTAAAACCTCAAACTTTAAGAATCTTAGAAAATGCAGGAGACACCCTTATAGACATTGGAATAGACAACCAATTCCTGATCATAACCTCAATAGCCCATGCCATAAGAGATAAGATAGACAAGTGGGACCTTATTAAACTGACAACCTTCTGCAAAGCCAAAGAAACCATTGAGAGAGTGGGAGACAGCCCACAGATTGGGAAAAAGTATTTGCCAACTATATCTGACAAAAGCCTAATATCCAGGATCTAAAAGGAACTCAAACATGCCGAAAGGAAAAAAACAAACAGCCCCATTACAAAGTGAGCAAAAGACATGAAAAGACACTTCTCAAAAAAAAGACATATGAGCAGCCAACAGATACATGAAAAAAATGCTCAGCTTCACAAATCATCAGAGAATTGCAAATTGAAACCACACTGAGATATCATCTAACTCTGGTCAGGATGGCTATCATCAACAACTCAAAAAACAACAGATGCTGGGAGAGAATACAAAGAAAAGGGAATGCTTCTACACTGTTGGTGGGAATGTAAACTAATACAACTTCTGTGGAAAACAGTGTGGCAATTTCTAAAAGATCCAGAAATTGACCTTCCATATGACTCAGTAATCCCTTTTCTGGGAATATACCTGGAACAACTCACATCATTCTACAAGAAAGATACCTGTGCACGAATGTTTATTTCAGCACTATTCACAATAGCAAAAACATGGAACCAACCATGCTGCCCATTGAAGGTGGACTGGATTTTTTAAATGGTACATATACACAATGGAACATTACACAGTTATGAAGAAGGACAAAATTATGGACTTCGCAGCAACTTGGATGGATTTAGAGTCTATCATACTCAGTGATCTATTACAAAAACAAAGAGCTGAATATCCTAATTTCTCACTCATAAGTGGAACCTGAGAATTTATCACAATACTATAAGAAAGGAATTGGCAGTAGCAGGACACTGCCAGGGTCGGGGGAATTATAACATCAATAAGGGTACCTGATCCTAAACCAGGCAAAGTGAGGAACAGTAGGAGACTCAAACTTCAATTGTACGTAGACCACCTATGTACCTAATCCTGACTTGGACCCCACATATTTAAAATAAAATAAAATAAATAGAAAGAAGCAGTGAAATCCAAAATAGCAGTGATTTAAATAACCTAGGAATTTATTTCTCGAGTTAAAATCTAGATGCAGATATTCCAGGACTAGAATGGTGAGTCTTCTATCTTATTCTCCTACCGTTGATGACTACTCTAATCCAAGGTTACCTTGTGGGACAAGGTGACTATTCTTGCTCTAGCCACCAAGTTCATATTCCAACTAGCAGAAAAAAAGACAGAGAAGGCATGCATGGCCTTTCTGTCTAAGGACAACCATTTCCGCTTATATTCCATTTGTTTTTAGTCATACAAATACTCCCAGAAAACATTGTCTTTTTGCTAGGAATTTATGTATACAGTAAAACTTGGGGACTTCATTACCAAAAGAAGATAACAATATACTGAGTGGGAGAAAAATGGCACTCCTGAGGTTGGGCCATGTTATGAATGAAGTGACCTGCTTCACTTTTTGGCATATTATTATTCATTAATGTGAGACCATACAGAGAGTTTCTTCACCACCACAATAGCCGATAATGTTCCAGATAGTGGCTGCTCTGTTACTCTAATTCCCAGAGAGTAAACAATAATGATATGAACCAGAAATCCCAGCCCACCTATGGTAGGCACATAAGTAAAAGTAAACTTTTGTTAAAATCGACTGAGATTTGAGGATTGTTTGTCCTCATGGTGTAATCCAGCCTATTCTTACTAATATGATATATGTAGTCTATTTTAAAGTATAACAGCCCTAAAATGTAAAAATAATGCCATTTCCCCATGTTTCAGACATTCAGAGAAGGTTGATGACTTGTCAAAGACTGCATTCTTTGAAACACTGGGTCCTATTTGAACACTGTGAAAGTGGATTGGATAAAAAAGTGGGGTGCATATAGATGATAGAATATTATGCAGCCATAAAGGAGGACAAAATTATGAACTTTGCAGCAGCTTAGATGGGTTTAGAGTCTATAATACTCAGTGATCTATCACAGAAACAAAGAATTGAGTACCATATGTTTTCACTCATAAGTGGACCCTGAACAATTATCATAATACTACAAGAAAAGGATTGACAGTAGTGGAAAACTGCCAGGGGGGAAGGAGGTGACGCACTAAATCAATAAGAGTACCTGTTCTCAAATCAGGTGAAGTGGGAACCAAATTGAGGTCCAAACTTTTCCTGTACAACAACCATTTGTATACCTAACCCTGAATTGTACCCCACATCTTTAAAATAAACATTTTTTAAAATCTTAAGCTATTTTTTATTCTAATGACAAATATTGTTGGCCAAACTATATTAATATTTTTCAAGTCCTTCTGGACTCTCAGAACCTTGAACTTCAATCTTTTTGTTTTAACACTCACTCATTAACCAAGGGGCAATCATACTAAGACCATGTTATGGGTAGATGATGGTCAAGTAAAAATTATTCAATGACACTTTTCAAAGATGGTAAAGAAGATTTTATTCAAGGTGGGGATCATGAAAATAGGTTTAGACACCATTGAAATGGAGGTTTGCACTGTGGGCAGAGATTGGACTCAACTCTAGACAGTGTTGGTAAGTGGGAATTTATGGCCAGGAAGCAGGGTGGTGGTCTGTGGATAGAAAATTACTAAGAGGATACATAGGGTGAGGGGAGATTCAGGCCATACCAACCTAATAGGATTCTTGTTGAAGGCAGGACAAGGTGATCAGACATCACCTGGAGGATGGTGGATGAGTAATTTGATTAGATATCGAGGGTAAGATGATTTTGAAGGTAGGGAGTTCTGGTTAAACTGACTTAGGAAGATTCTTGCTAAAATTGGACAACCCAGAGACAAACACTGAAGTCCAAAAGTCAGGCCTAGTTGAAAAAAATTTCTAGAGAGCCTGAGTAGAATTTGATCAATGATAGAATCTGTCAGTGAATGTTCCAGAAAGTGAAGAAAGTTGTAAGCCTTATATGCATTATTGTAAGGATTTAATGGGTAGTCTCTGTCTTTTGAAAAGTGAAAATAACTATGTACCTTACTGTGACATCAAGAGACGGTTATCAAGTCCTTTTTAAATTCACTTAAATTTTCTTCCAGGGCCACAAGCCACCTTCACTTTAAGAAGACTCTGATATATATTTTTTAAAAATACAGAAAGTAAGTTTCAAATTTTTTAATTATTTTAAAGACTTACATCTCACAAATTTCCGCTTCTGATTCAAAATGAAAGTGACATAGTATAAGTGTATTTTTCACAGCATAATAACAGAACAATAAAAATAATTCACAATACCTGGACTAGGAAGGCGGTCATCTAGAAATGGCATAGAAATTGAAAAAAGTATGAGGAATATATTTTTCTTTCAATCCTATGTTGTGCTTCTTGATACTATGTATAAAAACTTTACTTGAAGCTATTACCAAAAGTCTAAATTGAGGATTTTTTTGTACTTGTGGGACGTGAACCAAATGATTCTGTCCCCTCAGTAATAGACTCTGCTCCTTGCATTTGATCTTTCCCCAGGTGAGCATCCACTGCTAGGTTGGGCCAACACAGGAAGAAGGAGCTGAAACTCAAATCAGTCACATTGACCACTTGTTATCCATTCCTGTCAAGGGTTTATCCCAAGAGGGTAATGAAATGATTGGATAAAAGGAAGTTTTTAGATTATCAGTGGATTTCAATTACAGTATTTGTGCTCTCCTAGACCCCTATTACTATCAATAGTTGAGAGTTGGCAATATTGTTGAGATTTATGGGACTTCTTTACTGGTTAGCAACATCCAACCTGGAGTTCACATTATCAGCACTTTTCTATTATATCTGAATCTGGTTTCTAAGAAAGACATATGTTTGCTGCCTGCATGGCTTTAAAAACTGCCAACTCATCAATAGCTACATCATTTTGAGTAAGGAATAAATTCCACAAGGTGACAAATTATTTTTTGTCAAAGTGATTATTTTATTGGAAAGTCACAAAAGAAGATATGATAATGCACCACAATAGTTCAGATTAAAGCTCCTTTCCATGCAGTTAAGATCAAAGCTGGCAAGGGCTTAAAAGGTCAGAGAGAGGAATTAATTGGGAGTATTTTAGGTTTTGTTTTTTATATTACAAAATATTAAATAAATAAAGTAGTAATAAATATTTGATATGTATGTTTATAAAATAATATTTAATAAAATATTTAAATACTAGTGTCCTAGCATTATAGGATGTTGAAAGAAGAAATTTGATAAGGAATACTCAGAAGACTTAATTGTTGTCTAATGGGGAAAAGTCACATTAACCATGGAAAAACATCTTCTTTATCATTGCCTGGCTCATTTTCAAGACCAATTCTCCTATTTTTCTCTTTTGAAAAGTCATATAAATATTCAGTGAGACATTAGGAGTTTCAGTGATTGTCTACAGAGACAGCTCCACTCTCTACAGGGCCAGACCGCTGGCTTTGATGTTAGATAACTTGTATTCAAATTCTGGATCTGATTCTTATTAATTATATAACCTTGTACCACTAAATTTTGCTGTCTAAGCTTCAGTTTTCTTATCTGGCAAATGGGAATAATAGTCAGTTAAAGGTACACTATAAGGATTGAAGTGCATATAGAATCCGTGAGTGATGGAATAACTGGTCACAACATAGTGATGGAAGCACAAATCTACAACATGTGACAAACTTGTTTAGAATTAAACACACACACACACAAATACAAATAAAACTGGAGAAATCTGAATAAGCTTAGTAAAATATATAAATATTAAATATTTTGGTTATGATATTGTATTGAAGTTCAACAAAATGTTATTATGGAAAAAACTGAATAAAGGGTAAATGATATCTCTCTACTTTTTTTTAAATTTTGAGTACATGCATAATTATCTCAATAAAAAATAAAATACATATAAATTCATTAGCTCAATGCCTGAAACATCACATAGTTCTATAAACGAAAGCTACTTTTCAGAAAATTTGCCAAAGAAATCACTTTGAGTAATGAAGAATAAGGAATAGTACATCAGTCAAACTTTGAACAGAAAAATAGAAGCCATTTTACATATTTTTATTTAGCTATACATTTAATACAGGAATGACAGGCATACCCAATTGATATGAGTGCTAAGGTGAGGGGAATAAGGAAATGGTTAGGAGACTACTTTCAAGAAATCTTGAGGTAATTGTAAGCAAGTCAGAAACAAAGACAAAAGTGATTGATTTTCAGAAAAAAAAAAAAAAACACAGATGGTAAAGCAAAGCACTGCCCAATATCTCAGCTACTGTGGAATCCTCAGGAATTCAGGGAAACTGTTGATCTGAACTGACTGTTTGAAACTTCCACCAGAGAATAATGACTTCTATCTCTCTTCCTCCTTCTAAACCTCACTCAAATGCTTCTCATTGATTGTATCTAACCAAGAAACATGTGGAATGGGATTCTAGGAGATACAGTGGTAAGCTTCTTCCCAGTAATAAAAAGTAAATATAGAATGATATGATAATTGATTATAATGATTATGATGTGAATTAATGATAGACAATCCAGGATATATAGAAAATGAAGAATTTTTCCATCGTGGCTCTAGTTATACAACTTGCCGAATGGGTATTTTTCTTAACTTTCCAGTCATTTTTATGCTTAGTATTTATCAACAGATACTAATGATATGGTGGTCTGATTAGTGGGTAACATTGTTTCTGTTATGACACTTGCCACCAGGCAGGAACAGCCTTGTTTGGTTTGCTCCTTTCTCACTGGAATTGGTCAAAGGTAGAATGATTACCTGAGATAATGAGCCTCATGTCTCTGCAGTCTGTCTGCCATGGTAGACCCAGGGCAAGCATGTAGCCCCATGCAAACAAACAAACAAAATGCTATTCTAGGTTTCCAGTTGACTGCATGTTCAGAAAAGACTTGAGACAGACCTCTCTTACTTAAGTTAGAATACTCCTTCATCATCCCTAGCTTTTTTTCAATGTTGTTTATTTCCTTTGTTAAGCTTACCACAATCCGTAATTATTTTATTTATGTATTTGTATCTTTGTTTACTCTTATCTCCTCTTCACTAGTTCATAATCTCCCAGAGGAGTATAACATTTTCTAACTTACTCTACACTGTATCCCCAGGGCCTAAAACTGCCTGAAACATGGAAAGTGCTGGATAAATATTTGTTGAATAAGTAAAGACTTCAAGGAGATAAAGGTCACCATGAGCAAAGTGAATTAGCTCAGAGCCTAGTATTAAATGGTGTTTTGCAAGAAAATGTATCACACTGAGTAGATAAAATGCCAAGCTATTCTAAGTCTTGGCTGCATTTAGAGTGTCAAATCATTTCCTAGGCACTTTGCAGAGCTGTTTTCTAATACTGTAATACTAGTTTATAGTTATTATTGATTCAGTATGTAGACAATGAAACGAAGTCTAGAGAGATTAAGGGAGTAAACCAACGCTACTAAAATTACTCAACACATAAGTCTGTGTGTTTCCAGAGCTTTTATTTTCACCACTATACCAGGTTGCTTCACTTCTCTGAAAGGATTAGGAACAGGGGTTGCAACAGGAATGAGCATTTGTTCACTTATACATTTGAGAATCTGAGGCTTTGCCTAAGGGTTGATTTCCACACCTGTGGCCCATTACTGAGAACTATGACAAGTTGGCTGTACCAACCACAGGAGCAAGCCAGATCTATCCAGCTGTATCTTCAAAAGCTTTGGAAGTTGTCTAGTAGTAATCAACGGAGTAAAGCTCAGTAAGTCAGTGTGCAGACTTGGTCTCTAGTAACCTGAAATAGTTAAATGCAGCTTCTTCCAGAGAGAAGTGGTTTTAAAAAGGACTAAGTTTACGTGGGAATATTGCAGGTTCTGCATTTTGGTTTCATAAATCCTTGGAAATTACCTCTCTAACTATACCCCCAACCATTACTATTTTTCCTCCATAAAATGCAAATTTAAACAGTGGTCAGACATGGAAAGGTATACAAGAGATTACAACAAAGTGAACCAAATAAATCATCACTAAGAGATGGTCTCTAGTAGAGGAGGAAAAAATAGCACAAGAGAGGGAAGCAATGAAAGTGACAAAGATAACTTTGACTCCCAGGACAAAGTTCCTGTTTATCACATGAGTGTGGCTTTGGTTTTTTTTCAGTATGTCTGTGTTTTTCCTATTGGATATTAGAAATGTCGAGAGTTCCTCACAGCTGAGATGAGATCTGCTGAACTGATTAGCTAAGGTCCTACTTCCTTATCAAAGAGGCTGTAGTTCTTTGAGTTCTCTTGATGTTAGAATTGAAAAATCTTTCTTGCTCAGGGTCAGATGTGAAGAGATTTTGGTCCCATCCTCCAGAGCCACTTTTTAAATGCTGGCTTCTCATTTTAAAGGACCTGACCTTAAGCTATTAAGTCTGAGATAGCCATAGTCTTCAGAAACCTGTAGCCATTCAACACAGTGAGAAAAGAGCTTGGGACCAGTCCTGTTTAGCACAAAGGTTATAAAAGGGAAGCATGGAACTCAACTAGTTTTTACAAATGCAGAAACCCAGAAGTGGAGCATTTGAGGTGATATTCAAAGGTGTGAAGAATTCAGGTTTAACCGCCTTAAATTTTACATCTATTTCTGCATATCTTAAAATGTGGAATAATAATGAGCAGTTTCACATGATTAAAGAAGCTCAATAAATAGTTTTCAAATTTAAGATGGCTTCATAGACAGATATCTGTTGCTTATTCAATAGTTGAAGCTAAACTATATGGTATGACCCAGGACCTCAACTAAATTAACCCTGAGTGGATTATTTTCTATCGTTTTAAGTTCATAGGACTTGTTGCTTTTATTTTTAAGGAAATATAGACTCATTTCTAACCTAAAAATGTTTATACTAATATTAGTTATAATTAATATTTCCAATATTAGTAATAAAGTAAAATGAATAAATTATATCACTGTAAATTATATAACTTATTTTTATTACTCGTACCAACAAATAACGTACATACTGAAAAACTGCAGGAATTTACATAAAAGGAACACGCCCATGTAGCCAGTACCCAAATGAAAAAACAGAAGACTCTTAGCATCTCAGAGGCCCGCTTGTGTCTCCTTTCAGCTTCTACTTTCCCCCCATGGATATCTACTATCCTGACTTACAACACTATAGATTAGTTTTAATTCTTTTGACCTATAAATAATACAACTAAGTTCTACAGTGTATACTCTGTTTATTTTTAATCTTAGTTTGTTTGTAAGATTTATGTATATTTTTGCATATAATAGTTGTTTCTTATCATGTTCATTGCCATATAGAATTTCACAGAATGAATACATCATATTTTAAAATTTATTATACTTTTGGTGGCCATTCAAGTAGCTTCCAGTTTGGTACTATTGTAAATAATGATGTATACATGTATTTTGGCAAACATATATGAATATTTTTGTTGGATATAAACCTAAGAGTGGAATCTCTGAGTCAACGAATACATATTTTCAATTTTAGAAGATACAGCCAGTTTTCCAAAGAGGTTCTACCAATACTGGGTATTATGAGGTTTAGGCTTTAAAAAAAAAACACATACCGATAACTCATTGTCTTTTTTTTTTAGAGTTGGGGTCTTACTTTATCACCTAGGCTAGAGTGCAATGGCATAGTCATGACTCACTTGCCACATCCTTGATTTTCAGAGCTCAGGCAATCCTTCTGCTGTAGCCTTCTGTGTCACTGGGACTACAAGTGTGTACCACCATGCCCAGCTAGTTTTAGGGATTTTTTTTGTTTGTTTGTTTTGTTTTTGTAGAGATGAGGCTCACTATGTTGCCCAGGCTGATCTTGAACTCCTGGACTCAAGCAAGCCTCCCACCTTGACCTCCCAAAGTGCTGGAATTATAGATGTGTGCCACCAATGAGCCAATCCATTGTCATTTTAATTTGAGTTTCAGAATCTGAGATTAGGCTAGGCAAGCTTGCTCACATCTGTATTAGCAGAACTTTGAGAGACCAAGAAGTGAGGATTGCTTGAGGCCAGGAGTTCAAAACCAGTCTGGGCAACATAGCAAGAACTCAACTCTACAAAACATTTTTAAAATCAGTTGGTTGTGGTGGTGCATGCCTGTAGTCCCAACTACTTGGGAGGCTGAGGCAGGAGAATTGCTTGAGTCCAGGAGTTCAAGGCTGTAGAGAACTGTGATCATGACACTACATTTGGGCCCTGGCAACAGAGCAAGACCCTGTCTCAAAAAAATAAAAATTTATGAATCATCAGTGACATGGAAACAGTTCTACTAATGGTTGGGAAATAATTTATCTAATCACAAGAGATTTGGACCTTGTGCTTTATTCATCAGAAAGGGGGAAAATTTTTCAAATCATAGAATGCAGTTTAAAGCAAAGAGGACTATCAGGAATCAAGAATGAAGTTGGTCCTTGGAGGTATGAACAGACATATTCCTTGTGATTCTTGAATTCTCATAGGTGACAGCCGCAGCATTTGCTGTCTCATTAGGTATTCCCAACTTTGCCACTCTCTTTGTTTAACAAATTGGAACGTGGTATGGCAAGTTGACAGAAGAGTTGAGGAGAATTCTCAGTGATGCTTATAATGTGCTCAAGACACCTGTGCATATTTATTTGGTCTGCTCATGATCCTCAGCGAGAAAGTCAGCAGGCCCTTTCTAAATGAGGAATCTGGAAGACTTTCAGCAATCTGTTTGAGATAAAACATCTAGAAACTTCTATGATATAAAAGGGAAGTAAGAAAAAAACAAGTAAAAATTAATTTCAGTAAGGCTATAGTCTGCAAAATATGGAACGCTCTCTCGATGAATATTTATCCACCTTCCATAACATGCTAAAAGCTGAAATAATCACTCTTCCTATAATTCTGGAATCATTTCTGTGCTATGGTAGTGTATAAGCTATAAGATACAATGAATAATTGTAAGTTTATGTAGATTGAGCCTATCAATTCTAAGACATTATTACAAATGGACCTTAATTTTTGTTCCACTTTGAAAAAACCAGCACTTTTTTAAATTAACATAAGCGCAACCTGAACTATAACGTGTAAGTGTATAAGTAATCAAAAAATATTCTTTAAATGAATTAATGATTTCCTGAGAAATGTATGTATCATAATATGCAAATACCTAATTCCATACTTTATATTAATAAAAGAGATTTCAAAATGAAAATTAATGTTATGAAATATTTAAATACACATTATCTTTTAGTAATCACAGATATATGTTGTATGTATGTATGTGTGTGTATATATGTTACCTAAAAATAACTCCATACACATATATACACTTAGTATGTTGGATGCATATGTGAGGGGAACCCAAAAAAATCTAGAATTTATTTACAAAAAAAAGTATTTATTCTTACATGTTTAAACTTCAGTCACCTTTAAAGTACTCTCTGTTTGATGCAGTACACCTGTCGAGATACTTTTTCCACTGCTCAAAAGAGTTTTTGAACTCATCAATTTTAATTCCTTTTAGTTTTTCTGACGTTTTTTGTTTTACCTCTTCCACATCAGCAAAATATTACCCTTTGAGGATTTTTTTCATCCAGGGAAGCAAAATAAAGTTACTCAGGGCAAGATCAGGTGAATAGGAAGGGTAGGGAATGGGATTAATACCTTTTTTGATAAAAAACTGTTGAACACTCAAGAGCAGTGTGGGTAGGTGCACTTGTAAATCACCCATCATTAAATGTGCAAACATGTTGAAAGAATCTCCAAAAAAAATTTCACTGAAGTCAAATGCAGCCTCTCACAACAATACTAGCCAGTATACTGATGATGATGGGTTCCTAGAACACTTACCAATCAGGGGAGCCTATACTACAAGGGGCCTACCCTCCAAAAAAATTATACCTGTTTTTTGGGGGTCCCCCTCGTTTATATGAGTACACATATTTCTACTCTCTGTAAATGGCAGCTCTAGATATTGTTTATATCCTGCCTTTTCTCCCTTTTTAGATCTTGGAGCTCTTTCAGTGTCCTAAATGAAAGTTCTGTAGGACTTTTAGGAATCAATATTGACAGATTTCTCTTATTTTTTGAAATGGCTTCATAAGATCCCATTATTGGGTCTACTACAATTCACTTGAGCAGTCTCTTCTTGATGGCTTTTTTGTTTCTTTGCTGTCTTTTTCCATTAAAACAATGCTGAAAAAAACATACATACTGATATAATTATATAATATTAGACTATAATTGTATGATAGATTATGGAAAATATATATGCTCAGAGAGGTTATGGCAAATTTGAAGGTATTTCTATATTTTCTTCACATTCTTGTCTTTGTTGTTAGGCATGATATCAACCCCATTCAAATCATAGGAACTAAGAGTATGAGAGCCATTGTTACAACCAGAACAAGGAATAATGGATGTTTCATAGGGCAAGAAGAATACAGACATATATACATAGATGCATACATACACATTCACACTGATACACACATATCTCCACTTTAGGTAGGAGCCCACAAATTATCATTTGCCTCATTTTCAACTTGGATTATCCCACTTGCAAAATGAGATGCTTGGCCTAAGTCAGTAGCTCTCAAAATGTGGTTCCCATACAAATAGCATCAGCATGACCTGGAAACTTGTTAGAATGTGCAAATTCCTGGGGTCCACTCAGGACCAACTGAATCAGAAAGTCTGGAAGTGAGGCACAATAATCATGTTTCAATAATGTCTTACAGGTCATTCTAAAGCACATTAAAGTTTGAGAACCATGAACCTAAATGATCTGTAATATCCCTTCCAATGTTTCATGAATCTCTCACAGCCTCAAGATCCTATGTGTTTCTTCCCTTCCTTTTGGATTGTAAGCTTTTTGAGAGCAAAATAGAGGCCATAAATTTAATTAATTGTCAGTAGCTATTGCTTCATAGAGGAAATAATGAGGGCATAAGTATTGTAAGAATCTCCATAAGCTTGGCCACTTTATAAGCAATCATGTTTTTGAGACTGAATGATTGACTTTGTATAACTCGTTGACTACTGGGTCTGAGACTCGATCCTGTGACAACAAAGCCATGAACTCCTTTTTCAACTCTTGATTGTTATCTGAATTCTGACTTTACCTGACTCTATCTGGAAAATCTACTGAGACCTTACAATGACAATAGACTTTGGACAATCTGTAAACAGTGAATGTTTTAAACTTTTAAGTGTCAGAAGAATATTGCCACAAATAAGTGGGTCTTGCTCAAATTGCTAAAATTAATGTAAACCTCAATCTCAACCTCACTCATCTTGAAATCTAAAAGAGTGTTAAGAGAAGTGGGTGATACATAGTTCTTTTCCTTTTATGACAACATACTCTTCAGATACAGATTTTCATTCAGATCTAGGTTCTACCCTAACTCACTGCATAATCTTGAACAGCTAAACTTGACTTTTCTTATCTCCTAAACTAGACTATTACCTACCTGCAGGGGTATTGAGAGACGCAATTTGCTAAATTTATATAAAACAGATAACACAGTGTCTAGAGCATAAAGAAGTATCAATAAATGGTAGCTTTTTAAACTGGTCAAAGTTTAAAATCAATAATTTAGAAATTTGTCTCTAAATCATCGATATAGGGAGAACATTTCTGGACACCAAGTTCCTTCATCTTTTTCTCTATTGCCATGGTTCACCCCTTTTTCTCATCCTTCTTTGTTTCTCCCCAGAACACAGTGATGGCCTTCTAACTGCACTCTTCCCAGATTCACCCTAAAATTTACTAACAAAGTAATCTTTCTAAAATACAAGTTTTATGCAATGTTCTTTACTCAAGAAAAGAATTGATCCAGTATACAGAGGATACCCAAAAAAAGTATACACATTTTTAAAAAGGAAAAAACTGTATTAAAATTGTCATACTCAATATATGCCAATAACAAAAAATGACTTCTGCAGTTACAGGAGGTGACCAAAATGGTTACCATCATCATCCAGACACTTCTGATATGGCTAACTACCTCTTGACCAGCATGTCCACTTGCACATATTATTTCAATTTCTCCCTGGAGTACCAACAGTGTAGCTGGTTTTCTACTATACACCACATCCTTTAGGGTCCCCCATAGGTAGAAGTCAAAAGGTGCTAAGTCAGGAGAACATAGAGAAACTCAACTGTACCTCTTCATCCTACCCATTGTCCTGGCAAATTCTCATCAAGACAGTCTCTCACCTCTCAGTGGAAGTGCAGTATGGTGCCATTTTGTTGGAAGTAAAATCAATCACTCCTAAAAAGTGTACAAATTGCAGGCAAAATGGATATGCATAGTATGTCTAGATATACTTGATCATTGTTTGGTAGACTTCAGTGGCAAGTGTGTAAACTGTTCCAACACCACAGCAGAAAAAGCAGACTTGTTGCTGTTCAAGGCCTTCCAAATCTTCCCTTGTGCATATCACACACACAGTATCATGCATCTCAAACTTATTATGAATGCATGCAATTGTTAGGCATGTTGAAGATTCTGTTGCATACTCACACCTCCATTGTTATACTTCCACAATGGTCTTGAATTTTAACACCACTTCAAAATGGTCTTGCCCTCCTCCAATGACAGCCATGCTTCTACCATTTTCTTTGACCGTCCTGCCTGTTGCATGGTGATGCTAACATTCTTTTGATTAATGCCATCTTTTGAGCAAACATTATACTACACATTGCTACCATGATTCAATTCAACTTTGAAAAGTAATACATAGATAATGTCTCTTAATATGCATATACATTTTGGGGGCAACCTCGGTATATTTTTAAGCATTCATTCTGCATTTATTGGGCTCCTCCTATATACCAGGCACTGTGTTTAGATATTGTGAACATCAAGAAAAAAGTAAAGGCCCTTCAAGAAGCTGGAAGCCTCTATAGGTAAGAAGCTACTTAACCAATTATTACCACATAGTGTTGGCAGTGCTGACATAAAGGAAAGCCCAGGAAGACCAGAATAGGTACAAAGATCAACTACAACAGTGGCAAATGGGTCAGTGGAAACTTTCAAAAGAGAGTAGCATTTCCAGTAAGTCTAAAAGGATGAGGTAGCAGATATCCATGAGTTTTGCCCCACAGTTTTCATTTCCTGCTTCTCCTGGTTACAAAGTTCCAATTTTCCCCAGGAAGATCACCTCCCTGACTCTCTGCCTTTTGGCAGAACTGTCTGCAAACCTCACTCAGCAGACTGACAATTAACCTAGTTCTGAGCCAATTAAAACAACACATTATTCTAGCCAGGGTGATGGGTTCAGGCCCTTGGGAGCTAGCAGAAGCCTTCTTGCAACCACAAGTGGAAAATCTGCTTGACATTTGAGCTAACATAGGACACAAACAGAACAATGGAGAGAAAGAAATGAGATTCTGTTAACACTGTTTAAGCCCTTGGACTTACTTGGTAGTACCTAAGTTAGTCCTATCCCTGGACAGTTCAGTTAGTGGTGCACTAAATTCAACTTCTTTCTTAAGCTCATTGGGGGCCAATTTTATCATCTCTTGTAATCAATGTCGGTCTTTGCCAGATGTAGAAAAGACAGATATTCCCAGACAAGGAATCAACTAGTAGAAAGGTATGGCCCTGAGAGAACATGGAGTATCCAGGTCTTTGTACATGGTCTGGCAAAACTACAACATAAGAAGGGAATAAGGAAGTAACTCAGAAAACATGAGAGAGAAACAAGGCCCAACTCATAAAGGTTCTTATATAACTTTAAAAAATAGATGTATATACCAGGGGCCAACAAACATTGTCTGTAAAGAGACAAACATTTTTGACTTTGTGGGCCAAGAGGCTACATATGTTCTCTTTCAAAACTACTCAACTCACCCTTGTAGTAGGAAATCAATCATAGACAATACGTACCCTGAGCTATATAATGCTTCGTGGATTACAAAGCCCACTTACAGCTTGTTCACTAATCCATTCAGCAAATACATGTATTTGCTGAACATTTACTGTACGCTCAGTGGAAGCCTCTGATTGTGAAGCTATATTTAGCTCACCCACTGTCTTGCTCTAGTGGGAATTTTATTCCATGTGGGTGGTTGGAATGGGAGGAGAAGACAGAAAACACAGTGAGATAATTTTAGAGAACACTGATTGTTATGAAGAAAAGTAGAAACGGTGATGTGGTTGGAAAAAGTCAGTGGTTTACTTTAGCTGGGGTGTTTGGAAAACACCTCTCTGAAAAAGAGTATATGGAGCTGATACAGGTAAATTTCTGGGAGAGAAGCCTTTAGAACAGAGGAAACAGCAAGAGCTAAGACTTTAAGAGAATAATGCCTTTCACGTATTTAAAAAGACAGGCAAAGGGCCAATGTCACTGGAGCCTAGAGTTCATAAAGAGGCACAATAGGAAGTCAGAATCCAGGTCACTTAGGGCTCTGCAGGCTGAAGTATGAAACTTGATTTTATGCCTCTCAAAGCAACTGAAGGATCTTACTTGGAAGGAACATGATCTGATAGATACATTTTATAATAAATCTGTCCAATGGAAGTATAATGTGAATCACACATGACTTTGAATTTTCTAGCATCCACATTAAAAAGTAAAAAGATACAGGTGAAGTTAATTTTGATAATATACCTTCTTTATTCCAAATGCATCCAAAATGTCATTTCAACATGCAATCAATATAAAAATGATGAAATATATCATGTTCTTTTTTCTTTTAAGTCCTTAAAATCCAGTGTGTATTTTAGACTTATAGCACATTTCATCTGGAGCTAGTCACCTTCCCATGACTTAGAGGGCACGTGTCTAGTGGCTACCATGTTGGACTACATAGTTCTAAAAAGATCACTGTGACTGAGTAGGGAATGGAATCACTAGAGTAAGAACAAAAGCAAAGGGACCAGTTATGAAGCTATTTCAGTGGTCTAAGTAAAAGGATCTAGGGTCGTAGTAGCAGAGAGGGATTAATTCAGGACATATAGAAATAAGATTCAATGAATTGGATTGGAAGGTGAAGTGAAGAGAAGAATCAAAGATCATGTCTAGGGTTTGGCGTAAGCAACTATGTTGTTGATTTCATTTTCTGAGTGAACAAAACCTATGATAAAGAAAAGCTGGGTCCAAGTAGAACAAGAAGTTTGGGTTTAGATATATTAAGTTCAAGATGCCTATTGAGCGACAAGGAGAGCAGTAAAACAAAGTGGTTCTGTCCCAAGGATCCATCATTAATCTTACAGGCAAGGGTAGTTTCTCATATTTCAAAATTTTTTTAGAAAGCAAGTTTTAATCTTCATATACTTGTCCCACATTCTTCCTTTCTACCTTCTCCTCCCATCTATTTCTAAAGAGATTGATTTCATTTTGCATGAGATGCTACAGTATTTTCAATTTAAATATAAACCTCAGATAAATTGGATTTAAAATCTTCTCAAGGAAAAAGGAAACAATTTGCTTTCTGGGGTTTAATTTCAAGGCACGAATCATAACCAGGGCTATTTTCACCCATGCCTTGATTGCCTTCCATGGCAAAACATGCTTTTGCAAAAGTAGGGGAATTAATGGAATTTTAAGGAGGTGAATATGACTGTATCTATACACACAAAGTCACCATGAAAGATCCCATTGACAACAGCCCCAGACTCTGGGACCACTTACCCACCCAGAACAAATAACCATCCTTTCTCTTAACAAATTTTCAGAGCTACAGGCTACAAAATCTCTCCTGGTGGTCAACTCTAGTACCTTATCACACAGAAGCCAGCTGGGGAGAAAGGCAAATGTTGTCAACTTGCCAGCTGGCTTTGCCAGATGTTTAACGATTCCAGCCAATTGTTTTCAAAGTAGCCCACTTGTTTGTATTAAATAGTTCTACCTCAGCCAACACTACATATGTTAACAGTGGCCTAAATAAATCTGAGTGTTTGCTCCACTTTGCCATTGACTTCCTTAGAGAATTAGGAATAGTCAATCAATTTTTGTTTTGTTTTGTTTTTTGTTGTTGTTGTTTTGCATCTACTGGCAAAGTTGGGATTTAGATAAGACTGATGTGCCTGCTGGAATTTTACTGAGCCACTCTTTGTGCAATACTGAATTCCAGTCTTTCCTCTACCAATAACCTGGAGAAGAAAAAAAGGAAGAAGAAGAAATTCAGTCTTTACTCGCTGCATTTATCAGGAAACATCTAAGATATATCAATTCTTCTCTTTCTCTTGACAGTCCAATGAATGTAAGCAAATTGTAGTTATTGTAAAAAGCTGATAAAAATTCTATATTAAGTTCGCTAAATTCCAATGCCCAGTTAGTTGCAATAATAGATGATTCAACACCCTCACTAGCTGCTTGGTTGATGGTAGTTTGCCATGGTTTCACACATTGAACTGTAATTTCAGGGAACTTTAAATACTAGGATGTGCATTTTGCTATAGTAAAGAGCCAATATGGATTTCAAAGGACAGTTTAGATCACTGACTTCACTCCAGTCACTGCTTTTAAAAAATTTAACCTGCACTTCATTCAAAAGCAATAAAATGGAGACCTTCCTTCACTGGCAAATTCTTATTAAAATAGATTTCAGCAGTCCAAACAACTAGTTACTAAATGAAAAAAGAAATCCATATATACAAAATTGTTTTTGCTTTGTCTACATCAGAGTAACAAACTAAAGAACTGGGACGACAATATGATTATGTTTTGTTTGGAATTTGAAAGTTGTCATGTAGGCTGTGCAATCTCCAGTATTTCGCAGGTCTGGCCACTCCCTGTGGTCTGTAACATGACCATGTTCACAAGTTCAGGCCATCGACCTGGCCCCTGGTTGTTTCCATTTGCAGCCCCTGATCTACACCATGCCTCCAACATGAGAAAAGTTAGACTCTAAAAGAAAACAAACACCGGTTCAAATCTCAGCTTTAGCAATTACTAGCTCTGTGATTAGTGAAACTTTTCTGAATCTTTCTAAACTTCAGTTTCCTCATATATAAAATGATAGTAATAATTAATCCTTTTCATAGGGTAGTTGTGGGGTAGTTTTAAGGGAGAATGCAATATCTTATACTCAACACATGGCGCAGAGCATTTAACAATGATGACCTCTCAGTCTGTGACATGAATCCTTGTTTGATATCAACAGCAATAATCCTCATAAAAAAGGTAAGCATTAGGTTAATTACCCAGGTGTCTTGATATCTGGGCATTTACATAACGAGTTACCCATTTCTCATTTGACTGTTTGGCGTTTTGTTACTATAACCAGTGCATTCCACAGCATTTCAGAGGCAGTTTGGTATCACCTTAGGTATTATTGGTATACTTATTTTTGAAACTGAGTTTGAGTTTATTGTAATGTTTCATTTCCAATAATTTTGGACAATAAAATAAGGACAAAATGAAATAAAATATCAAAAATCACAGACCCTTTGGGATCCAATTAGCTCAAGTAAGGTCAAACTTAAACTTATGAAAAGATGGAAATGTTATGATGGGTCAGAGAGTGTTTAAAAACTTCAGAATTAAACTGCAAATAAGAGAGAATGTCAATTGCCTAGAAATGTGACCTAAATCTAAAATATTATAATGTCAGGAAAGGTTTTGGAAAACTTGATAGTTCTTGCTAGCACAGTTCTAGTGATTCTAATTGGTAAGAAACCAGCATGATCTTTTATTTCCCACATACTGTTACTTCAGTTTATTATTTAAAACCCTTAGATTTGACAAAAGAAAAAATAATCATGTCCATGGTCTTTTAATTCTTCACAGTTAATTATGCTTCATTATATGATTCACAAATCTAGCATATTTGTAAGATGGAAGTGCATGTTTCCTTCTACAAATGTTGAAACTTCTATAAGTGCTAAACTGTTCTCTTTATCAAAAAAGGTGAAATAAGTTACGAATGAATCTTATTGAAACATTTAGAGTGTTGCAGATGTTTCTGCTTGTTCTTTTTATTGGCTTGTATTAGAGGTTTCCACAGAAAGATACATCTATGTGATTTGGCATCCACAGGCCTGTAGCAACTAGCACAGATTTCCTCTTTGCCATTGTTCCAACCTAGCAGTAATCTGAGTGCCCACTAGAGATTGATATGATCATATTTCAGTACCTACCAGTATATGAAAGGAAAGTAGTACTTGGGGTAATTAAGGACAAAAACTGGAGTCCTATCTGGGTTCATATTCAGGCTCTACTGTTGATCTTGAGAAAAGTCCTTAAACTCTGGGCTTCATTTGTTCCATGTGTATAACTGCAATAAAATACCTCCAGCACAGGACTTTATCAATATAAAATGAGATGATAAATAGAAGGTAATTAGTACAGTATCAACATGGTGAGTATTCATTACATGGCATTGTTGTCTCGGTTTTATTAGTGGTAGAGTTAAAGCTGTTGCTGTATATTGATTTGTGGTTTGAGGAGAGTTGTTTAACCTTTATGTGCCTCATTTTTCTCATCTCTGAAATGAAGTCACATACCTCATCAGGTTACTATAAGGATTAAGTGGACGTGTGGCTCTGTTGTCACTGGCATCACCAACAGAACTAACATTACTATGCACTTAGAGGTTTGACAGGCTCTGAGCTGTACACTTAACTTTCATAATATCATTTAATCCTATAACTCTCATATTACTATCCCCATTTGGAAGATGTGAATATTGAGATTAGAAGGATTTAGCTAACTTCATAAGTCACATAACTAGTAGGCAGAAGAGTTGGAATTTTTAACTTATGCATAACCAATTCAAAGGCTTTGCTTTCCTATCATTTTATCATAATACCAGAATTTGCAGATTCATATTGCTTTGTACATAGGCAGTTTAATGTAGTGAAATAAATTAAACCAAGTGATAACCATAGCAACTGCAGAGGAGCCTACCTAATGTAAAAGAGTAGCCAATTCTCACTATTGCCAAGAAGAAATGAGAAGCCAATGCTGTCGTGTCCTGTGCTCTATCAATAAAAGTCTAGAACCTAGAATTTGATATGAAATCTCCTGATTCTTAATATTTACAACTAATCCTACTCAATTTTAAAAACTGTGATGGCCAAATCAAATATATCTGTAGGCCAAGTCCCATTTGCAATTCAATTTTCAATGTCTACTTTATATCGTTCTCTAGAATAGCATTCCCCAAAGTGTGGTCTGTAGACTCCTAGTGGTCCTTTAAAACTTTTTAGAGAGTCTGCATGTTCAAAATATTTTCACTAAGTAATAAAACATTCTTTACTTCCATTGTGTTGACATTTGCACTAATGGTACACAAAAGAAATGATGGGTAGAGCTGCTATTGCCTTGGCAATGCATCAAAATATACGGTAGTCATTGTTTTATTCACTGCCACATGCTCACAGTAAAATAAGAATTTTCTTAAGAATGTCATTAGTGAAGCCTTGAAAAATTATTAACTCTATTTACTCTAGATCCCTGAGCACACCTAATACTCCATGTGCAAAATTGGAAGTGCATACATTGTAATTGATCAAATGGCAAACTGGATCTGCCACCTTTTTTATGGAACACCATTTTTACCTAAGTGAAAAACTGACAACTATAGTTATTCAGATTAGATATTTTGCAGACTTTTTGTCAAAATTTTTTTAAAGTGAGATTGTCACTTCCAAGGAAAATAACTGATAGTATTTGTTGCCAATGATAAAACTCAAACTATCAAGTAAAAAAATTAATGTTTGGAAAAATTTTTGCTTGAAAGATTCCCAATACTTACACACTTTTCTCATTTTTAATAGTAGTGATATTTTAAAAATTCACTATTTTTATATTGTACAATGAAAGTCAATATTTCAGGAATCTACTTAACTCAGTGAATCAATATTTTTCATTGAATAATTTACAACACAGAATCTTGCATGGATGTAGGCTCATTCAAAGTGCAAGATAAGTCAATGGGTTTTCAGGTAACTGGGAATAAAAATTTCATTAATATGGTTCCAGAGAAATATTGCAATTGAACTTTAAGATACTATTACATTTTGAGTTTTGGATAGCAAAGAATATCCACGATTATCTTAAAAGGCTATTATATAATACTATACTATCATCAAATGATATAATATTCTCCCCTTTTCCTACTGAAAATCCATGTGAAGATACATTTTCTTCACATGTGTCATATCACATGTGTCATATCAAAACAACATATCACAACAGACTGAATGCAGAGGCATATATGAAACTACAGCTTTCTCTTAAGCCAGACTTCAAGAAATTTAAAAATTGTCAAACAAGCCACTCCTCTTGCTAATTTTTTTGTTTTGGAAAAGATAGTTATTTTTTTCAAATATGCTACTTATGTTAACATGTGGGGTTTATTATTGCTATATGTAAATGAACTTTAGAATATTTTTCACTTTTTCACTTTTAATTTTTAATTCAGTAAATATGAACAGATATCAATAACAAAGTTATTCAGAATCCTCCACAATTTTTAAGAGTAGAAAAGGATCCTGAGACCAAAACTGTATGATAACCATTACTCTAAAATAGTGCAACCCAAATGTTGTTTATGGATTAGCACTATGGGCACCATCTGGGAAATAGTTACAAATTCAATTACTCAGGCCACACTCTAAACCTACCAAGTCAGAATCTTTGCATGTGGGACCCACAAATCTGCATTTTAACACGACTTCCAGATAATTCTGAAGCCCACTAAAGATAGAGAAGCTTATTCAACATCAAAGTGTGTTGATCACCTGCCTCATTAGTAAAAACATTTGAGAACATACCCTCGATTTATGTGTATTTACTTACTTAGTCCATATACAAGCACTTCTGTACTAATATATTTTGAAAAGTACATGAAAAACTGAATATGCACCCCCCAAAAAAATGTTAAGGGATGAGATGTTTGCTGTTCTGTACAATGCACCTCTATATAGAGATTGGTGCAAGAAGGTCCCCAGTTATAATTGTTTTGCTCCATAAAATGACTAAAAGCTTGACAAAATCTCCCTTTCCCAATGTGATTGAGCCTTGATAAATTAGGAAGCACTGCCTTCTTATAGACCAATTCTATTTCAACCAGTGGCTTTTTTTTTGTATCAAGACCTTTCCAAAACACTTGATGGAGGCTTCTATGTCACTGAAACTTTCTTTTATAAAAGTTAAGGTAGCAAAGCAGAGGGAAGCCAGACTACAGAGAGAATTTCTGAGTGATCTGCTTCTCTGATAGTCTGCATTCCCTCATTTCTCCCTGAATTCATCTGATCTCTCCATGAATGAAAGAAGATACTGATGAATGAATCAGAAAGGAGCGTTTGCTCAAGTTTTCTGTTGTCTTATTGTAGTCTTTCATTCTTGATGAGCTTTTAATGCTGAAGTTTTAAGATAACTTTGGAGTTTGAATAATAGTTTGTGACATTTCCATATTTATTTTGAAAAAAAAAAAAGAGAAAATCAAAGATAATCCAGGTTTTGTAGAATTTTCTTTTTGTTGAAAGACTTTTTAAAAACGATTGTGGGAAGACATTTCACCTTTGAGATCTCTGTGAACTCAACATTGAAGGAGAATGCACTTAATTAAACCATGTAAAAGGTATATTTCCCACATTAGCCTGATCGGAAGGATGAGTTGGGGTAGTTTTTGAATATACAGATTTCTTGGCTCCACTCAAGATTTATTAAATATAATATCTAGGGAAAAGAACTAGAAAATATTTTTATTGTATTTAATTGTTATAAAGCACACAGACCATAAAATTTGCCATCTTTTTAAGTGTACAGTTCAGTGGTGTTAAGTACATTAGTATCACTGTGTAAATAATCTCCAGGACTCTTCTCATCTTGCAAAACTAGATCTCTATATTTACTAAACAATAGTGTCCCCCTTTCTCCCTCTTCCTCCTCTCAGCAGCCACCATTCTACTTTCTGTCTCTATGACCTTGACTTAGGCAGTCAAATATAAGTGACATCATATTGTTTTATCTTTGTATGTCTGACGTGTAGCAGAATGTTCTCAAAGTTCATCCATGTTGTATCATGTGTCAGAATTCCCTTCATTTTTAATGCTGAATAATATTCCATTGAATGCATATACAATATTTCATGTAGCTATTCATTGTTGATGGACAGCTGAGTTGTTTCCACCTTTTAGCTATTGTAGATAACGCTGCTATGAATATAGATGCACAAATATCTTAAAGTCCTCGCTTTAAATTCTTTTGCATATATGCCCAGAAGTGGATTGTATGGTAACTTTGTTTTTAATTTTTTTAGGAACCTGCATACTGTTTGCCTTATCAGATGTACTATTTTACATTCCCATCAACAGTGCACAAAGATTCCAATTTCTATACATCCTCATCAACACTTGTTATTTCTTTTTTATAGTAGCCTTTCTAATGAGTGTGAGGAAAAGCTTGGATTTTTTAAACAAACAGATTATGTGATTTTTATTATCAGCACATTTGGATGCAGAGTGATTGGAAAATTTAAGAGCAAATTGAAGACTGATGAAACATTGCTTTTGTAAGTTCGTGACATTTTCCTGCACCGTTCCCTGGGGGTTCATGCCCAGAGGGGAGAGACAGCATCTGGAATTTGTGTTGATCCTTTCCCAAAAGCACCAAATGTAGTCAGTGTGGTGTATTGATTTGGAGATTCTACTTTGGAACCTGCTAAACCAGGATTTTATTCAATCTCTGATTTTATCTGCTGTGTAATCATGGGCTTGACCTCTATAAGCTTGAGTTTCCTAGAAATTAGGCTTGATGATATCAATTTCCAAGGATTGGTTATAAGGGTTAAATATAACACCACATCTTGTATAAACTTCAGACCTGTCACTTACTACTTCGGTGATCAAAATCTAAACCTTGATAAGCCTCAGTTCCCTCCTCTATAAAACAGGTATAGTAACAAGAACTATAGGGATCCTAGTCTGCCAGTCGATGCTCAGTATCATTCTTCTCTTCCTCTTCTATAGAAAAACCCAGATGTCATGCTGAGCATCAAATTGCATGGCTGAGAAATTTATACTTCAATCTCCCTCTCAGACAGGTATAGCCTGTAAGTTCCAGATCTTAGATAAGTCTCTTAGAGAACGTTCTTTCCTTCCATCATTTACTGCCAGAAAACAGATATGAAGACACCAATAAGTCATCTTGGATGGTAGAAAAATGGGAGCCACACATGATGAATTAATTCCTAATGCTACCCCATAAGCTCTGGGCTGATTACTTTTTGTCTTTTTTCTTACAAGGAATCTAAACTTTTTTAAAGATGCTGTTAATCCTACACTAGCAGTTTAATACAATTCCTGACACACTACCTCATAGGGTTGTTATAAGGCTAAGATTAGATCAAGCATGTAATGCACTTACAATAGTGCCTTGCACATTAGAATATGCTTTTAAAATTATCATTTTTGTTTAAACTAGGCTTGGATTCCATAGGACTTTTCAAAAACATCATGCTGAAAGTCTGGATCCTCCTCTGTACTGTGGATAATATGGTTTTTAATGAGGTTAAGTGACAACCAGAGTGAAAAACAAAAGAACACAATAGAAGCTCTTTGAACTGACCTCTAACCAACACAGAGGCTAACTGATACTCTCCATTTCCTCTATAAAAATCCCAATGGAGAACCACAACACAGGTCACTTTCTAGTTCATCGAAGCACTGCTTACCAATTGAGTTGTATACTTAGCAAGATGCAGTGTTTCCAACCCCATTTATGCCTGTGGCACTTGCTACTTAAATACTTGACTTAATTAAATATTTTATATCAAGTGATGAAATATGAGTTGTATTAGAAAGAATTAAATACTCTGAGAAGGTTAGATAAAAGAGAAACAGTACTGTTTTGCGGGTGGGCAAAATCATTAAAAAATAATTGGAAGTGTTTTATGCTCTGCCTTAAGTTCTCATTTTTTAAAAAAAGTAGACATTGAAGATGATGCATAATAAATGTGGTTTATACAAGAACTGACCACTTGGTATCTCAATATATGAACTCTTAATCCAAGAAAAGTCCTTGGTCTTATGTTTTACAATTGGCAAATAAATGTTCATTTGGTTGTTTTTAGTTACACAAATTTATATGAGGTGTGTGGATCAACTTGTCATTTATTGCTTTCACTGAATTTTTCAAGTTACTTTCTAAGTACCATTCTCATTTTGGATGGGGGGCGGCGAGGCACATTTAAAATCCCTTCCAGAGTACTCACTGCTGCAGGCATAGCCTGAGGACAGATATCTAAAGCAACTCAGGTTTGATCGTGAGGGTGCAGAAAGACACGAGCTCCCCTGGCTCACATATGGATCAAGAAAGAAAGGAAACCGAGGAAGGAATTTACATCAAAGCAAGTTAGGCAATGCCAAACAAACTTACTTCACAGGCTGAAAGGGAAAAGTGATCTCTGTAGACAGTGATTTAAGAGGCGTTCTTTGAAGTACTCCTGTTTATTCTGCAGGATTTTCCCACTTGCCTCTTGAAATATGATGATAGTGAACCTTCTTTCCCTAGCAAAATAAGACAAACAACAGACCTTCTCAAATCAAATATCACTCTGTGGTTTTTCTAAAGCATACCTAAGTTGCTCCCCAATAAGTCATGCAAAGAAAGTAGCAAGGCCTACCTCCTTATCCAACTAGATCGGCATTAGAAAGAATCAGTACCAAATGTTAGTAAGTTAGGAGAAGAGATAGAATGTTGTGGTAGATAATTGTCAAGATGGCCTTTATTCATGTCTTCTAGTAGATGCTGTTTCTTGTACTGAGTGGTTGGATTTAATTCCTCTCCCCTACAACCTGGGCTGTTCTGAGTGCTTCCCTGACCAATGAAATGTAAGAGAAGTCATTCTGAACTTTCAAGGTTAGGCCATATGCAATCATACAGCTTTCTCTAGTATCTAGTAGTGCACTCTTTCAAAACCCAGCTTCAATACTGTGAGATGTTCAAGCCACCTGGGGAGCCCATGAGAAAGTATCCCAGTTGACAGTTTCAATGGATTCCCAGCCAACAGTGGTATCAACTGCTAGTCCTGCAAGTAAACCATCTTGCATGTCCAGCCCAGTTGAACCTTTACATGAGTAAAGGCTCCAACATCTCACTGTAGTCTCATGAGAGAACCCAAGCCAGAACTACCAGCTAAGCCCAGTCAAACTACAACACTGAAATATCCTATTTGTTTTGAGTCATTCGATGGTGAGCAAAGGATAACTGAAACTGATATGATTTCATTAATAGTGATCAAGAGTATGGGCCCTGAATGTCAAGACTGGGTTGATGTGAATCCTGACTCTGCATTTATTATCTGTGTAAATTTTGAAAACAACTTAACCCTTCTTGTGTCAGTTTTATCTCTTTGGTGGGCATAATAATACAACCTATTCCATAGGGTGGTTCTTAGGACCACATATGATTATATAGCATATAAAGAATATAGCATACCTATATAGCATATAAAGAATATAGCATACAGTAATCACATCATCATCACTACTATTACTTATAACCAACACTACTCTTGATGTTGTCATTTCCTGAAAGCCTTTAGGAAAGAGAGAGATCTCTTGCCTGACATTCATGAAAAAGCCAGTGGGAAAACAAAAAAACACTTTGTACAATGCTTAGAGCAATTCTTTGTACATAGTAAGTTCTTGTCATATGTTAGCTATTATCATAATACCACCTTTTTTTCTGATTGTCAATATCCTTGGGTAAACTATTCCAGTGCTCTACTAACTAAACAGACTTTCAAGATATGTTCCAGACCTTTTTATTGTCTCTAAGGTAATAGCTCCAAGAAGTAACACAATTTTAATTATTTAACAAATATCCATTCATTCTTTCATTCAACAACGATTTATGGAGTGTCAGCAATGTGGCAGACCTTATGGACAGACACTAGCAATATGACAAGAAAGGTAGGCAGATATTAAACAAGTAATAGAAAGGGTAAGGAGACTTTAAAAGAAAGCAAGACATGGCTATGGTTGTATATATTAAGAGTCTCATGTGGTCTGGGATTGGGAGGTATCAAGAAAATCCTTTCTGGTCTTGCTGAAACATAAATGAAGGATGAATTAGAAATGTGTCAGCAGTCAAAGAGGTCAGTTGAGTGGGTGGAAAGGTGGGAGGATAGTACTGTGCCTGGCAGAAAAAAATCAGTCTCAGCCAATGTCCTAAGCTGGAGAGGAGCATGATTTCTTTCAGGAAATGAAAGTAGAGTATGTTGGATGGGCAATGAACTTGCAAGGAACCTGGAAAGCAAACAGGGTCTTTCACACTCAGATAAGGATTTTGACTTTATCTTAAGGGTACTTGAAATGTAATAAAGCTTTTTAAGTAGGGGAGTGATACAAGCAGAATGGGTTTTGTTAGTTTGCTTGTTTTCATAGTTGTAGCCCAGAAGGAAGAGAGTAATAGCTTATACCAGGGAGTGATGGCTTAGAGTAAAATTCTTAGACGTCACTGCTATTGGGTCTTTATTCCCAGTTGGTAGCCAATTAGTTGAATTTTTCCAAAGGAACTACTTGAATCTGATAGTACACTTGAGAGGATAGGTGGCTTTGATTACCAGTCTCTTGCTTGGTAGTAAGTATACACTTCACCAACAGTGGCTTGAGGTTCAGCACTTGGTAGTGTGAAATAGTTTAAAGATTCTATGTCAGAGTTTGATACTGATTATTGTGTGACCTTGGAAAAATCATTTATCTGTGCCTCTGTTTCTTCATCTATAAAATGGGTATAAGGATAGTGTTTACCTCATGAGGTTGTGGTAAAAATGAAGTGTTTGGAATAGCACCTGGAATGGTCGGAGTCCTCAATAATTATTATTTTTATTCTGTAATCATTTCATTCACACATATGTATTGTGACAGGCACTGGGGATACAAAAACCAATTAGATAATGTCCCTGCTCTCAAAGATATATCTGGTTCCAGGCACCGTGGCTCACGCCTATAATTCTAGCACTTTGGGAGACTGAGATGGGTGGGCTACTTGAGCCCAGGAGTTTGAGAACAGCCTGGGCAATATAGTGAAATCTTGTCTATCCAAAGAAAAAGTCCCTGCTACTCAGGAAGCTAAGGTAGAAGGATTGTCTGAATACAGGAGTTCAGGGCTGCCACGAACCATGATCATCGTGATCATGCCACTGCACTCCAGCCTAGGCAACAGAGTGAGACTCTGACTCAGGGGAAAAAAAAAAGAGGGAGAGAGAGATACATCTGGGAGTGTTGACTTGTAAATCACAGGGATTAAATGGGTACTGGAGGCTGAGAACAATGCTACAGCCATGTAAAATGTGAATACCAAATTAGAAAAGCATATTGTGGCTAAGTGGGCCCAAGTAGCTACATCTCCCTAAAACAGAGAAGTTTATTATTTTAAGAAAAAATGAAGGCCAAGTCTAACCCTGGCTGAAAATGTGGTAATTACAGAGCCCAAGATGTCACTGGAAATACAAGACAGCTTGAGGACACAAAGATAGTTTTCCTTCAAAGACTGATTCAAGTAGAGGATTAGAAAAAGCCAATTTTGTATCATAAAAATTCCTCCAAAAGTCTTTTGGTGGCTTTTTTTTTTTTTAAGAGAGAGAGAGAGAGCAAAAACTATTTTAGTAGCCACCATGTAGAAGGAAAAATTTGAAGCAGTGCTTGTGTATAGAGGGTCAGCTACCAGGGTGATTGACTAAAAAGGTCTTCAGGGACTTTCATGAGTACAGAAGATATTTTTTAACACTTACTGGGAAACGGAGCC
Source organism: Cephalopachus bancanus (assembly GCA_027257055.1). NCBI lineage: Eukaryota > Metazoa > Chordata > Mammalia > Primates > Tarsiidae > Cephalopachus > Cephalopachus bancanus. Next base: position 816,859 of record JAPVLO010000071.1, on the reverse strand, counting down.
TTGAAAGCCTGTCTCCAGCAAAAGGGGTTTTTGACATGTATTGGCTGGAGCCTAGAAGTAAATTTTCTCTCTCCTACTTTTGCAACAATCTTTTCCCTTTATCCTGGTAGAAGCTGAAGCAGTCAACTTCATGTCATTAAATGAATCCAGTAGAAATCATAGAAGAGATACGTTTTCACCTAATTCTCATAGAGCAGGCTAGATATTAAAATCACTTTTGAAATCTGTGCAGATTTTTTATTTATACTCAGCAACTCATTTTGTTTGTCAGGGACAAACTGATATGAATAATAAATATCTAGGACAGCGTTTTCCATTGCAAGTCTTTATATGTTAATTTAAGAGAAAACCCCCACTGTTTATTGACTTATTCAAATCATTCTTAATATATTGTGGCAATGATATGACTTAACCAAATCTTGGATTGTTAATAGAGAGGTTATTTCCTTTTTGTTTTTGTTTATTGTTTGGATCTAGCTTGCTTCCTTTCCTTTCTTTCGTTCCCTCCTTCTTTCTTTTTTGAGAAGACATGCTCTGAACTGAAATTCTACATTTCAAATGTAGAACATAAATACCTTCCATTTAAAATGGTAAGCAAATACCTTCAATTTTAAAATGGTAAGCAAAAATACTTTTAAGTTTCTAATAGAACCAAGATATTACTTGGTAAAACCCTATTGTTTTTATAATAGTGGAAATAAATATATGAATAAGGGAGATGATTTTTCCAATATCTTGAAACTGGTAGTTAATGAAAGCAAAAGGCAGGAAAATATATGTCTGTCATGATTCTTTTGGTTACAAGGGACAGAAAATACAACTCAGACTGACTTTTTTTTTTTCTTTTAAAGAGGAGGGAATTGTTGGCTTATGTACAAGTAAAGTCCAGGGGTAAAACGTATTAGTTGGGAAAACAGATCACAAGTAAACAATAATAAATAAACTGCAGGCTTTAGTAAAACAGTCTCAAATATTGTCATCTGTGCTCAGTTTCTAACCCATCTCTTGATTGTGCCTTCTAACATGTTGACTTTCTTCCTAGGTTCTTTGAGGTGGCCCAAAACAACTCCAGGCTCACATTTCCCTGAGTTTAAGTGCCAATAGGGGAAATGTGTCTCTTTAGATAAGTTATGGTATCAGTATGGTTTGGGCTGATGGGCTTGGCTTAAGTCATGTTGTGTTCTAAACCAGTGGTTTTCAGCTTTCCATCATGAAGGACCTTTTTATTATTTTTTTTAAATATCCAATATGTCATAGACCAATACTCCCGTAAATATGATAAAAACGAACCAGCATAAAAATGAAATGAAAAGGAAGACTTACAAAATACAAACCCAAATTCTTTGTTATGAAACATAAATTACTTTAGTAATTTTATGCACACTTTATTTTTGTACTTATCTTGTTACAAACCAGTAAGAAACAATCACACTTTGAAGAGCAGCTACATAAGCCAAGGGTCAGCAAACAACAATCCATAGACCAAGTTTGGTCTACTTTCAGTTTTTAGTAAAGTTTTACTGGAAAACAGCCATGCTCATTTGTTTATGTACTGTCTTGCTGCTTTCAAGATATAGTGACAGAATTGAGTAGTCATGACAGAATATATGGCCTACAACACCATAATATTTACTACCTGGTCCTTTATGGAGAAAAAGTTTGCTAATTCCTACTCTAAGCAATCAGTGTGGCTAGAAAACCATGATTTATGATTTACTAAGACAAAGACACATGTCCAATTCAGAAGCACATAGATGGAGAGTAGGAAAAGGACAGTTCTCCAAAGGAAATTGAGATGTATCTATCAAAAGAAGGGGAAATGATTTTAGGAAGCCAATATCTGGTTCAGAATTTAAATCTCTTCACTCTTAACTCCCTCAACTTTTGCTGACTTTACTTAAAATTGAATTACTCTGTAAAATGAATACTGCAAAGTCAAAGCATGCCCTAAGTGAATTCAGGTCATAACCAAAGCTTGATAGAATTTGTCGTCTCAAATCCTTTGAGAAATGGAAATAAAATATACAAAGAATAAATATATAATTTAAAAATGTTATTAAAATAAGAGAATTAATACCTACTGTGATAGTATATGAAATAGTCATACTTATAAAACACTTATTTAATTCTACTTTCTAGAAATAGAAATGAACACATTTGAAAATTACATTTATCTAGCAAATATTTAATAAACATATGCCATGAATATCTAAACACTGGAGCCACAAGAGTGAATAGAATGGACAAGTCCCTTCCAGAGAGTTGGAAGAATAGACAAAATTGTAGCCAGTGGATAATTAAATAAAATAACTGCAAGTTATAATTCAGCTATAATTGGACCCTAACAAAAAGGAGGAGAAATAGAGGTTAGTAATGGAGAATCTCTTTTAGCAAGGAAGACATCTATGAGAAAGGGTCAAAGTACTGAAACAAAGGTCCACAAGAGGAGGAACAAGTAGCCAAGAGAAGGGCAGTGTAGACATAGTGGAAACAAGTGTAGGGTAGACATGCAGAGGTAAAGCAGATGTCAAGTCCCTGTGGCAAAAAAAAATCTGTTCTAGGAAAGAAAACAAAGTAAGCTAGAAGAAAAATAGTCCAAAAACATTTGGGAGATTGAAAGCCAAATCATTCAGACAGGGCATCGTACATGCAAATTTCTTACTGATTCAGCAAAGTGAGAAAACTCTGAAAAATTTTAGGTAAGTGGAGGATGTGGTTTGATTTACTTTTTAAAATATTATTTTTGCTGTTGTATATTTAATGAGTAATAATTATATAATGGTTGCTTCATGTTAAGGGCATTGTTCTAAACAACTTAAATGTATTAAGTCATTTCATTCTCACAGCAACTCTATCACTAATTCAATTTTACAAATAAGGATTATAATTAATCTTTTTATTTTCTGCTAGGAAAAATACATTTGATTCTTCTTGTTGTGTTTTAAGACACACAGAAAGAAACAAAGACTGTCACCAAACACAAAATAGTTGCTCATGAAACTTGAGCTGCCCTGCCCAAATATCCTGATTTGGGCATTAATATACTAATCACTTCAGATCATTGATGGATTTCTTAACATTGAGTAATGGGTGGAAACTGACCATATTTATGAAAACACAGGTGAATATAGACAGTCATATTAGTACTCACAGACAAGTAGAAAGAATCTCAAACACTGCTAGCATAGCAGATTATGAGAAATTAGACCTATTACAGACAGGACCCGGGCTTATTTTCCTGCATGCTTCTCCCTCCCTGGCTCCACCTACCTCCACATACTTTCATCTACCACATTCACCTTTACCCTCCCAAATCAAGCAGCTCCACCTTAATACTCTGAAATACAATATGCATAGAGTTACGGTGTCATCAAAAACAGTCTTGATCGGGTCTAAAATTTTCCCCAAAAAAGAGACACAAAATCAGACTTAAAATTGTTTCAAGATGCAAAAGAATTGAAGACACATATTCAGACCAACATTCTTTTACAAATGTCCATAGCAGCATTATTCATTATAGCCAAAAGATAGAAACAGCCCAAATGTCCATCAATGGATGAAGGGGTAACAAAATGTGATATATTCATACAATAGAATATTATTCATCCATAAAAAGGAAGTCTAGGTTAAGCATCCCTAATCCAAAAATCCAAACTCTGAAATGCTCCAAAATTTGAAATATTTTTAGTGTTGGCACAATACCACAAATGGAAAATTTCACACCTAACTTCATGTGATGAGTTATAGTCAAAACACAGGCTCACAACACAGCTTTTTCAGCATCCCCATGGGAAAAATAAAATTGCCTTCAGGATATGTGTGTAAGGCATATATAAAACATATATGAAATCTGTATTTATATTTGGGTCCCAATCCAAGGTGTCTCATTATGTATATGCAAGTATTCCAAAATCCAAAAAACCTGAAATCTTAAATATTTCTAGTCATAAGCATTTCAAATAAGGGATACTTAACCTGTATTGACAGGAATGACATTGAAAAACATGCCATGTGAATGAAGTCAGATGCAAAAACAGCATATTGCATGAGTCCATTGATATGAAATGTCCAGAATAGGTAAATCCATAGAGACAGAAGGCAAACTAATAGTCACCAGGGGCTGTGAGGAGAGGGGAATTGGGATACTTAATAGGTACAGGGTTTCCTTTTGGAAAACTAAAATTGTTCTGAAACTAGATTTTGGCAATCATTTTACATTATGAATGTACTCAAAGCTGAATTGTATACTTTAAAATGTTTAAAGTGGTGAGTTACAGTTAGGTGAATTTCACCTGATTAGTTTTAAAAAATCATTCCTGACAAGAAGACCTTTCTCTTTTTCTAAAATTTTTTATTTTAAAGATATAGGGTACAATTCAGTGTTAGGTATACGAATGTTCATCATGCAGGTACCCTTGCTGATGAGGTGTGCTCCCCACTCCACTGGCAGTTTCCCGCTACTGCCAGTCCCACCCACCCACCCCCTGGCAGTTTCCCACTACTGCCAAAACCTTTCTTATAGTATTGTGATAATTGTTCAAGGTCTACTTATGAGTGAGAACATATGATACTCTGTTCTTTGTTTCTGTGATAGATCACTGAGTATGGTAGACTTTAAGAAAACCTACTAAGTTTCCATCTCCCCAGGATGGTGTATCATATTTTTAATTATACACATTTTGGACAGCTGGGCTCGGTGGCTCAGTCTGTAATCCTGCACCTTTGGGAGGCTGAGGTGAGTAGATTGCCTGAGCCCGCGGGTTCGAGACCCGCCTGGGCAGTGAGACCTCATCTCTACAATAAAATCAAAAAATCAGCCGGGCGTGGTAGCGCGCGCCTGTAATTCCGGCTACTCGGAAGGCTGAGTGGAAGGATCACCGGAGCCCAGCAGGTTGAGGCTGCGGTGGCCGGGAACGGCCACTGCACTCCAGTCTGGGCGACAGAGTGAGACTCCAACTCAAAATAATAATAATAATAATAATACACATTTTGGAAAGATAGGTAATAGAACAGCATTCATAGATTTGTTTTTATATTTGAACTAAATGCCCAGTGTTAAAAGAATGATTAAGTAAAAAGATGATGATGATAATGGTAATGACCTTGGTCATCATCATATTGATGTTATCATTATCATATAATTTGGGTAAACTTGATAACCACCGACAAAATTAATTCAATGTACACAAACTGAATTTTAGTGCATACTTAATTGACTGCCTTTTTTTGAGGATTATACAGTTAAAGCATAATTTTGTGGTGAAGGGGCAAGGAAAAGATTAATAGCCATATTTTAGTGTCATTTTTATACAATAGATTAAAATAATCTTTTCAGTCATGGAGTTAGTATATTCCCATATTATGTCATAGGCATTATTCCATAAGGATCTTTCCTATAAAACCAAGTTTCTCTTGCCCTCCCTTGAGCCAGAGAGAAACTGCTTGGTAGGCCTGTTTTGAAAGCCAGCATGCTCCTTAGCTGCTATCCTAATGTGAACTGCTCCAAGCACAAATTGTTCCCAGAGCAGGCAGTATGCATTTGCCTGCCACTGCACCATGAGGGGCCTCCCCAGATTCTGGCATGCATTCCTGATACCAGGATTCAAGCATGACAGCCACATTGCTTCTACAATGTCTGCCACTGGGACTTTCAGCTGACTTAATTTGTTTCACTTAGTCTACACAGGAGCATGATCACAAGAGACCTGTAGATGTCCTTGTCACGTTACCGTATATCAAGTATCCTCACATCTGACTCACTTCCATAAAATGAAAAAGAAAATCTTCTACCAAATCTAGATTGTGCTTTTCTAACCACTACAAATTTACCATCCAACCTCTTAACGGTCAAGCTAATGAATGAGCTTTAAAATTTCCCCATCTGCATCAACCAAAGCATCAATGGTCAGTAAAAGTCAATAAAAGGGTATCAAGGTCAAGGGAGAATGGTCGTAATCTGTGCTATGGTACACAGGTATAGGATGATCCCTTCAAAGCAACCAAATTATGATCAAGAGATGCAAAGTATCCATGCTAAAAGTGAGGAGGATAACTACTCAAAATAAAAGGTTATGAGGAAAGGTTGTCAGATTATAAAATCTGTGGTCATGTGGGATGGTAAGAACAGAGTGCATCTTGCTGCAAGTAAGAGGTGAAAAATGTGGCAATCTCTTAAGCAGACACCAAAGACCAAAATATGTTTGCTGAAACATGTGAGAGCTACTTTCTGAGTACATAAAACTGCAGTCAGTACAGTAAATGGTTCTACTCAAACAGTGGCACGGTTTTTGAGGATACCCAAGTGGATAATGAGATTGACTACAGAGACAGAAACAGTTTAATTCTTTCAAATGTTCAAATAAAATGTTTGACAAACACCAAAAGTTAATATATAAGAGACAGTCATATATGATGGAAGCTATATTCTTCCAAAATCTGCTTTTTTCTTTTAACAGGTCTGCCACATTCACTGACATTTTGGACCTCGTTATAACCTTATAATCACACTATTCAGGTTTAAGGGTCACATTTTAAATTCATCTCTGTCACCTTATGTTACTTTTCTATTTCTGCATACCAAATTTCACAAATCTAGAACTTTAAAATAGCACACATTTGTCAACTCAAAAAATTTAGTGTGTCAGAAGTTCAGGCATGCCATGGCAGGGTTCTATTCTCAGTGTCTTACCAGGCTACAATAAAGTGCCTCTGGGCTGTGTTCTCATCTGAAGTCTTGACTAGGGAATATTCCATTTCTAAGCTCCTCAAGCTGTTGGTAGAAATTATTTCCTTGCATATTTATGACTGAGGGCCTAGCTTATTTCTGGCTGCCAGATGAAGGCTGTTCTGAGGTCCTAAAAGCTGCTCAAGATTATGTGCCACATGGTCCCTCCACAGGCAGTTTACAACTTGGTAGTTTACGTCTATCAAGGCCAACAAGAAAATATTTTCAGTCTGCCAAGAGGGAAATCTAGTTATGGGAGTGGCAGCCCCATCACCTGTGTCATTTTTTTTTTAAACCAACTTATAGGTCCTGTCCATACTCAAGCAGAGATTATATAAGGACAGGAATCATTAGGAGTCACTTTAGAGTATATTCACCACATACACATTTATAGCAAATATGCTTTATCAATTTACAGTAGAAGACTGTTACCAATATCTGAAAGCTGGTATAAATACTGTGTGGGCACAATCAAGGCAATGCTGCACTCCATGGGTGTATATGAGGTCCCCCCAAAATCCGGAATTATTTTTTGGCAGTCAGGTTTTTTGGAGTACATGTTTCCCCTGCTAGGTAAGTGTTCTAGGAACCCATCAGCATCAGTGTACCAGTTGGTGTTGTTGTGACAGGCTGCATTTGGCTTTAGTGAATTTTTTTAAAGATTCTTTCAACACATTTGTGCATTTCATGATGGGTGATTTACGAGTGCACCTATTCACACTGCACTGAGTGTTCAGCAGTTTTTGATCAAAAAAAGACATGACTCCTATACCCCACCCTCCCACTTCACATGATCTTGCCCTGAGTAACATTTTTTTTTATTTCCCCAGATGAAAAAAGTCCTCAAAGGGAAACATTTTGCCGATGTGAAAGAGGTGAAATAAAAATGGCAGAAGTCCTAAAAGACACCAAATTGATAAGTTCAAAAACTATTTTGAGCAGTGGAAAGGGCATCCTGGTAGGTGTATTGCATCAAAGAGAGAATACTTTGAAGGAGATTGAAATTTAAACATGCAAAAATAAATACACAAATTTTTATAAATGAATTCTGGAGTTTTTTGAGTCCCCCTTCATATTTGTTGTGTTCTGATTGGTTCAAACATTAGTCACTGATGCTCTATAACTTGAGGAGAAATAACCTCCCTTGCATTGAGAAAATGTTAAATATAATTTAATATTTTTTATAGAAATCAATTTTTCAGGTTGCTCTTAGTACCTGACAATGACCGTTTCAGCAAATTTGTCAGATGAAATGTTCCTGCAAATGTCCTCCTTTTCAAAATGACTGAAATATACCCTTTCATTTGATTTAAATCATTCTCAAAGGCAGCCACAGTGCAAATGAATGTGAAACATGTATTATATGGCAATAAAGTAGTCTACATTATTTTCCTGGGCTGGCAGGGTGTTTATAATGGCCTCATACAAGATCTGTGATGTGGGAAGGACCTTAAATAGCTGAAGTTCTTAGGCCGTGCATAGCAAATCCATAACTTTCCTACTACTGTTCTGCCCTGCTCACCCAGGGAAGATACTGATAATCACAGCAATCTTTCTCCTCAAATCTAGACACAGTTTTGGAATCTTAAGCACTGTGCCCCAGGCAGCCACTAACAATGACTGGATTAGAACTGGAGTTAAAGCTTTTTGGCCAGTCTTTGTCTGGAAACCCAATTATCTTACATTACCATAGACAAAATGGTCCTAAAATGAACTAAAGGTAAGATGATCTGCACAAAAGCAAATCACAAACATAGGCTGATGAAAAACCATGATGAGATGGGGTAGAGGAAAAGATTCCTCCTACAGAGATAGAATAGAAAAAGGTCATGTTGAAATATTAGTCATTTTTATGGAAAACTGAGATATATTATTATGCTTTTTAAATTATATCACATGATTGCCAGGTAGTCAGATCAGGCCAAACAAATGTGATCAAAACTAGTAGCTAAAATTATTCATCCTTCTCCCTCTTGGTGTACTACTCTCTACCTGTTCTTAAGCTGTGTCTGCAGTAAGAAACATATGTTGCCCGATTAAATGATTATGGGACTCACAAGGTTTTTAGACTAGAAAATTGTTACATTTTCAATAGAGTAGATTTGGCCTTAAGAAGCATATTGTGGTGTGATAAAGCTACCTTTGGGTCAGACACCCAGATTCTCAGCAAATCTCACTGTGTGAACTTATGTGTACCTCTTAACTAACCTGAGTCCATTTCTCTACATGTGAAATGGCAATAAAGATTTTTATTGTGCTTGGGATGATAGTGAAAGTACATAAGCTAAGTCATGAAAAAGTACTTTGAACTCACAAGAAACACGATGTCATATTATTGCAAAGTACTGTTTATTTAAATGCCAGCTTTCCTTTGCAAAACATACCAAAAAATTTAAATGTATTTGTCAGTTCATATACTGGCATAACTAAATACCACAGACTGAGTAGCTTCAACAACAGAAATTTATTTTGTCATAGTTCTGGAGCCTGGAAGTCCAAGATCAAGGTCCAGGAGCATTTGATTTCTGAGAGGGCTCTCTTCCTGACTTGCGGCCAGGCACTTTCTTGCTATGGATTTACATGGCCTTTCCTTGGTATATGCAGAGGGTTGGGGTGGAACTCTCTGGTGTCTCTTCTTATAAGGGGACTTATTATATCAAATCAGGGTACCACCTATACAACTTTATTTGGCCTTAATTACTTGCTCACTCCAATACTGCCACACAGGTGGCTACGGCTTCAGCATATGAAGTTCAGGCAGACATAAACATACAGTCCATTGGTAAATGGAAAAAAATCTGTTGTACAGAAAAAATCTTGATTTTGCCTTTATATCTTTTGTGACAATTTTTAAACTTTCACTGGGTGTCAAGCTCTTCATTATCTGATTTAATCTTTTATAACGACTTTATGCGGTAGATACTGTTGTTATTGTTACTTTCTAGATGCTTAGAAAGGCCAAGTATCTTGTCCAATGACCACACAACTCATGAAGTAACCATTCATTTATTCAACAAATATTTCTGGTCCTTTGTTCTGTGCCAGAAACAACCCTAGATATCTAAGACACATACATGAATAATACAAACAAACAAAAAAACAGAAAACAAAAAATCTCTGCTCTTGAAAAGCTTCTATTCTTATGGATGGAATCATACAAAAATAAAGCCAATACTAATAATATATACAAAATTGGGGAGTTATAAGTGTATGAAAAATTAGAAAAGATTAATGTAGATCCAGAGTGCTATGGGAAGAAGGGCAAGTAGCAATATTAAATACAGTGGTACAGATGGATTTCATAGAGCAACTGAGAGTTGAACCAACACTAGGAGATGAGAGGGTTAGCCAAATAAATAGATGGGGAAGATAACTGGGTAACAGAAAGAATAAGAGCAGAAGCCTGAATACAGGAGCATAGTAGGTTTGAGAAACGAGGCCAGGAATCAAACTCTGGTTTGCCTAACCCAAAAGCCCAACCTGTGATACCTGCCACATAGGCCTCCAGGTGTTGATGCACTATTGTCAATCTCTATGTATAAGGGAGGAAAATTAATATTTACTGAGCACCTGGTATGTGCCAGGCACAGCGCTAGGTGCTTTATGTATATTATTGTGTTTGTCAGGAACAAATTATGAAAGGAGCCTGGGAAAAGTCTGTTTTTGTTGGGTCCCATGAGAAAAGAAAGAACATATCAAGTTCATTAATGAAATGTCATCAGCACATTTGGCCTTGTTGTTCATTTCATGTCTGTTCTAGCCTGCACAAAAGTAGAGAGAAAGGCAGTATAGATTTAACTGAAGGACACTGGCTAGCTTTTCCTCATGGTCCCATCTCCCTTGCAGACTCATCTCCCACAATTGCACATTCTACCCTTCCACTAGTTTAGGTCATCAAGACAAAAGTGAATTAGTTTATTCCTAATTTTATGTGAACAAAAAAGATTCAAAATATTATCTGTATTTGTATTTAAATCTTGTAAATTATAGATTTGTTTATAGGCAAGGATTAGTAGAGACCATGGCAAATGGGAGATTTTTAAAAATATCACTGTTATAATCTCAATTGTTTTTAAAGCCCAAAGTCCCTTAAAAGGGTAACATGTCTTGTCATTATCAGCCATTGCTTTGTGAAAGTAACTTATTGGCCAGGCTCTATGGCTTAGCCTGTAATCTCAGCACTTTGGGAAGCCAAAGCAAGTGGATTGCCTGAGCCCACAGGTTCGAGACCAGCCCAGACAACTTGGTGAGACCTCGTCTCTACAATAAATAAATAAATAAAATTAGCATGTGCCTGTAGTTCCAGCTACTTGGAAGGTTGAGATGTCAGAATTGTCAAAGCCCAGCAGACCAAAGCTGGGGTAGCTGTGAGTGTGCCACTGCACTCCAGCCTGGGTGACAGAGTGAGACTCCAACTCAAAAAAAAAAGAAAAAAGAAAGTAACTTATTAATTTGATCCTTTTCAGAGTTCAAGACTCTTTGTTTTGAAGAAAGCACACACAAAAAAGGAAAGAAAATTCCCAAAACATGGACCCTGTTGGGGGACAGAAGATGGGAATTAGGTCCCTGGAAGGGAGAATGAAAGGAGATAAAGGATTCTGGACCCATTTTGCTGAGGCACCTGGCTCCAGGGGGCTATTACAACTAGTTTATGCCTTTTCTGGCCTCAAGCTGGGAAAGACCCATGTTATAATATGTAACTTTCCAACTGTCTCCATTATCTCGGGGTAATATCCAATGCCATTATTATGATTTGTAAGATCCTTATTGATCTCTCCCCTTCTTGCTCCACGCTCTTCTAAACAGGTATTTGCAAAGCCTGGTCCCCCTACCTGTAGTGCTCCTTACTATCCTGTTTGTATCACTATCTGCTAACAAGAATCTGCCTTAATCACTCTCCTAGGTGGAGTCTGATGCCTTTCATCAGCACTGTTTTAGCATCTATTGTTCTCTCTCTCTCTGCAGTAGGATATACTACACTCAACCATAATTACCTGTTAACTTGGCCCCATTAGACTCTGAGCAACTCAAGGGAAGGAAACAGACAATGCTTTGACTATCACTGTATTCCCAGTGCTTACAGTACAGAACGTGGAAAATTCAGAGGTGAGAATTTAGGCCCTGTCATACCATCTTGAACTATGAGAAGCAGTTTAACTCTCTGTCTCCTGAAGAGTAGCTTACATCTCTGCTAAACCAGAGAGCCACCCACAGTTGACAGGATACAGCATTGCATTGCCCAGTAAGTTGCATGTCTTGGGACAAAAGCTTCAGCCATAAGCCTCAGCTGGTCTATGCTCCCAGCTATCCTCACAATATTACTAAATGTTATATTGTATATAAAATGTAGAGTTTATACACTTTTTAGGATACAGAAACAGACTAAAAGTTGACTAAGTCAAACAATGTGACACAGTTAATTAACGGCAGAGTGAAGACTTATCCTGGGGAATTTTGACTTTCAGTTCAATATTCTACTATATCATTTTGCATAGTAAAGAAAAAGAAGGAATAAAACAAAACAAAAATGCAAGAAGGTGACAGATTTATTGGGCTCTACAAAGGAGTAATGAGAAGAAATAGGCAAATTATTCTTCTTTGGCTACCAGGTAAATGTAAGTTAAAGATTTGCTCTGTGATATAAACCAGCTTATTACAATCCTAAAGATTTTATACCTTTTGATTTCAGTTGATTCTTGCTTATTCAGAAGCACAAGAGGAAGGTCAGGTATCTCTTGTATAGGTCTTCTGGTGAGTATGTTAAGACTCAAAATGCAAATGAACTTCTCCACTATGCTAGCTTATTTTCTTGTCCCTGAAAGGGGAAAAAAACTCATTAGATCTTTTGCAATAATAGTTCATTTGCCTTGCCCATTCAAGATTATACCTATTGCTGTTTTCTAAATAAACATATAGTATAAATATCTGGGTAACAATAAATATGGAAATAAGGCTCAACCTCTTGCTCTGATGAATTTAGACATGAAGTAATATGTATGTAAACAAATGTGAAAATAATACTATTAGTAGATGTAATCACCATAAATGTTATTAACTTAATTGTTTTCATAGCTTCAGTAGGTTTCTTATCATATATTTCTACTAGCAGACAAGTTGAAATAACTTTTTTTCTCTAGATCTTGGTTAGAAATACACTGGCAAAGGTAATCATTTTTCTTATATGAGAGCAATACAAATTTGAATTTCATTGAATAGAGATGATCAGGTGTGAGCTGGATAAATACCTTGAGGTTTTCGTGCAGTTAAATGATTCTTTAAAAATCTTACTTTAAATAAATAAATATTAAAAGCCATTTGGTAAAAAATAAATGAAATAAAGTTTTAAATTTTAAAAAATAAAATATTGATTAATATTCATCAGGCTTATAATCTTTGAACATTTTCCTAGTAGTCTTAGTTACAATAGATAACTTAATTTACTTTATTATAATTCTCAAAATTATTTATTTATTCAAATTAAAACCAAATATATTATTCTAAAATTAAAATAGATTAAAATAATATGTTATATATAATATTTAATTGTTAGACACTGGGACTTGTTCTACATAATATGTGATCATAATGGCCATCATTAATATCATTGTTAACATACATAGCACTTAAATATGACAAGTCCTCTTCTAAAGTCTTGCCATATTAATTCATTTTATATATAATCACCTCAACAACCCTATGAGGTAGTAACATTATGATTGTCCCTACTTGATAAAAGAGGACACCGAGGTTAACAAAAATTGTACCACTTGACCAAGATCCCTTAAACCTAAACCTCACTGACTCTACAGCTGACGTTTTTAACCACTTCACTTACTTAACCTCTTCATGCAATGTGCAGAGGAATGCATCGATAACTAGGCCTATTTTGATTCATTTATAAACCTCATTCTGCTCCTTTCATCATTAAATCCACTAAAAGTGGGATTTAAGTAAATAAATAAAAAGTTGTTTTCTCTGGTGTCAGAGCTCATGATCTTGATTATGTTGCCATATTAACTATAAAACTAAATATTGGGAAATTCCTCCTTAGAAAAACAAAAGTTCACCTTTTGAGAACTTTTTCAATCTGGATCTTTGTACATTTTTCAAGGCACCAGTGCTCTCAATAACAATAACATAGTTATGGCAGTTTCAACAATAACTATGTAAACTAGGTAGACCTACTTTACAGATGAGAATCTGAGGCTCCATAGCATGATATGATTGTCTGGAGTTCTCTCCAACATCAATGGTGGAAGAGGGGGCAGAACCCAGGTCTTTTATGATTCCATTCCACTTTTCATCCACAGGTGCTTCCAGAATGGTGAACATAAGACATGAAAGGAGGCTGGGCTCAGTGGCTCAGCCTGTATTCCCAACATTTTAGGAGACAAAGGTGAGTGGATTGCCTGAGCCTGTGGGTTCGAGACCCACCTGGGCAACTTGGCAAGATCTCGTCTCTACAATAAAATTAAAAAATTAACCGGGCATGGTAGCGCACGCCTATAGTTCCAGCTACTTGGAAGACTGAGGCAGAAGGATTGCCAGAGCCCAGTAGGTCAAGGCTGCAGTGGCCGGGAGCATGCCACTGTACTCCAGTCTGGGTGACAGAGTGAGACTCCAACTCAAAAAAAAAAAAAAAGACATGAAAGGAATGTGGAGGTCAGATCTGCCAACTTCTTTAGGAGTGGTGGGGATGATGGAGTAGGGAGGTTTGTGTCATATGATGGCTACTATATGCCAGGTAGATGAAATGTCAGGTGTCTGGCTCACTGCTGTCCAGTAGTATTTTTTGTAGTAATAAAAATGTCCCAGTCTTCACTGTCCAATATGATAGCTGCTAGCCAAGTGTGGCTGTTTTGCACTTGGAATATGGCTAGTGTGACTGAGAAAGGAATTTTAACATATTTAGTTTTAATTAATTTAAATCTAAACAACCACATGTGTCTAGTAGTTATCTTATTTTACAGTAATTAGCCTTTCTTAGCCTCAACTTCAGGAGTGACATCCATGTCTTCTCTGCTGACCCATATCACTGTCTATTTCATAAAGCCTGGTACAGCCAAATGAGTGCCCAAAATTGGAGTCCTAACATGGCTTTACTTGCTTGTTTCCAGTTGCCTCCAAAAACACCCATTTATTTTATTTTACTTTTTTGAGTCAAAGTCTCACTGTGTCACAAAGACTGGAGTGCAGTTACATGATCACAGCTACCATATCCTTGACCTCCTAGGCTCAGGTGATATTTTGCCTCAGCCCCTTGAGTAGCTGGGACTACAGGCATGCACCACCATGCCCAGCTATTTGTTTGATTGGGGTTTTTTTGTTTGTTTTTTGTAGAGACAAGGTCTCAATATGTTGCCCAGGTTGGTCTCGAACTCCTGGACTCAAGCAATCCTCCCATATTGGCCTCCCAAACTGCTGGGATTATAGGCATGAGCCACAGTGCGCAGCCATAATTTTTTTTAAAACCCTGTGAAAGAGAAGGACAGGTGTTATTCTCATTTATAGATAAGGAAAGTAAAATTCAAGTCATCAAAGTAATTGTCACTGAGACTTAAGCTGATAGTTTTGAACCATACTCTTCTGCTTTATTTTTTCCCCAATAACTTTTTATCAAAATGTATACATTTCTGTTTAAAGATTGTATTCGACTTGTGTAGTTAATCCTTACTTGTACCCACAGCAATTAAAAAGAGTTGTATTAGTTTATGCAGGCTGCTATAACAAAATACCAAATAAATAAAATCTATTTTTCACAGTTCTAGAAGATAGAAATTTCAAGATCAAGGTGCAGGCAGATTTGGTGTCTGGTGAGGGCTACTTTCCCATAGATGGCTGTCTTCTCTATTGTCACATTGGAGAAGGGGTGATGGATTTCCCTGGGTTGTCTTTTATAGAGGCATTAATCCCATTCATGAGGGCTCTACCCCCATGAACTAATCACTCTTCAAAGGTACCACCTCCTAATACAGTCTCCTTGGGGGCTAGGATTTCCACATCTGAATTTTAGAAGGACATATACATTCAGCCCATTGCAGAAATGCATTGGGAAAGATTAAAATGGCCCTTGAACTGAGAGCCCTTCTATATAGGTATAAAGAATAGTTTTTAGATATGTTCTTAAGTTTGTCTTTTTCTTTTTGTGTGGCTCCAACTTTGAAACAGTGTCTTTGGAATGAATTTCAAATATGCTAATATGTGCAAATATACATGTATAGAGAGCCTTCATTTCATTGTTTGCAACCTTTCCCTTCTCGTTTTACCTTTCTCCCTCTAGTATAGCTTTTTGGGGGTTTAAACTCCTTCAGGGGCAAGGAACAACATTCAACTGATTTAAACAAAAAGTTTTCTGGTCAAGAAATAAAAGGTCAAGGCAATGGCTGACTTCAGATATCACCACCCCTCTCTTCATTTTTCTATATTTTCTTCTTTATTGATTTCCATCTCAAACAAGTTGTGCTCCAGTAGTAATAAAAATGCTACCAATAGGTCCAGCTTCATATCTTACTGGATCACCATTCAGCAATGAAAAAAAAATGTTTTTCTCCAATAGCATTAGAAAAAATCCTGGAATTGAAAATTTTTGGTTGGCTCAGGACACAAGCCCATTACTGAATCAGTCACTGTGATAGTTACAGTTTTCAATTGCTACATGACAGCCCCAAAACTTAGTGACTTAAAATAATAGCCATTTTATTAAATCATATAAATTTTATCAGTAGTAATTTGGATAAGGTTTGTCAGGGTGACTCTTCTGTTCTTCATAGCATTGACAGAGCTCCATGTTGTTCAGCTGGTGACGGGACTGGACTGGAAAATCCAAATTGGCTCATTTACCTTGGCTTCAAGGGGATGGCTGAAAGCTGGGCTCAGATGGGATGACCAACTGTGGCATCTACTTCTACCATTTCTAGTATGATAGTCTCAGGGTGGTTGGATTTCTAATAGGATATTCAGCATTTCCATAGAGAAGATTCCAAGAAACATAAGTGAAGCTGCAAGACTTTTTATTACCTATGTCTCGAAATACTAGAATGTCACTTTGGCTTCATTCCATTGTTTAAACAATTCACTAGGGCCAGCCCATGTTCAGCAGGAGAGGAATGATACTTCATTTCTCAATGAGAGAGGAGTAATTACTTTTTTGCAGCAATCCTTAATCCACAAAAAGATGGGGTGATCTGATAGGATGAGCCAGGTCATGTAGCCACTTCTGTTTTCAAGGGTTGGAGTCATCTCAGTCTGAAGCATCTGACTAACATTGCAGGAAGAGAAGTCCCCCAAAGGAAAATTAGAATATTGTTGCCAGAGACAAAGGAGCAGATACAAGTTATGTAAAAATAACAGCTATGGGCTGGGTGCTGTACCTTGCCTGTAATCCCAGCACTTTGGAGGTGAGAAGATTGCTTAAACCCAATAAGTCGAGGCAAAGCTAGGCATCTTTGCGAGACCTTATCTCTACAATAAATCCAAAAATTGTCTGGGTGTAGTGGCACATGCCTGTAGTTCCAGCTATTTGGAAGGCTGAGGCAGAAGAATCACCTGAGCCCAGCAGGTTGAGTCTACAGTAACGGAGATTGTGCCACTGCACTGGCACAGACTTTGACTCAAAAAAAAAGAAAGAAAGAAAGAGCAGCTATGTTACAAATTGATGTTAACATCACCAAACCTTTTGATTCTAGCAGGCATTTTGTAATAAAAGAGATATCAAAATTTGGGCTTCATAAAAACCTGAACCTTAAACTCTCCCATTCACTAGCTAGGGTTTATTACTTAAAATCTGAGCCTTCCCTTTCTTATCAATAAAATATGGATAATAATGACCTTCTTTCCAGGGTTGATGCACGCATGAGATGAATCTCTGTACATTTAGGTTTTGCTCAACAGTTATCCACTTTCTTTCCAGATGAAACATTTTACACTGGGAACATGAGTTACTCTTGAAACTAGCACCTCCTTTGAGAATGACATGAAACGTAATAGCCTAAGGAGTTTCAAATGTGTAGAAACCAAGATTGTTTGCAGGTGCACTGGCTCTTACTTCCCAAATGCAACTTACAATTTCACTTTGATTACTAAAAGTAGATATAGTATGGTCTCTGAGCACATGTGGGAGTGCCTTTATGCATCTTTGTAGTGACGTGTTCTTTCCTATTTCATCTTCAAAATTCATTTCTTTCAGGATCAAAAGCATTGAAGGCCATCAGTTCTTTAAGAATATTGGAGGTTGTTCAGCCCATGTTGACAATAAAATTTAGTGCTGGATTTTGCTTTTCTCTTTTAATGGTCATCACTGATAAAACTTGAATGCTTGATATTTTTCCCTGGACATCCAGGTACTAGAAACTGTCTTCTAAATTCGGCCATTAAATGTGTCTTAAGACACTAGACTGATAACTTCTCAGTCTAGTGCTTTTCATCATGGGTATACTGCTAAAACTGAGCTACTGAGCTGTCCTTCGAGAAATGTTAGCCTTGGTTTGCACATTTTTTAATATGAATGACAACTGAAATACTTAAGCTACATATGTTGCAGCTTCTTCATATTTTACAATTTCCTTTACCTATCTTTTCAATTAAT
Source organism: Cephalopachus bancanus (assembly GCA_027257055.1). Classification (NCBI taxonomy): domain Eukaryota; kingdom Metazoa; phylum Chordata; class Mammalia; order Primates; family Tarsiidae; genus Cephalopachus; species Cephalopachus bancanus. Next base: position 798,551 of record JAPVLO010000071.1, on the reverse strand, counting down.
GTGCCTAGTTCTTGAATTTGATGTAAATAAAAGTCATCTTGAATTGAAATCCATCAGGGAAATTGTGTAGCATCTAAGAATAGCACTGGTACTTTCTCTCTCCTGCTACTAAAAAAAAAAAGGCAATAAAAGAGCAAGAGAGGGAGGGAATATTTCATGTGTTCACTGTGTAGGGGTCCTACAACTGATGATAAATGAAATCATTTGAGGTAATAATAGAGGTAGCACAAAACAACAATTGAAGTATAGAGTAATAAATTCTCCCTTTTTTATTTCATCTAATCCTTTTGATATATTGAAAAGAAAACCTCAGTTTCGTACTACTATGTCTTTAACACCTCTCTAAAACTTATTTCCAACTTTTTAAAACAAAGTGATTTCACATTAGGAGAATGACAGTGTCTAACTAGAATCAGTAGCCTTTTTGTTGCATTTGTTTTTATGTTGACCTTAGCATATACAATACCAGTTTTCCACTTATCGCAAGGAAATAACATTTCCCTTTTTTGTATAAATTCATTAATGTAAAAGAAGCAATTTCTAAAAATGACACCCTTTGTTTTAAAACTCAACTGGAGCTCTTTGTTTTGTCCTGACTCCTGGTTTATAAACCAAAAGTTCCCAGTTTGTTTTGTGACCTGGGTGTAGGGGAAGACTGCATTCAGTCAAGTGGCCTGTAATAGACAAACTATACAGATGCCGATTAGCATCCTCCCTGCAGCATCTGATGGAGATCTGGACTGATGGAAGTATTCGATGAGGACAGACTGCTTGTTCCTGTCAAATGAATTAATTCATCCCAGTGCCATCTATGAAATTGCACTTTGTAAATACAGAACCATGGCCCAGGAGGGGACATTCATCTGAAGGAGAAATCGTATTGCTGAGATGAGAACTTGCTTCAGATCAAAAGTGATCATTTCTATTACCCTCATGGCATCTTTGGTTTGCCACAGCAATTGCGTTTATCTAAAACCTAGCTAATTAAGCAGACTACATGCAGACTGTGATCAAATTTACACAGCACAGTGCCTAAACATACCCTGCTTCATTTGTCCTCACTCACTCATAAACACACACATACACACACACTTTTGCTCCAAAAATGCTGAACCACTAATAGTTACCAGAACACAATGTTTTAGCAAACACCTTAGGGCTGTGCTCAGCTTTACTTCTGCTGAGATTACCCATTCTACTTTTCTGTCTTTGCAAATCCCAAGTCATCCTTTAGCATTCATCTCAGGCATCACTTTTCCACCCTTTTAGCTCTGGAGACAGGTTGCCTTGATGCTTCCTGATGCTGCACCTTACTAGCTGTGTGAGCATGGGCAAGTTATGTAGCCTCCCTTTGCTTTAGTTTCCTTCTCTCCCATATGGGATAATAGTCATGCCCACATCCCAGGACTGTTGGAAGAATTAAATTATAGAATCAACATAGTTCATTTAGCATGGTACCCGACCCACAGTCAGTGCTCCGTGAATGTTAGGATTTCAAAGTGTTATTCATTCCATCATTATCTTGACCATATTGATTACAATTAAATTATATCTTTTATTAAACTGAGAGCTTCTTAAGGGCATGTACTGAAATTTATTCAATTTGTTCTCAGCCTCAACATAGTGCCAGGAATTCAGTACATTTATGCTTAATTGTATTGCATTGAATTGTATCTGGATAAGGACAGCTGATTACTGTGATGATCACTTTCACGATAATAAGAACAACAACAAGATTATTGAGCACTTTGTACTACGCTTTGGTCTGGGGCTTTATGTATATTAGTTCCTTCAATTCTACAATACTTTAATCACGGTCCTTATCCCCATCTGAGAGATAAGAAAACTAAGGCAGAAAGAATTGAATACTTTGCCCTAGATTGTACAACAGAAGCAATGTTTGAAGCCAGGGAGTCTGGCTCCAGAGATTTCACTCTTAACAACTACACTTTAATGATTTACTACTCAAGAAATTCAAACAAGTGTGTGTTCATGTGGGTATGTGCAATAGATTGTTGTCAACTTATTTCAGATGATGAACTTTTAAATAAATCTCACAATGATAACATTGTTTGCATCAAAACCATGTAGTAATCATATTAATCTGAAGTATTTCCATTGTTCATTACAGAGGCACCAGTTAAACAAAACAGGAAATTTACTGGCTTCTAACTAAAAAGCCCAAAGGTCAAGTTAGCTTCGGGTACACCTGGACTCATATGATCAAGCAGAGCTCAGGACTTGGTCTCTCGACCACCATCTCTGGGCCATTACTTCCTGTGTGTTATCTTTACTCTCAACCACTCTATGTGGGTGTTCTGGATGCTCAGGTTTATAACTCACTAGTTTAGTGACTTCGTGGGAAAGAGAGCTGCTTTTCCCCAAAAGAGCCAGTCAAGTCTCCAAACCAATTCATTGGCTGCCTTCACTCACATCTGAACCAATCACTGAGATAAGGGGGAAAATATTATTGCTGGGGGGGGCCAAAAGGACAGATGAGTACAACAATGGTTTCAGATTAATTTTTACTTATCCATAAAGCCTACCTCTTAGATCTTTATATGGCATCAACTTCAGCAGGTAACATAAGTGATAAGATTAAATTTGATTTTAAGTATCACTGATCCTTCTTTTACTCCCAATTAATATGAGTTGATACATGGGTCTATATGTATAAAGATATTGAGCTTGTTGTTGAACTTAAAATACAACTTAGAAAGGAATAATTAGAAGATCACTACTGTGGTCTGAATGTTTATTCCCCCTGCCCCCCACCAAGTTCATGTGTTAGAAACTAACCATCAATGTGATCTTAGGAAGATAAAGGCCTTTGGGAGGTTATTAGATCATGGGGATGGAACATCATGAATAAAATTAGTGTCCTTATAAAAGAGACTCCAGAGAACTACCTTATCTTTCTCTACCATGTGAGAATACAACAAGAAGGTACCACGTATGAACCAGGAAGCAGGCCCTCATGAAATATCAAATCTGACGATACCTCAGTCTTGGACTTCCCAGCCTCCAGATCTGTGAGAAATAAAATTCCATTTGTATAAGCAACCCAGCCGATGGTACTTTTTTATATCAGCCCAAACAGAGACAATTTGAGACAATTGCTAATGATTGCCTCATAGTTTTGTGTTAATTGCCTTGCCTAGTCTGGTGCATTTCAGAAATGAATTGAATGTATGTACTGTGGACTGCCTTGGCAAGTTTGGGTCACGATAACAAAGTAACATAGACAGGGTGGCTTATAAGCAATGGAAATTTATTTCTCACGGTTCTGACAGCTAGAAGTCTGAGACCAGGTTACCAGCATGATTGGGTTCTGATGGGGACCCTCTTCTACGTTGCAGACTACTGACTTCTAATTGTCTCCTCACATAGCAGAAAGCAGAGACAGTTCTCTGGAGGTCCCGTGTATAAGGGTAATAATCTCATTCATGAGGGCTTCACTCTCATGACCTAATTGCCTCCAAAGGCCCCAGCTCCTAATACCATCATATTACAAGTTAGGATTTCAACATATGAATTTAAGGGAACACAAACGTTTAGTTCACATCGTAAGCTTACATATTGTATATGACTTTACTTTTTTTAAATTGAGGGGTAACATTATTCAAGAAGAGTTTTATAATAAGATTCATAATTGAAAGGAAGTCATTTTGCTATATTCCTTCTTATAGAAAAGGGATTTTTGTGACCCACAAAATCCTATAATACAAGGCAGTTAGTTTGCCTTTACTCAGGATTTCACATTAAGAACGTTGCATTGGTGATTGTTTTTTTCTTTGGGAAAAGTTGTCATCTCAGAAAGTAAAATGAAAATGGTTTTTGAGCTTGGCACTTGGGCAAGAGCCAATTTGAAAATTCAGAGTGTAAGAAAAAATTTTTTTCTTTAGAGCTGTCTTCTCCACAAATCATATTCACAGTGATTTTCAGACTTTGTCCCTGTGGCTCAGACTCAGATAGAGATAGATTTCAGCCTGCCATAGGTAGGACAGAAAATGATTTTAAACGAATAATAAATATTAGAAGTCTTTTCTTTAGTTGCTATTTTTTCCCTTTTTCTTTTAATGGCCAATGTTCTGTCTTCTCTCGGTTTCTTCCTTGTGCTACAGCAAGCCTTGAAAAATACCTCACCATGAGAGCAATTTCTACATGCTCTCCTTTGCTTGCTGAAATCACACCAGAGACATCCAAATGAATCTTAATAGTTGAGTAAAATTGAATTTGGCTTCTCTAGGTCATAACAGTTAGTACTACTTCATTGTGAGCAGACCTGGATTATAATTAAGAAAATCCAACATTACCATTGACACAGAAGTGCTCTAGGAAAATGCCTGATTTACATACAGCTCTGCCAGTTCTGTAACTTCTGCATCTGCTGTGTTGTGAAGGGCAGTGTGATTGTGCATGCAAAGCAGAGAGTCACATCATAAGGACAGAAATCCACTCTTGGGATTGTCACTCGGCCAATTGAATTTTTGAATTTTAATGCAAAAAAAAAATTATTCTTCAGTCATTGTGAATATTCAGGACTAAATGGTTAGAAAATGGCAGTGATCTGGCCTTGGTGCTGCCAAACACCTGGACTCATTCAATCATTCAGTTATTTCATTGATGTTTATAGAGTACCTTCAGTGTTCCGTAGAATTGTGTTAGGTAGCAGGTAACAAAATACCCAACTGGGGTAGCTTGAACGATAGGAGTTGTTTTTTCTTGTGTATCAGGAAGTCAAGGGGTATTGGTTGTTGACATTGGTTCAAAGACATAATGCCAGCATTGCAGCAATTTTCCTGAACTTTCTTTTATGAGGGCTACAGCAGTGGCAGTTGTCATATATGCATTCAAGGTGGGAAGTAAGAGAATTAAGGAACCAGGCCAGCAGTTATTGTCTTTTTAACAGGAAATCAAAACACCCTCCCCAGTAGACTTTTGCTTACTCTCAAAGACCGGAATTGAATCATATGCCCAAGCGCAGCTACCGAGAAAGCTGGTAAAGTAATTATTTCTATGTTCAGTTGCTGGAGTGAAAAGTATCAAGGGAGAAAGGGTTGGGAGATGGCTTTTCTGCAGCCAATTTACAGTGCTGGCCACAATTTCTTTGTGCCAGGTACTCTGCTTGGTGCATTAAACACACAACTAGAAGTGTACAATCCCTGACCTCAAGAAGTATACAACTAGATGCCATTCAGATTTGCTGAAGCAGAAAAGGGCAATATAGACAGGCAAAGAAACATTTAAAATACATAAAGAAATAGGAACATAGTACAATAGAAACCTAAAAGAGAGAAGACTTAAGTTTGGTCAAGTGTGGAAGTGGGCAAGAAATCTATAGTGTCAAAGAATACCTCAGAGACATGTAGTTTTTTGGCATACTATTTATCATGCAAATTATTTTCTTGCATTTGAGGGAGTCAGTGGTAGACTGAGTCAAGTAACAAAGACAGAAATATAACTCATAAAGTATAGGGGAGAAAAACTCTATAGACAGTTTGGAAATAGTGAAATTTGCTCATTTTAGGGGGTAAACAAACAGAATGAATCTGAGCTTTCTGTCTTTGAATAAATAAGACAACTAGAAATAACAAAAAGCTTTCAGTTATTTACAGATTTTTCTGGAAAACCTTGAGAATTTAGATGTGGGGTGTACGTGGTAGGCTGATTTTTTGTAATGTTTGCCAGCTTCCATCTAACTTGGTTAATCTCTCACTCCAAATTCTCAATGAGTACAAGTATTTGTGTTGATGTTGTGAAAAGTTGAGTCTGTACTAGATGGGCCAGTGGAAGGGGAGCAGTCCAGGCAGCAGTAACAGCAGCATGTGTAGGAGTGCAGAGGAATGACAGAGAAATATTCAGGAACTAGATGTCATTCAGACTCACTGAAGCAGAAAAGGAAAAGATTTCGGGTCTTCTTCTAGTCAATCAGAATGGTTTTTCAGAGGCAGCACCTAAGCTGGGATTCAAGCACATCAAAGACACGTGATGGCCCTGGGACCTCAATAAAGTCTCCCTTTCATTGACTGGAACAGTAAAAAAAAAAAAAAAAAAAAAAAGACGCTTGAAAGAAGTGTATCTATGTCCACGGAGTGAGTAAATGCCAGAGTCAATTTATATATACTGGCAATTAATTTCAGTTATTAAAAATCACTATGTAGGGAGAGAAATAGAATCCACAATCAATTTCAGCACACAAGCTGCCAACTTTTTACCTTTGTGTTAAATGAATTAGTTTTGTGATTTCTTAGGATCACTATTGATATGGATTTTTCAGGTCAGCCTGGGCTTCTAGAACTCAGTGGATCTGCCAGCCCAACCCAGAGAGGGTTGGCTTGAGGGGCTAGTAAGCCTAGCCCCAGAAGTCTTGGCTCTAATAGGCTGGCAAGGCAAGCCCTGAGAGTGTTGCAGCCCCCAGAAGTGTCTCAGCATCAGTGTCTCACTTTCTTCCAACAGCTTTCCCAGTTCAGCCAGCTTTGTCAGCTGGCAAGCCAGCCTCCAGGGTGCACAGCTCCTTGGCTCCAACATCTTCTGCAGCTCTTCTTCTGCAGCTCTTCAGGTCGGGGTTCTTGTCTCATTCCCAGGAAGAATGAAGGACACGGACAACCAAAGTGAGAAAGCAGGATTTATTGAGAGGACAGAAAAGCTCACACAGCAGGAGAGGACCTAAAGGGGCTGCCGATTTTGAGGGGAAACCTGATGCTTATATAGCCCTAATACTGAGCCGATTGGCTAGCACTTGCTGTGAGCTGATTGGTTGGCACTAGCTGTTCTGATTGGATAGTACTAAGAACCAATCAGCAGGAGGTAGGGGTCTAATGGTGAGCTGATTGGTCAGTACTTGGAAGTGAACTGATCCCAGCTTTTTGATCCCAGCAGCGAGTACTTAAACTCTAGCTTGAGAGGCTAGCAGGGAGTTTGTTTACCAATGCAAGTGTATCAGCCTGAGACAGCTGCTGAAAGTTTCTACATTGTTACCGGAGGACTTGCCCTGTCTGCCTGCCTAGCCTTTCTCTAGCTATCTCCTGTCTCACTATGACTAGAGAATAGGGCATATTCGTTTTTGTTTTTTTTTTTCTTTAATTGTGAGGTACAATTCAGGGTTAGGTATACAAATATACATTGTGCAGATACCCTTGTTGATGATGCCCCCCCCTTCCCCAGGCAGATCTCAACTACTGTCAATCCCACCTCCCTCTCCCTCTGCCTCCCCCTCCCCCACCCCCGCATGTCTTTTCATCAGGAAAGTGAGTAGCCAGTGATCAAGATATGGTTGAAACGCCCTGCTAGGAAGAAATGCCCTGCTCTCAATTACTCAATTCTTACATCAGTGGTTTTAGAAGCAAAAAATCATAACTATCTGAATTTTATTGAAATAAAAATATTTCCTCAAGATGTAAATACTAAAATAACATTCTTAATGATTCGGTACACTAAATTATTTTCATCTTCCCAGTGTTTTGCTATTTGAGTCTATTATGGATATGAACATTTGAATTTTGTTTTATTTTCCTTTTCAAAAGTCCAGATTTGTTTTGTTTTGTTTGTTTTTTTCATAAAATCCTGCTCACCTTTAAATTCAAGGAGAAAATGCATTTAAAGATTAGAGCTCCTTTTTTCAGATATAGATAAAGAATATCCAACATTTTTATTTCAGTTTTTTTCCAAACTTCTGTCACTTCATATCATCTCCATAATTTTTGCTATACCAATGAGTTGTCTTTAGCATTACTGGCTTGATGTTTTTCTTTAAATTTACTTAAATGTCTTCATTTTATTTTAATTTTTTATTCATTTTATTTATTAGTTTATTTTTATTTATTAGTTTATTTTATTTTTTGAACCTCTGTCACCCAGGCTGGAGTGAAGTGGCAAGCTCATAGCCACCACAGCCTCGATCTGCTGGGCTCAGGCAATCCTTTTGCCTCAGTCTTCCAAGTAGCTGGAACTACAGGCATGTGCTACCACGCCTGGCAAATTTTTATTTATTTATTGTAAAGATGAGGTCTCACCATGTTGCCCAGGCTGGTCTCAAATCCCTGGGTTCAGGCAATCCTCTCACCTCCGCCTCCCAAAGTGCTAGGATTATAGGCATGAGCCACCACGCCCAGCTGTATTCATTTTAAAAGGATATTTTCTTACTACCTTCTCACCACCTTTTGCTGTATAACAAATCTCCACATACTAAATGACTTAAAGCAACAAAAATATATCATTCCTCATGAATCTGTGTACTGACTGGGTCATTTCTTCTGGTCTGGGCTGACTTAGTTGGAGCTGTAGTCTAGGACGGCCTTGGTCATGTATGCTAATTAGTCCAGGAGGGCTTCGGCTGGGTTAGCTCTTCTCCATCCCACATGACTTTTCATCGCGGTGGTCAAAGCAGGGTTCTAAAGAGAAGCAAGCCCCAAGTACAGGCACTTTCAAGCCTCTTCTTATGTCATGTTTGCTAATCTGTTATTGGCTAAACAAATCGCATAACCAAGCCCTCGCAGGGGTTGGGGAGACAGAATCTACTTCTTAATGGAGGGAGAGACATAGTCACAGAGCACAGGGGTTAGCATAGAAGGAAAGGAAGAATTTGTGGCTGTTTTTACAATCTGAAAATGAACATTTAGTTTCACCTGACATAAAGAGATAGTAAATATAAAAAATAAAATAAAAACAAATCAGTATTACTAAATTACTCTCGCTAGCAATGTAAGTTTTCAAGTTTTCAAACCACCACAACCCTCCCTACCTCTTAGGGATCCCAAGCCCAGTTGTTTAGAGTGTTTGATATTATTGAATTTAAGTATTGGAAAAATAAGAAACTTATATCACCTCTTATTTTCTCATCTACTATAAAACTTACAGGAGTAAGCTCTAGTATGCTTTTATGTAGCTCAGGCTCCCTGTGTTAAATAGTGCTAAGCACAGAGCAGATGATCTATAAATATTTTCTGATTCATAAAGCAAAGTTCATCCAAACAGTCCAGACTATTTCACAAAAACAACCATGTCAGTTGTATGGCATTATGTAGAAATTTTAAAAATATGGCAGTTGATTGTTATTTTCTACTTCTCAAGAGGCTGGAGAGCAAAGGCATATTCCAAAGACATATTGGGCAGTTCTTGCCAAATTATAGAAATTACCAATTATGAAAGTATTTTGCAATTTCAAACACACACATATCAAATTAGTTCTAAGAGTGCTCTATGATCAAGATTTCCAATTCATCTTCACATGAAAATCAAGTTATGTTTTTTGAAGTTAAATTAATTATGATAAACCTGAAGGCATCAGTGTACCTCAGAGACTACATGAACACAATAGTATTGAACCATGTTGTTCTGTTATTTCATCAAACACCTGTGTTAACACATTCACAAGTGTCTGTGAGGCAGGCATATAAAGCACTGAGAGACACAGGCTTTTCATCCAGACCCCAATCCTCTCAAGATTTCCATGTTCTCAGCAGTAATTCACTCAGCCACCCTTGACATCCTAATAAAATAAGAGAAACACTGTGTCTCATTCAATTCCCTAGGATTTGCCTTCCAAAGCAATAGGTGAGTTCAGGGTTAGAGACATTTCTCTCCTAGTTGATATCAATTTATAGATCTGAAGTGGCCTAAGATGTTTTGTATGCCCTGTTCTTTCTCCCTTGTCTAAAGTCTCCATCAGCGCCAAGAGCATCTCATTGGGAGTTTGAACTTCTCTTTAATCTAATCCATTTAGCAAATGACTCACGATTCATTGAATAAAGTAGAGAAAATTGATACCTTTTCATTAGTCTGACAAAGTCTTTTTCAGTGCTGGCATCTGAAATGTATTTTCTATTTAAATTTTATTTATATCAGTTTTCTCTAGTGGGAATGAGATTAAAATGAAAGACTTTACAATCAGTGTACAATTTTCCCATTACTGTCCAAATTGTGAGCACTAGTTTTGCAAACTAACTAAATGCCAGGAATCTTTGGGGCATAATTCAATATTTGGTATCAGTTTCAAAATAAAATCAACCAAAAGTGATATTTTAATACATCAATAACTATAAAAATGATGATTTTACATATGAAAACAGAAAAGGGAACTTAACTGGCATTATTTGATTATGGCAAATCTGTAGCAATTCTAGCAAAAACTGTATTATAGAATCCATTAATACTCTCATAAAGTACCTTTTAAAATTGAGAAAATACTTGTATACAAATATATTCTTCCAAGGAGCCAATTCTAAAGTTGCAAGAAAATATATTGAAATGTAACAGTATATCTCTGCCAAATGGTATCATGGGTGATGTTTATTTTCCTTTTGATAATTGTCTGTATGCTTTGAATGTTAGAAAAGAATATGCATTACTTTTAGTATTAGAAAAAACGTAAAGGTTTCTTTGACAAAATAAAGAACACCAAAAACATTTGTACCTCAACAAAATTACAAATTACTAACTATTATAAACTTAAAGGTCACTCTTAAATATTCTAAAGGTAAAATGTTAGATTTGAAGGTACAAAAAATGTACAGTAGGAAATTTATTTAATAAGCATGATTCCCTGTGTTCCTTGTTAACCATGTATTTAAAATTATATGCCTACACAAATGCAAAATCACATATAGCGGAATTTAAGTCTAAAATAAAGCAAAAATAAGTAATAAAATAAAATAAGACAATCTATTTAGTGAAAGCAAGACCAACATCCAGTGTTTAGTTTATTAATAGTTTACAAATAGAATAAAGGATAGAGTTATTACTAATTGGAAGTACAGAGTGAGCCAGGTACTCCAGCCCTGGTGTTTAGCCCAAGAAGAAGAGTATTATCATTGGCAGAAATTAGGAGAGCTTCCTTGAGTTGGCAAAAGATCTTGAAAATTGGTTGTCACCAGGTGAAGTGGGGACAAAAGTGAGGCATGAACTTTACCTGTATAATGACCATTTGTATACCTAACCCTGAATTATACTCCGTATCTTTAAAATAAATTTTTTTAAAGATTGCATGAATTACATAATTATGTAAGGTACAAGATTCTAGCTAGTTGATTTTTTTTTCATTTTTTTACCTTAGTTTGTTTTATTTTTCTGATAAAATGAGATAATCAGGGTTTAAATGCTTTAGAGTCATGAGATTGTACTACTGAGTCAAAAAGAAAATAAGTGTTAGATGCTTCTGTTAATTGTTAAGCATAATACAAATATAAAATGTTCTCATTAGATTTTACCAGAAAAATCAGATACTATATCCGTCATTTTACAAAATGATGATGAAAAAGTATGTAAATGCAGGTCTGATGCAGGGGAAGAAAAAAATAAATAAGTGAATAAATAAATAAAAGAAAAATAATATTTGTTGTCACCAGAACAGACAGCTTTTTAAAAAAATGTAGAAACTGTGTCCCTGTGTTCAAATAAGGCAGTGTGAAACAGACCATAGCAAGTAAAATATTTCTTGCTGTTTATGTTTTATCTTTGTGTGTGTGTGTGTGTGTGTGTGTTTTATCTTAAAATTTATGTGAAGCTAGCCTCATATAATATATATACTTATTTGCTTTACTACAAAAACAATTTTGTTTGTTTTTCAATGGTTAAATTACTTCATCAATGAAGACTCCTTTTACTGCTGCTATCCTTAGAATCTAAATTATATCTGCTTATTTTCTCAGACAGCACACTGTATCTTTTAATGCATCACAATTTGTCAATATATATCATTCAATCTTGACATTCAGTGTATAGTTTCCACAAGAGACTGTATGCCACATTAAGGTGGGAACTGTGTCTCTTTATGTCCAGCACAGCAGTTAATGACTAGTTTTTGAATGAATAAAATATAACTTTTGCCTCAAATACATTCAAGGAAAAGTAACTCAAAGAAACTGTGGCTTTAAATTTTGCCCATTTCACAACCCACACCCTCACCTCCACCCTCACCAAGAAAAATTGTTTGCTTGAAAAGCACTAGAATAGAATTTTTAGAGGGAATACAATGTTAATCATTCCCATTATTGGCCATTAATTCTATGTGCGTCTTTGAAATATATTGTAAATTCTCTAAATAAATACAATCTAGTCTGTAAAAACATTTAAGTACATTCCATAATTAGCATAAACTTGCATTAAAGATTGGATGTTAACTCTGTATGAAGGTAACTGGATGGATGCATGCCTAACTGGATAACAGACACGTGGATAAATAATAGTAATAACTGCCATGCGTTGAGCATAACATTTATTAGACATTATGCTAAGTGCCTGTCTCATCTAAAATTCAAAATAACCTACTGTGATTTTTAACTCCATTTATAACTAAGAAAACTTAGTCTTGAACTAAGCAATTTTCTGACCATGCTACTAGTAAGTGGTATAGCTAGAATTCAAACCTAGGCTCCTCTATCACCTACCCAAGAGCTTAGAGTCTTAAGCAATGCACAATGCTTGCCAGTTGGAGCCTATCCTTAAATGTGTGCTCATAGGAAAGAATAAGTTTGGAATGACTGCAGGGAAGCGTATTCAATGCCTTTCATTCCCTGTTTACTTCAATAAAAACAATAACACACAGGGAGTCACTGCAGGTCTTTTGAAGAAAAGAGATGTAACAGCTGTTCCAACAACCTGTGCAAAAAGGGAAACTGGAGAGCTGTCCCATCCCTCTGATGGAGTTCTAGCCATTGCTGTAAACTGTATGACAGGTTGCACAAAAATGAGGCTGGAAATTTGTCTTGATTGATGTACTTATAACCTACTTCTGGGAACATGAATGCAATCATATGTTCAACCATTTAATTTATGCTCAAACTCTCATAAGTCATGAAAGCAAGCTGAGAGTTTGGCATACTATCGAATAATAATGTTTTATTCTTTCAATTTGTGAAGAATTGCCTTTTTGGTTTGGTGCAATTTTATTCTTTAGAGTAATAAGAATGATGATGCCAATGAAGATGATGGTACTTAATATTTATCAAATGCCAGACACTCTGTTAAGTGCTTTAAATCCATTTTCTGGTGTAATCCTCACAATGCTTTGATATAAGTGCTATTTTCTCTCTTTTTGCTTCATTTTTTTGATTCACTCATTCATAAATTGAAAACCTGTCTTGAGCTACTTCATGCCATTCAAAAATGAGGGCAGTATCATCCCTGCCCTTTAGGAGTTTACTGCCTAGTACAAGTAAGTAGGCAAATAAGTCCACTGAGGCTAGAATTACAGTTAAGGTGGTTGAGTTACTAGCTGCAATGTTTCCTCTGTTGGTCCTAACAATGTTTTCAGCTCTGTTACTCTGCAATTCTACTGCAGACATCTAAAATCAAGACTATATCCCTTCTCTCTTTGAATGCAGTGGCACTTAATTTCTTTTGGGGGGGTTGTTTTGTTTTGTTTTTATTTTAAAGATTTAGGGTACAATTCAGGATTAAGTATGCAAATGATCACTGTACAGGTAAAGTTTGGGCCTGATTTTGGTCCCCACTTTGCCTGGTTTGAGAACCAGTACACTTATTGATGAAGTGTGCCCCCACTTCCCTGGCAGTGTCCCACTACAGTGGCACTTAATTTTTGCTGCTTTCTTCTTTCTTCATCTACCTCGCATGTCACTGCCAACTCATATTCCTCAATGACTCCTTTAATCATGTCTTCCTTTTGCCCTTGAATCTAGCTTCACCCTTCCCTTTATTTAAAAAAAAGACCAAGTTTTTTGCTTTCAAGAACTTTTATAATTTTATTAAGATTTGCCTTACTCTATTTGTGCTATAAAGGAATACCTTAGGTTGTGTAATCTACAAAGAAAAAATATTCATTTGGTTCATAATCTGCTGTCTGGAAGATTGGGCATCTGTTGAGGACCTCTAACTGTTCCACTCATGGTGGAAGGCAAAGGGGAGCTGGCATGTGCAGAGATCACATGGTGAGAGAGGAAGCAAGAAAGCGAGAGCAAAATGGGAGATGCCAACCTCTGTTTTAACTACTAGCTCTTTTGGGAACTTACAGAGTGAGAATTCACTCAACCCCTGTAGGGAAGACATTAATGTATTCATGAGAGATTCACCTCCATGAACCCAAATAGCTCCCACCAGCCCTACCTCCAAAATTGGGAATCAAATTTTAACATATTTGGAGGAGACAAACATCCAAACTATAGTAGATTTTCTCTTCCTATTCCCCAAAGTGAGCCTGCTTTTTTAGCACAATAACCTATTTACCACCAGAGGAGCACTTTGCTCACTTATACTTCCATATTGTAACATATGCGAAGATACCAATAACATCCCTATTGAGAAATTCATGGCTAAACCATCAGCTTTGAAGGCAGGACTATGTTGTGTTCTTAACTTTATCACTCTCAGTAAATCAGGTAGTGTTTTGATCAACATTTACTGAATTGAGAGTCAAACATTGTCTATTGAAATAATAAAAAGATACTGCAATTCTTAGTTAATATAATGTTTATTTGATTTATTTTTATTAAGCCCACTGTTTATTAGTATCTCACTATATTTCCATGAAAAAAAAAGCCTCACCAGTGAACAACAGCAATAATGAACAAAGGATTTCTGCTCTATTTAGGATTTATACTGAAAAGAGGATTGATTCTCCTTTTACAGTCTGTCTTTTGCTCTATAGCAATATGACCTAGTATATAGGAGAAATCAAGACTCATGATTAAAGTGGCTTTAGTGATCTTAAGAAACTCTTAAGGAAAGATGAACATTCTGGAAAGAGTTGAGGATCAGATATTTTCCTGAGCATAGAAAATTCACAGAGTGAATCCCAGAACCCCAGGGTTAAAAGGGACCTTAAAGATCCTCTTTCATAATCACTACAGATAAGAAAAGCTGGTTTTTATAGCTGATATTTAATTAACTCTTCAGTTCTAGAAGATAAAAAGTCCTTGTAGCAGCTAGGCATCTAACTCACAAGTTTCACATGGCTTCAAAAATTGTTCACTTGTGGGAATTTCTATTAAAATGTTATAAATAATGAAATCAAGCAGCATGTACCTTAGACCAGGAAAAATAAAATGTGATAATTTGATTCTTGCCTGAATTATTTTTATATTAACTTAATTTTACAAGAAACTAAATGTTTTTGTTTTCCACAAGTGTTTATGTTTGACATGGAATTTATTTTCCACAGTAATACAGCAGAGATAATTTATTCACTCAGTAGTCAATAAACGTTTGGTTTTTTTTTTTAATTCTGTGACTGCTGAACATAAAACTAGAATAAGTTAGCACTGTAATGATGAAAAACATGAATTTTATGGCTGAGCAGGCCTGGACGCTGCTGTTCATTCCTGTACTTCCTACCTGGCTAAGCCTAAGAAAGTTGCTTAATTTCTCAGGGGCTTCAGTCTTTTCATCTATAATAATAAGTGGGTGCATAAGAATACCCACTTTAAAAGGTTAATGTAAAGACTGACATAATACAGTTAAAGTATCTAACCCAAAAACACATAGGAAGCCTTCCACAAATGTTAGTTACCATTTTTATTATTGCACTGTCACAATTGAAGATATTTACAAATTATTTATAATTAATTATTTATATTTACACTTTTCCTTATGTAAAGGTGAAGAGAATTTTCTCTGCCCCCTCACACTGAAAGATTGAATCTAAGCCAACTTTGGAATGAATTGACAATAGACAGACCCATAGGAGAAAAGTATGTAAATTTACTAACATGTATGTGGATATGGAGGTCCAGCAAATGTGAGGCCCCCAAACAGCCTGATGACTGAATTTTTTACACCATCCTGAGGATACAGAAAGAATAGGGGTATGGTCTTCTCAAGAGGAAGAGAAGGAGGTATTATCACAGGTTATGGGAGAGCGAGGGATGGAAAGCATCACACAGATAAAGACTGTCTTACGCAGTAAAAATTTTCAGGTAATCTTGAAGCTACTCTCAAAAAGAATAAATGGTAACCTCTGTTAAAATATTCGCTGTCAGATTTTTAAAGTGTCAGACTTTTGGTCTCTTTGGGGGGGCCTCAGAGAAAGCCTGCTGAATGCACTGTTTAGTTCACTAATGTATTTGTATCCTCTGTGGATACAAATCTCCCCCCAAAAAACTATTTCTGTTAATGCAGCCCTTCTGAATAATCATCTCAAAATATGCCAAGGATGTATATTTTGGGGGGCATATTTCAGTTTCTGTCACTTATCATAAGTATCTTCCTAAAACAAAATTATAAAAATAGTTAAATAGCATTAATATTAGCTCATTTTATTAAATCTAATGGACAATCCCTCTTCCAATAATCTCAAGGCTTTTGGTAGCTTCCAGTTTGGAAGAAGAGGGAGAAATTTTGAATTCTCTTTTTGTGAATGTTTTAAGAGATAGTACAGGAAATACACATTTATGAGAAAATTAGGATTAGAGAAGTTAGTTTGACCTGTACATAAAATTGTATTTATCATCGTCAACCTAAAAGGAAGTGGCTGAGGCACAAAATATAATCTAAATAATTTACTTGAGCAAGGGCAGCTGCCTGGAAGATTCAGACTTAAGTAACCTTGATAAGCTCCATTTGTTGCATTTTGCTTTTGTTGCAAGCAGATTTTTAAAAGCAAAAAATGGGGGGGGGCAGGGAGTGAAGTGATACAAAGATTTTTGTCATTGGAATTTTCACTGGTTTGCAGAAATAGAGTTAATTAGTTAATTAGTGATTGGATATATACTGTTGAGCTATAGAATGTGGGATATAGTATTCAGAGCAGCATTATAAGGTTAATTCATTGCTACTGTAGCAATAGCAAGCAGTTTCAGTAGATGAATACATAGCTCAAAGGAAGAAGTAATTGTTGTTTCATTTTAATGCCTCTCTGGGCCAGATCATTTGAAAGGGCTCACATTCCCAGATGAAAGTTTGCTTTTCTTACCACGTAACTTGAAAATTAGAAGCAAAATTAATCTAACAACATTTTTTTTAAAAGCAAGCAACACTGTGAAGGAAGCTAAAATATTTTACCCTAAAATATACTCTTTTTGACATACTTTGGAGATGACTGTTAAGAGGGCGTGTAAACAGAATTAGTTTTGCAAGGCTGTTTTTTGTTTGTTTGTTTGTTTTATGGGAGAGATTTGCATCTGTAGAGGAAAAAAATGTGAAGAGTACAAGAGATGTAAAAAAAAGGACCTTTTTTCCTGAAGCCCTCTTTGTCCAGATCTAGAAAACATTAATTGAGAATGTGACATCCAACTATTCTGAGGGCCATTACCTCTGAGATTTCATCTGCATAACAAGAGCACCTTTGCTAGTCAGATTTCTCTCTTTCTTTTCCTCCTATAGGCCGTTTGCCAGGATCCAAGTCCCTATTCTTTTTTTTTTTTTGAGTTGGAGTCTCACTCTGTCACCCAGACTGGAGTGCAGCCTCAACCTGCTGGGCTCCGGCGATCCTTCCGCCTCAGCCTTCCAAGTAGCTGGAACTACAGGTGTGCGCTACCACGCCCGGCTGATTTTTTGATTTATTGTAGAGATGAGGTCTCGCCAAGTTGCCCAGGCGGGTCTCGAACCCGCAGGCTCAGGCAATCCACTTACCTCAGCATCCCAAAGGCACAGGATTGCAGGCTGAGCCACCGAGCCTGGCTAAAGTCCCTATTCTTTATCTAAGTTTAAGGTGATATAAAAGCATCAACCATCTTGCCTTTCTTTGGATTTTTTATATTTCATATGACTCCTGTGCACATGTATGCATGTAATAAAATGTATATGTCTTTTTTCCTGTTTATCTGTCTATTATTAGTGTTAAGTTGGTGAACCAGTGATGCAGGAAAAATGCAAAGAATTGCATAAAGAGTAGGTCAGAAAAAGTTTATTTAGAAAGTAGATCAGAGGAAAAGGGTAGATTCACCTCTCCAAGTTTGGAGAGAGGGTCAGATGGTTAAGGAAAGTTTGGCAGCAATGATTGAGGTTGAAAGCTTTTAAAGCTTCCCTTTTAGTTGGGGCAGGTAAGCATTCTTGGATGAGATAACGCAGGAGCTGTTGCCATGGTGATGGGATGGTGGTCTGTGTCACATTGGTCACACAGGACTAATCACAATAGACTGGTCAGCTCGGCATTTTATGACTGGAAGACAAATACTTCGAATAAAAGTAACTGTCTCTGAAAAACTGGTTTTGTTTCTTGTGTAATGAATATAAGGTGGGTTGAAGTAAGCTGCTGAAGAAGCATGACAAAGCTAACCATTGTTAAAATGGCTGCCACTCTGACTAAAGTCACTCCATTTTGGCTTTTACCCTTTCAATTAGTTTGTTTTATAGTCTTAAATGAGCAAACCCTCAGGGGAAAAATATTGAACTTCCCTACAACTGAAAGAATGAACTAGAGTCTAATAAGCCAGAGGGTAGTGCCAAATCATCAAACTCTATTTAGGAGAGGCAACTATAATGTGAATTTTTAGATATTATAAGCAATCTGAGAACATTTTTTCTTCTTAGAAAGCCTTTACTATTCCCCTATAAGCCAGTGGATTTTTTACAACCTTAAATTAAAGGTGATGCATGGGTTTGGAGATATTTTTTTTTCCTAATGTATAGTTTTGTGGTTTTTTTGAAGAGATATTAATGCTTAAGAGAAAGGGAAACCACTTTGGTAGCTTGCAGCAAAGTAGGTAAGCTCCATGAGGACAGGGAGCAGTCTGAAGAAATAGGAGGAACAAGGAGGCAAAAGATACTAAAAGCTGACCCCACTGGCAGCTGTGCATTATCCGCATACCTCTGTGAAAAAAGGAGTGACAAAATGTCAAACTGAAGGACTGTTGAAAAAGATTCTTTCCCCTCAGAGCTTAAGTCAGAGGGTTTCCATCTTTGATGATTTAGATTTAGGGCAGCAATATGAAAATACTAGGTGGGCTTTAAGTGGATACGTATCAGAAATGGCGGTAAATGTGACTGAACTATTTCTAATTCAATGCTAGCTAAAAGGGAGCTTCAGATTACTGGTTTTCAATAAACACTAGCAAATTATCTTATGTTACCAGAAGTTTCACAATTTATTTTTGTTCCTTTTCAACACTGTGTATGTTTTTCTTACTACCAAAACATTGGCTTCTCTTCTTTAATAGTGTGACCATTCATTCACATAAGTAAGCTATTTTACCCATGAAAAGAATTTTCCTTACTCCATCCCTGGTTACAGAACCCTGCTATTAAAAAGAAAAATAAAATTTTAAACTCCAATAATCATTTTCTACTTGATGGAGAATTTGTGTCTTCTGTTATTACTGAATGTTTAACCAAAATATCATGTGGTTTTACATATGGATAGAACTTTTTACAGGATTTTACCTCCTACACTTGCTTTCCATATTCAATGGAGTTTCATTTTACATATTTTGGTCTGGTCCACATATAAAGCAAGTATCAAATATGAAAAAATTACCTTTGAGAAATATTTTTAATTGTATAATAGTGTTGACATGACTGTGCATATATAATCCTACTGTTGACAAAAAAGGAAAAGGCTGATGCACAAAATATAATTTAAAGAGTTCACTTAGCCGGGCTCGGTGGCTCAGCCTGTAATCCCGCGCCTTTGGGAGGCTGAGGTGAATGGATTGCCTGAGCCTGCGGGTTCGAGACCCGCCTGGGCAGCGAGTCCTCATCTCTACAATAAATCAAAAAATCAGCCGGGCGTGGTAGCACATGACTGTACTTCCGGCTACTTGGAAGGCTGAGGCAGAAGGATCGCCAGAGCCCAGCAGGTCGAGGCTGTGGTGGCCAGGAGCGGCCACTGCACTCCAGTCTGGGCGAGAGTGAGACTCCAACTTAAAAAAAAAAAGAGTTTACTTGAGGCAAAGTGAGGACAGCTTCCCAGAAGACTCATACCCAAGTAACCTTGGACGTGAGTTTCATTTGGCCTTTGTTACAGGTGATCTCTTAAAGGCAAAAAAGAGGGGACAAGGAGTGACTGATACAGCGTTGCTTGTCAGGAAGTATCATTGTTTTACAAAAATAACATTGATTAGTGATTGGATATACATTATTAAGATATAAGGCATGGAGTATAGTGTCTGGTGAGGTATTATTAGGTTAATTCATAGCTACTGTGGCCATAGCAAGCAGTTTCAACAGGCGAATACATAGCTCAAAAGTAGAGAAGTAAGACTTGATTGCTGTCTCATTTTAATGCCTCTCTGGGCCTAATAATTTTAAAGGCTCACATTTCACAGATAAAAGTTCTTTCCTTTTTCATTGCATAATAATTTAAATAAAGATCGAAAAATATTGAATTCTAAAGAAAGGGAAGACTGAAATAAGGAAAGTATGGAAGAAGGAAAGCCTAAGTGAGATAGATTTCTGGATGTTTAAACCATTCTACTTTTAAGTTAGCAGTCTAATCCCTCTAGTGAATGTGAGATAGATGGAGAATTTTGATGTGTTCCAGCTTTGTTGCAGGGTTTACTTCATTTTATTTTCATATTAATCTTCTGTGGCCTTAACAGATATCATTCAGCTTCTTTGTTGTTGTGAGACTTAAATATCATGGTGAAGATTCATCTTCAGGATGTGGGAGATTGAAAGATAAATATCTAAAGAACTAGAGTCCTGGTCCAGTGTAAAAACAGCCAACCAGAATGCATCACAAAATAAACACTGGCTGCCATTTTGAGGATTTTGAATGGGAAAAGTCCAAGTGGATTTGTGAAGAGTTAACACCTTGAGGAACTACAGAAATGACTGATGCTTATGTAGAAATAATTTTTCAATCAAGGTATTAAGGAAAATGTAGAGTTTTAGAATTTGTATTGTATAAATCTCATCACTGGTTTTATAAAATCTTGTTATCAAAAAAAGAATGCTATAAATACATACATTAAATTCATTGCCAGCTTCCTAGTGTGGTCATCTTTGATATCACCCTGAAAATTAGGGCTGTTTTATCAGAGGCTCAACTTGTAACCGTCCTACCCACATCATATCAAACATATTAAAAGGAAAGCACAACCCACATCAACTATGCTTTCAATGTAAATAAATATTTTCATCTATTATTACTTTTGTTTTTTATTTTACAACTTTCTTTTTGTACTTTCAGTCATTTCATTTTTTTCTTTTGTTAAGCTTTTGAAATTCTCCAAGGCCCTAGGCTAGGGATAAATCCTTATGGTGGGGAGATATATTGGCCTTTCTGAAAAGAATGCCTTAGTCATTCTGGAAGTATTTATGTATTTTGTCCCCTTCACTGAATAGAAATAGCACAAGGTCTATGATCTACAAACACTAACAACACAAATGTTCCTCAAGACCCAAATAGTAAGCATAGAGGCTGAAAAAACTTTCCCTTTGCCTTATGAAGTGTCACTGAAAAATCAATGACAAAAGGCAGATGAATAAAAGAAAAGGCATACACATTTATTAGCTTGTACGTGGAGAAGAACCACAGAGTGGTTACCCTAGTCCCCTAATGGTGTAAAAAAGCTTATACGCCATATTGAGGTTATAAAAAGGATGGGGGTTCAGAGAATTACCAAAGACAGGTTATAATGGTAAATCAGGTTATATGGCAAGAAAGGTTATGGGAGGGAGAGAAGAGGAGGCCTAACTAGGTGATCTTGTTATATAGATGATAACTCACATGCATCAGCCCTCAGAGAGAATAGATGGCAAGTGTTTCTTTTCTTTTTCTTTTTTTGAGTTGGAGTCTCACGCTGGCACCCAGACTGGAGTGCAGTGGCCACTCCCGGCCACTGCAGCCTCGACCTGCTGGGCTCTGGTGATCCTTCCGCCTCAGCCTTCCAAGTAGCTGGAAATTCAGGCGCACCCTATCACGTCCAGCTAATTTTGTATTTGTTGTTAGAGATGAGGTCTCGAACCCTCGGGCTCAGGCAATCCACTCACCTCGGTCTCCTAAAGCACTGGGATTACAGGCTGAGCCACCGAGCCCGGCCAAGTGTTTCTTTCAAACATTTAAATGTGTCAGACTCTCAGTTAATCTTTCCTAGATGGGAAAAAGGAGGACCTCAGAAAAAACCTGGCTATATCCATGCAGATTTTCTCTACAGGTACAAATCTCCACACGAAAGACAGCTTTGCAAGGATATTTCTGTTTTCTGACTCTCTGAACAAGCATCTCAAAATATATTAAAGAAGTATAATTGGGGGCAAAATATTTTAATTTTCTTTAGAAGTCTTTCCATTTCATATGTTTTTATCATACAAGGAGATTCTGAACATGATGCTGCTTGATGAAACCAGACAACATAATTAAATTTTCATTATGAGGCACATACATGAAAATCTTATTTTTCTTAATACAGTTTTCTTAGCTAGGCACAGAAGATTAAAGAGAACATAGTGTGCTTCAAAAATACATGAAAATCTGCAGAGGGCCACAATGTCAGCACTCAGGTTGTTTGGATGAATTGCAAACAATTGTTTCCTGTTTTTGCACAGCCTCCATAGTGATTGGGAAATGGTGGTGTGAGATGGAGCCTTGCCTAGAGGGAGAAGAATGTAAGACACTCCCTGACAATTCTGGATGGATGTGTGCTACAGGCAACAAAATTAAGACCACGAGAGTAAGTACATTTATTTCCAATGTCTCTTTCATGTTACAAACTGTGCTGCTTGCCTTTGTGTAGTGAAAACAGCATCCAGAGAAGCTTAGAACAGAAGACTTCCCTGACAGAAAATACTCTTAACTGTGCAGAGCAGTGTCCATCCATGAATACAAAGTTAGATTGCACTTGACTTTTCTACACTGAGCAATTTATTGTTTCTGTTAGTGACTTATAAATTAAGGTTGCCCTAGCCAGAGAAGAGTAGTGAGGTAATTATTCAAATAACTCATCCAACATCCATAGTGCTCAGAATGGCGATCAAGTAAAGATCTTGCCTAATTCATCCAGATGGCTTGCTGAAAAAGTTTGCATTTAAGTGCAGCCATTTTCTAGCAGTTCCTTAAAGAAACTCTTTGGTCTTTTGGAGAACTAAAAGAGTTTTTCTATAGTTAATAATTATTCCTCGATTTCTTTGTTTAAATCAAGAGTGATCTTCAAAATATATAACAACCTTCAGAGTGAGGAAATGCAACCCTTTGAAATTAGTGCCTTGATACTGGAGAAGGGCATGAAAGGGCAACTAGCCAGACATTAAACTATAGGTACTGGATAGTTTGGGACTCCTAGAGAGGATGGGATTAAAGGAACACTCAAGATACTAAGATAGTAACTATTTATTCACTAATACAAAAGTATGTGACAATCTTACGTATCATATGTATATATACCAACTGAATATCAATCCTGATGTGTGTGTGCGTGTGTGTGTGTGTGTGTGTGTGTGTGTGTGTGTGTTAATTTATTGGGTATTTTTAAAATCGAGCTCTATCAGTTACAAATCCCAGTATACTGAACTATTATTTTTTACCAAATAGGTGACTCATACTTAAAAGAGTGTCTTTGATCTCATTCTTTGGATTTAGAATCTTTTTTTTTTTTTTTTTTTTTTGAGTTGGAGTCTCACTCTGTCACCCAGACTGGAGTGCAGTGGCACACTCCTGGCCACCGCAGCCTCGACCTGCTGGGCTCTGGTGATCCTTCTGCCTCAGCCTTCCAAGTAACTGGAACTACAGGCGCACGCTACCATGCCCAGCTAATGGATTAAGAATCGTAATTTGGGCTGGGTGCAGTGGCTCAGCCTGTAATCCCAGCACTTTGGGAGGCCAAGGCAAGAAGCTTGCCTGAGCCCAGGGGTTCAAGGCCAGCCTGGGCAACTTGGTGAGACCTCATCTCTACAATAAATCACAAAAACTAGCTGGGCATGGTAGCATGCATCTGTAGTTCCAGTTACTTGGAAGGCTAAGGTGGAAGGAACACCTGAGCACAGTAGGTTGAGGCTACAGTGCCATGCCCATGAGCGTGCCACTGCACTCCAGCCTGGGTGACAAGGGTGAGAGTCCGACTCAAAAAAAAAAAGAATCTTACCTTGCTCTTTCTTCTCAGCATCATCCTTTCAATAAATAAAATTCATTCTTGCAATTTCGTGATGTAGAAAACAACAGAAATACTACATAGTACTTTATAAAATGTGGGGACCATGGCTGTTGGTTCCTTAAAGGTTCACTGAAAAGTCAGTGGCATGAGGCAGACTGATGAATAGGAGAAAAGACACAATAATTTGCTTAACGTGTATACACAGGAAACTTCATCATGATGGCTCAACTTGCTAATGAGTTACAGAAATTTAAATACCCCCTTGAGATTATAGAAGGAATAGGGGCTTGCCTTCTCGTAAAATCACAGAAGAGGAACTCTACTGAGGGGCAACAAATGATTGGGAGAACAAATACATGGGGGAAACAGAGAATGGCTTGTAGTTCTCTTTGAATGGACCTGAGAGACAGGCCATATTTTGTAAAATGATTGAACCAGGTCTGATTATATTCCTCCTCTCCTTTCCTGTAATTGACAATTTTAACAGAGAGGGAGAAGCTTGGGAGAGATCTTGAGAAAAATGCCATCTTTTAGCATGAATTTCTCTATACCTCTTCATTCCCTGCCTGGAACTACCCTAAAAGTTTTCTATATTAAAAGCTGCGTTAGTGGCTGTGAAAGAGAAAATTTGAATTAAAATCTGAGAAGAAAAAATTCCACTTGGGCCAGTCCCATTAACCAGCTTCATCTTATTTTAGAAGGTGGCATTGTAGACGGCCTAAACCTCTGTAGATAATGTAGGCAAACAGATCTTTGATAGGAGTTGTTTTTATGGAGACAGAAATAAAACAAAGGTTAACATCTGAAGCAGTCTATAAACTGGTTTCCTTAGAGTCTTGAAAGAAGTCAGCTGAGTTGTCCAAACATTAAGACTCAAAGCTTATTTGCTTCAAGAGGAAAAAGGCAGCAGAAATCTGACAAGTTTTTCTTCCTTGTGTCACAAAAGTAAGCTTCAGCTTGTAGGTTCTGAGGAAAAAGGTAGTGGCAATTTCATTGAGTAAATCAGGAAAATGAAAGAAAATTTTGAAAACATTAGTTTGGAGATTTTTAACCAGGAAAGCATTTAGGATTCAGTCCAATTGTAGAAAATAATAAAAACTTGAAAACAATGAACAAGGAATCCAAAAGAAAATCTTTTGAAACATAATTTTCTCTCTCCAGTTCTCTATTTTTATCAAAGACAAATGATAGTAGGACCAGTTTATAAGTTTTAGTCTTACTTTATTTGGCCTGACTATTTGCATAAAGTGCAGGAAGAATAATTATTTGCCAATAGGCTCCTTTTTAAACTGGACTTGTTGGAACTTTTTTTAACGGAACCTCAGATTAGACCTTTGAAAGTCTCTCAAGTCAGCCAAGGCTTTATTTGAGCCTAAAAATACCTGTATGAATTAGGTGAATTCCTGTCTTCAAGATCTCAAAAATAACTTGGGGTTCCTGGGCCTGTCAGAGAGTGACCTTCTTTACTTACCACAGGTGAGGAGCCCTGTAAAGGAGCTGACAGAGTAAGAGGACAGCCCTTCCAAGGGGCTTTTTATTGGCTCTTTATTGATCTCAATCTCAATTCCTCAAAGCAGTCTGTTTATATCTCAAAATGTCATTGCTGTCAAAGCCTTGGTAAAATAGCCAGTGTCTCCAATCACGTCCTGTTGCAAAAGAAAACAGATGCTCATTGAATTTATATAAATAACAATATTGCCATAAATCAATATTCACAAATAGTGTCCAAATTCTGGAGAAATCATGTAAAGAGAAAGAAGTAAACTTCAAAGTTTTTCACAAGAACATACTCCACTCAACAGTTAAAAGTTTTAAATAGTTCAAGAGAAGAAAGTTTCCTTAACTCTGTAAACAAAACAAAAAAGTTCAGCAATGTTTTGAATTTTTGAAAGTCATAAAATATTATTTGTCTTCTTTTAGTTCAGTCCATGCAATTATCACCTATTTTGCTTCATATTGGGTCCACAGTAATCATGAACACACAAGCTCTCCAGGAAAAGTCTTGGAAGTTTTTTTGTTTGTTTTGTTTTTTGTTTTTTCCTAGTCCAATGGCATAACCTCCAAAGTTATAAAAAATTAGCGTTGAAGAGCACCTTTAAGAGTCCCAAAACTGGTTGTAAACCATTTTTTGGAAAGGACCAAAGTTATTAAAACAATAATTGTGGGTAACAAAAGTCCTAAATTTGGTCAAAGACATAATTGACAAGAATATTTGGTTATTTCTAAGGCATACAATAATTTAACTTAATAATCATTATTACTAAAAAAAAAAAAAACTATAAGAAAGGGATTGGCAGTAGTGGGAAACTGTCAGGGGAGGGGGTGTGATTGGCAGTTGAGGGAAACTGCTAGGGGACAGAGGGGCACACCTCATCAACAAGGGTACCTGCATAATCAACGTTTATATACCTAAACCTGAATTATACCCCACATCTTTATAATAAAATTTTTTTTAATTTAAAAAAATTTCAAAATTATTGTTACTGATAACATTTACTAAGACATCGGAATTATAGGAATGTCATATAATTTTGGAACACATATAAATATAGCCCAAAGAAAGTTAAGCAACCTTTTATATTTGACAATGGTTCCCAGGTGATTTCAACATATCAAATAAGCCAAATATGTTTCTCTTGGACTTCAGGGGCCCTGATACCTAAAATTATCAAGATCAAAAGAGACTGGATTTAGAACTTGATTTTGGTTTTGGAAAGTTTGTCAAGTATCAGAGGCTTTAAAACTTTTGATATCGCAACACAGAATCACAGGTCACTGTAAAGTCATTCACTTAGCCAAAATGACCTTTCAGAGATGTTAAACAGCAAGAACCTTACTCTTTGATAGAGGAAACTCATTCTCTTAAACAAAAGAGCTAAAAAGACAACATAGGGCCAACTGACTCTCTTTCCCCTATTTTTTCTTTTTTTTTCTACAGTTTACTTAAAAAGCAACAGAAATCTTTCATTATTCATTATCTCTTGAAATTACATGAAAATCTTTTTCAAAAGAGAAAACTACATTTTATCTTTGTAGTTTACTATTAATGTTAAAACTAATTTAAATAAAGCCTTATAAAGCCTTATTAATTTTAATTGGCTTAATCATAAAGCAAGATTTTCATAAACCTTTTATAATTTTTTATTAAAGAACAGATCAATGTTCTAAAAAAAAAAAAATCCTGCTTTCTGACACAGGGACCCAGATTCTAGCCCAGCTATGTACTTTTGATATTAAAATTTAATTTATGAAAAACCTAAACAATCCCATTTAAATTTTAGATAACTAAATCACAGATAAAATTTCCTTTATAAGATCGATCTTCGTAATCCTTTTGCAATTTTTTGAACCTTCAGTTTCATCTTAAAATTTTTACCTTAGGACAAAAATTTACTTTTTATATCTGTTTTTGTTCTATATCTATTTTGTCTCTATCTATTTTATTTTAGCCATCATTTATATCCCTTTAATTTTTAAAAAAATAAAAACTCTAGACAAAATTACTTTCCCTTTAACAAAAGCCACATTCCCATGATTTCTTATAGCTTTTTACTGAAAACACATCTTTTTAAAATACATTTTGCATGTAAAATTGCTTTTCTTATATCTAGATGTTTCAATTGTATATATCGCTTATAATTTAACACTTTTTTTTTTTTTTGAGTAGGAGTCGCACACTCAGTCGCCCATGCTGGCGTGCAGTGGCTTGCTCAGGGCCACTGCAGCCTCAACCTGCTGGGCTCAGGTGCTCCCTCTGCCTCAGCCTTCCAAGTAGCTGGAGCCACAGGTGTATACCACCATGCCCAGCTAATTTTTTGATTTACAGTAGAGACAGGTCTCACCAAGTTGCCCAGGCTGGGCTCAGGCAATCCTCTCGCCTCTGCCTCCTAAAGTGCTAGGACTTCAGGCGTGAGCCACAGCACCTGGGTTATAATTTAACTCTTAGTGACTCTTATTTTAAGTAAAAAAAAAACTAGGAAACAAGCAATTTAAATTATGTATTAAATGCAGAGTTCAGGACAAAGGACAGTGTATGAGTTTAGACTTCACTATATCTTAGCAACTTAAATCTAAAGATGTAGGTTTACAGACAACTTAAGCAAGTACAAAAGTATTACAGAAGCAAAGTTTTATATATTAAAACATCTAGCAGAAATAGTATGGAACCAGTCAGTAGACCAGTAGACTCAGACAAAATGTTGAAATTAAATTCTGAAGATATTTCTATTTTACTAATAATTTTAAAATTATCTTTACTTATCACAGATTATTAAAGTCACCTGAGTAAGAAAGCATTTGCGTTAAACTTTTTATTTTCCTGATAATATATTTGATTTAGGTGCTTATTTTTTTTCTTTAAAGCAACTAGTTTTTTAATATCTTTTGATAGTAAATCACCACATATATTTGCCACATATATAGACATACAAACCCACAGACAAAAGCAAATTTTATAGATTTATAAGGTTCACCATTTGGTTGATAAAGTTCTTCCTTCTCAGTCTAGACTATCAATTACCTGTTCATGTCCCAGGTAATCCTAAATTTGCATTTCTAGAGGGACAATTCATAGATGAAACAAGATAGGGAATTTATATTGTAAAAATTCTGAGTTAAAGATGTCAGGCTTGAGCTAGACCATCATTTGCTCAATAAGAAAAAAAAAATGGTGTAAGTAAGAGTTTAGTTAAAATCGCTAGGAAAAGCACTTTAAACAAAAGTTAACTTATGAATTTAAAACAACAACCAGATACTCTTAAAAATGAAGACTTCCTTTTAAAACTTTTTTTTTCTGTTTGTTTTTACAAAAGGGTTTAGCTAACTACATACCAGAAAGTTGTATTTTGACTTTTTAGATATTTAGCTTCACAGTAAAGCCCTGTAAGGAAGGGGTGCCAAGAAGGCACAAACTTCAGGGCCTACTTTACTTATGTAAACACACAGGGAAATAACTAATGACCACTCATTGTAAGTAACTGCAATTATCT
Organism: Cephalopachus bancanus; assembly: GCA_027257055.1. Classification (NCBI taxonomy): domain Eukaryota; kingdom Metazoa; phylum Chordata; class Mammalia; order Primates; family Tarsiidae; genus Cephalopachus; species Cephalopachus bancanus. The sequence goes on along the minus strand of JAPVLO010000071.1, from coordinate 769,642 downwards.
TTAAAAGTGCATATTTTTTATCTATTCATTATATATACCAAGGTCAAGTTCTCAACTCAATGCAAAGTGATTTCTGGGACCTCAAAAGCCAGAAAGAACTAGGCAACACAGCACAAAAGAGAGCATAGTTTTAGACCCAAAGGGAATCTGTCTGTTTACCACTATTAGGGTTCCATAAGGAAAAACAGAGATTCCTCCCAAAGGGGAGTCTGTGGTGCCATTTCTGTTTTCCGTAAGGGACCCCAGGTCTTAATTGTCTATGTCCTCCCATATGGTCATTGAGGGCAGCAAGAGAAAGGAGGGACAGACAGAGAAGCAGATGGAGAAACAGATAACATTTAGTCAACTGAAAAAAAAATCCCCTGAACAGCACATAAAAAAAGAAAAAGCATAAAGGTCTTTTAGAAATATATAGCTTGGATATTAACTTTTAATTAAGCAGACTTTTAACCATAGAACTCTAAAAAGCATCTTTCACATCTTTCATTACCAGATTTTAGACAGGATAAACATACCTGGCTTTTAAATATCATTATTATTATTTTTAACCAAAGATATCCCAAGTACTTAACCAGGATTAAAAATCACAAACACATGTGGTAAACACAAATATCAGACCAGAAAGGAGACAATTCTTAAGGCTAGCTATGACACTATTACATCTTTATTTTAGTCTAGCATTTCTATCACATCTTTAGAAAGAGAGATCTCTAAAATCTTTTTTATTTTCAATAATGCATTTAGTTCCAATAACAACTCTATTCAGAAGCCTCTTTAAAGCCCAGGTGGTAATTTTCCAGGTTTGTACCATATAAGCAAGAGGAAAGAGTACATTGGAGGCAATCCTCATGATCCCCCAAATATTCACTCTCAGAAATAGGCTGTAGATCACAGAAGACAACAAGAGCCCCATAGTGATGGGACCCTTTAAGACAAAACTTCTTTAAGGACTTGACATATTTGAAACAAAGAGTCTACTGCTTAAAATATTATGTGTCTCGCACTCCCAGTTTTTTTCAAACTGGGCCACCTGGCGTGAACTTAAAAATTTATGCCTTCTGGGTGGTGGAGCCAAAAAATGGCATCCCCCTCATGGTCACAAAGTCAAGCTCTCAAGGACATACAAACACAGACAAAAACAAAGGAAAACACATTTCTGAGAGAAAAATGAATCAAACAATATGAATATTCATACCACCAAGTATGAATTGCTTTACCAGAGTTGCTTTACCAAGACTAGTCACACAGATCCTTTTGTCCTATTAATCAAAACCTTTCAGTGGAGACAAATGGTAATCTTGAGGATCCAAAGTGCACAGAGAGAGAAAAACCAGGTGCCTAGAAGGTAAGACATTTTTACTCCTTGGTTGGCAAACCAAGTTCCTGTGTTCTCTTCAATGCAGCTTCCAGAAAAGAAGGATAGATTTTTTTCATCCCGCCAACTACACCAAACTGTAGGGTCCATGGCCATTGACTCCCTAAAGGTTCACTGAAAAATCAGTGGCATGAGGCAGATTAATTAATAGGAGAAAATTAATTAAATAGGAGAAAATTAATTGAATGTGTATACACAAGAGTCTTCGGTATGAAGACCCAACTTCTCAATAAGTTACCAAAAATTAAATACTATCTCAAGGTTTCAGAAAGAATGTGGGCTTGGATTCTGGTAAAACAGGATATGGGAATGAGAAGAAGAAGAATTCAGTTGAGGAGCAACAAATAACTGGGGAAATGAATGCATGAGGGAAACATCTCTCAGGGTGAATGAACTTGAGAGACAGGCATTACGTTGTACAATGGTTGAACCAAGTCTGATTACATTCTTCCACTCCTTTCCAACAATAGATAATTCTATCACGGAGAGGAAGAAGCTTGAGAAAGACTTTAAGGCAAAATGCCATATCTTGGGGTGAATTTCCCTGCATCCCTTCAAAAACACATTTTTTAACATATAAAATAAGTGGAGACATTTTATATGTCAAATTTAGTTGCCTGTTTTGACCACAGTAACTAAATGGCCATACCTCCCTGGTCTGTAGCCAGGAGGGATTTTAAACCACTAGCTTATTAACATGTATCTGCATGTTCCCAAGTTGCTAAATGGGGATTACTGTATTTCATTTCAATGAAACACTTACAGAAGAGAGTATTCAGAAATGAGTCTGGTTCGTGCCACTTACCCACAGAAATCATTTTAATTAGCTAGTGGAGGGTAGATGTCAAGCTTCCCTTTGGTTACATTTTACCTGAAAATGATTTTACAAATAATTTGAAGAAGTCCTCACAAATTAGTTTAAGCTACTCTGAATTATGGCCGGTATAATTAGAATCCAGTCACCTTTGTTTTAAATAAATTGCTGATATTTTTTCTGTCAAAACTCTATTCTCTATTCCAATTGATAACTAATTTCCCTTTATCGAAGGTAAGCCTTGCTCTCATGGTATCTCTAGACCCAAGTTTAGTTTAAAAAAAAGTCTCAAGTCACGATTTAAATATATAAAACTCCAAGAATACTAAGAGACTCTTTGAAACATAGAACATAAACTCAAATAAACAAGAAAAAAAACCAGAAAATTTTAAGACTACTTTTTTGTGACCTATGCAACTTTCTTCTATTTGATGTCTGTAGAGTGTATTTTAAAACCATCAGGCATATAGTAAATGCACCCTAGACATTTTCCAGCATCACAGGAGTATTGTCATATCTGATCACAGTAACAGAGATTGGAGCACTACTGCCCTGGGTGGGCTGAGTTCAGCCCAGACAGTTGAATGTACAAGAGAAATAAATAGCTATTGCAGTTGAGTAGAAAGCAGCAAATTTACCTGTTCTGACATGTGTATCCATTTAAATACAAAAGGTACCCTTTAAGTCCAGATGTTGCATATAGAAGTCATTCATTCTGTGTATGTAGCATATCAACACCAGTCCTTAGATCATATGCTCTGAAAATAGGTTTTATATTAATTTTTTTCTTGTATGCTCTAGGTGCTTTTCCCTATCAGAGCACAAATATGCCTACACTCTTCAAATATTGACTCTAACAATTTAACTTTTAAAATCATTTAATTCTCAGGTGTACTTTAATTATCATGAGTTATATGTTTTCATTGTTCTGCTCTTATCAAAGAGGTAAGAAAAATAAAGAATACCACCTCTTTTGTTCTTTTTTGTGTAAACTTGATTCAGAAAGAGTGCTCTTAAAAAGAAGTATGAAAGAAAGAAAAGAAAAAGCTGAAGAAACATACCTAAATTGTTAATGACAACTGAGATTTTTCTTCATACTGTTATTTTAAAAAGCAACTCCAATATAAAAGTAACTGCAGGAAAGCTTCCTAGGACTTCATTTTATTTCCATGTAAAAGCTTTTATCCCAAACCTTCCAACTTTGCAGTTTACTTCCAAAATAGTAATCCGAGGACAAAATTCTCAGAAGTCTTTGAAATGTATACAAACAAACAATACTTCAAAGTGTTATCTAATTTAAAATTTTACGGTGTTCATTTTTCAAGTATGGAAAGTAGAAATTCAGTATTTCATCTAAACTACTAGACACTCCAGAATGTAGATTAGATTGCCTAGGTAACAGGTCACACTCTAAGGGAAAACTTTGGGATCTTGGTGACAATATTATCCACAGAAGGAAATAGAAAAAAATCGATGAAATTAGGCAAAGCCTTTTCTCTCAGAAGATTTGGAAGAATAAATCTTTTTTTTTTTTTTTTTGAGTTGGAGTCTCACTCTGTTGCCCAGACTGGAGTACAGTGCCACGCTCCCGGCCACCGCAGCCTCGACCTGCTGGGCTCCAGTGATCCTTCTGCCTTGGCCTTCCAAGTAGCCAGAACTACAAGCGTGCACTACCATGCCTGGCTAATTTTTTATTTATTGTAGAGACAAGGTCTCGCCAAAGTTGCCCAGGTGGGTCTCGAACCCATGGGCTCTGGCAATCCACTTGCCTCGGCCTCCCAAAGTGCTGGGATTACAGGCTGAGTCACTGAACTCGACCAAAAGAATAAATCTTAAGAGAAAGATTCCTGGATTCTATAGCTACCCTATAGAAAAGAAGTAGGTCCCTTGGATGTTTTTAAAGATCCAGCCTTGAGTGGAATAAATCTGCTAGCACACACCCTCCTGGAGAGAAGTTTGCTACATCTGGTGAAGTTTCATGGCCCAATTTTAACCCTGTCTCTTCTTGAGCATTGCTTAAATTATTTTATTAAATTGCTTTGTTGGTAGTTGGTAGCAGGACAAATCCAAATCACTCTAACTATTGACTAGAATTTTTTTTCTTGTGGTTTTAGATACCTTTTCATTTATTTCTTCTATTTAAATGAATATATCAAATACACAAGTTTGAAAGTTATGGAGGCTATATCCCATGTATTCAGGAACACATCTATAGCTTGTATATTCAGGAACAATGACTTAATTTGGAAAGACAGACTTCCCCTTGAAGAAAATGAGTTATTTGGTAATGTTATAATGAATTCCAGCTAGAAACTGAACATCAATTGTTTGCGGGCTGGCAGAGGAAGAGGATGAAGTGAAAAAAAAACTAAAGTCACTGGAAAAGAAAAATTGACAGGTTAAAACAGCAGAACATAATCTGGTGTAATACCTTGGGAAGTATCAAAGAGTACTGAATGTGCTGCATTCCAATATTTGAATATCTTAGACTAGTGAGAAAATCAACAGTTAGTGTACAATATAAAGTCAAGTTTCATTCCCTAGAAGAGGAAGTTAGTAGACCTCAGATTACATAACTAACCACGGTACCCATCTTATTAAATCATTGTTTTATGTAACTGCCCAACACAAATCTACCACAATCTTTTGTCTACCCTTTCCTGAGCCACTCCTTCTGATGATGCCTCTGATTTTAAACAACTCCATTCATTCTAATCACCCCATTGTTTTTGTATTACTGAAAGGGCAAAGTACCTGCTTTGACAGTGCTTCTGCACTCAAATTCACCATGTCTGAAACTTTCTAAGAGCCTATGACTTTACAATCCTGGCCTCCAATCCATTTTGCATGACTTTTAAAAAGAGAGAAAAAAGGAAAGAGAAACAGATCTAAAGAAATAATAGCAAGGGTTGTCCAGAAGGGTAAAGAATTAGAAAATAAAGAAAAGACTTTAAAAGACATTGTAAGTAACGAGAGACTTAAAAGGAAGAATAAATCAATTTATATGATCACAAATGCCCTTGGGTTCAAGCAAATTCAATCATTTCTTTAGCCAATAAATATATTCAAGCTTTTACTATCTAAATTTAGTATATTAAGGTCTTGGGGATGTGATGGTAGATATGAAAGACTTCCATGGAAGTAATGCTGGGGATGGTAATACAGAGAAAGAGGAAAGAGTTTAAATTTTGTTTTGTAAATGTCACTTTCTGCCTCCTTGAGGTAAAAAAAAAGAAAACATTATAAACAAAAGATGATGAAGTCCACTGGAATGTAGAAAACCAGTTTGGAAGGATCTATTCTTTAGAAAAAGAGGATAAGAAAATAAATGTGTGGCAATTTCTCATATATTTTACCCCTGGCCCAACCAACTTTCAAATGCAAATTTTTATTATTCTTCCTGCCCAATTCTGAAAACTTTAAATGGACCTCTAACCCTGGACTCAGAATATTCAACTTCTAAAATAATAAAAAATTAAGAGATGATAGAGAAAAATACCTGGTTTCCTATAACTTTAGAATATAGATTTCAACTCTATTAGAATCATTACTTATTATTCAAACCAGCAGTACTCTGTGCATGCTTCCTTTTGAATATCTGAGTCTTTAAGACCATATTCAAATGAATGAGAAAACATATATTGTTACAGAAATCTACTCTTGGTTGCCCTCAAACACTGAGACATTGAGAGGAACAATTTTTCAGCTTGCAAAGATCTCCTATGCTTCTACACAGATGTGGTCTAACCTTGGCCCATGCCATCCCTCCACATCTTACAACAAATTAACTTGACAAAACCCTGGAATGACATATTTAGTTCAAATTCTCATCAGATAGATACAAGACCGATTACATCATTTGCAAGGCCCAGTACAAAAGAAAAATGCAGAGCCCTTGTTCAAAAAATATTAACAATTTTAAGAAAACAACAGAAGAGTATTAAGCCAAGCATGGAGTGCTTTCCAGGTTACGGCCTTGTGCAACTACATATTTCACATACCCATCAAGCCACTCCCAGATAGACATTGCTTCAAGAGTCTTTCTCCTCAGTTGTGACAAAAATTAATTTAATGCATTGGCAAAAATATGGTGGCCTATCAATATGATCTGATCACTATTTGAAAAAACACTACTGCTCTAAACTGTAAGATTTTTTTACTTTGGATCACCTGAAAGAAGCAACATCCTAGAAATTCAAGGTGTCTTCATTTCCTGCTTAATTACATTTCTTTGTGCCTTCACTTTGAACTTCTATTCCTAAAATATCTTTCTTTCTTTGGTTTCAGATTCACCCAAGAACCTAACAGAAGCATTTGTGATAGTAAAGAAAAGCAACCCTGTGGAAAATACATTTTGAAAATTTAAAACATCTTACACATTTACAAGCCAAATGGATTTCTTATTTGCACTTTTACTGGTTACCAGATAATCACAGTGCATTTACTGTGTGTAATGAGATATCCTACAGTGAGAAGACTCAGAGATTTTGGCAACACCATGGAAAGTGGGTTTTAAAAAAGGGTTTTCTCAGTGGAATTTTTGGGATCATGAAGAACGATCAACTATCTTCTAATTTGAATCTATAGTTACTTTGTACCATTTGAAATATATGTATATATATAATATTTTGAAATATTATATATTCTCTTCAAGAAATGAACAGTACCACAGTTTGAGATGGCTGGTGTACCCCTTTGAGTTTTGGATGTTTTGTCTGTTTTGTTTGTTTGTAATTTCTTTTTTTTCTATCGGCAAGGAAGATATGTGCCCTTTTGAAAATTCAAGATGGTACTGACACTGAAAAGCCAGCTAGAGGTGGACTCCTGGAATTCGAGGCATCATAATAATATTGAATCAAGAGCTTCTGTTTCTACCGGATGGCCCAAGGAAGCACATCGTCCTGTTTTATTGCTTTCTACCCTGTGAAATATTAGCATGCAAGCTTGGCTTACATAACCATATGTTATATTCAATTGATATGTAATAACCGTTCTAACCTCTTCCAGGAAACTATTTTTAGAACTACTAGCTTTTCCACATATAACAAAATGAGGATTCTTGAGGGAGCTACTCCACCATACTATTAAGACTCTGGCAGAGTTATGGTAGGATATGGATCCCTGCATTAGTAAGTCCTGTAAATACAATGTCTTAAGGCTTTGTATAGCTGTCCTAGACTGCAGAAATGTCCTCTAATTAAATCCAAAGTCTGGCATCATTGACTACATAGTGCTGTAGCAACAAGTCTTATCATGGCACCTCTTTCTATGTTTGATTTGCTTTTTCCAAGAGTATTCAGATCTCCTCTGGTGAGATAGGAAGGCTACGAAAGCAATTAGATTTCAGAATGATCTACGTGACCAAATGTTGGACAGCCCTATTAAAGTGGTAAATAACTTCTTTCTAAACCTACTTGTCCTCTTTATTTGCCATTTATTTTTACTAAATCACCTTTAACTAAATCTAGAAAACACCCTGCTCAGAGACTCACAGAAGTCCATCAGAACTTCTTGTATGAGGGCTTTGCTTCCATCACAGCTATTTCCAATACACTGAAAACCAGAAATTCACTGCCGAAACTGCAGTGTCCTCAGTCAGCAAGATGAAATGTGAAATTCCATTATTGGACTTTCATAGTGGTCACTGGGATGATACATATGGGGCAGACCACCTCCACAAAAAGTATTGATTTCTCTTTGTGAGAGTTACTCTGATAATGCTTATTAAAAGGAAATATGTACTTAAGTTCTAGTTTTTCTGGGATACCATAATAGTACTTTACATTCCAATCACTTACCTTATCATCTTGCAAGTGTATCTGGTTTTTTTTTCTGCAAAACCTATTCTCTAGAATGCATATTGTTAGGGCCTCTTATAAGAGCAGTAGCACACTGAGTCCTATAGTCTAGACTTTTTAATTTAAATCTCAGGTAAAATCCAAAGGCTCCTTCATCTCTACCAAGATAGCCTGAAGTCTGACTGAACATGTAAACACTCTAACTAGATAAATTGATTTTGTACCTAAAAGGCCTGTAAAAGCATCCAGAGATAGGAGTAGAATCCTGACTGCAAATCTAGCCTTCCCAAATGATTTCACAAAGATTTGCCTGAAAGCAGCATAAAATTCATACCAGCAAATCAAAATTATTTTGAATTTATGGTTCAGATGCATATACCAAGTAAAATATTAGAAATTGCCTTTTATCTGTAAACTTTAGGATAAAAACTGAAACCATCAACCCAAATAACCATCTAGAATGGTGCATCCTAAAATGCAGAGGAAAAAAAACTTCTATATATCAAATATATTGGAGAAATTTTTTAAACAAAATAAAATAGAAATACTGAGGGAATTGTTAGTGCCTTTAATCCACCAAAAGACATTGTGTATCTTCAAGAAAGACGAGAACCAGGGAAGTTGAGTAGTAAACCTCTACAATCCAAGCGTATTGGGTGGTCACTTGGCTAGTGGAGAGTGCCTGCTGTGCATAATGGGAAAGTATAAGAAATTATTTTTATGTGACGATATAATCACTGCATTGTCATATTTTCAATTTTTCAGAAGTAGAAGAAATCTCTATTTTTACATAAAAATTCCTAACATGCCTAAATTGAGATGAATTAATTGTATTTAAAAATATTGCAAGTATTATGATTGCCCCAGATTCTCTGAAAATGTGGACTATACTATGAGACTGGTGTTCTCTGGGATACTTTTTCAAAAGCATTGATCCTAAATGAAAATCTGATGAGAAGACAGAAGGCTTTTATAAGGCTCTCTTATGAGGCTCACACATGCAGACACTTCTCATAACTTACAATATGTGGTGTTCACGGCTGTAACCAGAGCCTTTAAGTCAATGAAAGCGATAGACTAGAGGTCCACAGCTGTTAGTTCATTTCCCATTGGTCAATTCATGCAATAGCCTCCCTTGAAAGAACCTGGAGAAAAAAACAGGGAAAAAGATCACATCAGAATCAGGCAACCATCCAATAAGACAGTGCAAATATTTGTAAATGTCATCAAATTCAATTTGGACTTATCCAAATCCCTTACACAAATGTATGAACCATCAAATTGTGTTTAAACTTAACTTACTCTAGTTTGGAGAATTCAGTAGTTACCATCTGCCTATTGAATCTGAACATTTATGGTGTAAAAACTTATATCACGTATTTTTGGTGATAAAAAGCTCAGTGTACTATGACTAATATTGATTTTGAGCTTGTGCATCCAGTATGATGAATAATGTTACAACACAATTAGAGTAAATGCAGAGTTTCATCCAGAGCCCTTCTCTTGGTAAAAGGGAAAATATGGCTTATTTCATAAGATCAAGATTTTTCAAGTAGGGTAAAGCTTATTCGTTGACATTTTTTGGGTGATTAGATTTATCTATTAATGGTCTTGGCAAACACATTGAGAAATTGACTACTTGACTTTTTTTCATTATAAAATGATGAAGAATGTTTTCATGAACACACAATTCACCATCTTTTTTTTTTAACAAATTCAGTATAACTTTCACAAAGCAATATAGAGGTTTTATAGTGCAGTATATTATGCCACCTTGCCATTGCCACTGATACAGTAAGTTATGAGGGCATAAAAATTGTTTATACGAGGAAATCCACCACATTTCTCACCTGCATGGGGTATGCGCTGCTTCCCAGAAGGTGAAATATTATGTCATAATATGACTTTTTCTTTTAATTAAGCATGGCAGCCCCATTCCAAAAGCTATTAGAGTTTGCTTGACAAAGAAGTGTGTCATGTCTCTTCGTGAGCTGTCTGCCTTCTAAGTAAAAGATTAGGTGTTTAGTGAATTGTAGGACTAGATCTAGTTTATAAATACAAGAAAACATGATAAATGGCACTACTTAGGGCTGTGAGAACTGAGGACTAGTAGCAACAGCAATAGAACCTAATTTCCTGGTACCCACAGGCATAATACAAAAGTGTTGAAACAGAATCATGTTCACACTTCAAAGTAAATTAAAGAGGAGACCATTAATTATATACACTCCTACCATAAGTCCCCTATTAAAGATTTAGAGATTTGAGGTAGAATAGACCAGAATATTTTTTTTTCCTCGTAAAAGAGTTCAGGGGCATATCATTGGATGTCATAACATGCTCACAAAATTGTTCCATGAGTGGCTCTCATTTATTAATTTTATTTACCTAGGTATTTTTTCTCATTTTCAAAATATATCAAGCTCTCACCTATTCTGATAACTAGTTACATTATTAAAAGGTGATAACCAATTACCATATATGAAAGCCAGAACCCCAACCATAACTGACTATATTTACAGACCAGACAACGTTTATCCAACCCTGATTCCTACCTGCTTAGAGAAGCTACAACCCATAAGTAGATTTACATGTATGCCATGAGGAAAACCTAAAGCCAGATTTTCCACAAGACAGTGTTTTACAACCATTAGGCATGGCACATGGATATGTGGCCATACATCATGGAGTGGGTTGGAAGTAGCTTCTTACTATATGAAATATGCAAATAAAATTTTTAAAGGAAGTATAATTGGTTCAAGAATAGTTCTCAAACAGGGCATAAACAGCACATAAGCCTACGGGAGATAGCCAAATAACACAACTTAGTTAAGCAGAGCCACTTGAGGTGCCCTAAGCATGTCATGATGACTCTGGAAACCCTGGCACACTGCAGGACCAGAATTTGGTTTTAGCTGGTTGTTGCCATACAGGATTAAGGAGCCAGTGTGCCCAGATTTTTCTGATTGTTTTAGGAATATTCAGAAATTCAAGTATTTTTCCTCTGCTCTTACACCACGCAACAGACAACACACAAGATTTCAGTGACCAAATGTAGGTTTTATTCCCCTACACACCAAACAACCAAGCAATTCTGCAGCAGACACCCAAAGTCCCAGGTTGTTTTTACCTAAACTTTTGACCGAACGGCTATAAATCGGGGATCCCACGACCCTCTCCTTGGTTTCAGTTAATTTTCTAGAGTGGCTGATGGAACTCAGGGTAACACCTACATTCACTTTTTTATTACAAAAGATATTACAGAATGTACAGATAAAGAGATGCATAGCATGAGGTATAGGAAGGGGTGTGGGGTCTCCGTTCCCTTTCTGTGCTCCCTACCCTTCAGAAACCTTCATGTATTCGGCTATCCAAAACCTCTCAGCTCTTGGAATCCTGTCCTTTTGGGTTTTTATGGAGGCTTCATTACACAGGCATGATTGAATAAACCTTTGGCCATCAGTGATCAACTCAGCCTTTAGCTCCGCTTCCCTTCTCAGAGGTTGGGGGTGGAGCTTAAAGTTCCAGCTCTCTACTCCTGCCTTCGTCTTTCAGAAGATCAGCCCTCATCCTGAAACTAGCCATAGGTCAACTCATCGGCATACAAAAATACATCACATTGGAAATTGTAAGGATGTTAGGAGTTGTATGCCAGGAAACAGAGTCAAAGACCAAAACTATATTTCACAATATGACAGTATGCAATGCATTGAAATTTTGTCTAAAAAATGTGACTAAAGACTCTATTCTGTCTGTCAGATACCAGTTTGCAAATCTGGCCTAAAATTACATTATTCTCGTGTATTTGCATTCTCATGTGCTTCCTCTGGTGATAGAAAAAGTGATGCAAGTAGCCTATGCCACTGAGAATACTACGATACATACAGCAACAGTAATCAGCCATCCTCTATTGGGTATATGTCAAGGTTGCAGAAAGGGGTCAACTACTGTACTTGAATGGAGTAAATTGATTCAGTTTCCATAGGCTCCAACTATGAGGTAACTAAGCTAGTGTGGGAGCAAAATCTGGAGTTCAAATGGAAGCAGTACAGAGTTGACAGATCCTACCAGCTAGTGCCAGATTTAAGTATTGGCTGCCCAATAAAAATCACCTGCCTCTTGGCTTCTAGGCATACAATCTCTCACACATAACATCATTTTGTGGCTCATTCCCTCTAATGAAGGCTGCTGTTTACATTCATACCTGGACTCCATGTAAGTTCTTTTTTTTTTTTGAGTTGGAGTCTCACTGTTGCCCAGTCTGGAATGCAGTGGCATGCTCATCAACCTGCTGGGCTCAGGCAACCCTTCTACCTCAGTCTCCCAAGTAGCCGAAACTACAGGTGCGCACTAATGCACCCAGCTAATTTTTTGATATTTTGTAGAGACGAGATCTCACCAAGTTGCCCAGGCTGGTCTCGAACCCCAGCGCTCAAGCAATCCTCTTGCCTCGGCCTCCCAAAATCCATGTGAGTTCTTAATGTATTTTGTCCCCTATGTAGATCCTTCTATGACCAGACTGAAAAGCTCCCAAGGTTTTTCATCCCGCTCACTCCTACCACTCATTTCACCACCATTACATTTTCTCTTCTTTTCTTCCCTTCACATCTTAGGCCTAATAGGCACTGTGTATATTGAAAAGAACCTAGATTTGTAAATCAAAAGAAACTCTTTTTGAACAACCCAGAAAATCTTGCAACTTCTCTCCCTGAGTTTTCATGTCTGTAAAATAGAGATTGTTGTGCAAAATTTCAAGGTTATAGGAGGACCAGGAAAATAGTGAAAGTGGAAATACTTTTAAACATAAAGCAGTAGATATGTAGTTATTATTCTTGGATTTCTATTACTGTACTATTCTCAGATTATTGTTACAATGGTGTCACCTAGAAGTGCCCTGTGTCAGCACCTGCCCTATTCAAGGCAAACAAACTTAGAAAAAAACAGTCAAAATGTTATTTCATACTCTTTTTCTGGAAAGCTTGAAGACCAGACAGACTCTTGCTCAACTTTGTAGATTTCTCCAACTGCTAGCCAGTGTTTTGAAGCCACTGGAAAATGTCAATATAATAAACACTTGAATGATGTCATTGACATAAGCAAGTAATTGCATGTTGGAGAAGACACCCTGCTGGTGACCTGAGCTACCTGGTGTGTAAGAACATGATCAGTAAGTACATACAGTGTCATGGTCAGGTCACTCTTTCCCCACTCCCAGCTCTTTTGTCATTCAAGCTGATTGTCTAAGCCGATTGGCATGTAAGCTTGTGTTTCTGCAGAGTGACCTTTCATACCCTCTCTTACACACACCTCATTGGTAAAGACTGCTTTTATTCATTCATTTACTCATTCATTTGATAAACAGTTGTCTGTTGAGTTCTTACTATGTGTCAGGCACAGTACTAGATACTGGGGATGAGTTTAGATCTTACATTGTTCTGGGGAAACAAACAAAAATAAAAGTGAGCCGGGCTCGGTGGCTCAGCCTGTAATCCTGAGCCTTTGGGAGGCTGAGGTGAGTGGATTGCCTGAGACCAAGGGTTCGAGACCCGCCCGGGCAGCGAGACCTCATCTCTACAATAAATCAAAAAATCAGCCGGGCGTGGTAGCGCATGCCTGTAATTCCGGCTACTTGGAAGGCTGAGGCGGAAAGATCGCCGGAGTCCAGCAGGTCCAAGCTGCGGTGGCCGGGAGCAGCCACTGCACTCCAGTCTGGGCGACAGTGTGAGACTCCAACTCAAAAAAAAAAAAAAGTGAACAAATAATTACAAATCACAATCAAAGAAATTCACAAGGAGTCAAGGAAGTAAATAATGGGAGGGAAATGCTAACTTTAGGTATGATGGTCAGGAAACATCCACTACTGGAAGTGGCATTTAGACTGAGCACTAGAGGACAGCAAGAAACAGCCAGTCGAAGAACTGGGAGGGAGTGGAAGTGAGACAGGGTGAGGGAATGTTGTAGGTAGACAGATTAGAATGTCCAAGGGCCTAGCCAAGGGAGATACCAATGTGTTTGCAAAACTTAGAGAAAGTTTCGGTTTGATGCCAAAGCAGAGTAATTGAGAGCAAAGTGGTATGAGATTGAAGAAATAACTTGAAATCAGATTATGGGGACATGTAGGGTATGATAAAGAGTTTGAGTTTTATCTGAATTGTAGCAGGAAACCATGAAAAAAAGAATTTTAAGCAGAAAGTGGTACAATCTGATTTATAGCAGATACCATTTTTTGTTCCCATATACATGCAGGACAAACCAGATGTGTCAGGGAATTAGGAGAGCAACCATTGACAGGTGAGATTGAGTATGACTTCCCCATCTTCTTTCCTCTCAGATGGGTGACTGTGATATGTTCCACACCAGGGCTACCCAGTAGAACTTTCTGCAGTATAAAAATATTCTATATATGAGTTGTCTAATATGGTAGCCAGACAGCATGTGAGACTATTGAGCACCGAAACTGTAGCAACTGCAATGTAGGAACTGATTTTTACTTTCATTTAATTTTAAATTTTTAATTAACTTAAAATTAAATTGAGAAGCCGCATGCAGCCAATGGCTATTATATAAGACAGTATTGTTCTCTTCAGTCTTTAAGCAGTCCCGAGTAGGACTGAGCCCCAGTTGCCCAAAGCCATATCCTGTTCATAAACACACACTTTATTGACTTCCTTTTATTTCCTGTCTTATCTTTAAACTTCCTTACCAGTGCTTCCTGGCTAGTCTCTCAAATAAACTACTTGCATTGAAATCTTTGTCTCAAGGACTCACAATGGAGAGACCCACCTAAGGCAATGTTTTTAGATGACCATTCAGTTTCCAAGATAGAGAGGAGATTTAAAAACACCCAAATGGAACTGAGGGGACAAGTGCGGATGTTTTTCGTATTTAGTAACATACATGGAACAGAGTGAATAGTTCTGTTCCTTCCATGGAAAAGCTGATGACTTAGATTTAGGTCTCAGCTACATCACTCAATTACCATTCAATGAACCAAATTATCCAAGGTTATCTTGACAAAACAAGTATATGATTATGCTGAGTCTCTTAGAGATAAGTCATAGAAAGTTTTAGTTGCATCTGATCAGTCTATTCCAATAAGACAGAGTCTCACCATCAGTGAACAAAGTTCTATTTGAATTATTAATGAAAAGGTTTCAAATCTATCTCTTTATTCTAATATCTTTTTTCTACCAAATGATAAAGTAAGCATGGCATCCTAGTAAGTGTTTGGGTTAAAAGAGCCCTGATTTTTAGTCCTACATTAGGGAGATATAAATTTCTTGAATTGATTCTTAGAATTGACATTCTGTGCAAATGACAGCAATTGTGAAATATGGTGAGCTAGCTAAATAACCAGTTTGGAATTTTTTAAATCATAGGCAAAAGATTTAGCAAAGGCAAATAATCAGGAAAGACTATATATGAGGGACGACCCAAAGAAAAACTGGAATTACTTTTTGGAAGGCGGGCGCCTTGTAGTACAGTCTTCCCCTGTTGGGTCAGTGTTCTAGGAACCCATCGACATCGGGTACCAGCTAACGTTCTGAGAGGTTGCATTCAGATTCAGTGAATTTTTTTTGGTGATTCAACATGTTTGCCCATTTCACGATGGGTTATTTACAAGCACACATGCCCACACCACGCTGAATGTTCAGCAGTTTTTGACCAAAAATGGTATGACTCCCGTGCCCACTCTCCCTAGACATCCCATCTCTCCCTGAGTGACTTTTTCTTTGTTTCCCCAATGAAAAAAAAAGTTCTCAAAAGGAAATGTTTGGTCAATGTGAAAAAGAAACAAAAAATAACAGAAACACTAAAAAGCATTGAAATTGATGAGTTCAACAACTGTTTTGAGTAATGGAAAAAGCGTCTGGGCAACTTGGTGAGACCTCCTCTACAATAAATAAAAAAACTACCAGGGCGTGGTAGCGCGCGCCTGTAGTTCCAGCTACTTGGAAGGCTGAGGCAGAAGGATCACTGGAGTCCAGCAGGTTGAGGCTGCGGTGACCGGGAGCGGCCACTGCACTCCAGTCTGGGCGACAGAGTGAGACCCTAACTCAAAAATAAAAAAATAATAAAATAAAAAAATTTTTTTAAAAAGCATCTTGATAGTTGTGTTGAATCAAATGAAGAATACTTTGGAGGTAACTGAAGTTTGAACATGTAAGAATAAATACACAATTTTTATAAGTAAACTCCAGTTTTTGGGGGTGCTCCCTTGTATAAGAGGGACAGAAACTCTAATACAATTAGGAAGGTTAAATTCCCCCAGTGACTAATGGCTTTCCAGAAATGATAAGAGCAACCTAAAAAGCTTTTTGTAGCTATGTTTAAAAAAAGAAAAAGAAAAGAAGGGACAAACCTACTGCTTGTATCCAATAATCCAAGAATGTGTATAGGTGATACAGAATTCAGATTTTTCTCAAGCAACCATGTTGTTTCTCTTCTGTGTCAATAAAAATTTTTTTCAGGCTAAAATGCCTGAAAGGAATATTGTTAAGAGAGAAATAAACCCAAGATAGGAAAAGAGATTTGTAAGACAGCATCTTGCTCTGCCCAATGATTGAATTACCCAGTGTGCAGTGATGAGGAGAGTGCCGATTTGTGCCATTTATTGATTCTGTGGTGTAAATCCTCTCACTCTAGCTGATTTTAAGATACCAGTGTGGAGTTAGGAAGACATACACACATTGGTTCTCATAAACTAGAGAAAACCAGGTCCAGCTTATCACTCCCTCATGAGAAAAATTACATTTCTAATACCAAGAGAGGGGGAAAAAAGGTTATCTAAAATTTGCCAACCAGGCACAGTAACTCAAGCCTATAATCTCAACACTTTGGGAGGCCGAGGAGAGAGGATTGCGTGAGCCCACAGGTTCGAGACTAGCCTGGGCAACACGGTGAGACCTTGTCTCTACAATAAATCAAAAAATTAGCCTGACATGGTAGCGCGCACCTGTGGTTCCGGCTACTTGGAAGGCTGAGGTGGAAGAATTCCCTGAGTCCAGCGAGTGAAGGCTGAAGTGGCCAGGGTCATGTCACTGCACTCCAGCCTGGGAGACACAGTGAGACTCCAACTCCAAAAAATAAAAAATAAATTGCCACCCCAGTGCTAGGGAATTTTGAGGGATCTGGAAGAGGTTCCAGGAGTTAGAACCGGTTAAGTATAGTTACAATTGTTGCAAAGAGGAAGTGGATTCTGAAAACTGTAGACTAGTGACCCTGAGGTCAACTCAGGGTAAGATTCTATAGTAAATTATTATGGGAAGTTGTGTTCATGATTAGGGAAACAGTAATCACCAGGGGAAAACTTTGATTCACTGAGAAAAAGTCATGCCAGACACCTTTTTCATTGGCATCCTTGTTTATCTAATCTGAAGGAATTTTTTTTTTTAATGATGGGCATAGCATGTCTAGAATTTAGCAAAGTTGGAGTCTAGATTAGGGATTGGCAATGTGGCTCTTACACTAAATCTGGTCTGCTGCCTGTTTTTTTAAATAAAGTTTTATGGTAACATAGACATTTATTCACATACTGGTTTATAGCTGCTTTTGCACTACAATAGCAACAGTTGAATGGCAGAGACCTTAAGGCTCTGAAAACCTAAAATATTTGCTATCTGGTCATTACAAATAAAGTTTTCTGACAGTTGGTCTATTATGGAGAATAGTAAAAAGTTGTGTGAGCTCATAGCCATAATGAGTAGCCATATTTAAATGCTTCTAATTCATGGTTTAATTGTATCTTGGAAAAAGATTTCTAATAGCAGAATTCTGGGTTCTGTCCTGATCGTATCTTGTGCAATGTTTTATAATCAACCACATGAAGGAGGTTATTTATGTGGCATGTAGACCAATTTTGCGGATGATCTACGGTCAAAGTGATCATTGACTATCTTGCATGGTTGAAGCAAGTTCAAGGAAATCAGAGAGGCAGAAAGAGCAACTGTGATGATTGGAAACAGTTTAAGAATATGATGCTTGGATTAATGAAAAGAATAAGCAGATCAAGAGTGAGAGCTCCATTTGAATATTTAAAGGTTTATCATTTGGAAGAAGAACTAAATTAGTTTTTAAACAATGCATGGAATTCATAGCTAAACATATTTCAGTTTGATAGAAGAACAAACTACCCAACAGACTTCCTTCAGCAGGTAGGGAGTTTCTTGTTACTGACAGTGTTCAAACACAGACCAGAAGAACAACTAGGAATGTTGTAGAAGGATGCATGCCTAAGCAATCTTTCCTTTTCCAGAATTTATGACTCTCTGAGTCTATTTATTTATCTGTATAACAAAAATGAAATTAGATATTCTCTCTAATGTCAGACATAAAGATGTCGCTTAACTGCCCTAAAAGCATTGCTCACAAGCAATGCTTTTTAAAAAAATCAATTTTAATGGCATCTGTTTGTTCAAACTAAGTAAGTCATACTTGATACAAGCAGTTCTATCTATAATTATTCAGTTACATCAATTATGGGAATAATAGAAAGGACTTGGAGTAATAGAAGTTTTATAATAAACCAACAGCTCTTTGTTAATGGAGACTCGCAAAAAGTTTTCTAAGGTGTTCAATCAGACATAACTCTAACTGAAAGGATAGGATGAGCCTGTCAAAAGTTGGATAACAGGGAAGCAGACCAAAAACAAAAGATCAAAAATAAAATAGGCTAAATTATAACTGTTGAAGGCATGAATTGATTCAAAAGTGTAAAATTAAGCAAATAATTGAATCTTTTAACCAGAGATGTCTCCACGACCTTTGTAGACAATGTTTTACCAAACTATAGATATCATCTAGTTATATGCTATTTTCAAAAGTAGTAACATATATGAATAGTGGTGAAAATTCATCTGAACAAAAATCTCTGAACTCTATTTTGCATTCCAATTTTAACATGCTTCTTTACAATTTTAACGATCTTTCCAGGAATGTCTATAAAGACCATCACATATTCCTCTGCCTCACTGCCAGTTTTGTTACTGTTGTTGTTTCGTGTTGGAGAAAATTATTAAATGGAAAGAGTCACCACTTTTTCAAAGGTGCAAGGGCCATTGTTAATTTGTCATATTGGCAAATGTACTCAGAGTCCAACAACAATATGCAGATCACTCATCCCAAGTACCCTAAGGTGCTGAACAATGCCAATGTGCCTGCAAATGCCAAGGAAATGTGTGGCCTATGTCAGAGGGACAGCTCACCACAAGATAATCTCACCACAGTTTTTTCCTAATACCATGAATGCCAACCCTTCAAAGTCTAATACTCCCTTTTGATAACAAATATTTTATACCATCTTCTTACTCCCCTGAAATGAAATTCATGGATAGTATAACATTTCTATATATGCAATTCAAAAAAATTAATGTAATTCTCAAATGTAGTATAAAGAAGAAATAAAATAAAATTTGTTTTAAAATATTTATTTTTGTTTATAAATACTTTCGCCAGAAGACATAATGAAATAACAGTGTGCAGATCCTTATAACAAATAAGTTTTAGATTTAAGAAAAGTAAAATTATACAGATACATTTGACATTATATTTCATATTTTAAAATACAATCTTAGTAAAAATGTGAGTGTGCGCTTGAGTGTAGGAATATGTACAAAACCAAGAATACAACATTATAAATACAAATAGGTTTATTGATGATTCAAATCTACAAGCCGTGCTGCTCTTGATAATGTGAAAGCTGATGATTTAATTTTTACTAAAATTTAGGGGAAAAAAATCCTTCTAATCTCTCCCCCAATTACATGGTAGTTGCTCTCCTGAGCAATTTTAATATATATCAAAATAATGCCAATTCAAGCATCTACCAAATTGGTGAATAGGTAAGATGCAATATGGTATATTCATACAATAAAATATTACTCAAACATAAACAGAAATGAAGTACTGATAGATGTTACAACACGGGTAAACCTGGAAAAACATATGCTAAGTGAAAGAAGTCAGACATAAAAGGTCACATATTATATGATCCCATTTGTATGAAATGTCCAGAATAGGCAAATCCATAGAAACAGAAAGTAGGTTAATTGCCAGGGACTAGAAAGAAGGGAATATGGAGAAGTGACTGCTAATCCGAGATTAAAATGTTCTGGAATTAGCTATTGATAAAGGTTGTACAATCTTATAAATATGCTGAAAACCACTAAACTGTATATCACTTTGAAAGCATGAATTTTATACTATGTCAGTTATGTCTCAAGTTGTAAAGTTTGCTTTTTGTACACTCAGTTCATTTCTGGGCTTACATCATTATGAACAGGTTTACACTTATATTAATGTTCAATGGAACATTAAGAATTCAGTGTGACAATAATTGTTTCTTGAGCAGAAATATATCTTCAGGACATGAAGCATCTCTCCCTGCCTACCCCATAATAGTGGCACCCCACAACCACTATGACAACCAAGAAGTCATTGTGCAACTTCCATATGGTACTCAAAGTTTAGGGATTGTACTTACTGAGAGCTATAGCCTTAAGGGTATGCAAAAATAATCAAAATGTATAAATACTTTGCAATTCAATTCCCTTGATTTCCAAGTGACAAATAGCCAACCACTTACTATCACTTAGAAACAATTTCAGGACTATTTTAGCAATGTCATTTGGTCCCTTCACCTGCCACATCCCTTTAAATATAGTAGTGTAGAATGTTTTCTTGTGCAGTGATATATGAAACATGTGCAGGATTCTGAAATTTTTTTTCCTAAATATGACTGAGATGTGAAGTATTTCTCAGAATTTGCAGCATCCCTTTAGGTTCAATAATGTCTTTCTAAAGGAGGAAGAATTTAGCGGTGATACTTCAAGATGAAGAATTTTTTTAAAAAAGCTTCCAAGTTATTTAGTTTTATTGTATTATTTATTTAGAAACAAAGTTTCCTCTGTTGCCCAGGCTGGAGTGCAGTGGCATGATCATAGCTCACTGCAGTCTCGAAATCCTGGGCTCAAGTGATTTTCCCACGTCAGCCTCCCAAGGAGCTAGAACTACAGATGCACACCAGTTAATTGTTTTTATTTATTTCTGTAGAGATGGAATCTCACCATGTTGTGCAGGCTTGTCTCAAACTCCTGGCCTCAAGCAATCCTCTTGCCTTGGCCTCTCATGGTGCTGGGATTAGAGGTGTGCCACCATGCCTGGCCCCAAGCTCTTTAGTAAGGAGTTATGAGAGCTAGATGTTTTTCTATTTCACCAAGTTTTTTTTTTTTCTTTTCATTTAACACAGCAGTTAGGAGAGCCTCAAGTCATGGAAAAGATTTCAAATGTGAAACCAGGTAGCCGTGTGCTTACAGCATTCTAGAAGCACCATGGACAACCGGCATCACCAAAGACTGCAAAAAATATTTTCAATTTCTCTTTTCATTAATTGATCCCTTCAAAATGCTAAAGGCTTAAAACCAGGATCTAAGTCAGTGATTCCTAAAACAAGTTTTGGCACCCACACAAGCATGTCTCTAATGATTTCAAGGAGCATCTAAAATTTTCAAAATATTTTCTTTTCATTGGGGTTCTTTTTCTTTTTTTAAAAAAACTTATTTTATTTTAAAGATGTGGGGTACAATTCAGGATTAGGCATACAAGTGGTCATCATACAGGTAAAGTCTGGATCTTCCTTTGGTCCCCATTTCACCTAGTTTGAGATCAGGTACCCTTATTAATGTTATATGCCTTCTACCCTCCCTCTCCCGGCAGTTTCTGACTATTGCCAATTCCTTTCTTACAGTAAATATTCAGGGTCCACTTATGAGTGAGAACATGTGATACTCAGTTCTTTGTTTCTGTGATAAATCACTGAGTATTATATACTCTAATCCATTATATACTCTAAACCCATCCAAGTTGCAGCAAAGTCCATAATTTTATTCTTCTTTGTGGTTGTGTAATATTCCACCATGTATCTGTATCACATTGTTAAAATTCAGTCCAGTTTCAATGGGCAGCATGGTTGGTTCCATGTTTTTGCTATTGTAAACAGTGCTGCAATAAAAATGCCTGTGCAGATATCTTTTTTGTAGAGAGATTTAAGTTCTTCGGGGTATATTCCCAGAAGGGGGATTGCTGGGTCATATGGAAAGTCAATTTCTAGTTCTTTTAGAAATCGCCACACTGTTTTTCAGAGAGGTTGAACTAGTTTACAGTCCCACCAACTGTGTAGAAGCATTCCCTTTTCTCCACATCCTCACCAGCATCTGTTGCTTTTTGTTTTATTAGTGATGGCCCTTCTTATTGGAGTTAGGTGGTATCTCAGTGTGGTTTTGATTTGTATTTCTCTGATGATTAGTGAGGCTGAGCATTTTCTCATGTGCTGTTGGCTGCTCATTTGCCTCCTTTGGAAAAATGTCTATTCATGTCTTTGGCCACCTTTTAACCTGGTATTGGTACAAGAACAGGCATATAGACCAATGGAACAGGATAGAGATTCTGGAAGCAAAACCTCAATTTCTCAACCAACTCGTCTTTGACAAAGCCTCCAACAACAGCCACTGGAGAAAGGAGAACCTATTCAGTAAATGGTGCTGGGGAAACTGGCTGACCACATGCAGAAGAATGAAAGAGGACCCCTACTGTGTAAAATCCCATACACCATACACAAAAATCAACTCCAAATGATCAAAGACCTAAACATAGAACCTCAAACTTTAAGAATCTTAGGAAATGCAGGACACATCCTTATTGAAGTTGGAATAGGCAACCAATTCCTGATCAAACCCCAGATATCCATACCTTAAGAGATAAGATAGACAAATGGGACCTCATCAAACTGAAAAGCTTCTGCAAAGCAAAAGAAACCATCAAGAGAGCAGGGAGACCACCCACAAAAAAGGGAAAAAATATTTACCAATTTCATATCTGACAAAGGCCTAACATCCAGGATCTACAAGGAAATCAAACATGCCAAAAGAAAAAAACAAACAGCCCTATTAAAAAGGTGTTCATTTTCCAAGTACAATATACCTTCAGAGTACCTTAGAAGAAGTGGGTGATGCAGCCTATGCTTTCACAAAGGAAATATCCCAGCCCACTGGTTATGGGCTGATATCACTGCAAAAATGCCTTCTATAGCCTCCTGTGAACCATTTCTGCTTGTGGGATGGGATTTTGATGAAACAATTATTCACCTTAAACACTGACCAGAGAGGAGAAAAAAAGGCATTTTATTCAAAAATGTCATTCTCTTTCTAAACACCATAGATTTTAAAATCCCATAGTAGGATTAGAGACATGTCTTTTATTTTTCAATGATAATTCCATTTGACCTCCTAACAGAAGCACTGTGAGTTCTACAACTGGAAATAAAAACTCCTTTTGTCGAATATTTTAATCTGAATCTACAATTAATTATTTCTTTGAGTAAAGTGAATCCTGACTTTCAAACTGACCATTCAGCTTTTCACATTTGTTTAAGATTATATCTAAAAAGAAGAATAGATTTGGGTCAGATCAAGCACACTACTAGAGAAATTCAATATAGGCTAAAAGTCTATTTAGGGATAGTCTTTCAATTGGCAAGAAAATGGTGGTTTTTTATAACTTCTGAGATTTTTAATGGACTTCAATGACATTTGAAGTGTGTGTGTGTGTGTGTGTGTGTGTGTGTGTGTGTGTGTGTGTGTGTGTGTGTAACATGGATTTTACTGAGGCAGCTTTAAAGTTCTGTGGGTTTCAGAGTTAACTGATCCCAACCTAATTTAAGCATTTGCTAGAAAAGTGATTCATTTAAGCCTTCACTCTGCCGTCTGCTGTAAAACTTCCAGCTGTAAGGCCAAAGCCCCTGAACATGCATGATGATTCCTAGGTCCATTATTTGTTTCATACTAGAGCTCTTTTTCTTCATTTTTTTAAAGTTTTAATTCTGGAAAATTTCAAGCTTAAGCAAATGCAGATAGAATCATGTAATGAACCCTTGTGTACTTATCATCCAGCTTCAACAAGTCCTAGTATACACAGCCCATTTTGCTTCATTCATACCACCACCCAGATTATTTTAAATCAAATCATATCATCTGTAAATATGTCAGACTCTGTCTGTAGAAGATAGGGCATCTTTTAAAAATATAACCATAATGCAAATAAAAAATTAACACTAAAACATTAATATCAGCAATTATCTAGTCAGTCATATTTCTAATGTTCTGAATACCCTGTAATTTTTCAGTAAATTGCTTGAGGCAAGTTCCAAATAAGTTTTGTACATTATAATTAACTAATATGTCTCTTAATGTCTATTTTAATTTATACATTTTCCTAATGTCTCTCTTTTTTCTTTAAGAAAAAATTTAAGTAATATGTTGTCTCTGTTCTATAGCATTTTCCCAAAGTCTACATTTTGAGAATTGCATCTCCATGGTGTTGTTTAAAATGTTATTCTGTTTCTTGAATTTCCTGTAATTTAGTAGTTAAATCTAAAGGTTTGACCAGATTCACACTGTATTTTTTTATCCATTGTTTCTTTAGAGGTAGAGATGTGTACTTCCATCAGAGGTACATAATGTCTGGTTGCCTAGTTTCATGATGCCATCAGGCATTGATGATCACTGCACAGATATGCTATGATTTTCGCAGTCACAAATGGTGATATTTGAAATTCTATCATTCCTTCTTTGTTTCTTGACTGGGTTCTTCTCTAAAGAGTAATTTTTCCATGTTATTATCCGGAGGTACAGATCTTATAAGAAACTATGATAAATGGTTGACTCTCCAGTGACTAGTGAGTTTTTCAGTATCATTATGACTTTATGGAAATAAGCATATCTGATGTGTTTCTCTCCTTTGCAAGTATTATCCTTCTTAATGATGGAATTGTCACATCTTTTACCAATTGAAACTTACTTGGAGCTTTCCAGGTACTTTAAAAAGCAAACTACAAGAAGAATTTCAGTAGGAATGTCAAGGGTTTTCTGAGCAGCAGCTTAAAAACTCCCTTTTGTTGTAGAGTACAAACACTATTGCAGAGTATGAACATTCTTTTATCTCATTTCCTTTTCTCCAAAGTCATAATAACATTGGAGTTCAGCTTTCAGAGATAGATGGGAGCATGCACATTGTATGAATGAGGACACACAGCCAAATAAATAAAGCTGCTCTGCCAGGGTTACCAAGGGTTCTCGATGATAAAGCTGTGTCGAGATATCAGGTCTTCTGGTTTCAAGATTCTTAACACTGTGCATTGATAAAGCTAAGCCACATTTTCCTCCATCTTATTATTCCTGTAATAATTATTCTTATTATTGAGGACAGTCTCAGGCACCTTGACAAAGCAAATATGAAATTGCAAGAACACTAATACCCTTTCCTGTAATACATTTTTATGGTATGAGATTCCATGGTGAATTATATAGTTTATTATATTCCTTCTTGATTAGAACATGAAAGTTCAGAATGGAGAAAGGTTAAGAATGCATTACTGAGTAAGCACTTCATGGAGAAAATACCTTATTTTAACAAGCTCTAGCGGGTTGAGTGGAAGTAAGGAGAAGGTGGAGGTGAAAGAGTGGAGTTTTTATATAAATTTTTTCCCAGATAATCTTTTCCTTGGAGAGAATTAAGCCCTTTGGTAGGTATCTTACCACTGTTAAGAGTTTTGCACTAACTCATTAGACTGAATCTTTTTCCTGCTGACTGGAGACATAAAATGAGCATAATATCTTAAGCATATTTCAAGTATATTAGTTGCAGTTGTAATGTCTAAAATGGTCTAATGCTCTGCAACCATTAGCTGTTTTCCTCCATTGCAATTCCTATTACACTATAGGGTTCAATGAGGTTGGGAGTAAGTGGGAATTTGTTGAAGAGTCAAGCAATGATTATGTTCTTCCAGCAAGGTAACAACATTTACATAATACTATGAAATAAAATGTTTTTCTTAATAACTCTTTAAAGAAGCAATTGACAAAAACAAAAGATAACCATAATTCAAATTAACATGAAGGCAAAGATATTTCAGCAAAACAATAACAGATACCAATAATGTCTTTCCACATTTGCTCCCTGTTACTTAAGCTGCTCTCTCCTAATTCATAGGCTGGGACCTCAGGGTAGCTTCATGGGCTACAAGAAAGTAAGTAGATACCATAACAGAATGAAATTTCTGAATGAAAAACTAAAAACTAAATCAGCCAGATTTTAACAGATGTCCCAACGTACAAATACCTTACATCAAGCATCTAGATCACAGGCTAGCAAACATTTTCTGTGAAGGGCCAGACAAAGATCATTATAGATTTTGCAGACAACTACTGAACTCTGTCATCAAAGTGTCATAGAAGCCACAGACAATACATAAACAAATGGGCAAGCCTGTATTCCATTACAATTTAATTACAAAAATATTTACAAAATCAAACAGCAGGTGAGATTTGTTATATGAACCATAGCTTGCAGACTTTGCTATGGATGATGACAGAATAGCTTTCTTTCATCTGAGAATTTGGCACTTCGTTGTAGGGTTGAGAGGAAAAGTGCAGAGTATAAGATATTTTTTTCTAAAGAAGTAGCATAGGTAGGGGGCCACAGTTCAAATTTCTACAGTGTAAAGAATTTTCGTTACATGAGAAACAACCATAGGTGTGTATAATATATTTGGGAAAAGGTAATACTGTAGCTAAGTGGAAAGAATCCTGTGTAAAGAAAGGGACCCTGTTACTGAAACTGATAGCCACCATGTGGAAATGTTCAGGAACTCCTCCAATTATTCTATGAAATCTCCCAATTAATTAATTAATTAAAAACAGCCTTTTGCTCTATTGCCCAGGCTGGAGGGCAATGGCACGATCATAGTTCACTGTAACCTTGAACTCCTGGGTTCAAGTGATCCTCCACGATCCTCCCACCTCACCCTTTCAAATAGCTAGGACTGCAAGCAACTGCCACCATGCTTGGCTAACTTTTTTTTTTCGTAGACAAAATTTTGCTCTCCCACTCAGGCTGAAGTGCAGTGGCTGATTATGGCTCTTTGCAGCATTGATCTCCTGGGCTCAGCTAATCCTCCTGAATCAGCCTCCAGAGTCACTGGGAGTGCAGGTGCCCACCAACATGGTCTCGAACTCCTGGCTTTATGTGATCCTCTCACCTCAGCCTCACAAAGCACTAGGTTTATAATCTGTGTCATGACAGCCACCCCCTCTATTTTTAAATGTTGAAAAACATTTTAAAAATTTTAAGACAATATACAGACAAACTGAAAAAAAAAAATCTCAGTGCCCAGAAAAGTTCCTAGTAGGCATATAGTAGGCTTTCAATAAATATATGTTGGAAGGAAAGAAGGAAGGGAGGGAGATAAGCTGAGAAGGGGGGAAAAAAAGAAAGAGAAGAGGACAGAAAAAAGAAAAGACAGATGGCCAAAACCATTCCTTAAACACCAATTTTAAACCTCTGGGCAAGAGGCTACACCCTGGTCATATACCAGCACAAACCTCCTGACATGGTATAAGATGAGATGTTTTATATTTATTTAACAAATGATGTGTTCTGTTTTCAACCTAATAGAAATGAAATAAAGTTCAGGACCATGAAAGAAGAAATCTCAGTTTTTGTCCGTGGGTCTCACTGGGGAACACAGGGCAAATATTCCTCTCTAGCCTCAGTGTGTCTTTACTAGCGTTTTCTATATGAGATCATCTGGGAGCTTTCTGAAAATGCCAGTGTACAGTCCCAAACCCCAGAGATTTTGATTTAATGGGTCCTGTGTGAGGCTCAGACCTGATATTTCTTTTTAATGCACCGATGTAATTCAAAACATGACCAGGGTGGAAAACCAGTATTCTAAATGTTAAGAATGCACACAGTGTTAGAATGATGTTTGGACTTGTGAAAAATAGACAATGCAGAATTGCTTCAGATTGCCATTCAATGACATCGCTAATAAAATATATGTTGTGGAATTGAATCATCCAGGAAATTCAGCAGTCAACAAATCAGCCCTTGCTTACTTAATCCTTCCCCAAAATAACAACTGACCCATGCCTTAGATCAGAGATTGGC
The DNA here is from genome assembly GCA_027257055.1 of Cephalopachus bancanus. NCBI lineage: Eukaryota > Metazoa > Chordata > Mammalia > Primates > Tarsiidae > Cephalopachus > Cephalopachus bancanus. Next base: position 741,654 of record JAPVLO010000071.1, on the reverse strand, counting down.
AAACTACAGCCCCTGCCTGCTTTTGTATGACCTGTGAGCTAAGAACAATTTTTACATTTTTCAGTGATTGGAAACAAAATTTAAGAATACTATTAGTGACTTGTCAAAACTATATACAGTTCAAATTTCATTACCTATACATAAAGTTTTACTGGAACACAATCACACACAGTCATTTACATATTATCTAAGGTTGCCTTCACACTGAAATGGCAGAATTGAATAATTCTGCCAACCCCTCTATTTTTAAGTGTTGAAAAACAATATTTACTCTCTGATCTTTTACAGAAGAGGTTTGCCAACCCATGTTTAGAGGAAATAGACCTTGTGATTTGGGAAGACAAACAAATATAACAAACAACGTCAAGGTCTCAGGGGGTTAACCCCGTAAATGTTTATTTCTTCCCCATGCATACTGACACAGGCTCCTTTCATCTGGCACTGAGATTCTTGATCTCTTTGTGCCTTAGACCCTCTGGGAAATTTGAAGTCTATTAACACTTTTTCAGGACAATGGTTTTTAAATGCACAAAATAAAATACATAGGATTTAAAGAAATTATACTAAAACGATAATCAAACTATTAAGAAAATAAATTTGAGGTATAGTATAACATGCTTCATTATTATTATTTTTTTGGAGGGGGGAATCAATCACTGCTCACTGCAGCCTCAACATCCTGGGTTCAGGCAATCTTTCTGCCTCAGTCTCTCAAGTAGTTGGAACTACTGGCACACATCATTACACCCAGGTAATTCATTTTTACTTTTTTGTAGAGACAAGGTCTTGCTATGTTGCCTAGGCTGGAATGTTTCATTATCAAAGCATTAATTAACAAAATCTAACAGCATGTTTATTAACTATCATAATTTTTTAGTGTTCTTGAGTGTAAAAATACTTTAAAATATCTTCAATAACTATAACATGGTATGAAATACCTGTAATTCTCTTGTTGACAAAGTCATAGGTACCGCTAATATCATAGTGATGATGTTCGTCTATGTTCATAATAGAAGGAAATGATAAACTTAAGTTAGTGTCTCCTGAAAACACAAATGTAATGTTTTTCTAGCCAAGCTCATAGACTAATTGAATTTTATCAAGGGAGCCATGGACACTAGACTAAAAATATCCAAGAAGTTTTGCCATTTCTGAGCCCTGCTTCCCACTTGCAAGCAAAGAAGAGAGTGCAAGCTCAGAGGACTATTCCAGAGGTATAAAGGGACAGGCGTGCGAGCAGTATGAAATACAACTGCCCACATTTCATTAAGCAAAACTCTGGCTTATGGCTTCATCTAAAAGCAAGGAAGGCTGGCAAAAAAGTCCAGTGTGTGTCCAGAAAGAAAAAAAGACAGTTTTCTTAATGCTCATCCTGTGCCCACCACAACCTTCTCTCCAGGGTACTAGACAGAAGGCTATCAAAAGTTACATTAGTTAGCTCAGGCTGCCGTTAACAGAATATCACAGCCCAGTAATTTAAACAAGAGAAATTTATTTTCTCACAGTTCTGGAGGCTAAGAAGTCCAAGATCAAGGTGCTAGATGATTTATCTCCTTGCAAGGGCTCTCTTCCTGGCTTGTAGATAGCTACATTCTCACCGTGTCTTCACATGGCAGAAAAAGAGAGCCTGTGTGCACACCATCACATTGGGGACTAGGGATTCAACGTGTGAATTTGGGGGGAATACTAGTCAATCCATTGTAGAACCCATGTGGAGTTTTTCTTTAATACTTAAGAAAAGGAGAATGTTTTGTTCAGAATCTTCCTAGTTGCTTGATCCCAATATGGTAAACAGCTCCACATTTTTTCATTTTCATGTTTTATCCTGAAGCAACAGAGCATTACATTAATTGACTTGTCTTATTAATTCAATAAGCTGCTTCCAGGATGAAATGCTTAGCTATGCTTGCTTGTTTTGAGCCCTTTTTTGGTTATTGGGAGAAAGCTTCAAGGCTCAAATCACTCTGATGTTTTTCACAATCACTGAAAAATTTTATGCACTAGTGAAGATTTGCCACATTTGGAATGACTTCAAACTGCTAGTTTCTCATTATATTATAATTTAATTCACACTTTTTAGTATGATAAGAAAATATTGAGTAGTTCACATATTGTAGTAGGATATTTGCTCATAGATAGTTACTGCTGTGTTTTAGCATGTATTGTAAATGACATTCAATACAGTTAAATATGATAGCATCAATTAAAGCCAAAAGAAACACCCATACGATAGTAACAACTCTAGCCCAAAACAGTGACATTGAAACAACCCAAATTCCCCACAGAAAGCTATTATATCCCCACTGCTCCTTTCAGTCTGAAACCTTGAAACTTACATTTGTCTTCTCTGAGTTCCTTTCTTAAGAAACTGACCCTTAGTCTTCCCAGATAGTATCAATTGACTAAAAAGTCTACATTCCCATCCCACTATATAAACCTCTGACTTCAGTTGGAGAAGGAGAGACAGGCTTGAGGTTTGGCTCCTATGTCTCCACCTGATGTCACTCAAATAAAAAGCTTTATTTTCTAGTAATATTCATTGTCTCAGCGATTGGGTTTCTGTGTGGTGAACAACAGAACTTAGATTGAAATTCTGACATTTTGGTAACAAAAAGTAGACTTCAAATATTTTTTTCAAGTTTTATTTATATTTTTAATTGGCATAAAAGTTGTATAGAATAATTATGTATAACATGATATATTGAAGTATATGTACATTGTGGAATGGCTAAATCTAGCTAATTAACAAATGCATTACTTCACATAGTTATTTTTGTGTTGAGAACACTTTACATCCCCTCTCTTATTACAGTCAATAATATATAGTCATTAACTATAGTCACCATGCCTCACAACAGATCTCTTAAATCTGTCCCTCCTATGTAACTATAAATGTATACCCTTTGACCAACATCTCACCAACATCCCTTTTACCTAACTACCCTAATCTCTGATAACTACCGTTCAACTCTCTACATCTATGAAATCAACTTTTTTAGATTCCATATATAAGTGGGATCATACAGTACTTGTCTTTCTGTGACTGCTTCATTTCACTTAACATACGAGGGGGAAACCCAACAGAGGTGGAATTTATTTATTAAAAATTATGTATTTATTCCACATTTGAACTTCAGTCACCTTCAAATTACTCTCTGCTTGATACAATACACCTATCCAGACACTTTTTCTACTGGTCAAAACAGTTTTTGAACTTGTCAATTTTGATGTCTTTTAGTACTTCTGCCACTTTTTATTTCACCTCCTCCACATTAGCAAAACGTTTCCCTTTGAGAACTTTTTTCATCAGGGAAACAAAAAAAAGGTCAGGGAGGCGAGATTGGGTGAATAGTTAAGGTAGGGCATGACAGTCATTCTGATTTCAGAAACTGGGGAACACTCTGTGGTATGAGCTGGTATGTTTTCACGGTGGAAGAACGAATCACCGGTTTGCCACAACAGACGTTTCTTCCGCAAATTGTGACGCAACCTTCTCAAAACTTCCATATAAAAACTTCGGTTGACTGTTTGTTCCAGAGGAACAAATTCCAAGTGTGCCACAGGGGCCCATCCTCTGAAAGATAGTTCCAGTTGTTTTCTGGGTTCCCCCCAATAATGTCCTTCATGCTCTTCATATTGTTGCAAATGACAGGATTTCCTCTTTTTCTATGGCTGAAGAGTTTCTGTTGTGTATATATACCACATATTCTTCATCCACTCATCAGTTGATGGTTGATTTCCTATCTTGGCTATTGTGAATAATGCTGCAATGAACATTGGAGTGCAGATATCTCTTCAACACATTGATTTCATTTCCTTTGGATTTATACCCAGTACTAAGATTGCCGAATTATATGGTAGTTCTATTTTTATTTTTTTTTTTTTGAGGAATTTCTATTCTGTTTTCCATGATGGCTGTACTTATTTATGTTCTTGTCAACAGAGTTCAAGGGTTCCCTTCCCTTTTCTCTACATTCTTGCCAATACTTGTTACCTTTCATCTTTTTGATAATAGACATTCTACACAAGTAAGGTGATGTCCCATTGTGGTTTTGATTTGCATTTTCTGATGGTTAGTGATAGTGAGCATTTTTTCACATATTTATTGTCCATTTTTATATCTTCTTTTAAGAAACATCTTTACATGCCTTTTACCCTATTTAAAATCAGGTTTGTTTGATTTTTTCCTCTACTGAATTTGAGTTCCTTATATATTTTGTATATTAAACCCTGAGATGTATAGTTTGCAAATATTCTCCCCCATACTGTAGATTGTCTTGTCACTCTATTGATTGTTTATTTTGCTGTGCAAAAGCTTTTCATTTGATGTAACCCCATTTGTCTAGTTTGCTTTGGTTGCTTGCAATTTTGAAGTTATAACCAGAAAATTGTTGCCCAGACCAATGTCACGAAACATTTCCCTGTTTTTTTTCTAGTCATTTAATGGTTTCACGTCTTACATTTAAGTTTTTTATCTATTTTGAATTGATTTTTCTGTATACTGAGAGATAAGGGTTTAATTTCATTCTTCTGCTTGTAGACATTTAGTTTTCCCTACACAAATTATTGAAGTGGCTGTCCTTTTCCAATGGTGTATTCTTGGCTCCTTTATCAAAAATCAGTTGGCTATAAATGTGTGGATTTATTTATGGACTCTCTATTTAGTTCCTTTGGTGCATATGTCTCTTTTTATGCCAGAACCATGATGTTTTAGTTACTATAGTTTTATAGTATATTTTGAAGTCAGGAAGTCTTATGCCTCCAGATTTATCATTTTTACTCAAGATTGCTTTGAATATTCAGAGTCTTTTGTGGTTCCATATGAATTTTAAAATATTATTTTCTATTCCTTTGACAAATATCATTGATAAGTTGGCAGTGAGTGCATTAAATCTGTGCATCACTTTTGTTTATATGGACATTTTGACAATGTTAATTCATATACTCTATAAATGTGGGATATCTCTCCATTTATTTGTTTCTTCTTCAATGGCTTTCATCAATATTTTGTAATTTTCAGTGTAGAGACTTTTTACCACTTTGGTAGAATATATTCCTATGTATTTTATTTTTTGTAGCTACTATAAATGTGATTATGTTCTTGATTTATTTTTTAGATAGTTTACTGCTAGTGTATAGAAATGCTACTGATTTTTGTATGTTGGTTTTTTTATCTTACAACTTTACTGAATTTGTTTTTAGTGTCAACAGCGTTTTGGCAGTCTATCGGGTTTTTGTATATGTATATAAGATCATGTCATCTACCAAAAGGGACACATTAACTTCCACCCTTCCAATTTACATGTTTTTTTTAATTTATTTCCCTTACCTAATTGCTCTAGCTAGAATTTCCAGTATGGTGTTGTATATAAGTGATGAGGATGGGGATCCTTGTGTTGTTCCAGATCTTAAAGGAAAATGTTTGCATTTTCCTCATTCAGTTTGATATTGGCTGGGAATTTATCAAATATGGCCTTGATTGGGTTGAATTACATTCCCTCTATACCTAATTTGTTGAGAGTTTTTTAAACCATGAAATGCTGAATTTTATCAACTGTTTGTTACATCTATCGAAATGATCATAGGATTTTTGTCCTTCATTATGTTAATGTGAAGTATTGCATTTAGTGATTGGTGTATGTTGAACTATCCTTATATCCCTTGAATGAATCCAACTTGATCTTTTTAATGTACTGTTGAATTCAGCTTGCTAGTATTTTGTTGAGGACTTTTGCATCTATGTTCATCAGAAATATTGGACTGTAGTTTGCTTTTTTGTTGTTGCTGCATCTTTGTTAGGTTTTGGTATCAGGGTAATGCTAACATTGTAAAATGAGTTTGAAAATACTTCCTTCATATTGGTTTTTTCTGAAAGAGTTGGAGAAGGATTGGTATGAGTTGGGTAGAGTTCAACAGTGGAGCTATCAGGGTTTTTTTTTAGCGGAAGACTTTTTATCACTGATTCAATTCCCTTACTCATTATTTGTTTAGATTTTCTATTTCTTCATAATTCAAACTTGGCAGATTGTATGTGTCCAGAAATTCATTCATTTCTTGTAGGTTATCCAATTAGGGGCATATAATTATTCATAATAGTCTCTTATGTTCCTTTATACTTCTGTGGTATCTATTGTAATTTGTTCCTTTTCATCTCTGATTTTATTGAACTCTTTTCTCTCTTTTTTAGTTATTTTAGCTTAAGGGTTGTCAAGTTTGTTTAGCTTTTCAAGAAACTAATTCTTTGTTTCAATGATCTTTTCTATTGCTTTTCTTGTCTCCATTTCTATTTATATCTGTTCTGAACTTTATTATTTTATTCCTTCTATTAATTGTGGATTTTATTTATGAGTTTTTTGTTTCTTGAGGTGCAACATTAGGTTGTTTGTAAAAAATTCATCCTTTTTGATGTAGGCATTTATTGTTATAAAATTCCCTTTTAGAGCTATTTCTATACTATCCCACAGGTTTTGGTATGTTGTATTTCCATTTTCATTTGTCTCAAGAAATTTTTTTATTTTCTGCATTGATGCATTCATTGTTCAAGTTATTCAAGAACATATTGTTTAATTCCCATGTATCAGTGAATTTTTTATCAATATTTTTAATTTTGATATTGTGGGGTACAGTTAAGGGTTAGGTATACAAACATGCTTCATTCAGGCACCTTGTTGATAAGGAGGGTTTCTCCGTCCCCAGAGAGATATTACTACCATTAATCCAACCTTCCTTCCCCTCCCCCCCATAGTTTCCCACCACTGTCAGACCTTTTCTTATAGTATTAAGATGGATGTTCAAGGTCCACTATATGAGTGAGAACATGTGATACTCAGATCTTTGTTTCTGTGGAGGTCACTCAGTATTATAGACTCTAGTTCCATCCAGGTTGCTGCGAAATTCATGATTATGTTGTTTTTTGTGGCTGCATAGTATTCTATCATGTATATGTACCACATTTTTTTAATGCAGTCCTCTTTTGATGAACAGCATGATTGTTCCAGGTTCTTGCTATTGTGAACAATGCTGCGATAAACATATGTGTGCAGGTATCTTTTTCATAGAGTGATTTGAGTTCTTCAGGGTATATTCCCAGTAGGGGGATTGCAGGGTCATATGGGAGGTCGATATTTAGAGCTTTTAGGAATCGCCACACTGTTTTCTACAGAGGGTGCACTAGTTTGCACTCCCACCAACAGTAAAGTGTTCCCTTTTCACCACACCCTCTCCAGCAACTGTTATTTTTGGCATTATTGATAATTGCCATTCTGACTGAAGTTAGGTGGTATCTCAGTGTGGTTGATTCGCATCTCCTTGATGATTAGTGAGGTTGAACATTTCTTCATGTGTCTGTTGGCTGCTCGGATGTCTTCCTTTGAGAAGTATCTGTTCATATCTTTTGCCCACTTTATAATGGGGTTGTTTGTTTTTTTCTTTTCAGCACGTTTGAGTTCCTTGTAGCTTCAAGATGTTAAGCCTTTGTCGGATCCAGAGTTGGCAAATACTTTTTCCCAGTCTGTGGGCTGTCTCCCTGCTCTCTTGATGGTTTCTTTGACTTTGCAGAAGCTTGTCAGTTTAATGAGGTCCCACTTGTCTATCTTATCTCTTATGGCCTGTGGGTTTTGAGTTTTGTTCAGTTCCAATTCCATAAGGATGCCAGTTCCAATTTCCATAAGAATATGTACTGTATTTTCTAAGGTTCTTATGGTTTAAGGTTTTACATTTAGGTCTCTAATCCATTTAGAGTTAATTTTTGTGTATGGGGATAGATAGGGGTCTTATTTGAGTCTTCTGCATGTGGTCAGCCAGTTTTCCCAGCACCATTTACTGAATAGGTTCTCCTCTCCCCAGTGGTAGGTGGTGGAGGCTTTGTTGAAGATGAGTTGGTTGAGAAATTGAGGTTTTGCTTCTGGAATCTCAATTCTATTCCATTGGTCTATATGTCTGTTCCTGCACCAATACTAAGCTGTTTTGATTATTGTAGCTTTATAGTAAAGTTTGAAGTCTGGTAATGTGGTACCAACAAAGGCTTAACATCTTGGTTTTTGTTTTGTTTTGTTTTGTTTTTTGGTGAGGATTGTTCTGGCTATTCTTGGTCATTTGTGTTTTCATATGAATTTCTGTATTTTTTTTTCTAGGACTGAGAAGAATGTTGCTGGTAATTTGATGAGTATTGCATTATATCTGTAGATTGTCTTAAGTAGAATGGACATCTTCACAATGTTGATTCTTCCAATCCATGATCATGGAATATTTTTCCAATTATTTGTGTCATCTTTGATTTTTTGAGCAGTGTCATTGTAAAGGTCTTTCACATTTCTGGTTAGGAAGATGCCAAGGTATTTCATTTGTGTGTGTGTGTGTGTGTGTGTGTGTGTGTGTGTGTGTGTGTGTGTGTATTGTGAATGGAATTGTGCTTTTTATTTGGGTTGCTGTTTGTTTATTATTGGTGTAAAGAAATGTGATTATCTTTTGCACATTTATTTTATATCCTGAGACTTTGCCAAAGTCCTTTATCAGTGTAAGGAGGTTTTTGACAGATTCTCTTGGGTTTTCAAGGTACACAATCATGTCATCTGCAAAGAGAGATACCTTGTCTTCCTCTTTTCCTATTTGTATATCCCTGCCTGCCTTCTCTTCTCTGATGGCTCTAACCAGGACTTCAAATACTATATTGAACAGGAGGGGTGAGGGTGGGCATCCTTGCCATGTTCCAGTTTTCAGGGGAAATGATTCTAGTTTTTGTTCATTTAGGAGTATGCTGGATGTGGGTTTCTCATAGATGGCTTTTACTATTTTGAGGTATGTTCCCTGTATGCCTAGATGTTTGAGAATTTTTATCAAGAAGGAGTGCTGAATTTTATCAAAAGCTTTTTCAGCATCTAATGATTTAATCATGTGGTTTTTGTTTTGACATCTGTTGATGTATTTAATTACATTTATGGTTTTATGAATGTTGAACCAGTCTTGCATCCCAGGGATGAAGCCTACTTGGTCATGATGGATGATTTTTGAGATGTGTTGTTGAATCCAGTTTGGATCTTGTTGAGAATTTTAGCATCTGTGTTCATCAAAGATATTGGCCTGTAGTTCTCTTTCTTTGTTGGGTCTTTACCTGGCTTGGGTATCAATGTGATGTTAGCATCGTAAAATGATTTGGGGAGAGTTCCATCTTTCTTAATTTCCTGGAATACCTTCATTAGGATTGGAATCAGTTCCTCCTTAAATGTCTTATAGGATTCTGCTGGAAAGCCATCTGGTCCAGGGCTTTTTTGTTTTTGGTCGGTAGTTTTCTTATTACATAGTCAATTTCCTTGATTGTTATTGGTCTATTTAGGGTCTCAATTTCTTCTTGTTTCAACCTAGGCAGGTTGAGTGATGTCGGAAAGTACTCCATTTCCTTAAGATTTAGAAGTTTGCTTCCATACAAGTGTACATAGTAGTTGCTAATGTTCTTTTGTATTTCTTCAGGGTCAAATGTGACTTTATCTTTTGTGTTTCTGACTGTGTTTATTTGGGCTTTTTCTCTCTTTTTCTTGGCCAGTCTAGCTAGGGGACTTTTGATCTTGTTTATCCTTCTGAAGAACCAGCTTTTTGTTTTATTAATTATTTTGTATTATCATTTTGTCTTCTATGTCCTGGATTTTGGCTTTTATCTTGGTGATCTGAATTCTTCTGCTGAAATTAGGGTTTTGGTGGTCTTGCTTTTCCAGCTTCCTTGGGTGGCTTGTTAGGCTGTTAATTTGTGATCCTTCCATTTTCTTCATGTGCATTTGTAGGGATATAAATTCCCCTCTTTCTACAGCTTTCATGGTGTCCCAGAGATTTTGGTAAGATATTTCTTCATTTTCATTTGTTTCTAGGTATCTTTTAATCTCTGTTTTGATTTCATTGTTGTCCCAGGAGTTAATTAGCATTATGCTGCTTAGTGTCCATGTCTTTGTGGGTTTTAGAGAGACCTTGTTGGTGTTTTTATTTTTATTCCACTGTGGTCTGAGAAGGTGCATGGTAAAATTTCGATCCTTTTAAATTTGCTTATGCTTGATTTATGGCCAAGTATGTGGTCGATCTTAGACTATGTTCCGGGCGGTGATGAGTAGAATGTAAATCCTGTGGTCTTTGGATGGAGTGTTCTGTAGGTATCACTTAAGTCCATTTGGTCAAGAGTCACATTGAGGTTTCAGATCTCGTTGCTGATTTTTTGTCCTGATGATCTGTCTAGGGTTATAAGTGGGATATTGATGTCCCCTGCTATAATGGTGTTGGAGTCGATATCTTTTTTTAGTTTACCTAGAAGCTGCTTTATGAAAGTTGGTGCTCCTATGTTGGGTGCATATATGTTTAGGATGGATATTTCTTGTTGATGGATTGAAACTTTTTATCAGTATGTAGTGGCCTTCTGTATCTTTTCTAATGTTTGATAGCTTAAAGGGTATTTTGTCTGAGATTAAGATCGCGACTCCTTCTTTCTTTTGCGTTCCGTTCGCCTGAAAATTTGTTTCCCATCCTTGTACTTTGAGTCTGTGAGTGTCCTTTCTAGTGAGGCGAGTCTCTTGAAGGCAATAAATTGTTACCTGGTGATATTTTATCCATTTTTCCATTCTATGTCTTTTCAGTGGTGCATTTAGTCTGTTCACATTCAAGCTAATTATTGAAATGTGAGCGTTGATTCCTGACATAGTGTTCTTACAGAGTTGTTGTTCTTCCTGTTTGTGTGTTGTCTTTCTTCTGGTTTTAGAATCAGTTCATGTATGTTTTTAATCTTTTGCCTGTACTCTTGTGACGTACGTTGTTGTTCTTTTTTCCTTTTCTTCTGTGTTCAATACTTTCTTAAGTGTTTCTTGTAGAGGTAGTCTGGTGGCAGCGTAGGTTCTTAGGGACTGGATGTCTGGAAAAGATTTCAATTCTCCCTCGCTGAAGAAGCTTAGCTTGGCTGTGTAGATTATTCTCGGTTGAAATTGTTTATCTTTTAGAACTTCGAAGATAGGGCTCCAAGCTCTCCTAGCCTGGAGGGTTTCTGTAGATAAATCTACTGCTATTCTAATTGGTCTTCCGTGGTAGGTAGTCTGACCTTTTTCTCTTGCTGCCTTTTGGATTTTTTCTTTTATACCTACTTTGTTTAGGTGAATTACTATGTGTCTGGGAGTTGGTCTTCTCATTTGTTGTCTTGCAGGGGTTCTCTGAATCTCTTGTGTTTGAAATTTTGCATCATAGATGAGATGAAGGAAGTTATCTTGTATGATTTCATAAAATGTTTGTTCCAGTGTGGCCTCTGTTTCTCTCTCTGCCTCAGGAAGGCCAATTACTCTTAGGTTTTTTCTCTTGAAGTGATCATTCATCTCTTGAAGGTTTTGTTCTGTCTTTTTAAGCTTCTTTTCTATGTTTTTGACAGTTTGGGTTAGTTCTATGTTTTAGTCTTCAAGCTCTGAGATTTTTTCTTCTGCTTGGCTAATTCTGCTTTCCATGCTTATTAGTTTGTTATTTATTTCCATCACAGTATTCTTTACTACTGTTATTTCTGTCTTCAGCTCCTTCTTGTTTTCCTCTTGTCTCTCCTCAATTTTTAAAATTCTCTCTATTAATGTCTTGATGTCTGGGTTTGTTGCATGTGGCCAGTCATTCTGGGGGCTCTTCATTGTTTGTGTTCCGAAATCTGTTTTCTCGGTGTCTGACCTCCCAGGGGTCTGTGTGAGACCTATATTCTTCTTTTGGTTTTTCTTCATTTGTGCAGTTTTTTCCGCCCTACTTTTTCCTTCCCTCCACATCACTGTCTTCTTTAATTCTGCTATTCAGGGGTGGAGGGGTTGCTTTTACTTCTGTTTGTTCAATTTCGTATTCTTCTTCATGTATATCTTCTTTTACTTTGTTCAGTTCTGGAGTTGCACTGTAGGTTGGGGGTGATCCTTTTTGCAGCTTTGAGATTTGCTTAAGCGGAGAGCTGTGATTCAAAATCTCTCTGCAGGTCCTGGTATCCACCAAGAAGTGTATGGATAATCTGACACCCACTTCCCACTGCTTTGCTATCTGCCTGTGAAGTGGAGTTGTAGGTTTACTCCCTGAAATAAAATTAGGTTAACAGAGGGAAGAGAATGGAGCAAACAGTGGGGGGAAGAGGGGGTGGAGAGATAGAGGAGGAAGGGGGAAAACAGACAAGTGTACCAACAAATGGAGAGAGAGACAAAAACTGAAACAGATAAAAACTATAGCCCATGGTAACAAACTGTCATACAAAAAAAATACTAAAACATACAATGATGCTGACATACAAGCTAACCAATCTCCTTATTGGTGTGCTATCCCTCTATACAAAGATATGTTTTACAGAGAGAAGAAAAGAAAAGAAGAAAAAAAAAGAAAAAAAACAAAAGGAATAGAATCAAGTCATTAAAGTAACAGAACCAATCAAGCACACTCTGAGAATTTCGTTTAATTCCAATATCCTTTCAGTTCTGATTTCTAGCTGTCTTTTCAGGCTGGTAAATTTGTTCACAGTTAGGATCAGTTGCCCCTGGCCTGCTGTGAGGGGCAGTTCAGATCACCACTCAGTTCACCACTGCCCAGTTCACCACTCAGATATGGCCTGTGTCTATCAAGCTTCTGTTTTTCCCCTTTTGGTGTTGTTACCTTGAATAGCCAGCAGGTGGTGATATCTCACAGCTCCAGATGGTCTTTATCTCAGCTGCTCGCCCCACAGGGGAGGGAGCCAGAAAGAAGCCGGAAATGGGAGCTGCCTCAAGGCACCCGGGAGGTGACCCACAGCCTGGCAGAACGTCATGGTGATAGGAGTGGTGGCAGCAATCACAGCAGATCTTGCTTGCAGGGGCTTCAAGGTCTGAAGGCATGGATTGCCTCAGGCACGGGGGAGGTGCAATGTGCAATCGTGGCAGCGGTGGCAGCGGCAGCAGTGGCTGCCCGGACCGCCATGATGTTTCAGCGGTGTCAATGGCTGAGCTCTGTGTGAAAAGCAGGCTGCCAATGATGGGATCTGCAACCCCCGGGGAGATAGCCAGAGTTTTTTTGTGTTCTCTTTTTTGGAAATCTCATAGACCAAGCTGCCTCATCACCATCTTGCTGGAAGTCGTGAATTTTTTTACTCTCATTTTATTGATGTCTAGTTTTTTACCATTGTTGTTAGAAAAGATATACGATGTGCTTTCAGTCTTTTTAAGTTTGTTAAGACTTATTTTGTGTCTAACGTGTTCTATCCTGGAGAATATTCCATGTGTAGTTGAGAATAATGTGTATTGTGCTGCTGTTGAATGAAATATTATTTATATGTCTGTTAAGTCCATTTGGTCTAGAGTGTAAATTAAGTCCAATGTTTCCTTGTTGATTTTCTGTGTGAATGGTGGGTTCATTGCTGAAAGTGGGATGTTGATGTGCCCTACAATCATGATATTGCAGTCTATTGCTCTCTTCAGATCTATTAATATTTGATTCATATATTTATGGGCTCTAATGTTGTGTGCCTATATATTTACAATTGTTATATTCTCTTGATGAGTTGACTTCTTTATCATTATATAATGACTTTTGTCTCTTTTTACAGTTTTTGATTTAAAGTCTATTTTATCTGATACAAGTATAGCTACTCCTTGTCTATTTTGGTTTCTAGTTGCATGAAATATCTTTTTCCATCACTTTACTATTAGTCTATGGGTGCCCTTGCTAGTGAAGTGAATCTTTTAGGCAGCATACAGTGGGTCTTTTTAAATTTATTTTTTCAGCTGTACTATGTATTTTAATTGGAGAATTTAAGCCATTTACACTCAAAGTGATTATTGATAGGTAAGAACTCACTGTCAATTTGTTGTTTTCTACTTGTGTTCTAGATATTTATTCCTTTCTTACTGTCTTTGTTGTTAAGTGATTTCTAACACTGTATTTTCACTCATCACTTTTTATGCTTGTGTATATTTTATAGATTTTTGTTTTGTGGTTACCAATGATACTTACAAAACCTTCTTGTAGTTGTAAGAGATTATTTTAAGCTGAAAACAACTTAACTTTAATTGCAAAAAAAGCTCTCTGCATTTTTACCTTACTTTCCTCCATATTTTGAATTTTTGATGTCACAATTTACACATTTTGATGTCACAGTTTATGCATTTTAATATTTTATGTCTCAACAAGTTTTTGTACTTACTATTTTTAATAGTATTGCCCTTTAATCTTCATACTAGGGATGTAAGTGAATTATACACCACTATTAGATTATTCTAAGTTCAGCTGAGTACTTACTTTTACCAGTATGTTTTATACTTTCAGATGTTTTTGTGTTATTCATTAGTGTCCTTTTCTTTCAGCTTGAAGAACTTCTTTTAACATTTCTCTTTTTTTAATTTTTATTTTAAATATGTGGGGTACAATTCAGGGTTAGGTACACAAAGTTCATTGTACAGGTAAAGTTTGGGCCTCACTCTGGTCTCCACTTCACCTGGTTTGAGATCAGGTACCCTTATTGATGAAGTGTGTCCTCTCATAGCATTTCTTGTAAGACAGATCTGGTGGTAATGAATTCTCTCAGCTTCTGTTTAAAGGGGAAGTCTTTATCTCCCCTTCATTTCTGAAGGAGAGCTTTTCTGGATACAGTATTCTTCATTGTCAGGGTTTTTTTATTTCTTTCAACACTTTAAATATATAATCCCATGCCCTCCTGACCTGTTAAGTTTCTGCTGAGAAGTGTCCGGCTAAGCATATTATCTAATATATCTCTGATGTGTTGTTTAATTCTTTCCTCATGCTGCTTTCAGGATCTTTATGTCTGTGAGCTTTGACAGTTTAATTATAATAGTTTTGTGGTAGTCTTGTATGGATTGAATCTGGTGAATCTCTTTGATTCCTGTACCCAGATATTTATCTTTAATCAGGTTTTGAACATTTTCTGCCATTTTCTGTTTTAGATAAGTTTTTGACCCCTTTATCTTTCTCTACTTACTCTTTAACTTTAATAACTCAAACATCTGCTCTTTTGATGATATCTCACAAATTTGGTAAACTTTCTTCATTCCTTTTCATTAATGTTCCAATTTTCTCCTCTGACTATATATTTTCTTTTTTTAATTTTTTTATTTTAAAGACTATATATTTTTAAATAATCTGTCTACAAGTTCATACTCTCTTCTGCCTGATTAATTCTGCTGCTGATGTTCTTTATTGCATTTTAAAATTTTGTTCATTGCATTTTTCAATTCTAGTATTTATGTTTGTGTTTTTAATTATCATTTTAATCTCCCTGTTAAAGTTCTCTTTCTGATCATTTGTTGTTTTCCTCATTTTGTTGTATTGTACTTTACTGACATTTTCTGAGCTTTATTAAAACAGATTTGTTGTTGTTGTTGTTGTTGTTGAATAGGAATGATGAAGGTAGGTTTCCTTGCCTTGTTCCAGGTTAGGGGGAATGTACTAAACTTTTTTTCCTTTCAGGACGATATTGTTGTGGGTTTGTTGTGTATGGCTTTTATTATTTTGAGGAATGTTCCTTGTAAAACAGTATTTTAAATTCTTCATCAGGTAGTTCATATATCTCCATCTTTTGATGTTGGTCACTGGCATTTTATTTTTTCTATTTGATTTTGTTATGTTTTCTTGATTGTTCTTAATCCTTATGGTTGTGCATAGATATCTGCACTTTGAAGAAATTGTTACTTATTCTGGTCTTCATAGTCTGCCTTTGTCTGAGGATGCCCTCCAGAGCATGCCTGTCCATAGATTCTAGGTAAGCCTCTGGCATGGTTGCTAAGCCTGTGATCATTGCAGCTGTTGCAGTGCTAGCAGATGACCTAAGTCCAGGACTGCTGCATCTGGGCACATCAAAAACCCATAGCCATCGAGGCTAATGCAGCACAGGAAGGCACCCAAAGTTTAATTCCATAGTTATTGAGGACTGCCTGCCACTGAGGTTTTTTGAGACCTATGACCACTGTGGTCAGCACCAATAATGCAGTACAGAGACTGAGTCCATTTCACAGGGGCTACAGTTTTCCATCTGGGACTAGAACAGGTCAAGAGGTGTGGTCCTTGGATATTAACTTGGATTCAGGAGCTATAGGGGTCTACCTGGTGTTGAGTTTTACTATGGTTGGCTCAATGTTGGGGACCAACGCAAAGTCCTGTACTGACTTCCCTCTCTCTCTCTCTCAAGACAATGGTATCTCTTTCTCTCTCTCTCTGTTCTGTGCAATCTAGGGGTAGGGAAGAAGTGACACACGTAGTAAAAAGCTATCTTTTCTACCTTTTTCAATGCTATTTCTCTTGTGGTTTCCCTGGGTTGTGGAAAGATATTTTTATTTGTGGATAGTTGTTCAAATTGATGTTTTTGTGGGGCAATGATTGCTAAAGCATCCTATTCTACCATCTTGCTCTGCCTTCTTTCTCAAATACCTCTTAGAAAATCAAATTAGATAATCAATTGAGTAGAATGTGAAACTCTCCACAAACACAAAGGAATGAGATCTAGATATTAAAAAGACTAAAATCTTGCAAATTTTAAAATAAATCTCAATAGTGACTTTTAAAGGACTTCCCAGACTTACACTGTTACTTTTCTTCTCCCTAAAATCTATAGTATAGCACCAGAACAGAATGTACAGATGGGTGTCTAATGTGTGTGTTTTAATGAGATTTATATTGATGATGATAAATATGCTATTTTGTGAAAACACATGGGATAGGTGCTAATGCATAGCAGGGGAGTGTTTTAAACAATTATTAGTAATTTAGACAGTAATCTCAAAGACAACTTAAAACTTACATTATTATTACATAAACAACATGTTAAAGCAAAAGTGAAGACAGTCTTGTCTCTCTACAAGGACACAGATATGCATGTGATTTTGTTTTGCTTTTTTTAAAGAAGTCATTGAACAATAGGTTTTTGCAAAATCTAAAAAGGTTTAAAATGCTTATTCTACAAAAAGTTTGACATATTGAGCCTGCAAAGCAGCTCATACCTAGACAAGTGAATTTAACATGAATAAATATTTGTGGCCCGGTGCCCAATAAGCTTGGAACAAAATGTGGAAGTATTGAAATATTATTTTAAGCTTTTATAAGGTGTATTTTACTAAAACATGATGCAAACTAAAGCTTAATGCATTAAGTAAAATAATTGTATCTCAAGAGAATTGGCTCTATTAACTGGGTTTTCAGTACTAACATTATAAGACTTGACAATGATGCAAAATATAAAGTCAGTACCTTAGACTGTGAATCTTATAAAGACATTCCCTCTGGCTTAGTCTGTTAGTCCTAGAACTTCACAAACTTCTTCCTTGCCTCCAGACAAGACATAGCAAAAAGACTATAAATATGTGAATTCATGCATTCATTCATTAATTTGAACATTCAGTTATTCATTTATTTAAAATTGATTCATTTATTCAACAAATATTTATTGAATACCTACTAAACACCAGGTTTTTACAAATTTACTTGTTTTTTCTCACATTTTTTTACCTCTACATTTTAGGAATATATTCTCTGAAAAAATAAAGCATCTGTAGAAAACAACACAACAAAAAACTAGTCTCTTTTACTCTTCCTAAGGCTAGAGCCTTTGCCTTAACTAACCAGACCCTGGATCAGGAGTCAATAACCTACAGGGCCACAGGCTGAATTTTGTTTTTGCACATTCCATGAGCTAAGATTTGTGTGTGTGTGTGTGTGTGTGTGTGTGTGTGTGTGTACATGGATTGTTTTCTGCTGTGTGCAGTGACTTACACCTATAATTTCAGCACTTTGGGAGGTGGAGGTGAGAGGATTTCCAGAGCTCAGGAGTTCAAGACCAGACTGGGAAACTTGGCAAGTCCTTGTCTCTACAATTATTCAAAAAATTAACTGGGTGTGGTGGTATGCACCTGTAATTCCAGCTACTTAGAAGACGGAGGCAGAAGGATCACCTGAGCCCAACAGGTCAAGGCTGCAATAACCATGAGGGTGCCACCACATGACAGCTTGGGCAACAGAGTGAGACTGTTAAAAACAAAAAACAAAAACAGAAAAAAGGATTTTTTTTCAAAAATAAGAAAAATAAGAGGTCAGGAAGATGGCAGCCGAGTCAGTTGGACCATGTGAGTCCTGGTGTGAGTGAGTGTATGGAAAATTTTGTATATGTTGGTGAGCAAGTGGGTGTGTGAGTGGCCGACTGAGGACTAGGGAGCTAGCAGCCAGGGCTCTCCTGGTGCAGTGGCTGGTGCCACAGCTGCTGAGCTTGGACCCTAGCAATTCCCGGGATGCAGAAGCTGAGTGCTATTTTCTTTTTTTTGAATCAACAAATCCTTTCCTGGGAAGAAATACTGGGAGAGACTGTCTAAGTGGAGGCTTGTGAGCAAGTGGTCAGGCCCCTGGTGCAGCAGCTGGTGCTACAGCTTCTCTGCTTGGTCCCTGGCTCTTCCCAGGTCACCAAAGCCAAATGTCATTTTTTTAAAAATGGACAAAAGTTTTCCTGTGAAAAAGCAGTGGGAAGAGACCATCGCCCCAGGCTCTTCCTCACCATTGCAGCAGGAGAGACTGCTGGTTCCAGGTTTTGCCTCACCACTTCAGTGCCTGGCAGGGCACTGGCAGCAGAGGCTGCAGAGAGATTCCAGAGGCAAAGACCCATGGTAGAGGACAAGAGAGGCAGCTCACAACCATCTTGAATGTGGGGCAGGAAAGTGATCTGACTTGATAACCATGGAGCAACAGACCTGCTCTCTGTGATTGGTGGGTCAACTACTCAGGGATTATCCTGATCCAGAGGGAATATCCTGAAAGAACAAACTTTGGAGGGACCTGACAAGTGCTGAGTTCCAGGCACCCCACCCTCTACCTTGATCCAGCTGAGGGACAAAGTGTGTGGCCAAAAAAGGAGGAAGAAGGACTCCAAAGAGATCAGTGGTGAGTCCAAGGCTGACCCAAACCCCTCCTCCTCAGCAATTCTCTGAACATCAGACCCACATAGCTGAGTCATGACTAAGAGGGACAAACCCAGGCAGAACCTGGATGTTAGTAGCAATAAGAGAACTCCATTCAAGGATAGACCTGACTGGGGCACCCCCCTGGAGTACATACCTGGGGAAAACACAGTCCTGCTCCTCCCTACTGGAGGAGATCTCCCTGACCATAGAAGAATGGGAGGGGAGGACTGCAACCCCATCCTCCTCTACTGCCCCTCCTCCTTCCCTGCTCCCGACACTGCGTAGAGAGTGAAAGACTCTAACACTATTATAGCAGGGGACTTGAATATCCCACTAACAGCCGTAGATAGATCATCAAGGTAAAAAATCAACAAGGAGACCCAGAACCTAAACTTGACACTCAACTAAATGGACTTAATAGATGCCTACAGATTATTCCACCCAACAACCACAGAATATATACATTCTACTCATCGCCACATGGAGCATACTCCAAGTCAATCACATCCTTGGCCATAATTCAAGCATAAACAAATTGCATAAGGGTAAAATCTTGCCATGCACATTCTTAGACCACAATGGAATAAAAATAAATATCAACACCAACAACATTTCCCCAAAGCACACAAGGACATGGACACTAAACAGCATGATTCTGAACAACTACTGGGTCAACAGTGAAATCAAAGCAGAAATTAAAAGATTCCTGGAAACAAATGAAAATGAAGAAATATCTTACCAAAACCTCTGGGATGCCATAAAAACAGTTTTAAGAGGTGAATTTATATCTCCATGAACACACATCAAGAAAATGGAAAGATCACAAGTGGAGAGTCCAACAAATCACCTAAGGGAGCTGGAAAGAGAAGACCACAAAAACCCCAACTTTAGCAGAAGAATTCATATCACCAAAATAAGAGCCCAACTATGGGACATAGAGGACAAAAATATTATAGAAAACATCAACAAAGCAAAAATCTGGTTCTTTGAAAGAATTAACCAGATTGATGGACCCCTGGCAAAATGACCAAGAAAAAGACCAAATAAACACAATCAGAAATACAAAAGATCAAATCACAGCTGACCCTGAAGAAATACAAAAGATTATCAGAGATCACTCTGTACACCTGTTTGGAAACAAACTTGATAATCCAAATGAAATGGAGGACTTTCTGACATCACATTATCTCCCCAGGTTGAAACAAGAAGACATTGAGACACTAAATAGATCAATAACAACCCAGGAAACTGAATCTATCATAAGAAAACTACCTACAAAAAAAAGAAAGAAAGCAAGCCCTGGACTGGATGGCTTTCCAGCAAAATTCTACAAAACGTACAAGGAGAAGCTGATACCAATCCTATTGAAAGTATTCCAGGCAAGTAAGAAAGATGGAATTCTCCCCAAATCATTTTACGAAGCTAACATCACACTGATACCCAAACCAGGTAATGATCCAACAACAATAGAGAACTACAGGCCAATATCCATTATGAACATAGATGCAACAATCCTCAGCAAGATTCTAGCAAATTGGGTCCAAAAACACATCTCAAAAATCATCAACCACGATCAGTAGGCTTCATTCCCAGGATACAGGGCTGGTTCAACATTAGCAAGACCATAAATGTCATTATACATCAACAGATGTAAAAACAAGAACCACATGTTTATCTCATTAGATGCAGAAAAAGCTTTTGATAAAATCCAGTTTCCCTTCTTGATAAAAACCCTCAAACACTTAGGTATAGAAGGAACATACCTCAAAATAGTAAGTGCCGTCTCAATAAACCCACAGCTGACATATTGCTAAACAGACAGAAACTGGAAACATTTCCCCTGAAAACTGGAACAAGACAAGGCTGCCTACTCTCATCCCTCTTGATCAACATTGTGTTGGAAGTCTTATCTCAGGCAAGTAGATAAGAGAAGGAAATCAGGGGTATCTAAATAGGAAAAGAAGAAGGCAAGTTATCCCTCTTTGCTGATGATATGATCCTATACCTTGAAAATCCAAGAGAATCTGTCAAAAACCTGCTTGCACTGATAAAGGACTTTGGCAAAGTCTCAGGGTACAAAATAAATGTGCAAAAGACAGTTGCATTCCTGTACACCAACAACAAGCAGGCAGAGAACCAAATTAAAAGTGCAATCCCATTCACAATAGTCACAAAAAAGTGAAATACCTGGGCATCTTCCTACCCAGAGAAGTGAAAGACCTTCACAATGAGTACTAAAAAACACTACTCAAAGAAATCCAAGAAGACACAAACAAATGGAAAAATAGTCCACGTTCATGTATAGGAAGAATCAACATTGTTAAGATGTTCATCCCATCCTACCAAAGGCAATCTACAGATTCAACACAATACCCACTAAGTTACCAACATCATTCTTCTCAGACCTGGAAATGACAATACAGAAATTCATATGGAAATATGCACGATCGTGAATAGCCATAACAATCCTTAGCAAAAGAAACAAAGCAGGAGTTATCACACTTCCAGACTTCAAACTTTAGTACAAGGCTACAGTAATCAAAACAGCCTGGTATTGGTACAAGAACTGGCATACAGATCAATGAAACTTGATAGAGATTCCGGAAACAAAGCCTCAGTTTCTCAACCAACTCATCTTTGACAAAGACTCTAACAACCACCACTGGGGAGAAGAGAATCTATTCAGAAAATGGTGCTGAAACTTTGAAACAGGACCCCTACCTATCACCATACACAAAAATTGACTCTAAATGGATCACAGACCTAAACGTAAAACCTCAAACTGTAAGAATCTTAGAAAACGCAGGAGACACCCTTATGGAAATTGGAACTGGCAACTAATTCTTATTCAGAATCCTAAATTCCCATACCTTAAGAAATAAGATAGACAAGTGGGACCTCATCAAACTAACAACCTTCTGCAAAGCAAAAGAAACCATCAAGAGAGTAGGGAGACAGCCCACAGAATGGGAAAAATGTTTGCCAACTGTTTATCTGACATTAACTTAACATCTAGGATCTACGAGGAACTCAAACATGCCAAAAGAAAAAAAACAAATAGCCCCTTAAAAAAGTGGTCCAAAGACCTGAATAGACAGTTCTCAAAAGAAGATATATGGGCAGCCAACAAAAACATGAAAAAGTGCTCTGCCTAACTCATCATCAGATAAATACAAATCAAAACCACACTGAGACACCACCTAATCTTAGTAAGAATGGCCATCATTAATAAAACAAACAACAGCAGATGCTGGCGAGGATGCAGAGAAAAAGGAACACTTCTACACTGTTGGTGGGAATGCAAACTAGTGCAACCTCTTTGGAAGACAGTATGGCGATTTCTGAAAGAACTAGAAATTGACCTTCCATATGACCCAGCAATTCCCCTATTGGGAATATACCTGGAGGAACTCAAATCATTCTACAAAAAAATACCTGCACATGTATGTTTGTTGCAGTTCTATTCACAATAACAAGAACATAGAACCAACCATCAGAGCTGGACTGGATTTTTAAAATGTGGTATATATACACCATGGAATATTGTGCAGCCATTAAGAAGGACAAACAGACCAGGCTCGATGGCTCAGCCTGTAATTCCAGCACTTTGGGAGGCCAGGTAGAGTGGATTGCCTAAGCCCATGGGTTCGATACCAGTCCGGGCAACTTGGCGAGACCTCGTCTCTACAATAAATCAGAAATTAGCCAGGCATGGTAGGCGCGCCTGTGTTCCAGCTACTTGGAAGGCTGTGGCAGAAGGCTCACCATTGCTCAGCAGGTTGGTGCTGGGGTGGCCGTGAGCATGCGACTGCAGTCCAGCCTGGGCAACGGAGTGAGACTTCAACTCCAAATAAAAAAGGACAAACATATGAACTTCACAGCAACTTTGATGGATTTAGAGTCAATCATACTCAGTCATCTATCACAGAAACAAAGAACAGAGTACCATATGTTCTCACTCATAAGCGGACCTTGAACAATTATAATATTGTAAGAAAGGGATTGGCAGTAGTGGGAAACTGTCAGGGGAGGGGTGGGGGATTGGCAGTTGAAGGAAACTACTAGGGGAGGGAGGGTCATACCTCATCAACAAGGGTACCTGCGTAATCAACATTTGTATGCCTAACCCTGAATTGTACCCCACGTTTCATAATAAAGAAAAAAAAAGAAAAATAACAATATGCAGCAGAGACTGTGACCTGCAAACCTCTAAAATATTTACAGTGTAGCCTTTTACAGAAAAAAAAAGTTTGACCACTGGCATAGATTTCTCATCCCTTTTGTAGATATGTACCTGTATGTGGGTATGTGTGTGCACGTCGTGTGCGTGTGTGTGTGTGTGTGTGTGTGGGTGTGTGTGTGTCTGTGTGTGTGTGTCTGTGTGTGTGTGTGTGTGAAAACATAGTAATACACATACAGAAATCCATAGCTTTGGTTTTTTATTTTTTATGGTAATAAGATTTTATTTGTTTATTGCTCTGTAACTTGCTTTGTTTATTTAATAGTATGTTTGTAGACTGTTCCATGTCAATATATTTATCTCAATCATTTATTTTTTAACCCCTAAGTAGCATTTCATATGTTTTTTTACATTCCCTGCCTCTATAAAGTCATTATTCCTCCCAATTTGGAGTAGTACCTTCTCAGAAAAACCTTCCACACACATTTTCAGTTGAGCTCTTGACTATGTGTCCCTATTTTCCAGTTTAAACATTTATCCATGTATGTATTTATTCCATAAATATTTACAAGCACATACTATATATCAGGTATTCTTCCAGACCCTGAGGAATCATTTTAAATGTTTTTTTTTTATGTTCTTTTTTTTTTTTTTGAGTTGGAGTCTCACTCTGTCACCCAGACTGGAGTGCAGTGGCTGCTCCCGGCCACTGCAGCCTCAACCTGCTGGGCTCTAGCGATCCTTCCGCCTCAGCCTTCCGAGTAGCCAGAACTATAGGCATGCGCTACCACGCCTGGCTGATTTTTTGATTTATTGTAGAGATGAGGTCTCGCTGCCCAAGCAGGTCTCAAACCCGCAGCCTCAGGCAATCCACTCACCTCAGCCTCCCAAAGGCGCAGGATTACAGGCTGAGCCACCGAGCTTGGCTCATTTTAAATGTTTTAACTTTAAAAACTTTTTTTCAGTTGGGGCCTCACTCTGTCACCCAGGCTGGAGTGCTGTGGCACTATCGTGGCTCATAAACATGGCTCCTGGCTCGATCTCCTAAGCTCAGGCCATTCTTTCACCTCAGCCTCCTGAGTAGCTGGGACTATAGGTATGCACCACCATGTCCAACTAGTTTATTTTTTATTTTTTATTTTTATAGAGATGAGATCTCACTCTGTTGCCTAGGCTGGTCTCAAACTCCCAGGCTCGGGCAATCCTTTCACTCAAGTCTCCCAAAGTACTGGAATTCTAGGAACGAGCCACCATGCCCAGCCAGACTGAGAATTCAATAGGTTTTATTTTGTTTTGTTTTTAAATTCCTGCTTATATAGAGCTTACTTCCAAGTAGGAGAAGCAGATGATTAATAGAATTAATAAGTGAAATATAAAGCCGGGCTCAGGGGCTCAGCCTGTAATCCCGTGCCTTTGGGAGGTTGAGGTGAGTAGATTGCCTGAGCCCGCGGGTTCGAGACCTGCCTGGGCAGCGAGACCTCACCTCTACAATAAATAAAAAAGTAAGCCGGGCGTGGTAGCGTGCGCCTGTAGTTCCAGCTACGTGGAAGGCTGAGGCGGAAGGATCGCCAGAGCCCAGCAGGTCGAGGATGCGGTGGCCGGAAGCGGCCACTGCACTCCAGTCTGGGCGATAGTGAGACTCCAACTCAAAAAAAAAAAAAAAAAATAATAAGTGAAATATAATAGGAAGCAAGAAAGAAAAATATGAAATGACAGATCGTAGGGGTTGAAATTTTAGGTCTGATGGTTGTACATAGCCTCAATAAGAAAGTGCCTTCTGAGAAAGATCCTTAAGAAATGAGGATGCTAGCCATGAGAATATCTGAAGGGAGAACATTCTGGACAGAGGAAATAGCATGTGCAAAGGTCCTTAGGTGAGTACTTGCCTGGTGAATATGGGGAAAATAAAATATAGCAGAAAGTTTAATATGGCAGAAGCAGAATGAATGAGAAAAATAGTAGTGAGAGAGGAAGTTAAAAAGAGAACGAGAACCACACATGTGGGGGCCTGTGGATTACATTGAGGACTTTGGTTTTTCCTCCAAGTGAGATAGAAGATACAGGATATTGAGCAGAAGAGTGATGTGATCTGATTTCTTTTTAACAAAATCACTCTGGCTGCTTTGTTGACAATGGATCGTAGGAGCAGAAGTACAAAGGTAGAAGCGATTAGCGATTAGGAAGCTGTGATCACAATCCAAGTGAAATGTGATGGTGGCCAAGAACAGAGGAGTATACCTGGAGGTAGTAAGAAATGGATGCTATAAAAAGCCCAGAAGAGGGGAAAGCTACTTTTGGAGATGCTGGCACACTGATCATTAGGTATCTCCCTCTCGTTTCAAAAAAGTTGAAAATGTGTTACAAGTAGAATCTTCAGATCTCAGGAAAAGGCCAAGGTCAGCCTAGAAAATAAATCTTAGTGTCTAAGATCACATATTATGTGAAACAAACACCATTAAGATACGGGTTTATTAGTTATTTTAAGATCAAGGCCGTGTCCCCATTAAATGTCATCTTAGAAGGTTAGTTGTAAGTCCTGTTGTAAAACTAGTTAAACTGGGAGAAGAAAATAACATTTCTCTTTACAACTGCTCTAAGAAAGTGTCCAATCATACATGCCTGAGTCTAGGCTAATGAAAAAAGGAAGTTCTCAAGGAGCCGAGATTTTTGGCAACAGGCACAAGGTGAGTGAGGGCAGGCTCTAAGGAAACAACCAGCTGTAATCATGCCAGGCTCTTGACTAGCCCCAAGATATTCAGCGGGCTGGGAGCCAGCCACTCAAGACTCTTCTTAACTTCCTTATGCTCTCAATGGAGGCCACATACCAGCTTCTCTCTGCTCCTGAAAGAGAAGCATTTCTCTTCTCTTTCTCCCTACAAATCCCAGAAAGTTAAGGAGGGTCCTCCTGAGCTGAAACGCCTTCCCAGAGGTGTAGTGCCAGGGATAAGTTCTAAGTCAATGTCTCAGGAACATTGGGACAGGGAGGTGGAGGTGGGGAAATGAGGGAATCTGAAACCCAGAAGGCTATGTGATTTTGCTAGAGATTTACCTACCTTTAGATCATAATTATGCTGGCTACGCAAACTGGACTTATTATATGCTAATGTATAGAAGATCATTCTCCCTTCAATGAGCAGCACAATAAGGTTGAAAGATGTTGGGACAATTATTTAATTCCTGGCTCCAAGGAAAGGCAGAAGCCCAAGATATGTTACAATCTTTGAGAGAAACAAATTATACCGCTAATACAATTATATTGATTAGATTCATTTGATGACAAATGATAGAAACATGACTCAAACTAACTCACAGAAAGAAGGTATTGGCTCCATCTAACTGTGAAGCCTAAGTACAGACATGGATCTAGAAGACATTCCCATGTTGGACATAGCAAATTCCAGGGGCTCGAATAACATCAACTGCCTTTCTTTCTCTGTCACTCAGTTCTATTTCCAATATGTATTGGCCTCATTTTGATTTCCCTCCCATGCAGTTGTAGAGATGACAACCAGAAGGCCCATGTGTGCATCAATCTTTCTTACAATTTGTGATTCCAATATAGGAGGATGCATAGTCTCCAAACTTTCATCAGAAATATCTAAGGAGGTCTCTGGCCCATTTTGGTTGAGTATCTATTCCCACACCAGTCACTGCAGTTAAAGAGATGGTTATGTTTGCCAGAACTGAATTAGATACTCCTTCATGGGCTCAGGAAGCAGGGGCAGCCACACACAAAATCACATAGAAAGCAAGAGAAATGATTCCCCAGAGAAAGCAGAATTGGGGAGGTAAAATATATGTCCACTATAACCATGTTACTTGATTCTAGGAAGAACATATCTTCTTTGAATACCCACATTTTTGTGTTTCCAAACAATATATACATACATTTTATGTAGTAGCATCACTTTTTTCAATGAATGTTTTTAACGTTTTTTAATTGAAGGGTAATATGCATACAGAACACACAGAAAAGTGCACATTTCATCATTGTACAGCTTGATGCATTATGTGGTAGTACAACATTTCTTCTCATAAGTTTGAAAAGTGTTTCTTATGTTCTAAAACAGCTGTACAGTTTAGCCTAAAGGAGATGATAGTTGGGTAGAAATGTACTGAGGACATATTCAAGAATG
The DNA here is from genome assembly GCA_027257055.1 of Cephalopachus bancanus. Lineage (NCBI taxonomy): Eukaryota > Metazoa > Chordata > Mammalia > Primates > Tarsiidae > Cephalopachus > Cephalopachus bancanus. Next base: position 714,448 of record JAPVLO010000071.1, on the reverse strand, counting down.
TAGGGTAGAGGGGAGGCAGAGTGGAGACCAAATGTCTGCACCTCATGGACTATCAAATTTCAAAGGTAAGCAGACCCTGTAACTTACCAACCATGGTTTTCAGCCAGCTGTTTCTATCTTTGGGTCTAGCTCATGCATAATAAGTCTTGGTCACCAAGTATTTATTGAGATGAACCATTGGCTTAGAAAGAGAGAAGCTGATTTTCTACAGGTACATAGAAAGATGCTACCAATAAGTTAAGTCCCCTGTTCTGATGTCCAGCTTTCATACCTAGAAAACAGCAGTCTCCCCTTATGTACAGTTTTGCTTTTCATGGTCCAAAACTATTACATGAAAAATTCCAGGAATCGACAATTCATAAATTCTCAATCACAGACTGCTTTAAGTAGCAGAATGAAATCTCTTACTGCCTCACTCCATCCTTCCTGGGACATGAATCATGCTTTTGTCTGGTGTTTTCGTGATGTATACTTACCTGTCCAGTAGTCATTGACATCGTCTACTCCTGACATCTAACAACTGACATCATCATGGCTCCATGATCCAAGATCACCCAAAGCAGATGATCCTCCTTCTCACGTATCATCAGAAGGACAATAGTAGCCTAATGCTGCATCTCAATACCTATGAGATTCACTTCACTTTGTCCTTTCACATCGGCATTTTATCATCTCACATCATTCCAAGAAGAATGATGAGTACAGTACAATAAGATATTTTGAGAGAGATCACATTCATATAACTTTTATTACAGTGTATTGGTATAATTATTCTGTTTTATTATTTTTGCTGTTAATCTCTTAGTGTACTTAATCTAGAAGTTAAACTTTACCATTGATACGTATGAATAAGAAAAAATACATAGTATATATAGGGCTCAATACTATCTGCAATTTCAGGGAACTCCTGAGGATGTTAGAATATACCTCCTGGCCAGGCTTGGTGGCTCAGCTTGTAATCCCAGCACTTTGGGAGGCCGAGGCTAGTGGATTGCCTGAATGCGTGGGTTCGAGACCAGCCCAGGGCAACTAGGCAAGACCTCGCTCTACAATAAATTAAAAAAATGAGCCGGGCACGCTACCACGTGCCTATAGTTACAGCAACTTGGAAGGCTGAGGTGGAAGGATCACAGCAGCCCAGGCAGGTTGGTGCTGGGGCGTCAGTGAGTATGCCACTGCATTTCAAGTCTGGATGTCGGAGGGAGACACCAACTTAAAAAAAAAAAGAAAGAAAGAAAAAAAGAATATAACTCCTGCAAATTAGGAGAGGGTAACACACAGATTATTAGGCAGACTTATCCAGCCCTTTTACTATAGCTAGGGACTCAGGAGGTCTTTCTACTTGTTAGCCTAGTGTTGTGGATATCTCAGTGTTGTGGATATCTCTCTTTTTCCCACCTCAGTGTTGTGGATATCTCTATTTTTTTTTTTTTTTTTTTTGAGTTGGAGTCTCACTCCCATTACCCAGGCTGGAGTGCAGTGGCATACTCACAGTCACCCAGCATCAACCTGCTGGGCTCGCTATCCTTCTGCCTCAGCCCTCCAAGTAGCCGGAACTACAGGCATGTGATACCAAACCTGGCTATTTTATTTATTTGTTTGTTTGTTTGTTTATTGTAGAGATGAGGTCTCGCCAAGTTGCCCGAGCTGGTCTCAAACCCATGGCTCGGGCAATCCACCCACCTCGGCCTCCAAAGTGCTGGAATTACAGGCTGAGCCACTAAATCTGGCCAAATATTTCTCTTTTGCCACTCTGTGTCTACTCGTTACCCTCTCTCTGTCTCAAGACTGACCTGTATCTATGACATCAGCAGAGAATTCTGTTTTCTGGCAGTCAATTGGGTTTAGCCAATGGAGAACATGCATAGGAGATTAGGAATGCGAAGTCTGGGTATTAATCCCCTAGATTTCTCCTGCAGGGCTGCAGTGCATATAATGGACAAAATGCCATCTGGTAACTAACTCTTGACTAGATGAGCTATATTTCCCAGTTCTCAAAGTCCCTGACTCCATATTTCTCTCTTTTTCCCACTGTTTCTCATTTTTTTAGCTTGTCCTACCTATTTCAGTTTTAGGAACCATAAGTCTCTTCCCTTGTGTTTGAAGTCACTCTTCAAATTCTTTTGGACTTAAGTTTTCAACCTCAGATTTCAGAATGCCTTTTCTTGTTCTAATATCTGGGCTTTGGATACGTGTGTTATTCTTGTTGTTGTTGTTGTTGAATGGTATATAACTGAAGGTAGACAAATTCCCTTTAATAATCTCTTATAAAGGACATCTCATACAATGATTCTCACAACCCAAGAGTCTTCCCTCAACCTCCTATCTCACCTGTTTCACTAAGATCCCAAAGTCTTCTGCATCTAGCAAGGTATATATTATCTCTGATGTACTTTTAGAAAGCAAATTCTGATTATATGTATTTCTGATACCAAGACAAACAACATCTCTGACACCAGCAACAGTTATAATAGGGTTCATTTCTACCCAATGAATTTAATTGACTATATTTCTAGAGTGCCAGCATCAGCAGTGCTTCACTGGTTCATCAATGGCTGTTATTCCATTTGTCAAACGAAAAGGAGGGCATAAATTCACAGTAATAAAGATATACAGTGGGTAAATAGTTTCTAGCATACATGACTGCTAGATTGAAGAATGAGCTTGCAGAGAAAGTATTATACTGGAAACTTGTTCTTGTACATTTCAAAAATGAATGGAATTTAATAAATAGAATCAGGGTCCTTCATGGACTCCTTATTTAGTTTTTAAGTATCCATGGACTTCATCAAAAGGTATCTTTGCTTAGGAGACTGCTCTTCAGAGACTGAAGTGAATAATTATACAGTAGTTAAAACAATAATTCATGGCATCAGAAAGACTCAGACTTGAATACTTTTCTCTGCTCCTCACTAGTTGGTTTACCTTAGTCTTGACAACCTTTTTAAGTACACATGTTTTCTTCTGTCTATTGAACCTAATTCTATATACCAACGTACAAGGCTGTTAGGGTCATTAATTAGATAAACTTTGAAAAGCAGTTAGCACAGTGCCAGACACAAAATAAGCACTCAAGAAATACTTGCATTTTGATGGTGGCGATGATGAATTATCATCATCATTTGTAAGACTGAAGGGTATTTTACATCCTTTTTTTTCTCAAACAAATTTCCTCTACTCCTCAACATTTAAGCAACAAAAGAACCATATCTCTAAATACCCAAGTTCACCATGACCTTCTCTTTCCTAAAGTTCACTCCTGGCTTCCTAGTTAACAAGGTAAGGCTGAAACTCCTTAAGACAGCACACAAGGCATTCACAATCTGTCCCTGTCTTACCTCTTCAGTCTCATATCTGACTTCCTATCCTATATGTCTTACTGCAGCCATAGCAATCCCCACCTGATCATAAAGGCATGCCTTATATATACATTTCCCTTTATCTAGAATGTTCCTATGGAGCCCTCAGGGCTTTTAGTCAAGGGTCACCTTAATGGCTCATATTTATTAAATGTGCACTGTATGTCCAACACTGTGATAATCAACAACTCTATGATGTAGTACTATTATTAGGCATAAGAAGGAATCTAAGGCTTGGCAAAATGGAACATGACAAAGTGGTATACATCCAAGGATACGAGTCCAGGAAGTGGCAAAGTTGAAATTCAAGGCACTGGAGCCCTAAAGTAGTTGTAGTGGTCTCATATTGCTACTATGGCAAAGAACCACAAATTTGTAGCATAAAACAGCGCAGACTTATTATCTTACAGTTCTGAAAGTCAGAAGTCCAAAATGAATTTGACTGAGCTGCAACCAAAGTGTCAGCAAGGCTGCATTCCTCCTGGAGTTCGAGGGAAGAATCTATTTCCTTGACTTTTCCAGCTTCTAGAGACTGACTACATTCTTGCCTCAAGTTCTTTTCCTCTGCCTTCAAAGTCAACAGCACTGCATCTCAAATACTTCTCTCTTCTTCCCCCCTTCTCCTTTTCTCTCCCTCTCCCTCCCTCTTTTTCTTCCTCTCCTGACTCCACTTCCATCATCATATCTTCTTCTCTGACTTTGATCTTCTTGCCTTCCTTTTATAGGGGTGCTCATTATTACATAGGGCCTGCCTAGGTAATTCTGGATACTTTCAAGATTCTTAATGTATTCACATCTACAAAGTCTCTTTTGCCATGTAACATAGCATATTCATACATTCCCTGGATTAGGATATAGACGCCGTTGAGGAGCCTACCACAGTAGTTCTCTTAACTTCCATTTTATTTTGTCAACTTTCTCTGGGAAGGTTGCCTTCTCTGACTTTTCCGTGCATATTCCAATGGATGGGTAGCTACTCCTTTCCTTGGGTTCCTCCCATAACCCTTTATTCGTCCTTCTCCTTTTGTCCTTACCATATTGAACTAAAATTAGTTCTTCACATTTCTGATTCCCTCAACTGAATGACAGCTTCTGTAGAGCAAAATTCCTCAGCACCCAGCTCAAACCATGTGTACATAGGGGGTTTTCATTGAAAGTGAGGTAGATGGTGGATAGATGAAAGGATGAAATATTTGAAAATCATTGATATTCCTATTCAAGATGCTGGACTTCATAGTCATTTTAAACATTAATTTCAATTAAAAGTTGTTTCCAAAATTTATACATATCAAGAGTAAATACATCCTGCAAGAGGTGAGAGTGCCTCCTCCTGTTGATGCTTGAGTTCTTTAGTCATACAAGATTAGAGCGCTATCTGCTTCCCAAATGCCAGGCTCCAGCAGCATAGAGATTAATTACATTCTTGTCACTGTGGAACTGACAGTTATAAGGGCAGACATATATGAACCTAACAACCGGGAAGCAGTAAGAGATGCTGCTTTTACATCTTGAAGAGTCACTTGCCAAGTGTTGTGGGAAGGCCAAAGATTCTTTGCAAAACCATGCATGAGAAAGAAAGACACACATACACACACAGGGTGGAGGAGGGGGATGGGGAGTAGGGGGCGGAGAGAGAGAAATGGTTTGTTAGTGCCTCTGAGGAGGTGGTATCACTTAGTGATTAAGGACACTCATTAGAAAGCCAGAGACTTGGGATTAAGCCCCATCTCTACCACACATAGATCATGTGGTATTGTTTAAATGACCTAATTCAATCTTCTAAAACACTTCCCCCTAAAAATGAGAACAATGAACACATCTACCCTATTGGGATTAGTGAGAATTAGAGGAAAAAATATTTACAAAGAGCTTAACATAAGGTCTAGCATATTCTTTGCACCCACAAAATGCTAACTACAATTATCATTTAGGACAACACTTTGCCTTTTCTAGATGGCAGCAACAACTCATCACTCAATGTGACATAATAGTAATATTTCAAAGTGTTGACTGAGGTACTGCTTACTACCTCTCAGTGCAGCTGCTGACTATCAATCTTTGGCAGCCAAATGGATGAACACCCATTACAGAAGAGACAGCCCACTGTTAAGAACAAAGGTAACATCCATAGCCTCCAAATGGAGGAGTGAGCAGGAAAAGATGTGTTCTTTCTGCCCCAAGATTCTATAAAAGATCCTCTGAGCAGCAGATGGAAAAAAGAATATAGATGAGAAGAGAGAAAAGACAGTGCAGGAACTACTTGCTCTGTCTTCCCACACTGGAATAAATTCTGGTGATGGGGAGTAAAGTAATTTTTCACAAGTTACTTTAATTTGGGAATCTCGGAGTAGAGAGCATTGGCACCCTATTTTGTTTCAGACTCTGATCATTAGTAGTCTTATAGAGCTGGGAGTAAGGTGTTAGATAAAAACAGTAGTTCCACATCCTCCAAAAAAATAGGAACAATAATCATCCTGTAGGAAAGACTTGGTATAACTGAGGTTGGGCAGAAATATCTGAATAAGCCAGAGGCAGGGACACAGAAGACAGAGAATAACCTGAGGACCTGATGATCAAAACTAGCACAAAATCTTAAACATCTCAGAGGATGCAGCAGCTAGAGAGGCCAATGACCATAAGCCGTGAAGGCAAAATGCCAACATGGACAGTATAGTACAACCAAGATTCAGGCAAGACTAATCACCTGTCACAAAAGTCTAGAAAAAGACCAAGTTCTGGGCTTGGTTCTCAGTGACATCTTGCAGAAATTTCCTTAGCCTTGGGGCATCTAAAATCAGGACTGCATTAGAGGAAAGAAGAGAACCTCATGATGGCTGTGTGGGATCTTCTGAATGACACAGAGTTTAAACACGGAAGTAGCTTAAATTAAAAATATATATATCTGAATTGGACTAAGAAAATCTTTTCTCTGGAGAACTGATGAGTCAGAAAATCAGAGTTTTATAAAAATAAAGTTAATTTTTACACACCTGAGATTGTCACTCATAACCCATCAACATTTGCCTTTCAGTAACTCATTCTCTCCAGCTGAATATGGGCAATTTCACTGAATTAATCACATTTGTGACAACTGTGTTTAGAAAGTTTGAGTTGTATTTTGTATTAGATGTATTCCATTAGCAATACCATGGGTACTGGGCTACTGATAAGATTAGCTGGAGGGTTGTGTGATTTAATATCTAGTTCTTGCTTAAGGAAGTATGACAAGTTGAATCTGCTGAATTAATTGCCATTTGCTCAGGTGCTACTCCTCAAAAAGAGCTAGCTATGGAGAAACAGGGAAGAAGAATAAAGAGCTGAGACTAACAATTATTCACGTGCTGCCTTGAAACCTAGAAGACAACTTCTAGAAGTCAGAGTAATTACTGTCTCACTCAAGGGTTGGCAATGTTTGTCTATAAAGAGTAAATATTTTAGGCTTTGTGAGCCATAAGATCTCTGTTGCAACCGCTCAACTTCAGTGTTTATAGCATGAAAACAGCCATAGACAATACATCAACAAAGGAGCATAGCCAGGTTCCAATATAACTTTATTTATAAAAAGCAGCCAGCAGTTGGATTTAACCTGCAGACCACAATTTGCTAACCTTTTGTCTAACTCATCTGCACTAAAGAAAGTCTGTTTGTTCATTATACATGACCCCAGGGGCCCAAAATGTGGGCATGCACATATACTTGCCTGATGGTGATATGGAAGACATAGGTGACTGGGCATTTTTGGCTTTGTTTTCTGGGCTTACTGAGGATCTATTTCCCTTCATGTCTTTTGGAAAGCATCGTCACTTCCCTATCCCAGTTCACATGTTTCTGCTTGGGGTGAACTCTTGGCCCCATGAGGAGAAACTGTTACCCAAATCTAACCAATGATGACACTAATCCCCTAGCTACAGTGACTGGTACTGAGGTGAAGGAGTGGTCCCAAATTGTCCAGTCAGGATATGGATTGTCACATGTTCAACCAGGAAGAATCTTCTAGAAATGGACTCAGAGACAAAGATTTCAGTGCACATGGTTTATTTGAGAAGTGATCCCAGTAAATGCTGGCAGGGATAAGAAAGAAAGGGCAGTCAGTAAAGCATGTGTTATCAGGCAAGTTACTACTGAGGGAAATTGGAGCTTGATCCTGTTGGAGAACTCTGGGAGCCAGTGTAAAGCAGAAGCTTCAGATTTAACCCAGTCAACTCCCATCATTGGTAAAGGGCTACTCCTAGGGATGTTAATTCCCTGGTACAGCTATCCTGTCGTGAGCATTAACAGAGTAGATGATTCATCCACCCAAGGATGACTTCAGGCAAAGATATACAGATGCTAGGATTTGGAAGTCAGGGCCCACAGCAGTGAAATAAGACAAAAGAGGGATGTGGGTGGGATACCTCCAGCAACTACTGTATAGAATTTGGTTAGTCTCCCTATTAGGGTTCTGAAAAAACTGGGGGTTTATTTGACTCAGGTTGAGACTTTGAATCACACTTTGCCTCAAGTCATCTCATAGATATTTTAGTTACGCAAACCAACAAATTTCCTTTTTGCTTAAACTAGTTTGAGTCACGTTTCTTAACACACAGATCAACAAAGATTAAATAAAGCACATAAGAAGTTGAAATTTATTTTCTACTAGGGGATACATATATAGAATTCCTATATGTGCATAGCAATTTTATATATACAAAATTAGATCTATATTTCATATATATCATCTATATCTATTATATCTATGTATATACCTATAACTATCCATAAGCATGTGGTACTGCATTCAGGAAAGAAGTACAAAGATATGTTGGTTCTTAAAAGTACATAGAGAGTTCAATAAGAATATAATGGATGATCTCAGGAAAAATGCACCAGATGCCCACAATTCTGCTATTTATCCACAACATAAAAGCCCATGAATATCTGCTTTGGTGAGAAGACGCAATTGCACAAAGTTGGCCTGCAGACTCTCGGGAGCTGTTTAATAAAAGAGACAAATGTCTATTCCTCATGAGAACTTATTTTTGTCCACAACCTCTGTGTCTGAGGTTTATCTCTCTTTCTTGTTCTTTCCACTCCTATTTGCTAAATTGAATTAAAGGATTAAAGTTGAGATAGTCTGGACAAATAGAAGGGGATCAGAAGATAATAAGACCAGGAAAATCAAATGTAGTCATTTCAGGGAAAGTCAAAGAGTCAAGGGAGTAAGCAAAGGATGACACATGCTTATAAGAATAAGAGAAGTTTCAAAAAAAAGTTTAAAAGAAAAATGTTCAATCCTAAAGCATACACCCCCCTCATTTTTGTATTCTCAGAGGAAATGGAATATATTTCTATTATAGTTGTGTTCAGATTGCTATTTCATTCTATATCATTCTATGCTGATACATACTTACATGAAATCTTTGTGAATCTAGGATCCATGTAGTTCAGTCTATGGTATCTTATTCAAGAGACACAGTTCAATAGCTTAGAAATAGATTAGGACACATTTCTTTCATTCATTCAACATTTCTCTTGAACATCTTCTGTGCCAGCCACTATTCTATGTACTAGTGATTCAACAATGAACAAACTAAACAAAGCACGGCCTCACAGAGTTTACATGGAACGGAAAAAGACAGATGATAAACAAAAATAAACAAAATGTATAATAACTAAGATGGTGATAAGTGATATGGAGAAAAAGAGCAGGAAAGAGGCCTTGGGAATACTGGAGGGAAAAGATTTCTTTGAGTTGGTGACTTTTCACCAGAAACCTGAAGGAGGTAAGAGAGCGAGTTGTACAGATATTTGAGTAAAGAATATGTCAGGCAGAGGGGACAGGAAGTGCAAAAGCCTTTCGGTGAAAGGGTGCTAGGTTTGGAGGGTGCTTAGAACTGCAAAAAGGTCAGTATGGATCTTGAACGGGGTCAGCAAGCTTTTTCTGTAAAGAATTAGATAGTAAAAGTTTATCAACTATGAGGACTGTATAGCCTCCATCACAACCACTCAAGTATACCATTGTGGCATGAAAACAGCATGGACAATACAAAAACAGCCTTGTCCAATGGGCAAGGCTGTTCCAGTCACACTTTATTTATAAAATCAGACTGTATGGCTATAGGCCATCATTTGCTGACCCCTAGACTAAAGGAATGAGAAAGTAGTAATAAGACCTGAAGATGCAGGGCCTTATGCATCATTGTAACAACCTTAGATTTTCCTTTTGTAGTAGTCAGGATTCTCTAGAGAATCAAAACCAATTGTGTGTGTGTGTGTGTGTGTGTGTGTGTGTGTGTGTGTGTGTGTGTGTGTAAAATAAGGAATGGGCTCATGTGATTATTGAGGCTGATAAGTCCCAAGATCTGCAGTCAGCAAGCTAGAGAGCCAGGCGAGTTCATGGTGTAGTTGCAATCGGAGTTCAAAGGCCTGAGAACCAGGAGAGCCACTGGTGTAGCTATAGTCCAAAAGCCAAAACCCAGGAAAAGCTGATGTTTCAGTTCAAGTTCTAAATAAGGAAAAAACAAATGTCCCAGCTCAAAGGCAGTCAGGCAGGGGGAATTATCTTTTATTTCTGGGAGGGTCAGCCTTTTTAGTCCATTCAGGCCTTCCACTGATTGGATGTGTTCCACCCACATTAGGGAAGCCCATCTGCTTTGCTCAGTCTGCTGATTTAAATGTTAAACCTTTAAAAAAAATACCAGCCGGGCTCAGTGACTCAGCCTGTAATCCCAGCACTTTGGGAGGCCAAGGAGAGTGGATTGCCTGAGCCCATAGATTCGAGACCAGCCCCGGGAACTTGGCGAGACCTTATCTCTGCAATAAATCAAAAATTAACTGGGCATGGTAGTGTGTGCCTATAGTTCTAGCTACATGGAAGGCTGAGGTAGAAGGATCACCGGAACCCAGCAGGTCGACACTGGGGTGACTGTGAGCATGTATGCCACTGCACTTTAGCCTGGGCCACAGAGTGAGACTCTAACTCAAAAAAAAAAAAAAAAAAACCCTCACAGACACAACCAGAATGATGTTTGATGAAATATCTGGGTACTCCATGGCCAAGTCAAAATGACACAATTTTTTTTAATCAACAAATAAAAATGGTATGTATTTATGGTGTACTCATGCTTTATTCTAAGCAACTTAAAGGATCAGGTTGGCCCAACTGAAAAAGGAAAGATGATGTTTTGATATATGTATACATTGTGGAATGGCTAAATCAAGCTATTTTACATATAAATTCCCTCACATACCATTTTTTTGTGGTGAGAACACTTAACATCTACTCTCTTAGCATTTTTTTCTCTCTGAGTTGTTTAAAATATGTATATTTATTAATTTTTTAAGTCCTCAATTTTGCTTTTTTAAAATTTCAATAACTTTAGGGGTACAAATAGCTTTTGGTTACATGGATGCATTGTATAGTGGTGAAGAAGTCTGGCTTTAAGTTTATCTGTCACCCCCACTAGTGTACATTGTACCCCGTAGATGATTTTTCATCCCTCATCCCCCCTCACCCTCCCGCTTCTGAATCTCCAATGTCCAATTTTCAACTACATAATACAATGTTATCAACTATAGCCACCATTATGTACGATAGATCTCTTGAATTTATTCCTCCTAACTGAAATTTTGTGTCCTTTGACTAACGTCTCCCATTTTCCCCACCTCTAAGTCTCTGATAATCACCACTGTACTCTCTGTTTCTATGAGTTCAACATTTTTAGATTTCACATATAAGTGAGATCATGGGGTATTTGTTTTTTTGTGCTTGGTTTATTTCCATTAACTTAATGTTTCCAGGTTAATCCATGTTGCCACAAATGATAGGATTTCTTTTTTTTTTTTCCCAAGGAGTCTTTATTTTATTATTAAGATGTGGAGTACAAGTCAGGATTAAGTACTTGATATATGATAAGTACTTGAGTTGTCTATGTGTAGTTGAAGTTTGGGCCTCCAACTGGTCCTCAGTTACCCTGGTTTAGGACCAGGTACCCTTTGTAATGACAAGTGCTCTCCCCCCACCCCGCCTCCGCCATGCCCTGTGATTGCAGATTACTCCCTTGTTTGTAATAAATGTTGAGGATCCACTTATGAGTGAGAACATGTGTTTTTCAGTTCTTTGTTTCTGTGTCAGATCACTAAGTATGATGGACTCTAAATCCATCCAGTTTGCTGTGAAGTCCATAATTTTGACCTTCTTTGTGGCTGCATAATACTCCATCGTGTATATGTACCACATTTTATTTATCCAGTCCACTTCCCATGGGCAGCAGAGTTGGTTCCATGATTTTGCTATTATGAATAGTGCGGCAGTTAACATGCATGTGCAGGTATCTATTTTGTAGAACAATTTAAGTTCCTCTGGGTATATTCCCAAAGGGAACTGCTGGATCATATGGAAGGTTTGTTTCTTTTTTTTTTTTTTTTAATAGCCACACTGTTTTCCATAGAGGTTGGACTAATTTGCACTCTCACCAACAGTGTAAAAGTTGTCCCTTTTCTCCACACCCATGCCAGAATCCGTTTTTGTGTGTTTTTTTTTTTTAATATTTATTTATTAAAGTTGGCCATCCTTAATGGAGTTAGGTAGTATCTCAATGTGGTTTTAATTTACATTTCTCTGATGATTAGTGAGGCTGAGCATTTTTTCATGTGTCTGTTGGCTGCTCGTATGTCTTCTTTTGAGAAGTGTCTATTCGTATCTTTTGCCCACTTTTTTTTATTTTAAAAATGTGGGGTACAATCCAGGATTAGGTACATAAGGGGTCATCATACTGCTCATTTCAGTTCCTTTTAGATCCTAATGTTAGGCCCTTTCAGAAACACAGCTAGTGAATATTTCATCCTTTTTTAGGACTGAATAGTATTCCATGATATATATACCACATTTTCTTTATCCATTCATCTGTTGATGGATACTTAGGTTGATATCCTGTCTTGGCTATTGTGAATAATGTTACAATGAATGTGGTAGTGCAGATATCTCTATGACATGTTGATTTTGCATCTTTTGGATATACTCCCAGTAGTGGGACTGCTGAATCACATTGTAATTCTATATTGAACTTTTTGAGACCTCTCTATACTGTTTTCCATAATGAATGGTTATACTAATTTACATTCCTACCAACAGTGTACAAGGGTTCCCTTTTTTCCAAATCCTTGCCACACTTGCTCTTTCATCTTTTTTATAATAGCCATTCTGACTGGAATAAGATGATACTTAATTGCAGTTTGGACATACGTTCCCTGAAGATTCGTAATGTTGAGCATTTTTTCATATACCTATTGGCCATTTGTATGTCTTTTTCTGGGCAATTTCTATTCAGGTTCTTTGCTGATTTCTTAATTGGTTTATTTGTTTTCCTACTATTGAGCTAAGTTCCTGATATGTTTTTTGTATTAGCCTCTTATCAGATGTATGGTTTGCAAATATATTTTCTCAATCCATAGGTTGTCTTTTCACACTCTCAACAGTTTCATTTGCTATGCAGATGCTTTCTAATCTGATGTAATCCCATTTGTCTATCTTGACATGTAAAATTAACCATCACACTTAGCATGAGATTGGGAGCTATTGAAGGTTTGAAGCAGTGAAATGATGTAATCTGATTTACATGTTAACCATATCACTCCAGCACCAGGTAGTAGCACCCGGGTCGGAAACTGGGAGCTATGTCAATATTGCAGGCAAGAGAACATGGTGATTTCAACAAGGTAATAGTCATGGGAGTGATAAGATACTATCATATTCTGCTTGTTTTTTGACAATAGCAACTGACTGGATTTTCTGCTTATGTGGTTATGAGTGTAGGAGAAAATTTCTAGTGAAGTGGGCTCTAACATGTTATCCTAAGCAACTTAAAGGATCAAGTTGCCCCAACTGAGATAGGAAAGATGTTGAGAAAAACTGGCTTGAAAGGTAAGCTTAGGAATTCAGCCGCAGATGGGTTGTGTTAAAATGTTTCTCAGGGCCGGGCGTGGTGGCTCCATCCTGTAATCCCAGCACTTTGGGAGGCTGAGATGAGGGGATTGCCTGAGCCCACGGGTTTGAGAAGAGCCTGGGCAAATTGGTGAGACTGCATCTGTACAGTAAATCAAAAAATTAGCCGGGTGTGGTAGCGCACACCTGTAGTTCTGGCTACTTGGAAGGCTGAGGTAGAAGGATTGCCTGAGCTCAGCAGGTCGATGCTGGGGTGGTCGTGAGAGTGCCACTGCACTCCAGCCTGGGCAACGGGGTGAGACTCCAACAATAACAAAAAAATGTTTCTCAGATATCCAACTGGTGGCAATGCAGAGTGGGAAGTTGCATATTCTTGTCCAGAGTTCAAAAGGAGTGGTCTATCCTTTACCTAAATTCATAAGACATTTCAAGAGATCCAACTCAAATCTTTCAACTTTTACTGTATTCTGATTCCCCTTCTCTCTACATGCCTGAAACTTGCTGGACTGCTTCTTTGCTACTGCCCCCTCGTCACCTTCTGCACATCCGGCCTTCCCTCCTCTATGTCTTCATTGTGGAGACCAACTGAACTATTCACCAAGTCCCCTTCCCAACCAGTCTCCCCTTGAGTCTACCTTTTTTTGTCCTTTGCCAGATTTGCATCCCCAAATCTCCTGGCTGGGGGAGGGCAAGAAGTAAAATTACAAGGAGAGGGGATGAGGAGAGAATTTGGGTTACAAATTATACATTATCATTGGGGACCTATGAGGCTGAGTGAAATCTGCGGACTTCTTTATGATAATAACAATAAGAATAATATGTACCTTTGCAGGTATATCAATCAGAGGGACTAAAGTTCAATGCCTATTTAACAGAATCACAGAATTATAGGATTTTAAAAACCCTGAAAGTATAAAGATCATCTTGTCCTATCCTATCACTTATAAATGAAAAAACCAAGATCAACAGCAGTAAACTAACTTGTCTGAATTTCACTTTTTCTCAGAAATGTGTTCCTAAATCACCATATCAGTGTTATTGTGTATATAGAAATGTCTAATTGGTATAATTTATGGGACCTCTAAAATATGTAGCACTATGAGAAGTGCTTTATATTTACAATTTCACTGAATCTTCACAATTTTAGAGGTAGCTAAAATTGATCTACTTTTATGAATGAGTACATAGCATTCTCAGAGATTATGTGGCTGACTCTGGGTCAGTCACACAGCTAGGCAATGGCTGAGCCAAGACCAAAACTTAGCTAAGTTCAATGTCTTTCCCTGCACATGGCTGCCTCTCAATAATAACTCATTGTCTGTGTTGGAGTGAGGGTCAGATTTTTAAAAATCCACATTAGGTGTTAATTCATTCTCTCTGAATCTGTTTTGATCTGCCAAAGATATGCTTGGTTGTCCCAGAGTTTGAACCAGCATACTTCTTAAGCACTGACTTTCTCTGAATGATCTGACTTTGTCTTTACTTATAGGTTGGTTCTTTTATTCTCCAGTGCAAGAATTTATATGTTCTATAGTCCCAAGTGGGAGTATTAAGATGAATAAAATACCCATCCTATTCCAAAAGGAAATAGAAAGAGCACACATAGGAGAGAACATGCTCTATTCGTCAAGAGTATTAAAACATGAAAATCAATTACAAACAGAAATTTGAAATGAAAAAGTGTCAGGAACTTGTGACAACCAAACAAGGCATAATTGTTGCCCAGTCTAAACTAACAGTACTTAATCAAGAGAAGACACAAACAAACCACAGTTCTACTCCTCTTACAGTGTATGTGTTATATTTTTCAGGCATATGATTTCTCCAGGGTAAATTCTAAAGTATTCTTCTATGGAGGATTAGAGAGGACTTGTACCTCTACCTACCAAGGATAATTTTCTAGAAGAAAAAGAGAGATCAGTAATGAGGTTGCCCAGGGACACAACTTTTATTTTTTATTTTATTTTATTTTATTTTATTTTATTTTTTTGAGTTGGAGTCTCACTCTGTGGCCCAGACTGGAGTGCAGTGGCTGCTTCCGGCCACCGCAGCCTCGACCGCTGGGCTCCGGTGATCCTTCCGCCTCAGCCTTCCAAGTAGCCGGAATTACAGGCACGCGCTACCACGCCCGGCTAATTTTTTGGTTTATTGTAGAGATGAGGTCTCGCTGCCCAGGCGGGTCTCAAACCCGCGGGCTCAGGCAATCCACTCACCTCAGCCTCCCAAGGCACGGGATTACATTTAATTTAGCAGATGCGAAATTCATGTGTTACTCATTGCTCCTTCTGTCTTATGTGCTCTACCTTAAAATACCCTTTCTCTTGTTGTCAGATATACTTCATTCATTCTTCAAGGCAAGGAAAATTCATGCAGATAAAAAAGTATCCTTGAATCTGTTAGCCTAATGTTTTCATTTTGGTTGGAACATTGTGTGGTGTTCATGGATTGTGCCCCTACGTTTTCGCTTAGAAACTTTGAATAAAGAATAGGCAGAAATTGTCAAGATGACACATTTCAACTTCTAGCTGTTAATAGAGCAGGTTTCTTAACCTTGGCACTGTTGACATTTCCAACAGGATAATTCTTTCTTGTGGGGCTGTTCTCTGCATTGCAAGAAGCTTAGCAGCACCCCTGACCTCTACCCCCTCAATGTCAGAAGCATACCTTCCCTAATCATAGCAATCAAAAATATTCCCATGGAAATAACTGAGTCTATGGCTAGGGAAGGGTTATGCAATATGAGCCTAGTGCATCTTGTGGAATGGAAGTTATCAAAACACACACATAGACACAATTGATGGTAGGGGTATGTTAAAGGGACATGGGAGCTAAATGAAAGAGTTCCCAGTGACCAAACCTCAAACAACAAGAGCAATGCAGTTAGTAAAGTAGTATTGGATTATAACCCAAAGTATAAAATAAACATTCTTGAATCCATGCTGATATAAACAAATGATTGAGTAATTAAATGAAAATAACTGACAAGTCTCCCATGCAGAAATATTCCAAATAATTTTTGTAGATACTAAGCCCTCAAGGAGAGAATGCGTAATTCTGTATTTCTTATGTGTCAGTTATGCATAGTGACTTTCATCCAGAGAGTACAGAATGAAAAGGAGAGTTCAAAAGAGTAATTTTATAGTGAAGAAACCTGAAGGATACCATCTCAACCAGATGACCAAGGTCAACATCAAGAGTGATGTCATGTTTGACAGTACATACCCCTGATGTGGTGGAATAAGAATGGCACTTGGCCAGACTCGGAGGCTCCGCCTGTAATCCCAGCACTTTGGGAGACTGAGTGGATTGCCTGAGCCCGCGAATTCAAGACCCACCCGGCAACTTGGCGAGACTTCATCTCTACAATAAATCAAAAATTAGCTGGGCGTAGTAGTGCACAACTGTAGTTCCAGCTATTTGGAAGGCTGAGGTGGAAGGATCACTGGAGCCCAGCAGGTCAAGGCTGCAGTGGCCGGGAGCGGCCACTGCACTCCAGTCTAGGTGACAGAGTGAGACTCCAACTCAAAAAAAAAAAAAGAATGGCACTTTATCTCTGGTCTTTTTTCCAAAACCTGTAACCCTAGTCTAATCATGAGAAAAACATCAGACAAATCTAAATCAAGGAATATTCTACAAAAAAATAAAAAATAAAAGTCAAAAACAAAGAAAGTCTGAGAAACAGTCATGGCCAAGAGGAGCCTAAGGAGAAAAATGAATATTATGTGTGTCCTGCATGGAATCCTGGAAAAGGGACATTAAATAAAAGCTAAAGAAATCTGAATAAGTAGAAAATGTATTTAAGAATAGAATATTGAGACCAGGTGCAGTGACCTACGACTGTAATCCCAGCACTTTGGGAGGCTAAGGTGGGAAGTTTGCTTGAGTCCTGGAGTTCAAGACCAGCCTAGGCGACACAGCGAGATCTCATCTCTACAAAAAAATAAGTAAAAAATTAGCTGGGCATGGTGACATGTGCCTGTAGTCCCAGCTACTTGGGAGACTGAGGTAGAAGTATTACCAGAGCCCACGAGGGTGAGGCTGTGGTAAGTCGTGATCATGCTACTGCACTCCAACCTGGGCAAACAGAGTGAGACAGTGACTCATAAATAAACAAATTTGCAAAAGAAGAGAATATTGATATTGATTCAATTGATACAAATGTTCCATACTATTTTTTTTTTTTTTTTTTTTAGTTGGAGCCTCATTCTTGTTGCCTAGGCTGAAATACAGTGGCATGTTCACGGCCACCGCAGCCTCAACCCACTGGACTTAGGTGATTCTTCCACCTCAGCTTTCCAAGTCACTGGAACTGCAAACACACGCCACCTTGCCCAGCTAGTTCTTAAGACTGACAGTAGAGCCAAGGTCTCACCTAGTTGCCCAGGCGGATCTCGAATCCACGGGCTCAGGCAATCCTCTTTCCTTGGCCTCCCAAAGTGCTGGAATTACAGGCTGAGCCACCGTGCCTGGCCCATACTAACTATTAATATGAAAGATATTAATAGTAGGGCAAACAGGGTGTGAGATATGGAAACTCTCTGTAATATCTTTGCAACTTCTCTGTACATCTAAAACTATTCTAAGATCAAAAGCTGCTTTAAAATAAAATGTCTCTAGACATTGTCAAAGGTACACTAGGAAGCAAAATTGCACTCAGTTGAGAAGCACTGCTGTAGAATATCTGGGTTCAAGTTCCACTTTCACCACTTTCTAACTGTGTGGACTTAGGCAAATTCCTTAATATCTCTGAGCCTCTGGAAAATGGAGATAATAATAATGCCTACCTCAGCTGACTGGTGTGAGGACTGAGTGAGGTAACGTAAAGTGCAGACTGGCACTTAATAAGCTCTTGATAAATGTCAGCAATGATAACATTGTCAGTGGTAATTATTATTATTAATTCGCAGGTATGAGTGGTGCACTGATGAAACATTCCTATTTGATCCTAACCTGTCAGCCTCAAGGGAACTTTGGGTTTAAACAAATGTCCCTTCTTGCCTTGAAGAACAGAATGTGCCTTTTAGAAAATGACAGGCTTTCCCTGAAACCTGCAGCCTTTCTCAGGAAAAGCCCAAACAATGATCGACGGTGGCATTTCCTGCACTGAGATGAGACAGCCAAAGCAGCCTACATCAGATTTGCTTTTGCTAGACTCATTTATTGAATCCTGTTGTGAGAAAGGCAGCGTGATGGCATAAGAGAAAAATGAAGCCTTCTATCTGGGTGGGAAACAAGGGTCGGGGAAGTAACGAGAGTGAACTCTGCTCTACCAGGAGCCATCCTGACGCTGGATCAGGCCAGGGGAAAGTTTCCAAACTACCCTCTGACTATTCAATATTGGAGCTTTTTAGTCATCTAACCCCCTACTTTACAACAGCCTAACCTCACAGCTGGCTACATATATTAATGAAAAAAACCTCTACTATTAGGGAGTTAAGGCTAAAGGAAAACTCAGAATACTACCATACAATTTTATTTAGAAATAAATAAATCCTAAACTTGTTTAGAAAAACATATATATTTTTAACTGACAGAAAACATTGTATGTTTTCATCATGTGCAGCATGATGTTTTGAAGTATATATGCAAGGAGACTATACTTAATGACAATACATTAAATTCTTTAGAAATGTAAAGAGAGCGCATGTTATGTGCTATCACCACAAAAATGATACCTATGTGAGGTAATACATTTGTTACTTAGCTAGAGTTAGCCATTTCACTTTTTTTTTTTTTTTTTGAGTTGGAGTCTCACTCTGTCCCGGCCACCGCAGCCTCGACCTGCTATGCTCCGGCGATCCTTCTGCCTCAGCCTTCCCAGTAGCTGGAATTACAGGCGCGCGCTACCACACCCGGCTGATTTTTTATTTATTGCAGAGATGAGGTCTCGCCTGCCCAGGCGGGTCTCAAACCCACGGGCTCAGGCAATCCACTCACCTCAGCTTCCCAAAGGCGCGGGATTACAGGCTGAGCTGCCGAGTCCGGCAGCCATTCCACATTTACACATTTTATAGGACACAGATTGAAGCAGGTTAAAGACCACCACCCTAGCCCCTTGTTGTAAGTGGAGTTAAAACAAAAATAGCAGTTTCAGACAGCCATGCTGTTTTTCTTTTCTTTTCTTTTCTTTTCTTTTTTATCATTCTTTACATGTCATTGTAGGAAAGTATGATTCTTGAAGTCAGATTGACCTGAATTCAAATTCTTTCAGCATCATTTTCCAGCAATATAATTGTAGACCAGGCTCTACCACCTCTCTGAGCCTCCATTTCTTTTGCTACAAAACGGGGGCTGATTGTGAGAATTAAGTGGCAGGATATATATGTATATATATAAAAGTAAACCAGAAGGACTCAGAATGGTAACAGTAGTTGGAGAGAAGATGGTCAGTCCTGGATGGACTCATCCTGGAGAATGGTACTTCCCAGAAGCTCAGGGACACAAGATAAACACACTATGTCTCCTAAGAGATTCTTACTTCTCTCTAAACAGGACCAGTTGGATATCTTATCCCCTCAGAGCTCAGGTTGGCGGAAGAATAGAATCTGGTCTATCACACCCCCGCATTCAGTTATTGAAGAATAACTTGAAGGATGAAGTAATGAGAATAATTTAGTCCAGGCTGTTTTGGTGGGGAGGGATGCTGGAGATTAGGCTAACTCCAGAAATTTGGGATGGGTTATAGGCCCCTCCAGCCCCAAGAGAAACCACTTGGGAGATCAGCTGTGTGCTGTTGTACTAATTAATCTTTGGCTTCTTAGACTTTGACCTTTTCCTTGGACTTTGACCTCTGAAGTTCTAATTTGAGACCATTTTCCTTGGCTTTATTCATTCATTCAAGAAAAATTATTAAGTGCCTACTGTGTGTCTAGGCACTGGGAATACAGTGGTGAAACTAAGCACAATGACGGCTGTTTTTCTAAAGATAGGAAACAAACAATACACAAAGAAAGATGCAGAAAAACAAACGAATAAACCAGATAGCCTCAGAGAAGAGCTATATAAAGAAAATCAAGGCCAAATGCAGTGGCTCACGCCTGTAATCCCAGCACTTTTGGAGGCCAAGGCGGTTCAATTACTTAGCCCAGAAGTTCAAGACCACAATGGGCAACATAGTAAGACCTCAACTCTGCAAAAATCAAGAAAGTAGCCAGGCATAGTGGTGAATGTCTGTAGCCAGAGCTACTGGGAGGCTGAGCTAGAAGGATAGCCTAAGCTCAGGAAGTTGAGGTTGCAGTGAATAGTGATCATGCCACTGCACTAGCCTGGGCAACCGAGTAAGAAGCCCAACTCAAAAAAAAAAAAAAAAGAAAAGAAATTAGTCAGAGTTAGACCATTGCTAGATGATGGAATTTCAAAGCTGGACTTCAGATAGATATTGGGAAACTGGGAAAACAGCTGGGACTTTGGAGTCAGAAAGAACTCGACTTCAAATCCCAGTGCTGTATATGACCAACTGTGGGATCTTAGCAAAATCACTTAGTTTCCCTGAGCCTCAGTCTTCTCATCTGTAAAATGCCTTATTTTATGAGACTTAGCTGTAATATCTAGCATAGGCCCAGCACACAGCAGGCTCTTCATAAATGTTGAGGGTGACATTTTGCTCCACTTTGAGTTGTTTCCCCGAAAGAATAAAACTATGTAAACGATATTAGGAAGAAATAATCGATTTTTTAAAATTAATCTAGTATCATCTGATTTGTACAAAGAGAACATCGCATATCTTTAAAACCAAGTGAGGTATTTGCCCAAAGTTACCCATTCCACTATGTATAGTAATACATTCATATTCAACAGAGCTTATTTAAGCAATCCTTTTCCTAAGATCTGAATTTTCCAGTTTTCTCTGTAATATTAGTAAACAGTTATCTAATAGTTACTTGAGTGGAGTGAAAGAAAGGGCTACTCTCCTCACGTTTTGGATGAGGAGTTTAATAGACTGTTTAAGTAGAATCCATGCAAATATCCTGGAAATGCTATTTCTTGTCTTTTGGCAGTAACCAGTTCATCAAGGAAAATAGAATTGATCGGTGTTGAATTATGTTTTACTTGCTATGCTCTACAAAATATGGAAACCAGAAACTACTGCATAATGTTACCCAACAGCATTAAATTACTTCTCAAAGCAGTTTAGCTCTAATTATGAAACGAAACAGATGTTGCCAATTCCCAGCTCTCAGAATTCCTACAACTGTCAAGACCCTCTACAGCCTAGAGGGGGGAGACCCTAGGGGGAAAATTGGCTGTTGAGTTTCTCAATCATCTCCTGGAATTAGAAACACTGGTAGAAATAGATAAGTGTTGTGTGAAGGTCACTTTCTAGCTACGTCATGCACCAGCCCTTAACTGGCAGCAGGGAACAACACTACTGATTTGTACCAAGGCCCCTGGAGTTACTCAGCTGTATTAAACTATTAGAAGAAAGAATGAAAATCGAAATAGATCACATCCATTTGAGGTGGGCTGCTCAAAATGCGTTCACTGGGAGTGTTAAATTCAATATAGATGACAAGGTCGAATGAGATCCACTACCTTATTCCAAACAAATTAACGTTCAAGTGCTCACCACAGGATATTAACTGCCACTTCATTAGATTATACTTCTAACCTAAAACAATAACTATTTAATTCCACACTATATGTCAGTCTTGGAGATCATTCCTCAGAGATACCTTAACCTTGGGATGGGTAGCTGAATAGAAACTGATTTGTCATCTTCTAAAACTTGCTAGAGCTAAGAGTTCACAAATTGACACTTATACAACATATTCTGAATTCTGTGGTGGTTTAAACTTAGCTTGAGACTTCAATAGTTCTGTGACCAAAATTACTGCAGCCCTCTAAAATATTGCATCGGAATCGCACACACAAATAGGATACTGCCCTCACTGTGGAAGGTTGTTTACATTAAAACTATGTCTGCCTTGTGACCCTGTAGCCAAATTTGTCGTTAGCTAACTTTGGCCAAAATTCATTTTTACCTGCACCGTTTTGAGGTCACGAAGTTTAACCTGACCAGTGAAAATATGACCACAGATTTTCAACTTGTTCAATTCTGTGTTTCGCCTTCATCTTTTTGCTGCCTTGTTCAAACTGGCTGGGGCTTATGTTCTGTGATCAATCTTGTGCTTTCATAAAGTGACAACATTTTACCCAGTCATTATTTTTTACCACACTACCCTTCAAAGTATCATGTGTCTTACAGACAAAAAACAAAATGTTTTCATGATGATAAGCAGCACTCAGTTTTTGCTTCAAAGAACGACTTTGTTCATTCATTTAGCAAATATCAGTTGAGTGCCTACTATGTGCCAGGTGTTGTTTTAGGTACTGGGGCTTCCACGACCATGATAATATTGAGGAGATCTTAGAACTCACATACTACTGTAGGTGAAATACAAGAAACAAGTAAACAAAAACACCTTATTTCGGGGAATTAATAAGGCAATAAAGTAAGGAAATAGAGCATGAATTAGACAGGGTAGTCATTAAATATCTTTCTAAAAGGTGGCATTTGTGCAGAGATCTGAAAAGATTTTGGGGGAAAATATTCCAGACAGATGGAAAAGAAAATGCAAGCCTGTGAGGCGCAGGAACAGACTTGGCTGGTTAAAAAAGCAGGAAAAGTCCAATGCAAAAAGACAAGAACCCAGAGGTGGGCAGAGGCAAGGCCCTGTGGTATAGTCTCAGGTTTGGGCTTTACTCTCTGAGTGATGGGAAACTCTCACAGGGCTTTAGTTGAAAAGGATATAACCTGGTTTAATCTGTTTGTTAAATGTTGGTTAATCTGTAGTGAATAAATCTATAACTTTTTGTCTAAAATATAAGAGCTTGAGAGAATTGGGCTTTGGTAATTAGAAGTTCTGAGTTCAAATACCCGCTCTAACATTTAGCAGTTCACCTTGGGTAAGTTGTTTAATTTTTAGCTTTAAAATTCTTAATGGCAAAATGGGCATCCAAATACCTTTCTCCCTAAATAAGACACATGATCATGTGTGACACATAGTAAATTTGCAGTCTATGGTCAAGGTTGCTTATTCATTGATTCATTAATTTATTTACATTTGTCTATTCAATAAATATGTATCCAACCACTGATGTTTTACTCTTTCAAAGTTTGGCATGAAGCATTTTTTAAAATCTTCTTTTGTTAGCTGCATAGTATTTGTCATTATTTTTAGAGCACCAGCCCTCACAACTTTTTAACAAGAGATGGGTCCCAGCTTGCCATTTCTCTAATATTTTTGTGCTTCCTCAAGCCCCAAAGCCCTTCTGAGAACCTGTAATGAGCATAAATTAGATTGGTGCAAACGTACTTGTGGTTTTTGCAAGTTGAAATTTGCCAATTGATATTGGAATACATTCTTAATAAATGTGGTTATAAGCTGGATGCAGTGCCTCATGTCTGCAATTCCAACACTTTGGGACATGTGAGGCGAGAGAATTGCCTGAGCTCAGGGGTTTGGGACCAACCTGAGCAACTCGGCGAGATCTCTTCTCTACAATAAATCAAAAAATTAGCCGGGCATGGTGGTACACCCCTGTAGTTCCAGCTACTTGGAAGGCTGAGACAGAAGGATCACCTGAGCCCAGCAGGTTGAGGCTGCAGTGGCCATGAGCATACCACCTCACTCCAGCCTGGGCAACAGAGTGAGACTACGACTCATTAAAAAAAAAAGATAAAAAATAAATAAATGTGGTTACGGTCATGCTATACACCATTTTAATGCACATTGCTCACTTTATGGTTTTTTTGCTAATAACTTATTACTTGATTTTATATTTATTTTAGGCTATGGAAATGATGCTAGACAAAAAGCAAATCTGAGCAACTTTCTTATCCAAATTCAAAATGGGTCGTAAAGCAGCAGAAACAACTGCAACATCAACAACGCATTTAGCCTAGGAACTACTAATGAACATTCAGTGCAGTGGTGGTTCAAGAAGTTTTGCAATGGAGACAAGAGCCTTGAAGAGTGCAGTGGCTGGCCATCGGAAGATGACAACGACCAGTTAAGAGCAATCATCAAAGCTGATCCTCTTACAACTACAGGAGAAGGTGCCGAAGAACTCAGTGTAAACCATTTTACAGTCGTTAGGCATTTGAAGCAAATCAGAAAGGTGAAAAACCTTGATAAGTGGGTGCCTCATGAGCTGACTAAAAATTTTAAAAGATCATCATTTTGAAGTGTCATCTGTTATTCTATACAGCAAAAAAGAGTCATTTCTCAATCAGATCATGACTTGCGATGAAAATTGGATTTCATACGACAAACAGTAATGGCCAGCTCAGTGGTTGAACTGTGAAGAAGCTTCAAAGCACTTCCCAAAGCCAAATCTGTACCAAAAAAATGTCATGATCACTATTTGGTGGTCTGCTGCCAGTCTGATCCACTATAGCTTTCTGAATCCCAGCGAAATCATTACATCTGAGACGTATGCTCAGCAAAACAATGAAATGCACCAAAAACTGCAACACCTGCAGTCAGCATGGGTCGACAGAAAGGACCCAATTTTTCACGACAACGCCTAACCACACATTGCACAACCAACGCTTCAAAAGTTGAAGGAATTGGGTTACAAAGTTTTGTCTCATTTGCCATATTCACCTAACCTCTCTCCAATCTACTACTGCTTCCTCAAGCATCTCGACTACTTTTTGCAGGGAAAATGTTTCCACAACCAGCAGGATGCAGAAAATGCTTTCCAAGAGTTTGTTGAACCCCAAAGTATGGATTTTTACACTATAGGAATAAACAAACTTATGTCTCATTGGCAACAATGTGTTGTTTGTAATGGTTCCTATTTTGATTAATAAAGATATGTGGTTGAACCTAGTTATAATGATTTTAAATTCATGGTCCAAAACCACGATTACTTTTGCACCAACCTAATAGATTCTCATTCACTCAGCAAATACTGACCTTCTCTCCCCAGATCTGGACTGTTTTAGAATAGATTACTTCCCTGACTAAGTTCTCTAATATACCTATGAGGCCAAGTTCCTGAATATTCCAAAAAACCCAGTCTTTTTTCTTGATGCTAAGTTGATATCATGATTAGACTCTTCTTGCTGTCTGCAGGTTTTTGCTACTCTATAGAGTTTCACCTGTGAAGGGAAAGGTTTTACAGTGCTAAGTTAGTTGTTCTCAACCTCTAAAGTTTCAGAAATTTTGATCATACATCCAAGTAATTAAAAGATTGAAAGCAACAATAAACAAGTATTTAATAATTACAGTACAATTATTTTACAACAGGATAATGCTTAACAATGTTTACCAAAATAACTGTAGTTTTAGACTACGTGTTGATTGTCCTTCAACTCAATGTAGACTGTTTTAGAATAGATTACTTCCCTGACTAAGCTCTCTAATATACCTATGAGGCCAAGTTCCTGAATATTCCAAAAAACCCAGTCTTTTTTCTTGATGCTAAGTTGATATCATGATTAGACTCTTCATGCTGTCAGCAGGTTTTTGCTACTCTACAGAGTTTCACAAGCCTCACTCAACGCAACCTTATTATCTGACAGAAATCATTATAATAATATGTACTCTCAGTTGTAACAAAAAATTAACTGTATACATTGATCAATATGTAAAGGCAAACCTGTGAAGGATTCATGGCATACTAGTAGTACTGTGACATTCCTTTTGAGAACCACTAAAATAAGAAATGCTACCCAGACTCCTGATTTTTATTTTAAACAGCAATAATTGCTCCTGGGATAGTATCACAACGAACCACTGTGATATTTTCACTGTGCAAAACTCCTAGCCTAGCATTTGATCAAAATTTTGGAAAGTCAAAAAACACTCTGGTTTTTCCTAAGAAATATCTACGTCCTAAGTCATTGTATCATTGTGTCCAGACAGATTTATGACTTATATGAAGATTTCCCAGAATGACACTTCTTACAAATTCAAACTAATAAGCACATTCTAGAGGTCCAATGGCAGCTCAGAGCATGGCAAAATAAAGTATGAAGCTGAGAGGTCCTATGAACAATACTTCCAGATGTTGCTTTGTTCTTCCAGTGAAATTCCTGATAGCATGTTCAGCAAATGGTCCCTAAAGTAACCATGAGACCAACATGTAATATTACAATGCAGTGCAGAAATGAGAAGTGCCTGATATCTAGCAGCCAAGTTGAACAGAGATGCTGTATTTTGATATCTATTTTTTGCTTTCTTCTCAGACAATATCACTTAAAAGTACTATTCAAATATTCTTCCTTCTTCAGTTATCTTGAGGAGACTTTGATATGGTTATATTTAGGGGCATCTTCCTTTGTCCGTCTATTGGATATACTTCCTGAAAGTTCTTCTAAATAGCAATAAAGGCATTTATTGAGAAATTATTGTAACCAATGTTTCACTTGCATTATCTTAATTATTCCCTCTCAACAATCTCATGAAGCAGATGGCATTATAAGGACTTTTTGATCAATACAGAAACTGTGGCATAGACAGGCTAAATAATGTCTCTCAAGTTGTCAGTGCTCTACTTTGGAGCTCAGAATTAGATCACAGAAACCATGAAAATTTAGGTGTTTTACATTTTGATGGCAAACTTTTATTCCACTTTAGCTAACTGACATGTGTTGGCTCTGGGGAAATCAACTGTGGCCACCAGAGCCCAGATCTGGCAACAAAAGTAAAACTTCACAGAAAAAAATCAAGTTACTATCTTGGAGAATAGTGCTTCTTTAGCAGCCTGGAAGAGAACTTAACTCACCAAAGAGGATTTTGTCATTTTATGCTCCAAAACACTCCCATGGTGTATCTGGATTTCCTCCCTGGGGTAGCATAAATGATTGATCCCAATTCTTTAGAGCCCTCTAGCAAAATTATATATTCACACCTCTGCCATGGCTTTGTGGTAGTTGGAATGTATTTCCCAGGCTTGACTTTTTGTTTGGATGTACAATCTGTTTTGTCAATGGGCAGTTAGTGAACATGTTATACACCTGAACTTGAACTGTGCTTTCACAGTGGGACTTACACTCTTACACAAAGAGACCATGCTCTGAGTAACTCCTGTCCTTTCAGCTTGGGCCATAGAACAATCTGAGCCCAAACCAAAGCCTAGAGCCAAGCCCAGATGGCCCATACATGGAAGCAGAGTTGCCCAGATGACCACAGCCTACATCAGCTGAGCCACTGACCCAAGTGCATAAGAATAACTGGTTGGTACTTTAAGCCACAGACCCTGGGGATGATTTGTTACATGGCATTATCGTGACCACAGCTGACTAATACACTACCACAAATACAAACTAGAGGTTCTTTTTCCACTTCTGTGCAAAGTCTTAAGCTGTGTTTCAGTATTCTCCTCCTGAACACACTGGGTTACCCAAGCAGTGTCAACACTTCCTCTACTTACCAGTAAAGTTCCAAGTCCTGTGCTGTTTAGGCCAAGGATACTTAATGCAGACCCATCACATGGTTGGTAGGGTCAAAGTCAGTATGTAAGGAAGAAATTATGACTGATCAAAAAGACTCTTGAAAAGCTTGCAAATCATTCCAAATTTCAGGTCCATGGTTTTGTGTATACAGCTCTGCAATTATATGCTTATCAAAATTTGAGAAACCCTAAAGAGAGAAACAACAAAAAACGTCTATATGTAGAACTCAGACATTCAAACTCTTCTGCATCTAACATAATTAGAAAAATCCCTAAGAGTAAGCAAGAAATATGTGAAAAAAATGCTAAAATGTCCCTAGTTACTTGGTGTTTGTGCCATTTTGCCATGAAGACTCTGTAACCTTAACCTGTTTGAGGAGTTGTTGGAGTGAAATCTGGATGTAGGGTTGGAAATGGTTAAGCCCAAATTCAGCTTGCAGATTAAGTGTGTGCATGGACCATCTCCACCATAATTTTTATTTTTATCTGACAAAGCACCCCCATTCAAATAATAAATAAAATAATTATCCTTCATATTTTCTATGTCCCCACATTGTCCTCAGCGTTTCATTGCAGATACTAGCTGGGGAGTAGGATGTAGACACATTAAAAAAGACACTTTGAGAATCTTAAACTTTGTCTCAACCTACAGAATAACACCTAGAAATCATATCCTCAAGCCTATGAAAGGACAACTAAAATATATATTTTATTTTTTTTTTATTTTTTATTTTTTTTTTGAGTTGGAGTCTCACTCTGTCGCCCAGACTGGAGTGCAGTGGCCGCTCCCAGCCACCGCAGCCTCGACCTGCTGGGCTCCGGTGATCCTTCCGCCTCAGCCTTCTGAGTAGCTGGAATTACAGGCGTGCGCTACCACGCCCGGCTGATTTTTTTATTTATTGTAGAGATGAGGTCTCGCTGCCCAGGCGGGTCTCGAACCCGCGGGCTCAGGCAATCCACTCACCTCAGCCTCCCAAAGGCGCGGGATTACAGGCTGAGCCACCGAGCCAGGCTTATTTTATTTTTTTAGTTGGAGTCTCACTCTGTCACCCAGACTGGAGTGCAGTGGCACGCTCACAGCCACCCAGCATCAACCTGCTGGCCTCAGGTGATCCTTGAGCCACAGCCTTCCCAGTAGCTGGAACTACAGGAGCGTACTACCACACCCGGCTAATTTTTTGATTCATTGCAGAGTTGAAGTCTCGCCAAGTTGCCCAGGATGTTCTCGAATCCGTGGACTCAGGCAATCCCCTCCCCTGGGCCTCCCAAAGTGCTGGGATTACAGGTATGAGCCATCTCATCTGGTCTATAATAAATTAATTAATAAATCCACAGTAAGCATCTGTGAGAAGTTTGAAATCAGTCTTCTGCAGCAGAGAGACAATGCAGTGAATTTCTCATAAAGCCACATTTATTTCATTTAAAAGACTGACTTTTTACTGAGGTTATATCCTTCTTACTTTTTTGGTATCCAGCCCTTTTCTTTTTCATGGAAGACCAGTGAAGGCAGATGGTAGCATGTCTAAGTGTGTTTCATGTGCAAAAGTGTGATGAATTTTTTATGACCTACTTTGACTCGTAGAAAGTTGAGTGTCCAAAATTTCTCTTGATCATTGACTGCAGGGGTCGTCAACCCGCAGACCGCGACCCAGTGCCAGTCCGAGGTCTGTTAGGAACCCTGCTCCACAGCAGAAGGTGAGCAGCAGACGAGCTCCGCCTCCTGTCCAATCAGCGACCCTATTAGAGTTTCATAGGCGTGTGACCCCATTGTGAACTGCACTTGTGAAGGATTTAGGTTTCCCGTGCTACTTATGAGAATCGAATGCCTGATGATCCCCACCACGATCTTCCACAAAACCCTGCCCCATGCCAAAAAAGGTTGGGACTGCTTATATAGTGGTTGAGAAACTCAAACACCTTGCAAAATTTGACTTAGATAGTTAAATGACCTCGAACAAGGCATTTAGCCAATGGAAACTCTAATTCCCCAGAAATGTCCAGAGTAGACTAGAGGGACAAAACTTCCAAAGGAAATGATAATTCCTCACATTTACAACCCTGTCATCTACTTTGTCTCATTTAACCCTTTTCACAAGCTGGGAGGAAGGTAGGGTAGAGGTAATTCCAGCTTTACAGCTGAAGGAATTAAGTCTCAGAGTGATCAAGTACCACATTAGTTCCAGAATCAAAATCTGAAACTTGGTCTTCTACTACAAGTTCAAAGCTCTTTCTACTAGAGTGTAGTGGCATCCACTCTAGAAAATTGCTGAGGCCAACTTTTTTGTTAATTTCTCAGCCAAAAAAGACACGTGTCTTAATGACAAAAGTTTCGCCTGCCTTAAAATAACTTTGTAGTCTGGGATGCAACTAATTAAAACTTCACTATGAGACTTTTTAGAATACAATCAACTCTGCCTTCCAGAATTCTGCCTTTCAAAGCACAGATCAAAAACCACCCCCTCCTGGGAGCCTTCTCTGAGTCTATCTTTCTACCCAACCAGATATAATTTATCTCTGCTCTGAATGCCCCATTGGTGTTTTCATTTTTGGTCACATATCTACCTGTTCCTGGGTACCTGCTACTAGATTATAAACATCACCTCCTCTTTTCTTTTGCTAATACATCACAATTTGGGTTCATTTTAGTCTCTTTTTTTTCTTCCTTTTTTCTTTTCTTTTTTTTTTTTTTTTTTTTTTTTTTTTTTTGAGTTGAGGTCTCACTCTGTTGCCCAGGCTAGAGTGCAGTGTGCAGTGGCACAATCAACAGTCACAACTTACCACAGTCTCGACCTCTTTAATACCTCAACCACTTTAACCTCTGGAGTAGCTAGGACTACAGGTGCATGCCACCACATCCAGCTAATTTTTTTTCTTTTTTTGTAGAGACAAGGTTTCTCTATGTTGCCAAGCCTGGTCTCGAATCCGTGGGCTGAAGCAATCCTCCTGCTTCAGCGTTCCAAAGTGCTGGAATTACAGGTGTGAGCCACTGCACCCGGCCACTTTTAGCTTTAAACAAGAAAAAAACCCAAACTCTGTCACTCTCAGCAAAAGGGGTCATTCTGTTTGCCCTGAACCAACTCCGTCTTCCCTCATATAAGTCCTGGAACTCAGGAAAGACAGAAAAATAAGGCCACCATGAAAGTCCTTGAAATCTTTCTTTATACCTCTAGCATGACAAAATGGAAAGGCTGTAGACAGATGGATCTGGGTTTGAATCCCAGTCCTGTTAACTAACAGAAGCCCAGTTCTGGTGAACTAACTGTGAACAAATCACTGAGCCTCTCTATTTTTTTTTTCTTTGAGTTGGAGTCTTGCTCTGTCGCCCAGACTAAGTGCAGTGGTATGCTCACGGCCACCCCAGTGTTGACCTGCTGGGCTGCAGTTATCCTTTCACCTCAGCCTTCCAACTAGCTGGAACTACAGGTGTGCGCTACCTTGCCCGGCTAATTTTTTGATGTATTGTAGAGACGAGGTCTTGTCAAGTTGCCTGGGCTGGTCTCGAACCTGCAAGCTCAGGCAATCCACTTGTCTCAGCCTCCCAAAGTGCTGGGATTACAGATTGAGCCACCGATCCCGACCTATTGAGCCTCTCTTTTCCTCCATTTCCTCATCTGTAAAAAAAGTCAATACATACAATGGACCTTGTATACCTGACACATCATAGGCACTCAATTGAACTTAACTGCATTGTTATTAGTAGTGTTGCTGCTATTTTTTGCTGCTGTTCTCACTAATAAAATTTCTGGCCCATACCACCCCTAAGGAAACATTAGTTCTTGTCTACCATTCCTTTTGTACTCACAGCCATCTTTGTCTCCTTTCCTTTCCAGCCCTCGCCATGGGGCCACCAGCAGGTTTCCTGGTACAATATATAAATAGCAAATATTGGAACCAGAGTGTTAATTTAGCCTAGCCTTTGTTCCAGCCTTCCCACTGGCCTGCCTTCTAGATGGATGAACTGGAGCAGAAATAGGGAGGCAATGTTCTTTCTTCATATCACACACCTAAGGGGATTTTTTTTTAGTCTTCTGAGAACATTAAACTCTACCTCAAGCTCAAAGTAACACACGAGGAGAGAAATCATTCATGGGAAACACGAGAAGTCTACTGAACTTCAAAGCCAAACGGAACCACAGCTAGTTCCCGCTGCAACTCTCTCAAGAATAGGAAAACAATAGTTGAAAAACTAGAATGGAGGGACAGAGGGTGGGGGGGTGGGGGAGAGCAACCACTCGGGCATTTAAATAACATTGACAGGCTGAAATCAAACCATCATTTCAAGAAATTGCAACCTAAAATGAATACGCTGCAGCAGAGGCAACTTTTCATACTTTAAACTACTTGTCATTCTCATATGAAACCGGCAAGTCCATATTAAGAGACTGTTGCCTAGAAATTGGAAGTGTTAAAGATGATGAATAAAGTTACCTTACATGGAAGATGGAAGTCTGAGCCAAAGCTGACTTTTTTTTTTCTATTTAGTTTATCTCATAGGCATGTTAAGAATGGACTGCTGGCTCTTAAATGCAGCTGATTATTTGGCTGGTTAGGCAGCAGTTGCTATTTTGGACTCCCTCTGAGTTTCTGGCTTTTGATGGGAAGTATAATAATAGCTCATTAAATAGCATACCCTCTCTTTTTTTTTCAGCCTCACTTTCTGCTGTTTTAATGTGTGCCAAGGAATTTGGAGATGTACCCTCATTTGAACATATAATGCTGGATAAAGAGCCATGCTTGGTGTAGAGCACAGAAAAGTTTTTTTTAATAATGTAAATTTAGTTCATAATGAGCATATTAACTATTATTGAAACAGAGCTACATAGTTTCCAAACTTTTTTACATGCCTAAACTCATTTAAGCTTCACAAGGTAAAAAAGCATTTATTAAGTACAAAATAGTGGTTTTTTGGAGCTCCTTTTTTTTTGGAGTTTCTTTTTTACTTTCTACAAAATAACTTTTTAGTTCCGAAGTGCCAGGCATGTGTTTAATGTTGGGTCTGCAACTGTAGATAGTATCATTTGTCTCTTCATTTTCAGATGAGAAAACTATTTTCAGCAAGATCAAGTGACTTGACCAAGGTCACAGAATTTTCAGTTCCTCTTGTTTCAAATTCCATGTTTTTTCCAAAAAAGAAGCTATGGTTGAATGAGGCTTTAGAGATTGCATAATTCATTCCTCTTACTTTATACGTGAGAAAAATAAGCACTCTGCCCAAGTTTGCAACTAACACATAGTGAAATGGAAATGGGAGCTCAAGTACCCCAGCATCAAATGTATTGTTCTTACTCAAAAGGATAACTTATTGTATATTTTTAGGTCATCTCTAAAACTCACTTTCTTCTCTGAAGGACATTCCTAAAATTCCTTCTCCAACTACATTCTCTGAGGGCATCTGCTCTGAGAATATAGAGGAAAATAAGAGAGTTGCTGATTATTAACAGTGATGCTAAACATTTTTAGAAGGCATTGTTGGCAGTGGGTTTGGGGAGCATTGCCTCAGTTAGAGATAGCGTTCCCCAGTTAGGCCCAAGTGTGCAGCTGCAGCTGACTCCTTAAGGAGTTGCAAGTCTCTACCCAAGTGGTGAGATCTTCAACCCATACCCAAGGTGAGGTTTTTGCATCCATCACAAGAATGAATCACAGAGAGTAATGGAAAGAACTTAAATTAAACGGAGAACCAAAAGTACACTGAGACTGGAGACCAGAGTGCAGGCAATCTCCAAAAGGGAGACATACTCTAGGATAGGGAGTGCTGGCTTTTATCTGGGATTTTTTTTTTTTTTTTTTTTGTATCTGTCAGTTTCATGTTAGTTATAAGCTATAGGAAGTTTGTGTCAGTTTTAAGCCACAGGAAGTTTGTATCAGTTTCATACTAGTTACATATCACAGAAAATTTTTAACCTCTTAACCTCTGACTCAGTTATTCTACATTCCTCCCCATGTCCAAACTAGCTAGCCTACCTCAGCATCAACTCTTGATATCCCAGTGTGGATGTTAATGACTAATGTATTTAATCCACCCAAGGGTATATGTATTTAAAGGATCTCCATGCGAAGAAATATTCACAATCCTCTTAACAAGGTAACTGAAACACAAAAGTTGCTCAACATTTTAGGAAGGAGGTGAGAGAGGAAGGGAAAGGAGGAGAGGGAAGGAGAAAGGGAGGGAAGGGTAAAAGAAGTGAAGGAATTTTTGTTCATTTTACTCATGTCTATATCCCCAGTGGCCATCCCACCCACCCACACACACACATACACACACATAAGAGATACTTAGCAAATAATTGTCAAATGAATGAATGAAACATTCTGGCCAAATTTGTCTCCAAGCTGACTAAATGTAGGCACTTTAGTCAGTGTTGAAACTTCTTAATGAATATAATGAACATGACCCAGCAGACAGCTCTGAATGGTCCCCCAAGCTGTCTTTTGCCTCTGTCCTGTCTGCTGTCATAGTCAACTTCTCAAGATGCCAGGTGGATTTAGTTTCCAATGGGATTTAGAGGAAAATAGGAGTCTGTAAAAAAACAAACAAACAAACAAACAGGGTACTTCATTGTGAGCTTCCTTGTCTGCTTATCCAACTTCATCCTGTTCCTTTCTCCCTCTCCTCTATGACTATCCAGTCATGCTGGCTTGCTTTTAATTCTGGAATATACGAAGTTTTTGTTGCCTTTGTATATGCTATTCTTTCTCCTGGACTGGCCTTCCTATTTATTTCCTTAGCAAACTCCTCCTTATTCTTCAGATTATCATGAAAAATGTCCCTTCCTCAGAGGAGCTTTTTCTGAAATCTCATCCCAACCAGGTATCTCCTTTTGCTTCCCTATAGCCCATCTACCCTTTATAACACTTACATGAATTTATCGCATATTTATTTGTGTAATTGTCTATTTAATAAGCTCAGTGGAAGGAGGGACTGTACCTATTATTTTTACCTCTTTGCCTGGCACTTAGTAGTAGCTTAATAAGTATTTATTTGATACATATATGAATGACCTCTAATGAATCCTGTGTAATCTAGTTATTAATGTGTTCATTCTGGCTTATACTTTAGATCTCTGGAAAGCCTGAATTTATCTTAATTATCTTTATTATTCCCACAATACCTCATGTGGACCCTAACACAAAGCAAATGTTCAGTAGTGTTTATAGATGAACCATCCCATGAAGGAAAGCAATTTAGTATTATTACTGACACCAAGGAACAAATCATTGGCAGACTTCTAACATCCTCCATCCAACTAGAGTAATTCTCCATCTCCCTGCCTGCCTGCCTGCCTGCCTCGTTAAACAGGCTAATGTGTCTCTGCAGCTTTGTTGAGTTTCCATTTATGTTTTAAAAACTGTGTTGGTGAATGTTATTTTAATGTAGGTGTCATTAGTTTGAAAAAGTTCTTACTGGTCCCTGAACAGGGGTCTCCAAAAATATCACCAACCCAAGTGATAGTGGCTTCCATGGAGACTAGATGTCTTAAGATGCTTAAATTAAACATAAATCAAGGAAAAAGAATAAAAGTAGCAATGACACCATTTTGGCCACTGGCCATCATCCTCTGGAGGATAAGTACGTCGCTACTGTTGTTTTAAATCTGGAAATTTAAATAGGATTGTTAGTAGGAAAAGTGGTAATATCTTGAGGGAATTGACGCAGTATCTGCACCAGAAGATCCCTCCTGCCTTTCCAGTCACCCCTTCCCTCCCCGCCAACCCCATATACAAAAAGTGATTGAGGGTATTGTACATACAAAAGATGGAAGGTGAAGAAAGCAAAATACCAATAGGCTGCTAAGTACATTTGTTAGACGCAGCAAACTTGTATTTGCTGTATTCTCTGGACTGTATTATTCTAGACTGTATTATTCTCTGGACTGTATTATTCTCTGGACTGTATTATTCAGGACTGTATTCTCTGGCAAGCTGAGCTGAAGCGTCATAGCATACTGTTCTCCTTGTGTGTGGTCCATAAACAAGCAACATCTGCATCACCTTGTTAGAAATGTAGAATCTCTGACTTCCAAGCCTTCTGAGTCAGAGTCTGTATTTTATTATTTTTATTTTAAAGATGTGGGGTACAACTCAGGGTTAGGTATACAAATGTTTATTATGTAAGTACCCTTGTTGATGAGGTGTGCCCAGAGTCTATATTTCAACAAGAACGCCTCGGTGATAGTATCTTGGAAGCAAGATAAAGAGGGATTATCAGAGAGAGAGCTACAACCAACTGTGTGTCTAATGAATCCCATGCGTCACCTTCTCCCTTTCAGTCAATGTCCCTAAGAAAGAGTTCATTAGGCTGGCAGAACTTTAGGGGATTTTATCTTCACATGTGGTGCAACCCTATGACATGAGAGTCAAGCAAAGTCTCAGTCCCAGACTGACTCACAAAGAAAAGCTTTCATAAGGATTTTATATGCTCCAACATGATAACAAGTAACAAACTTCCTCTCACTAATTTCATCCAAAGACTGTAAATCCCCATGTCTCTATGGCAGAATGTGGGGGAGGTAGAGAACTGAGAAAGCTGAGCATTTAATATTTCAAAGATATAAGAATAAACTCTTTGGTAATCATTAATAAAACGTCAAAAATATAAATTCCTAGACAAGAAAAAAAAATTGTATCTACCTTTCACACCTATAGACTTGCTTACAGTGAGTTGTAACTGGCTATCAGAGCTGAAAGTATGAATAAGGGAGAAAATCAAACTTAGTTATCTCCAAGGGAAAGAAAAACAAGAAAATTTACTTTGCCATTGTCTGACTATTAAAAGAGATCTAGTTTTGCAGTCCTGAGATGAGAAATAGGAAAAGAATTGCAGATTTAGTATCTGCTTTGTTTAGTTCTTTCAAAGTCTATTTTAACATTGAACTTTAAGAGTTTCAGTGTCATCCCTCAATATCATATGCATAACCTCTTAATTTGCAGTGACTCCATCCACTAGTAAATTTGCCCTAAAATATCTTAGCATCTGACCAATAAAATTAATATTCCCTTTTCTTTGGTAGAGCAACAAAAATGGTGATAGAGGTGATAATTTCTGTATGAAATGCAGAACTATCCTCACGCAGACAAGCTTAAAAGAGAACATGGATCCCAAAGGGCATTGTAGAAGGGTGTGTGTGTGTGTGTGTGTGTGTGTGTGTGTGTGTGTGTGTGTATGTGTGTGAAGAAAGAATTATGCATGAGACTGGGGGTATAGGGTAAAGGGTAGTATCTGTTGATTTCAGAACTCTGAGAAGTCCTTCAGAGTCCTTGGAACAGCTTTACCTCTGCTCCTCAAGCAGAGGGGGAAATAGTGCCTTTTAAATACATTTTCATAGAGTAGCAAAACTTTATTACTTTTTTGGTATATTTTTTCCACTCCCACTAGAGTGCCCAAGAAAGCATTCTCTCACCCCATAAAACATACCCAGGATCCTTTTACTTAGATACATAAATCTCCAGTATCCTAACTAGTGTAGTTTCATCTTCTATTAAGGTTTTGAGACAGGGTCTTAAATGCTAACTTGGATCCTGAGGAGTGGTAACGATATTGAAAATAGAATTGTCATTCTTCTCAACTCACCTGTGAGATATTTACACCTTTAAAAAAAAAAAAGAAATTTTGTGAATGGTAATCTCATGGCATTGCCAATACATGAGCAACTTCAGAAATAAGACAATGACTTATTTAACAGGTATTTGATTTTTGATAAACTTAAATATCCTCTGCCCACACACTCCCAACTGTTTGATGGCCAGTCCATGCTGAAATTTATAGGATTCAGATTGTCTTAACAAAAGCTATGAGTTTTTGTTACTTAGAAAAAAAATGTTAAAGTATGTTTATATAGTGACTAGACATGTATGTTCCTATATTTTTGTCAAAATTACACTCCAAACTAGAAAGAAAAAATACAATTGATTTTTTTATAAATTAGGAAATTACTGGGATGAAGTGACTTGCTCAGAGTAGTATAACTGGGACTACAATGCAGGTTTTATGGCTCTTACACCTGTTATTCTCTTCTACAAAATTGCCTCATATGTTTCTAGGAAAAGAGCATTTCTCTCAATTCTATATCATGTATTGATGTCCTACTGTCCTGATAACTAGCCTATGGCTTCATTCTATCCATACTAATTTCTTTATTTTACTGCAAGCGGTTAAAAGTAGCCATGCAGCAGTCTGAATTCTTTACTGCTTAGATATTTCTTTCACTGTTTTCTTGTCTATCACTCTTAAATTCAGCCTTTCATAAAGCCCTAGGGCATGGGCACAATCCAGCCAGGTCCTTTACAACTGTGTAACATGCGTAACCTTGACTCAAGTTTCTTTTTTTAGATTTTTAAAAAAAATTATAAAGATGTGTGATACAATTCAGGGTTAGTTATACAAATGTTCATTATGTGTGTACCCTTGTTGATGAAGTGTGTCCCCCACCCCTTCCCTGGAGTTTCCTACTACTGCCAATCCTTTTCTTACAGTATTGTGATAATTGTTCAAGGTCCGCTTATAAGTGAGAACATGTGATGCTCAGTTCTTTGTTTCTATGATGGGTCACTCAGTATTACAGATTCTAAGTCCATCCAGGTTGCTGTGAAGTTCATAATTGTCTCCTTCTTTATGGCTGCATAATATTCCATTGTGTATATGTACCACATTTTTTTTATCCAGTCCTCTTTGATGGGCAGTACGGTTGGTTCCACATTTTTTTATTGTGAGCAATGCTGCAATAAACATACATGTGCAGGTGTCTTTTTCATAGAGTGGTTTGAGTTCCTCCAGGTTTATTCCCAGCAGGGGGATTGTGGAGTCATAGGGAAGGTTGATTTTTAGATCTTTTAGGAATCACCAAACTGTTTTCCACAGAGGCTGTATCAGTTTACCTCCCACCAAGAGTGTAGAAGTGTTCCCTTTTCACCACATCCTCTCCAGCATCTGTTGTTTTTTAAGTTATTGATGATGGTCATCCTGACTAGAGTCAGTGTGGTTTTAATTTGCGTTTCTTTGATGACTAGTGAGGCTGAGCATTCTTTCATGTATCTGTTGGCTGCTTGTATTTCTTCTTTTAAGAAGTTTCTATTCATATCTTTTGCCCACTTTGTAATGGGGCTGTTTGTTTTTTTCTTTTCAGCATGTCTGAGTTCCTTGTAGATTCTAGGTTTTAGGCCCTCATCAGACATACAGTTGGCAACTATTTTTTCCCAATCTTTGAACTGTCTCCCTGCTCTCTTGATGGTTTCTTTGGATTTGCAGACTTATCAGTTTGATGAAGTCCCATTTGTCTATCTTGTCTCTTATGGCATGGGCACTTAGGGTTTTGATCAGAAATTGGTAGCCATTTCCAACTTTCATAGGGAGTCTCCTGAATTTTCTAAGAATCTTACAGTTTGAGGTTTTACGTTTAGGTCTTTGATCCATTTAGAGTGACTCACGTTTCTAATACCTTGTTTTTCATTTCCATCTGAGACTTCATCAGAATGGCCTCTACTGTCCATATTTCTATCAACATTCTGGTCACATAAATTAAGTAATTACTAAGAAGTACCAAACTTTTTCTACTTCTGAGTCTCATCAGAATCATTCATAACAGTCTGTTTACAAAAATATAGAGCTTCTTCTAGCCTGCTTCTTCAGGTTCTATACATTACCCAGTTCCCAGGCCACTTCCACATTTTCATGAATCTTTTATAGCAACAACTCCATTTCTTGGTACCAATTTTCTGTCTTAGTCCTTTTCTGTTGCTATAACAGAATACTTGATACTGTATAGTTTATTATAAACAGACATGCATTTGGCTCATGATCCTAGAGACTGGGAAGTCCAAAACCATAGCAACCAGTGAAACCCTTCTTACTGTATCATAACATGGCAGAGAATAACACACCACATGGTGAGAGGGAAAGGGCATGGACATCAAAAAAAGTCACCAGTTTCATCATGCATGCCCTAACCTGATGACCTTATCTAATCCTAATTATTTCCCAAAGACCCCACAACCAATTGACATATAAACTTGAGGATTAAATTTTCAATACATGGCATTTGAGGAACACATTTAAACCATAACACCCTCATTTGGATTATTTTGAAATTATTTGATTTACAATATGTTTGACTTCTCTTTAGCCCACTCATCTGATTTACCAGATTTAAGCATTCTTTGATCTCAGTATTCCAGAAAGCCTAGTCAAGGGATGTACTGATATGCATATAAAACAAATTATAAAGAGGGAATGATACCTCTGCCTCCTCCTCTGCTCTCCTATCCCTGACCTCAAGATAGAACATGCTCAAGATAGACAAGGCTCTCACTCTAGAGTTACTTCCCATAGGAATCAGTTTTATTTATAGAGAATGCTATGTTAATGATACTTTCTGAACCACGGACTTGGACCCTTATATTCTCATCCCATAGAGTCCAAAGAGTAGCATTGTTTCTTAGGGCCTTAACCTAATGGCTAGTTATAATGGCAAAGATGCAGTGACAATTCATTCCAGAACTCAGAATTTTAGGATAACTCTCCCTACTTCTCTCCATCAAAAAAGAATCAGCTTTTCATAAGTTCCTCCACAAAGGCAGATCATCAGAATCTGAGGGGCTTATCTATCACTGAATTTTTTTTCCTTCTAAGACACAAGCCGCAGACAGGAAAAAAAACTAATGCGTCCACTCTTTCATCTTAATTAGGAAGAAAAATTTAATAAATCGCTCATCTGACTGTTTCCTATTGACAAGTACAAAGTCACAGACTGGTTTGTAATATTGAGCTAAAACACACTTGCTACTTCAATACTGCACAGTAGTACCATGTTGGTTTATTATTCTAGCTGTCAAGGTTAGATAATCACAAACAACTTGAAGAATTATCTTCTACACATCTTCCACCGTCTCAAGACTAGAATTTCTTTCAGGTGAGTTTCAGGAGACTAGGGATTGCAGTTTTGTATCTTTTGAGTAAATACCTGATGGGCATGGGGAAGTGGGCTGTGCAGCTATCCAGGGGAAGAGCAATACCAGCAGAGGAGTTGGGAAGTTCAAAAGTCCTGAGACTAGAGCATGCTTGGTGAGTCTGAGAAACAAGAGGAGGACTGTGTGGCTGGGGAAGAATGAGAAAGTTATAGAGTAAGAGTGGACAGCCCAGGTTAGGGTAAGAGCTCAGGGTCAGGTCATAGAAAACTTTGAAAGGCATCAAAAGGACTTTAGTTTATCTCTGGGTGAAATGTAAACCACTAAAAGGGTTTGAAAAGAGGAATGACACTATCTGCCTTACATTTTATGAGAATCACCCTGACTCCCATGTGTACATGAAACAAACACGTATTGAGCATATACTTATCATCAGGCTTGACATCAGGTATTGGGGACACAAAGTTGAACAAAATCTTGATCCTTCTTTCAATTCATAGATTCTGCTGCAGCTACTTATACAGGCTGCTATGAAAATGAATAAATGTGTTATTTAATTCAGTAGATGGACAAGGCACAAGGGTTGTGAGTGAGGCTGTAGTTTTATTACACTGCTGAATGCCTCCTCCATTCCCATACTTTGCCTTCTGTTGCTTGGTGCTAAACCCATTTTTCACAGGCTCATCCTCTGCTTTTGCTTATCTGACTAATAACTTCTTTATTATGGCTAAACCAAGGCTGTTATATATTCAGCTAAAAGTGTTCTGTATCAAGATGCATTTTATCAGATTTCCAAAAGCCAAGTTCTCTCTTTAGAGAAAAATGCAAATTATCCAAAGGAGTCTTATCACCATTTGCAACTGCAGGTTGCTTTATTGAGGAGCATACAAGGAGTGTTAAAATCACTTCCTCTCCCGCACCCCCTATCTCCAAATTGGCAGTTAAATTATTATATGTGAGTCCTGAAGCAGAATGAATGTTTTCAGGCCGATGTGGGGGTAAATTATCTGCTACAAGAACCCCAAACCAACCTCCTTAATAACTTCCATAACACAAAGTTACATCTTACTCTTGCTGTGTCTATGGCATAACTTACAAAATTCCCTTTTTCCAGGAGGGTAACAAGTGGATATATTCTTCATACCTAGTATATTAGTCAGCTTTTGCTATACAACATGCTATCAGAAAGTCTCAGTGGCACAAAGTAATCAGTAATGATTTCTGTTCAAGTTTAGCAGATGAGCTGATGTGCTCTGTTTCAAGCTATGAATTGAATTCAAGTCTGCTGAGACCCAGACTGAGGAATCAGGGCATGTTTCTTTCACTGTAGAAATCAGAAGCTCCCAAGTGCGGTAAGTTGAACAATATCTCCCCAAATAACATGTTTATGTCCTTACTTCTTAAGCCTATGAATGTGATATTATTTTGAAAAGGGGTCTACTATGGACAGAATGTTTATTTTTCCCCAAAATACACATGATGAATTCCTACTCCCCAATGTGATGGTATTTGGAGATAGGGCCTTTGGAAGGTAATTACGTTTAGTTGAGGGTAGATCTTCCATGTTGGTATTAGTGCCCTTATAAGAAGAGGGAGAGACCAGAATTTTCTCTCTCTTCACCATGTGAGTACACAGCAAGAAAGTGGTCAGCTGAAAATCAGAAAAAGAAAATTCACCAGACATGGAATCTGCCAGCACCTTGATCTTGGACTTCCCAGTCTCCAGAACTGTGAAAAATAAATGTCTGATGTCTAAGTCACCTAGTCTATGGTATTTTGTTGTAGCAGCCCAGATAACTAAGACGGGGTCTTTGTACACATAATTAAGTCCAAGATCTCAAGATGAGATTATCATTTGTAATCCAGGTAGGCCCTAAATCCAGTGATCAAGTATCCTTATAAGATACAGATGAGAAGATGGCACAAAAGAGAAACCTGTGTGAAGACAAAGACAGAGAATGGGGTTAAGCTAACACAAAAACAAGGAACACCTTGAGTCATAAAAAGCTGCAAGATGCTAAGAATGGTTTTTCTTAGAGACTTTGGAGGGAGAACAGCCCTGCTGACACCTTGATTGTGAACTTCTAGCCTCCAAAATAGCGAAAGAATTTCTGTTGTTTTAAATCATCAAGTTTGCAGTAATTTGTTACAATAGTCACAGAAAACCCTACACAGAGGGATGAGCAGTAACACACAAAGATCTTACAGCTTAGAATTTCACACTGCCCCGCCTCTTTTATTAGTCAAAGTGCATCACCAGGCCAAGCTAAATATCCATGAGACTGGGACATACACTACTCCAATGGAGGTCAGGAAGAAGTAGAAGCAAGTAATTTTTTTTGGCTAAATAATAATATACCACACTTTAATTTGTTACTGCAGCAGAATTTGCACATTAGGTCTTCCTTTCAAATCCAGGATTCCAGGAGACAACTCAGAACTTACCTGGGACTTTCTGGACAGAGTAAACAGTGTTCCAGGATAAAAATGACTATCATGAATTATAGAAAATGCAGCCAATGCAAGCTATGTTCCCAAGGAGATGGTAAGGATCTCTACGTCTCAACTAGTCTCCTGTCACTACACAGGTCTGCAACATTTAAGATGCAAAAAATACTCAATGCAAATGCATCTCTGCTAGAGCATTGACTCTGTATGCTATGTTCTTTGAACCTGGTGAGCTGAGTTGAAATGCGCTAAGAGGCCTATTTGTTGTTGTTGTTTTGTTTAGAAAGCAGGATTTATTGAAAGGACAGAAAAGCTCCCATAGTGGGAGTGGACCCAAGGGAGCTGCCCAGAGGCCTGTTTTTAACTTCTTTTTTTCACAGTGGACCTTGGTCCAACTGTATCAGAATTCCTTAGGGTGCTTGTCACAAATGCAGATTCTTTGGTTTCACCACTCACAAGATGAATCAGAATCTCTGGAGATTTTTTTTTTTTTTATTGTAAAGATGTGGGGTAAAATCTCTGGAGATTTTAACCTACTAAGCACCACTATTGCTTATCAGACTTTTATACTAATTTGTACCTATCACCACCATCCACTAGCAGATATGAGTAGTCCTTCACTCTCTGGGGATATAAGATCATCATCCTAAGCCTCCATGGTAGGTATTTCCTTGAGCTCTATTGTTCTCTCTCTAAAAATCATGGATATTTAGCATTCTATTCCATAATATATTGGCTCCATTGAAGACAAATACTTCTCCCCAGACTTTTAGTTAAATTGAGGATCATTGGCTTTGTTGAGCTCACAACTTTGTATGGTGCTTACCATGCCATCTTTCACAGCCTCCCTAAGTTTTCACCTTAACACTGGACCTCCTTGATAGTAAGGAGGGCACACAATAGGAGAAGAGTTTATCAGGCTCTCTTGTCCAGAAAAATCTAGATGCGCTCATGCCAAAAGTATTTGGTATTTAATTTTAGGGAGCTTACAACACCTTTGAAGTCTCTTGTAGGCTCTCAGTGAAGAAACCCTAGTTGAAGTCTTATAGCAATGTAGCTAGATGATTCATTCCTTTGAAAACAACAATAAAAGTGACAACTAACCTTCACTGAGCACTTACCACATGCAAGGCAATGGGTTAAACTCTTTACCTGGTTTACCTCATTTCACCCTTGTCCTACACCAGGATTGGGTTGTGTTACTATCTCCATTTTGCAATTAAGAAACATAGGCCTTTCAAAGGTTATATAGCTAGCCCAAGTTCAATAAACTCAGGTCTCATTCTCCCAG
Source organism: Cephalopachus bancanus (assembly GCA_027257055.1). Lineage (NCBI taxonomy): Eukaryota > Metazoa > Chordata > Mammalia > Primates > Tarsiidae > Cephalopachus > Cephalopachus bancanus. Next base: position 670,125 of record JAPVLO010000071.1, on the reverse strand, counting down.
GCCACATGCTGATTTTGCTCAGACCTCCAGAATTCCCCTTGCTGAAAACCAAGGTAAAATCACCTGGCCTATTGTCAAACCATGAAGATCACCTTAACGTTTCCCCTGGCAAAAGAAGACTGGAGAAATAATGAGTAGTTTGAATATCTTTAGCTTGCCCCTTAGGCATCCCATTGCTATGTCTTACCTACACATTGCTTATGTGTTCATATCCCTGTACTCTTTATCTGTTCATTACTTTAACACAAACTTGAGTCTCCAGTGTCCAGTAGGGGAGACCAATAGTATATAATATAGTTGGTGATAAGAACAATGGAGAAAATTAGGCAAGTTGAAAAATAATAAGGTTGGTGGTACCATTTTTAAAGTTTAATTTCAATTACTGCAAATATATAATAGGTATATATATTTATGAGGTACATGTAATATTTTGATATAGGCATACAATGAGAAATAATAACATTAGGGGCCAGGCTCGGTGGCTCAGCCTGTAATACCAGCACTTTGGGAGGTCAAAGCAAGTGGATTGCCTGAGCCTGCAGGTTCGAGACCAGCCTGGGCATCTAGGCGAGACCTCATCTCTACAATAAATCCAACATTTAGCCAAGCGTAGTAGTGCACGCCTGTAGTTCTGGCTACTAGGAAGGCTGAGGCAGAAGGATTGCCGAAGCCCAGCAAGTCAATGCTGGGATGGCCATGAATGTGCCACTGCACTCCAACCTGGGCAATGGAGTGTGACTACAACTCAAAAAATATATAATAATAATAATAATAACAACATTAGGTTTATTGGGATATCCATCACCTCAAGCATGTACCATTTCTTTTTTTTTTTTTTTGTAATTTCTATTATAAAGATGTGGAGTACAGTTCAGGGTAGGTATACAAACATTGATCATGCAGGTAACCCTGTTAATGAGGTATGCCCCTCCCTCCCCTAGCAGTTTCCCTTAACTGCCAATCCCACCATCCCCGACAGTTTCCCACTACTGCCAATCACCTACTTATAGTATTATAATTGTTCAAGGTCCACTTATGAGTGAGAACATATGGAACTCTGTTCTTTGTTTCTGTGATAGATCACTGAGTATGATCGACTCTAAATTTATCCAAGTTGCTGTGAAGTCCATATGCTTGTCTTCTTTATGGCCGCATAATATTCCATTGTGAACATACCACATTTTTTTATCCACTCCAGCTTTGATGGGCAACATGGTTGGTTCCATGTTTTTGCTATTGTGAATAGAGCTCAACAAACATACATGTGCAGGTATCTTCTTTGTAGAATAATTTGAGTTCCTCTGGGTATATTCCCAATAGGGGAATTGCTGGGTCACATGGAAGGTCAATTGCTAGTTCTTTCAGAAATCACCAGACTGTTTTCAGAGAGGTTGTAGAAGTTTGCTTTCCCACCAGCAGTGTACAAGCCTTCCTTTTTCTCCACATCCTCTCCAGCATCTGTCATTTGTTTTATTAATGATGGCCATTCTTACAGGGGTTAAGTGGTATCTCAATGTGGTTTTGGTTTGCATTTCTCTGATGATGAGTGAGGCTAAGCACTTTTTCATGTGTCTGTTGGCTGCCCGTATATCTTCTTTTGAGAAGTGTCTATTCATGTCTTTTGTCTGTTTTTTAATAGGACTGTTTGTTTTTTTCCCTTCGGTGCGTTTGGCTCCTTGTAGATCCTAGATGTTAGGCCTTTGTCAGATATAGAGTTGGCAAATATTTTTTTCCCATTCTGTGGGCTGTCTCCCTGCTCTCTTAATGGTTTCTTTTGCTTTGCAGAAGCTCGTTAATTTGATGAGGTCCCACTTATCTTATTTCTTAAGGTATTGGCCTTTAGGGTTCTGAGTAGGAATTGGTTCCCAGTTCCACTTACCAAAAAGGTGTCTCCTGCTATTTCTAAGATTCTTATAGTTGAGGTTTTACGTTTAGGTCTTTGATCCATTCAGAGTTAATTTTTGTTTATGGTGATAGGTAGGGGTCATGTTTCAATCTTCTGCATGTAGTCAACCAGTTTTCCCAGCACTATTTACTGAATAGGTTTTCCTCTCCCCAGTGGTTGTTGTTGGAGGCTTTGTCAAAGATGAGTTGGTTGAGGAATTGAGGCTTTGCTTCCAGAATCTCTATCCTGTTCCATTGGTCTATATGCCTGTTTTTATACCAATACCAGGCTGTTTTGATTACTGTAGCCTTATAGCAGAGTTTGAAGTCTGGAAATGTGATACCTCCTGCTTTGTTTCTCTTGCTAAGGATTGCTTTGGCTACTCGTGATCGTTCATGTTTCTATATGAATTTCTGTATTGTCATTTCCAGGTCTGAGAAGAATGATGTTGGTAACTTAATGGGTATTGCATTGAATCTGCAGATCACCTTTGGTAGAATGGACATCTTAACAATGTTGATTCTTCCTATCCATGAGCATGGTATATTTTTCCATTTGTTTGTGTCTTCTTGGATTTCTTTGAGCAGGGTTTGTAATTCTCATTGTAAAGGTCTTTCACTTCTCTGGTTAGGAAGATACCAAGGTATTTCTTTTGTGTGTGTGTGGCTATTGTGAATGAGATTGTGACATGTACCATTTCTTTGCCTTAGAAACATCCCAGTTCCACTTTTTAAATTATTTTTAAATGTATAATAAATTATTGTTAACTATTACCACCTTGTTGTGCTATCAAATATTAGATCTTATTCATTCTATCTGGCTATATTTTTATACTCACGAACCACCACCACTTCCTCCCTTCCCTTTCTACTACCCCTCCTAGCATCTGATAATCATCATTCTACTCCTAACTCCATTAATTCGATTGTTTTAATGTTTAGTTCCCACATATAAATGAGAACTTGTGAAATTTGTTTTTGTGTGCCTGGCTTATTTCACCTAACATAATGTACTCTAGTTCCATATATGTTGTTGCAGGAGACAGGGTTTCATTCTTTTCATGGCTGAATAATATTCCATTGTGTGTACATGCAATATTTTCTTTATCCATTTACCCATTGATGGATGTTTTGGTTGATTTCAAATCTTAGCTAATGTGACTAGTGCTGCAATAAACATGGGAATCCAGATAGCTCTTCAATATATTTATTTCCTTTCTTTTGGAAACCCAGCAATGAAATTGCTAGATCATATAGCTCTATTTTTAGTTTTTTGAGGAACCTCTACACTGTTTTCCAGACTAATTTACATTTTGCCAAGAGCATACAAGAATTCTCTCGTCTTCATATGCTCACCAGCATTTGTTACTGCCTGTGATTTGGATAAAAGCTATTTTAACTGGGGTGAGTTAATATCTCATTGTAGTTTTTTTTTTATTTGCATTTCTTTGATGACTAATGATGTCGAGTATTTTTTCATACACCCATTGGTATATGTTGGTATATGAAGACATTTGTATGTCTTCTTTTGATAAATATCTATTCAGATATTTGCCCATTTTTAAATGGATTATGTGATTTTTTTTTCATGTTGAGTTGTTTGTCCTCCTATTGTATTCTTATTATTAATATCTTGTCAGATGGGTAGTTTGCAAATATTTTATCCCATTCTGTGAGTTGTCTCTTCACTTTGTTGTTTCCTTTGCTGTACAAAAGCTTTTTAGCTTGACTTGACTTCATTTGTCCATTTTTGCTTTGGTTGCTTGTGCTTTTGAGGTCTTACTCAAGAAATCTTTAGCCAGACAATGTCCTGGAGAGTTTCCTCAATGCTTTCTTTTAGTAGTTTTATAGTTTCAGGTCTTAGGTTCATGTATTTAATCTATTTCATTTGTCTGTCAGTTCCAATAGTTGTTTGGTGAGTCTTTAGGTTTTTCTAAATATGTGATTATGTCATCTACAAACAAGGATAATTTGACTTTCATTCCAATGTAGATGTCCTTCATTTCTTTATTTTGTCTAATTGCTCTTGCCAGGACTTCCAGTACTATGTTGAATAACAGTGGTGAAAATGGCCATCCTTATTCCAGATTTTCAAGGAAATGCTTTCACTTTTTCCCTGTTTAGTATGATGCTAGCTGTGGGACTATCATATATGACTTGTATTGTATTTAGGGTGTGTTCCTTCTAAATTCAACTCTTTGGGTTTTCATCATAAAGGTATGTTGAATTTTATTAAATACTTTTCCAGCATCAATTGTAATGATCTTGTTTTTTTCCTTCATTCATTGATTTGCACATGTTGAAACATCCTTGCATCCCTTGGATGAATCCTGCTTAGTCATGATGAATGATCTTTTTAATGTATTATTGAATTTGGTTCGCTATTATTTTGTTGAGGATGTTTGCATCTGTGTTCATTAGAGATATTGGCCTGAAATTTTCTTGTTGTTTTTGTGTCTTTGTCTGATTTTGGTATCAGGAAAATACTGGCCTTATTTAATAAGTTTGGAAGTATTCCCTCAACCTCAATTTCTTGGAATAGCTTGAGTAGGATTGATATTTATTCTTCTGTAATTATTTAGTAGTATTCAGCAGTGAAACTATATGGTCTTAGAATTTTCTTTGATGGGAGACTTTTTATTATGGTTTCAATCTCATTGCTTGTTATTCTATTCTGGTTTTGGATTTCTTCATGGTTCAATGTTAGTAGGTTGTATGTATCTAAGAATCTATCCAATTTTTCTAAGTTTTCCGATTTATTGATGTTCAGTTGCTCTTCAATGATCCTTTGAATTTCTGCAATATCAGTTGTAATGTCTCTTTTTTCATCTCTGATTTTATTAATTGAATCTTCTCTCTGTTTTTCTTAATCTGGCTAAAGGTTTATAAATTTTGTTTATATTTTCAAAAAACCAACATATTGTTTCATTAATATTTTATATTTTTTGCTTCCATTTTATTTATTTCTGCTCTGATTTTTTTTTTTTTTTTTTTTTTTTTTTGAGTCGGAGTCTCACTCTGTCATCCAGACTGGAGTGCAATGGTACTACAGGCATGCACTACCACACCCAGCTAATTTTTTTATTTATTGTAGAGATGAGGTCTTGCCAAGTTGCCCAGGTGGGTCTTGAACCCACGGGCTCAGGCAATCCACTCACCTCAGCCTCCCAAAGCATGGGATTACAGGCTGAGCCACCAAGTCCGGCTGCTCTGATCTTTATTATTTATTTTCTTCTACTAATTTTGAGTTTGCTTTTCTCTTGTTGTTCAAGTTCTTTAAAATGCATTGCTAAGTTGTTTATTTTAAGTTTTGTTTGTTTTTCACTTGTTTGATGTAGGCATTTATTGTTATACATTCTCCTTTTAGTACTGCTTTTGCTGTAACCCAGGATTATGTTTTGTTTCCATTTTTATTTGTTTCAAGAAAATTTTAAATTTCCTTCTTAAGTTCCTCATTAAACCACTGGTCATTCAGGAGCTATTGTTTAATTTCAATGTGTCTGTATAGTTTCCAAAGTTCCTCTTTTTACTGTTTTCTAGTTTTGTTTCATTATGGTCAGGGAAGATACTTTACATTATTTCATTTTATTAATTTTTAAGGCTTATTTTGAGGCCTAACATATATGGTCTATCCTTGAGAACAATTCATATGTTAAGAAGACTATATATTCTACTGCTATTGGATGAAATGTTCTGTAACGATCTGTTAGGTCCATTTAGTCTATAGTACAGATTAAGTCTGATGTTTGTTTGTTGATTTTCTGTCTCAATAATCTGTCCAATGATGAAAATGGTGTGTCGAAGTCTCCAGCTATTAATATATTGAAGTCTATCTCTCTCTTTAGCTCTAATATTTGCTTCATATATCAGTGTGCTAGAGCATTAGATGCATGTATATTCACAATTGTTTATATCCTCATGCTGAATTGCCTCCTTTATCATTAAAAATGACATTGTCTCTTTTTTATAGTTTTTGTCTTGAACTCTGTTTTATGACCTGCTGTACCTATAGCTACCCCTGCTTTTTTTAAAATTACATTTGCATGAAACATATTTTTTTCATCCCTTTTTAAAGTCTGTGTGTGTCTTTATAGGTGAAATTAGTTTCTTTTAGGCAGCATAGACTTGAGTCTTATTTTTTGAAAATTCATTTAGCCACTCTATATTTTTTGATTGGAGAATTTAGTTTGCTTACATTCCATGTTATTATTGATAGATAAGTGTCTACTGCCAATTTATTATTTGCTTCCTAGTTGTATTGTGGTTTTCTCTTCCTTCTTGTCTTTCTTTGTGTAAAAGTGATTTTCTCTGGTAGTATGCTTTAATTTCTTGCTTTTTATTTTTTGCATATCTCTTGTAAGTTTTTTTTTTTTTTAATTTAAGGTTACAATGAGGCTTGCAAATAACATCTTCTAATGGATGACAACTTAACTTTGGTTCCAAAAAAAGCAAAGAAAAAAAATTTTCACTTTAACTTCTTTCCTCCACTTTTTGGTTTTTCTTGTCTCTATTTACATATTTTTACTTATCTTTTTAAATTTTTTTTGTTATTATGTTTGATCGGCTTGTCTTTTAGTCTTCCTACTCAAGATATGGTTTACATAATCAATTATCATGCTAGAGTATTCTGCATTTGTCTTCGCGCTTATTGTTACCAGTAACTTTTGTAGCTTCAGATGACCTCTTACTGCTTGTTAATGTCTTTTTCTATCAAATTGAAGAACTCTCTTTAGCATTTCTTGTAGGACAGGTGTAGTATTGACGAGCTCCATCAGCTTTTATTTTTCTGGGAAAGTCTTCATTTCTCCTTCATGTTTGAAGGAGATTTCACTGAATGTAATATCTAGGATATTTTTATTTTCCTTCAGCACTTTAAATATGCCATACTACTCTCTGCTGGCCTGTCTGTTGCCAGATGTATTGGCATTCCTTTATTTTTTTTTTCTTTTCTCTTACTGCTTTCAGGATCTTTTCTTTATCCTTGACTTTGGAAGTTTGCTTATCAAATGCCTTGAGATAGTCTTATTTGTGATAAGATTTCTGTTTCCTTCTTATACCAAAATATTGGTCTCTTTCTCCAAGTATGAAAAGTTCTCTGTTTTTTGTTTGTTTGTTTGTTTGTTTTCCTTTTTTCCTCTCTCTGTCTCTCTCTCTCTCTCTCTCTCTCTCTCTCTCTCTCTTTTTTTTTAGAAACAGTGTCTTGGTCTGTTGCATAAGCTACAGTGCTCACAGTTCACTGTAACCTTGAACTCTTGGGATTAAGCAATCCTCCTACCGCAGTCTCCCAAAGTGCTGAGATTATAGGCATGAGTCACCATATCCAGCTCTGCTATTCTTTAAATATACTTTCTACCACAATCTTTCTCTCTACTTTCTCTTTAAGGCCAAAAACTCATTTTGCCCCTTTTTGGGCTATTTTCTGGTTCTTGTAGGCATACTTCATTTTTTTTTCTTTTTTCTCCTCTGACTGTATATTTTCATATAGCCTGTCTTCAAGCTTACTAGGTCTTTCTTCTACTTGATCAATTCTGCTGCAGAGAGATTCTGATGCATTTTTCAATTTGTCAATTAAGTTTCTCAGGTCCAGAGTTTCTGCTTAATTTTTTAAAATGATTTCAATCTCTTTGTTAACTTTCTCAAATAGGATTCTGAATTCCTTTTCTGTGTTAACTTGAAGTTTGTTGAGCTTCCTCAAAACAACTATTTTGAATTTTCTGTCAGAAAAGTCACATATCTCTACCACTCCAGGATTGGACTCTAGAGTCTTATTCCACTTGTTTAGTGAGGTCATGTTTTCCTAGGTGTTTTTGATGTTTGTGGAGGGTCATCAGTGTCTGAGCATTGAAGACTTAGGTATTTATTTTAATTTTCACAGCCTGGGCTTGTTTGTACTCATCCTTCTTGAGAAGGCTTTCCAGACATTCAAAGGGAATTGAGCATTGTGAGTGTTTGGTCACTGCAGCCATAACAGCACTAGGGGGTACCCCAAGCCCAGTAATGCTGTAACTCTTCCAGATTCTTGGAGGTGAGCTTGGTGGGCTTGGATGAGACCTGAGAGAATTCCCTGAATTTCCAAACAGCATCTCTCATTCTCTTCCCTCAGTTGCTCCCCTGTGCTGGGCTGCCTGAAATTGTGAGTGGAGGTGACACACTCCTATGGTCACCACAGCTGGGACTGCTCTGGATCACACTTGAATCCAGCACAGTACCCTACTCTCACACAAGAACTGTGGCAACAATTGCCTGGCAACTGCTGTTTATTCAAGGCCCAAGTGCTCTTGAGTCAGCAGGTAGTGAATCCTACAGGGCTGGGTTCTTCCTCTCAGAATGGTGGTTTTCCTTTTGGCCCAGGATGGCTTTAGAAATGCCATCTAGGAGCTAGGGCCTGGAATCAGGCACTTCAGTAATCTGCTTGGTGCTTTATTTTACTGTAGCTGAACTGATTCCCAAGCTGCAAGACAAAGTCCTCTATATTCTTCCCCCTCCTTTCCCCAAACAGAAGGAATATCTCCCTGGGCTACACTGCCTGGAGCTGAGGGAGAGGTAGTGCAAGCACTCCCTTAGCCTCTGCCACAGCTCATGTCTCACTGGGTCATGAATATCCAAAATCCACTGGCTCTGAATCCAGTACAGAACCAGGACTTGCCCAAGGTCACTAGTCCTTGTGACCTGGCTACCTTTCAAATTTATTCAGGACCCAAGGTGACTTTAGTCAGTCAGTGGTGGAGCTAGCTGGAACCCATATTCCTACTGCTAAGGTAGACGATTCCCCTTTGGCCAGAGCTAGACTAAATGTTCCCTCCATGGGCACTGGTAGAATTCCTATTTGTATTGCGTTCTGTGTAGTGATAAGAGAGCACTGAGTTCTAACGCAAAGTCCTACAATCACTTCACTCTCTTTTCTCTAAGTTCACAGATTTGGTGGTACCATTTAAAATAAGATAGATGTTATGGTATGGTTTGATGTTTTACCTCTTCAAACCTCAGTTGATATTTGATTCTCAATGTTGGAGGTGGATCCTAATGGGAGGTGTTTTTGTCATGAGGTGGAAACCTCATAAATTAACATCCTCCCTAATGGCAGAGGGAAGTGAGTTCTTGTCCTATTAGTTCCGAAGAGATCTGGTTGTTAAAAAACAGTCTGGCACCTCCCTCCCCTCTCTCTTGCCATGTGATCTCTACACACACTAACTTCCCTTTGCCTTCCTCCATGAGTGAGAGCAGCCTGAGGCCCTCACCAGGAACAGACACTGGTGCCATGCTTTTTGTACAGCCTACAGAAACATGCACCAAATAAAACTCTTTCCTTTATACATTATACCGCTTTAGGTATTCTTTTATAGAAACACAAAACAAACTAAGACAATAGGAAAGGTCCTTTGACAAAATGATATTTAAACAGAGAAGGAAGAAATCAGGAGGGAGTTATAATGTATGAAATACATTTTCTATTATTTTTATTGATAAGAAGTCACACATTCTACCTATAGCACCAAGGTTTGCTACATGTAGGTATAGAAGGAAATGGTCAATTTCAATCAGAAGCTAGTGAAAATGAAGATTTTTTTTCATGCAAGTTTAAGGACCCCCTGAATTCTCTACATATATCCAGGTAAAGAGCCCGAGTTAGGATGGTTTTACAGTATTCCAGGTACGAGATACTGATGGCCTAAATTATGATGGGCTTAGTGGGATTTACAGAGCAGTGAGGAAAATCCAATTTATTTTAATATACAGTGGCTACTTTTTAAAAAAAAAATCAGATTCCAAGGCATGGCCTCTCTGTCCAAATCCTATTTATTTGTATGCTTTATTGAGCATCTGTGATTTTAAGGTCCTGAACTAGGCTACTTTATAAAAGGTAAAAGTTTAAAAACATGTATTTTTAGTGGTGACCTTCTGAATTAATTGAAGCCTGGGGTAATATTTTGTTCTTCTCCTACTATCCCCACGGCACCTGGAACCGTTTTTAAACTGTTTTGAAGTAGAATTTAGATCCTGCTTCCAGTGCTAGCTATGTAACTTTTGAACACTTGTTTGTCCTTCTTATAAAACGGGGATAGTGAAATGCATTCTCTGAAGTGCATTACAGTACATAAACAAGTAACAAAAGTTTGGTTTGGCCGAGTCAGGTTCATCAGCAAAAAGTGCTATAATAGTGCTGCAATTGATTGGTGATATCTGTCATGGCCATGAGCACCACATATTCCTCATTCTTAAGATGGGAAACAGTGTGTTCAGATGGAGAAATGTTAGGAATGCTGTCTTGAGAGAATTTAGGGGGTAGGTTTGACGCTGGTGAGGAAACAAGGCCCCCATAAATACGGAAAAGATAATGTGAGTGTGTGCTGATAAAACCATTAAGTTGACCAGACTTTACTCATATATTCATCTTACCTTAAATCTTATGTAAAAACATATTGTATCACTTTCCTGGGTGATAAACCTTCTTGCTTTTATTTTGAGAAAAGTGTATGCTTATTCTAATTCCCCTATCTCCACATTTTGTGTCCCTCGGGATTTAAATGTGACTGGGGAAAGGGCAATTTTCTTCACTGTTTACTGAGCCATTGGTGATTTTTGTTATAAAATGTCATTCTCTCCACCAAGTTTCTACTTGTTACAATTTAAAATGGGCAAGTGATCCATGCTCAGGGAGAAAAAAAGGCCAGAATCTATTAGAAAGCCTGATAGACCCTTAACAATATCACTGCTACGAGACATTAATACTGCAGTTTATAAATAATTCATTGATCACATGGCTTTGAATAGTTCTGTCATACTCCACTAGAAGAGGTAGAAAATTATTCTTCAACAAGATCTTTTGTTTTATCCATGAAAAATAATATGCCTTAATACCATGGCAAATAAGAATTGAAGCTCCAGTCAAGCAATCTGCTAGATGAGTTTTGTAGATCAAAAGCTCTGGCATACATTGTGCAATTGCCTCTCTTGAACCACCACTGCATGGAGTCACTGTCCCTGTTAATTTTAGTAATTTCTAGTTTAGCGGTCAACCTCAGAAGCGGTTCTGAAATTCTGCATCAGAATCAATGAAAAGTTTTAGCGAAAGTCTAATAAAAGCATAGTCAAATCAAAGTGCATAGAAAGTTCATTTTTAGCTCTGTGAGATAAGCAGTTATTTTGTCAGGCTTGGTTTGGTATATAAATATGTCTTCTTGTCCTGTCATGACAGAAATAAATATAATTAGAGATATAGACAGGTAGGTAGATAGATGTATGGTAGATATTGTCAAAAGAAGTAAATCTTGAAAAGACTAAATGTTCTATGTATCTCTGAATAACTAGCATTAACATGCAGCACGCAAAATATCTCAAAATATATCTTGGTTACTCTTGGTCTCATTTTCCAAATAAGCGTGATGAGTGAAGCTAGAGCAAAGTTCTGGAAGAAGAGATGAACAAAAGAAATTTTCTCTTGAGTCTCACCCAAACACCTACCCAGCTAGACACTAAATCAATGGGAGCTTTTTGTATAGTCTGAAGGTTGCTAACTTAGCATAACGGGAATGAACCAAAGAAGCTGAAAAGTAACTGAAACTAAGCATTCACTACCCTCTATCCTAGGTGTCTGCTGGCACAGAACTCTGCTACAAAATTTAAGTCAGTTTCCTTTGAGTCAAAAGCCAGTGTGGCTCCTTGCCACACCTGCTGTGAGAATAAAGACCATTCTTGGCAATCAGACTGTCCACGTTCCAGAAAACATTAATACCACTCTGAAGCAGTACACAGTTATTGTGAAGGGCTCCAGAGGAATCCTATGGGAAAATTTCAGCCACATCAATGTAGAGTTCAGTCCTCTTAGAAAGAAAAAGAAGAGTCTCTGGGTTGACAAGTGATAGGGAAAGAGAAAGGAACTGGCTACCATTTGTACTATTTGTAGTCATGTACAGAACATGGTCAAGGGCATTACACTGGGCTTCTGTTACAAGATGAAGTCTGTTTGCTCACTTCCCATCAACATTGCTACCCATGAGAATGGGTCTCTTGTTGAATTCTTAAATGTCTTGAGTAAAAATACCTCTGCAGGGTTTGGGTGAGGCCAGGTGTTGCTTGTTCAGTATCTCAGATCCAGAAAATTAAGTTAATTCTTGAAGGAAGCAACATTGAACTTGTTTCAAATTCAGTTGCTTTGATTCAGCAAGCCACAATAGTTAAAAACAAAGATATCAGAAAGATTTTGGATGGCATCTATGTCTCTGAAAAAGGAACAGTTTAACAAGCTAATGAAAAAGATCTAAGAGTTTTCCTGCTATAGAACCAAGATTCCAGATAATTCCTAAGACCTATTTGTGATATTTTAATGGTGCAATAAAATGCCTCTATTAATTTTGAAGCGGGGGAAGCCAATGTGAGTGCTAAGTCCCTTCTCTTCCAGAATCCTAATCATGTTGGAGGTTTTATCAAATTGTACCTCCAACTTAAATGGACCATCAGACAAATGAAAAGGATCCGGGCTATGATCCTGAGTCAGCTATTGTGTAACCTCAGATGAGTCACTTTACCTCTCTGGGCCTCCATTTTGTGCCCTGAAAATGAGGCAATTGGATCAGAGGCCCTACCGGGTACATTTTACTCTGAGAATGGAGTAATATGCAAAGAGTTGTTAAGAGCATGGATTTTCACCAAACCCTCCACTTCAATAGCTGTGTCTAGGACATTTCTTGGCATCTTTAAGCCTCAGTTCTCTTATCTGGAAAATGTAGCTAATTAGAGTATCTATTTCACAAAGAGATAGTTTAGATAAAGCATGTCAAATGTGGTCAAGAAATAACTACTGATGTTCTTTGTGTTGCTGTTGTTGTTTTATAATAATGACTGGGCTTAAACTTTTAAACTGAAAGATGGTATGGGAAGAATTTAAGTAAGAGGTAAAAGGAAGTCTGTGTAGTGGTGACCTGAAGTCATGCCATGTTGTAGTTCATGTAACCTCAGGCCAACTCCACAGATCATGGGATATAGGTAGACCATATTACCTATTCTTTGTGATGTTACTTTTTTTTTTTGAGTTGGAATCTCACTCTGTCGTGCAGACTTGAGTGCAGCGGCACACTCATGGCCAACCCATCATCGACATGCTGGGCTCCAGAGATCCTTCCCCCCTCAGCCTTCAAGTAGCTGGAACTGCAGGAATGCACTACCACGCCCAACTAATTTTTTGTTTATTGTAGAGATGAGGTCTTGCCAAGTTGCCCGGGCTGGTCTCAAACCCTGTGCTCAGGCAATCCACTTGCTTCAGCTTCCCAAAGTGCTGGGATTATAGGCTGAGCCACTGAGCCCAGCCATGATGTTACTTTTTAAGTTGAAAGGTAAACTGAGGCAAGATGGGCCAGTGCCACAGGAATAATACATAAAATTGCAAAGGAGAAAGAACCAAAATTTATTATTCACTTTCCACAGACAGAAAGGGGGCCAGCACTCATAGGCGAGTGTGGCCTCGAAGGCTGGTTAACTGGGAATATTTAAAGCTCTTGGAGAGGAGTTTGGGCTAGGAGAATGTTTAAAGTTGCACTTTTTGATGTAGACAACAGAAATCACATAAGTCTTGTATCTTGACATCACCAGGCAACGGTATCTCATGACTCCAGGTGGTGGGCTGGAGGCTGGTCGCAGTAAACTAATATCAATACATCAAGGCCAGAAGCACAGATGCCTTGAACAATTTGGGCTGCTTACTTTCTAGTTGGTTTCAGATTGTGCTTATTCCAGGAGTTCTGATTCACAATACTTAATTAAACATTATACATAAAATTTATACAAAGACTTGAAAGAAAGCAGTTGTCATTAGAGACTAAGGGAACAGATACATTTCTGAGTGTTAGAAAGTTTCAACAGAGCCCATTTCTTATCTAGGTCTGGCGGGGGCGTTTCCAGGGACATGCAGTCTTGTGTGTGTGTCCTGCTTACCAGGATGCTCAGTGAAGGTGGTTGTGCTCCCTTCAGCGCCAGCAGCAGTTACTAGATCAAAAGATAGTGAAAAGGAAGAGAAACAGGAAAAATGTTCACTTTTAAATTCAAATGGCTTCTACATTTAGCCCAACTTAGCTTAATACAAGTTTCTTTCCAAGCCTTTTAGTTAAGAATTTGGGTAAGAATAACTGTGACTGGACAGGCTTAGAATGCTTAAAATAATTACCAGGTTTTAACCCTGAGAATGCCAGTTCTGCTTCTTGCTAATGATCAGCAGAACTGCTCAGCAAAGTGAGACAGGGCTAGAGCTGAAGTTAAAATGGCTGCACTATTGCTAGAATTATTTTACCAAGTTCTTCTATTCTAGTTTCTTAGGGTTTCTACCTTTCATAAGTTTTTAGTAATAACAAGCAGACTGAAGTTGGGGGACGAACAGGAATTAAACATAAATACAAGATTATTCCTACTGACAGAAAGCTTGAAAAAGTTAAGAATCACTTGAAAGTTTTTCATTGGTTGAACTTTTTAAAAATAAAACTGAATACTCAAGAACGTGTCTACTCTACATGTTCACTTCTCAAATCTATATTCATCCATTTCTTAGGTCTTGACAAGTTGTGAGGTGGCAGAAATATCCATAAATTCCACCTGAACACAAATGCACTATGTATGGGCTTCAGAGGCCTGTGCTAAAGGCAAAAGCAACCCCAGGCACTTTCACTATTATTTCTTGATTTGAGAAGACAACCTGAATGTTCTGAATGAGGAAAACCAACAACTAACCAGAAGAGAGAGGTACAGGCCAAATTCTCTAAAAAACAGACTAAAAAATATGAAATGGGCTTCTTGAGCTCATGTTATATAATACTAACATTTGTGCCCTGAGTTAAAGGTCTGTCACTTTTTCCATAAGGCACTTGTTTTTTGAGAGGAGCTTTATGTAGAAAATTAAGTAGAGGTGAGACAGAAAATGCAGGATTCTTTCAAGATGTGTTGTTTTGCAGAAAAGTGGTTTTGCTGTTTGGGCCTATGAATAATTATCTTCAGTATATAGAGTAAGGTTTGCTTCAATCGCTGTGATAAATCTATCTATCTAGTTTTTATGTAGCCTTAAATAACATATATCCACCTCAGTATGAGGTAAGCTATTTTCCCCAAAACTCACCATTTAGGAAATAGGGAGTCAGTTTATGTACAAGTCTTTACAAAGTTTTTCAGTTATTTTATTTAGAAAAACCCAGTATAATTTAGGGAAAACCTAGACTTAAAGACCCTCAGTTAATTCTAGTTTAAGATACTTGTATAGACCTCTATACAGAATTGACCTCTTACATTTATTTTCTGCTTGTCTTTATACACAGATTGAGTATTTATTTCTGGAGATATGACCCTCATAATTACAAAGGTTCAATATCATAAATGACTTTTCTAAATATCTCTTTGAAATAAAATAAAGTAGGCAGTGGCTTTGGAGAAATCACTAATGTAATCATTGCAGAATGAGTGGAAAAAAATGTCCTAGTGTTATGTAATGGATTCTTGTAGCTTGGGATAAAATATCTCAAACTAACAAAATACCTGGATTCAGAGGGCTGCATACATATTAAACTAAGACACAAAGATGATATGCCCTAGAACAGGAATACCCAATCTTTTGGTTTCCCTGAGTCACTTCAAGTGAAGAGAAATTTGGACTGCACATAAATGATATAATATAGTTAGTGTATATACATAATAAGACTTCTTTTAAAATATTTTTATTATGAAGTTTAGAAAAATAAGAACAATATAAAACTAGTAGGATACCTGAATTTGTTTTTGCAAAATTAATCAATATCTGTTTTGATAAAAGTGTTTCCAATTCTTAGTGAATTCTCAAGGTGCTCATCAGCAAAGTGTGTTTAAATTTTGTTCCTCATATGCTTCATAATTGAAAACAGCTGCTCACAAATGTATGTGCTGCCAAAAAGTGATGTCATGAATAAGGCATGATTGTGAACTTCAAAAATGGAACTACTCATGGGATCATAAATAAAATAAATGCTAAAAAATACATGCTGTTAAAAGATTCTGTGGGCCTCACTACTAACTGTCCTGAGCCATATGTGGCCCCACAAGCTGTGGGTTGGACATGCCTGCTCTAGAAGACCATTAGGTGACACAAAGTGGTTCTCGTGATGGCAAAGACACTGAGGGATACAGTCTCCATATAGTCAGTGCCTTCGTGGTTTTCCTCACATGCAGAGAGCTGCTTATCCTAGGGTACACTCTTCCCAGGGAAACCCACATTCGATGACTGATAAAGTGGGAGTATAAAGTCCTGGCTATTTGGGCTTAACCAGGGAAAAAATCTAATGGGTCATTTATAGACTCTAGAGCTCTCCATGGCGAAGACTTTTTTGGGCTTGCCTCCCAATAAAATTTGTTCTCAATCTTGCCTCTCATCCCCTTTCTATCTCTTCATCCACAGATGTTTATCCCTAATAAATATTCTGTGCACCAAACTCCAACTCAACATCTACTTTTAGAGTACGCAATCTGCAGGAGCAGATTTGGGAGCAGAAAGGGAAGAAAATTAAGAGTTAAGGTTTAGACAGGATACATGCAATGTATCTATTAGATAGCTAATGGAGGATTTCAAGGAAGCAAGTCCATGTATGAGCCTAATGCTCAGGGAAAGGTCAGGACAGGAGATATTTGGGAGACAACAAATTAGAGGTGATATTTAAAGCCATGGAACTAAGTAAGATCTCATAGGGAACAAATATAGATGGAGAATAAAAGACTTCCAAGGTTTGAGCCCTAACATTTAGAGGTCAGAAAGAAGAGGATCTAACAAAGGAGGCTGAAAAGCAACCAGGGAGGAGAAGAAAAGCTAGGTGTATTTGGTATCCTGGAAACCTAGTGAAGAAAGAATTTAAAAGATGTGATTAGTCATGCCATTGTGCAGGAAGGTCAAGTAGGATGATGATAAAGAGGTAGTCATTAGATTTGGCAAGACAGAGTTCTTGCCAACTTGACAAGAGTGATTCGGTGGAATGATCCAGATAAAAGCCTGATTGGAGTGTTTTCAATATAGATGGGAGCTAAAGAAGTGGAAAAAGGGAGTATGAAGAATTCTTCAGTCTTGCTTTAAAGGAGAAAGATAGAAATATGGTTGTAGCTTGAGGGAAAAATAGGGTTGAGGGAAAGTGTTTTAAGGAAGGAAATAATTTTAGCATGGTTATAAACTAATCGCTATGACCATGTAAAGACTGAAAAGGTAATGACACAAAACGGAAAGAGGAAGATTATAGGAGCAAAGTCCTAGAGTGGGAGAAAGGAAACACCCTCCAGCGTCTAGGTGGAGGGGCCAACTATGAGAAGGGGCAGTTTATTTCATGTCCTAGAAGGGAAGGGGTATAGATGCTGATGGGAGGTAGATTTAGTGGAAATAAGAGGAAGTTGTTTTCTGATTGCTATTCTCAGTGAAATAAGAAACAAGGTCATCCTCTTAGTGGGAAAACAGATCTTAACCTTCTAACATCAAAAGCCCCATCTTTTATTCTCTGCAGCCATCCAACCACTTTGTTCTCTGAATGTGTGGATATTGGGATACTTATGATTGGCCACTTCTCATGTTCCTTTCTTTTTCCAATAGTTGTGGTCCTCTGGTTCCATGTCAAAGTCCCCCTGATTCTTTCTGTGTTGTTCATTTTTTCCAACGAGCTTACCCTCCTGGCAACATGGCATGACTTACAACCCCATCTTTTCTTCACACTCGAGTCTGCCTTCCCTCAATTCTACACAGCCCATTGATTTAGCTCCTTTTTTCATTTGCTGGGGCAGGTTTTTTTTTTTAATGCTTTTGTCAGGGTGTATTTGTCACTAACCAGTGTGTGCCTCCCTGTTCTAAACCCCAATCCTGCAAGGAAAAAAAAAAGGTTGATTTCAAGTGAGACCATTTAGTTAGAAAAATAATTTGCTCAGCTCTTTGAATATGTCTGCCACTACTGATGGCCACTGATAATTGCTTTCGTTAATTTTCCCAAGGATCCGAAACTGCTTGAATCCTGAAATACTCTCAGCAGTAGAATGTGTGTCCAATAGCAGGTCAGCAGTCATTTTTCCATTGAATATTCATCCTATAAATTCTCTGTACAACAAAAGGTCCTGTCATCACTAGGAGAAACCTTAGAGGTCCCCCCTAGAACTCCTTAAATGCTGAGAGCCCAGGCTCTGAACTCAACTGCCTGGCTTTGAATCTTAGTTCCACTGCTCTCTGCCCATTGTGCAAGTCATTTAACTCTCTGTACCTCAGTTTTATCATCTCTAAAATAGGGAGAATAAATTCCCCAACTTAATTGAGTTTTTGTGATAATCAAATATGTTAATGTCTTCAACATAACCTTCTGGGAAGAGAATAAGTGTTTTCTCAATTGTAGCTGCCAATTTTATATCAAAAGCCCTGAAAAATGTTTTTAGAGACATAATCTTTAACTTTCTCCTTGTTAAACTTATTTTGCCATAGAAACCTTTTAGTACCTAGTACACTTAACTGTTATGATGGTTGTTCCAGAGAATCCACTGTTGGTATATGTATTAGTTTCTTAAGGCTCCATAACAAAGTACAACAACTGTCAAAACAACAGAAATTTATCCTTTCATAGTTCTGGAAGCTGCATATTTAGAACTGGAGTATCAGCAGGGCTTGCTATCTCATTCTGAAGTCTCTAAGAGGGGATTCATCCTTGCCTTTTCCTACCTTCTAGTAGTCGCTGGCAATTCTTGGTGTTCCGTGGGTAGAAGGTGCATTCCTCCAATCTCTGCCACCATTGTCAGATGGCCTTCTTCCCTGTGTTGCAAGGATTAGGTTTGGAACATATCTTTACGGAGGACAAAATTCAACCCACAACAATGTAGATGAAATAAATACCTTCGATCATACTTTATCTGACTGAAATCACTGCCTACCTGTTAACTGTAATCTAGCTTAGTATTACTCAAAGTCTGGCTTGGTGACTAATGCCATTTGTGAACTGTCTGAATAGGTCTGGGGTAGGATAAGCATAGAAATGGAGAAGAAGTTTTTAGAAACTTCCATAGCAATTTTATACGACATCCGAGCATATATTAAATGGACTTATCTTGCTTAAAAGGGAATAGACTGGTTTGGATGTTGTCCAGCTCATCTGGTAAGTCACAAGGAGCATGAACTTTATATTGGTCATATCACAGATTGCAAAGTTTTTAAAACTTTGCTCACCGCGGATCATTTGAGATGCACCAATGTGGCTGACTGGCTGTGAACAGCCACACAAAATGGAGGAAAGTTTGTTACCTCCTATTTTTCCGTAATTATTTATATCAACCCCAGTCACAGCTCCAGTCCTTGAGTCCTAAACAAAGAATTTTATTATGTCTGTTAATTGTTTTAGCTAATTAAAACCACCCTTTTCTTTTTGCAGAACAAGTTAAAACTTTCAGTGAAACATCTCAGGGAGCAGAGTGTATCTGCTGTTTGCAAACAACTTTGCAATTCTGTTGTCCTTGGCTGCTTTGTCTCAAAACCCCAAACCATATCAATTAGAAACATTTTTAATGCCTTTGGTGGCATAAAATAAGTTGTTTTTTTTTTTTTTTTTGAGTTGGAGTCTCACTTCATTGCCCAGGTTGGAGTGTAGTGGCACGCTCATGGCCACCCCAGCTTCAACCTGCTGGGCTTCCACGATCCTTCTGCCTCAGCCTTCTAAATAGCCAGAAATATGGGCTCATGCTACCGTGTCCAGCTATTTTTTTATTTTATTTTATCGTGGAGATGAGGTCTCATCATGTTGCCCAGGCTGGTCTCAAACCCGTGGGCTCAAGTAATCCTCTCACCTTGGCCTCCCAAAGTGCTGGGATTACAGGCTTGAGCCACCACACCTGACCGTAAGTTGTTCTTCTAAAAGTGAAGTATGGAGTTCCTTATGTTTCTTTGTTATTTCTGCCTACTGAACACATTTGCCAATGGTGACAGTATGTATTTTCTTGCACTTCCCACTTCAACAGTCACATTTGTACATTCCAAAAAAAAAGATATTAACTCTTTACAAAAATAATTGCTTTGGAAACTTCCTTTTACATAGAAAACAAATACTGTTTAATTTATAGTGGTTTACTAGTCTGAGGAAAAAATATCAAATTCTAATACTTGATTTTTAAGGAATGTTTGTATGTGAGACAATTGTTTGGGGGTTCTTTTTTTGTCATTTTGTTTCAGTTTTTGGTTTTGCTGGACTTTTTAACAAAAGTAACAAAAGGCTAAAAATAAGTACTCGTAATTATGTCAAATTTGTGGGGGGCATGGCTGTTTGTCTCCTAAAGTTTGGCTGATAAATCACTGGCATGAGGCAGATTAATTCATAGAAAAAAGCATACAGATTTATTTAACATGTATACATATATATGAAGACAACTTCTCAATGAGTTACAGAAACATAAATACCATCTCAAGGTTACAGAACGAATGAGGGTTTGGATTCTGATAAAATAGATTTAGTGAGGGAGACAAAGAGGAATTCTCTTGAAGGCCAACAGATGATTGGGAGAAGGAATGGGTGCAGAAAACAGAGAGTGACTTGTAAATAGTTCTCCTTGGAAGTTGAATGAACCTGAGGACCAGGTATTATGTTGTGAAATGATTGGACCAGCTCTGATTACATTTTCTCTCCTGACCTGTAATAGATAATGAGATAACAGGGAGAGGAAACAGCTTGGGAAAGACCTGAGGCAAACCATCATATTTGGGGGTATTGGCTTCTGAGTCCAGACAAATTGTACAAAATGATGTATTATAAAAGGTATTACCTTTCTACTCCACACCCCTAATCTTCTAAGTTCCCCTGCAGATATCATCTTTGTTATCAGTTAGTTAGGTGTCCTTTCAGAAAGAGTCTCTGGGCCAAGTGCAGTGGCTCACGCCTGTAATCCCAGAACATTGGAAGGCCAAGACAGTAGGATTGCTTCAGGCCAACAGTTTGAGATCAACCTGGGCAACTTAATGAGATCCACATCTCTAAAAAAAAAATACAAAAATGGGCTGGGTATGGTGGTATACACCTGTAGTCACAGCTACTCAGGAGGCTGAGGTAGGAGGATTGCTTGCACCCAAGAGATTGAAGTCACAGTGAACTATGATCGAGCTACTACATTCCAGTCAGGGTGATAGAGTGAGACCTTGTCTCTAAAAAACAAAAATAAACAATAAATTTTAGAGTCTCTGGCATATACATGTGTATGTGTGCACAGGCTTGTATGTGTATCTATGAAACCAAATCAAAAGCATCATGTGCCTACCATTCCCATTCTTGTTAAGAGTTCATTTTGGAGCTAGTTTCAAATCTTGTGGTGGTAGCCTTCCCAAACGGCCTTCAACCATTTGTTTGACCCCTTCATGGTATTCATGCCCCTGTATAGTCCTTCCCACATTGATGGGGCTTGTTGGCATACCAATAGGATATTGCAGAAATGACAGTGTGATTGCCAGGACTAGGTCATAAGAGGCATTGTGATTTCCTTCCTCTTTCTCACATAACTCACACTGAAGGAAGGCAACTGCCATATTGTAAGATCACTTCAGTAGCCCCACGGACTGGCAAGGCATTAAGGCCTCTTTCTATGACTGTGTAAATGAGCCATTTTGGAAATACATCTTCTGGCCCAATAAGTCTTGTAAACAACTGCAGGACCAACCAACATCTTTTTTTAAGATGCGGGGTACAATTCAGGATTGGGTGTACTAGTGGTCATCGTACAGGTAAAGTGTGGGCCTCCCTTTGCCTGTTTGAGATCAGGTACCCTTACTGATGTTATGTGTTCCCCTTCCTTCTCCTGGTAGTTTCTGGCTACTGCAAATCCCTTTCTTAAAGTACTGTGGTAAATGTTCAGGGTCCGCTTATGAGTGAAAACATGTGGTATTCAGTTCTTTGTTTCTGTGATAAATCACTGAGTATCATACACTCTAAATCCATCCAAATTGCTGTGAAGTCCATATGTTTGTCCTTCTTTATGGCTTCATACTGTTCCATCAAGTATATGTACCACCTTTTTTTTTAATCCATTCCAGTTTGTATACAACCTTGTGAGAGATCTCAAGCCAAATCCACTCATCTAAGCTGCTACCAATTCCTGACCAACAAAAACTGAGATACTAAATGTTAATTATTTTAAGACACTAAGTTTTGGGGTAATTTTAGAGAACCAGTATGTAACATCATGTCATTTGTATTAATTGTTGCAAGGGCTAAGATGCTATAACAAAGAAACTACAATCCCAAAATACATTTAATTAATAAATAGTTTAGAGATGTGAGATCCAGGCTGGCAGAGAAGTTCTGCTCCATACGGTCTTTCAGAAACCCACTTTCCTCCCATCTTTTTGTTTGCTACTCTCTATGATATTGTGATCATTTGGACAACCAAAGTCAGACTGCTATTCTGTCTGTATCTTAGATCACAGAAAGGAGAAAACAAGGAAGTTCAAGTCTTGTGAAGAAAGTAAAATGAAAAGTGTATCCATCTCACTTGTTGAAAATGCAACCACATGGCCACTCCTAGCTTCAAGGAAAGCTGAGAAGTTATTTGTGCAACTGGCCAGCCACATACCCAAGAGAAAGTACAAAATAGATTTTAGGAAGACCATCATTCTTTACCATAACTTTGTAGGATTCCTTTGGTTTCATGTGTGTATTTCTATTTAACCGGTCACTGAATGATGGCCATAAGATATAGGGCTCTTTAAGCAACTGTAGCAAATTACTTGGAGAAGGAATAAGTGGGAGAAGAAAAGTCAACATCTACACTATAGCTGTGGGAAATCAATACAAAGTGCTCAAGTAATGCACTAATTGAATACTCATGGTCTTGGAGATGAGAGAAAAAATGACCTGGACCTAGGCACAAAAATTGAATTCAATGACAAGAGTGTAGAGTGTAAAAGTCAATGTAACATATGCTAGAAGTTCTCATTGAGCATTTTTTGGGCTTCAAGTTTAAGTGTGTAAATTCCAGAGTCTGTCTATCTAAGTTTGTGGTTCTCAAAGTCCCTGGCCTTTGGACCAATGCAATCAGCATCACCTGGGAACTTGGAAATAAAAATTCTTAGACCCCAGCCCAGACCTGTATGATCAGAGAGAGACTCTGGGATTGAGTCACCTGTGTTTTAACAACTCTTCCAGGAGAATTTGTTGCTTGCCAAAGTCTGAGAACCACCTATAAAAACTAAAAGCAGAATATACCACTTACTAGATATGAGAACCTGGGCAAGTGATACAGTTTGGATATTTGTCCCCTCCAAATCTCATATGGAAGTGTAATGACCAACACTGAAAGTAAGGGGCCTAGTAGGAAGTGTTTGGGTCATGGAGGGGATGGGGACAGAATTCCTCATGAATGTCTTGGCACTGTAATGAGTGAGTTTTTACTCTATTAGTTCTCATGAGAACTGATTGTTAAAAAGAGCCTAGCATCTCCTCTGCTCTCTCTTGCTCCCTCTCTCACCATTTGACAGTCAACTTCCCTTGCCCTTCTGTTATATCTGGAAGCTTCCTGAGGCCCTAACACAAAGAAGATGCTAGCACCATGCTTCTTGTAGAGCCTGTAGAACTGTGAGCCATCTAAACCTTTTTCTATATAAGTTGCCCAAATTCAGGTATTCCATTATAATAACAAAAACAAAGACAGCAAGTAATCTTAACTCTTTGCCTTAATTTGTCCATCTGGAAAATAGGAAAAGTAATAGTATTTATCACTGTCAGATGAACATTGAAAGTTATAAAATGTATAAAGCGCTTTTAAAAGTGCCTGGCAACCGGGCATGGTGACTCATGCCTATAATCCCAGAACTTTGGGAGGTGAAGGTGAGAGGATTGCCTGAGCCCAGGGGTTTGAAACCAGCCTGGGTAACTTGGCAAGACCTAATCTCTACAAAAAATCAAAAAATTAGCCAGCCATGGTGGCGCACGCCTGTAGTTCCAGCTACTTGGAAGGCTGAGGCAGAAGAATTACCTGAACCCAGCAGATCAAGGCTGGAGTAGCCATGAGCATGCCACCTCACTGCAGCATGGCCAACAGAGTGAGACTCCAATTTAAAAAAAAAGTACCTGGCATATGACGAGCACTCAAAACAAAATCATAGAAATTATTGTTGCGGTTGTTATCCTTATTCTTCTGACATGTGATTGCTCCAGTCTGTGGTCCAAAGTGAGGTCATGCTTTGATATGCAAATGGTGACTGAGTAGTTCCTGGGGGTCCTGTGGGGTTCCTTGGGACTGTTCCCCCCATATTCATTCTGAGGCCCCAAGAATGCCTCCCCAATTCTGGCAGACAGTGACCCCAGCAGCAGCCAAACAGACTGATGAGCACTTTATACATTAAAATTTATAACTAATAATTCCACAGGAGTATTAACCAGAAAACCAAGTCTAGCTAAACTAACCAAACTTTCCAAGTTATTTTTTACTTTGAGATCTCACTTGCATTAAGCAGTGTGTTAGATGCTGGGTAGGTAATCAGGTATGCAGCAAGAATTCCCAGCACCAACTAGGATTGGCCTAAGAGACCGGAAAATTGGGCAAGTTGGGGGCAGAATTGCTCCAACCCTCTGTTAGAGAGCATCGGGTCCGGCTGGCAAAGCTTCAAGCAGCCAGCACCAGAGTGTGTATACATACAGTTACTCATATTACTTCCTTTATTTGTTTGCTGGTATTTCACCCACACATATGGTGTTGAGTCTCAGCTATTTATTTTCTGACCCTGAGGTCTTTCACAGTAAAGGCCTTTTCACCTGTTTAACTCAGGTGCCGACTAAATGGAGCAATAATCATGCCTTGTTGACTTGAGTTGTTTATTCTGAGGCTGCATCCCTGAGAGGCTGACCTCAGGAACCATGCATATAAAAAGCAGACTGCTATCCTTCCCTTTATCCAAAGTCCTGTCTAGAGGGAAGCATTTTTCCTCCTTGCTTTGATGGCAGGATAGAGGTTTCAGGACCCTTCTGTGCTATGTGGTAAGGATGCCTGTTGCCTAAATAATGACTTGAACTTGCGCACTTGTGTTCCCTTTACACCTAGTCATTATTAGGACTGTGGCTACTGCTGTAAGACTCTGACTTTTTTTTTTGCACACTTAAAGATTGGTTGCACTGCATTTTTTTAAAGGACTCTTTCTTTCACAGTGCTGTGAAGCCATATAAGCAGGAAAAGATAAAATGTATCTTGAACACATGGGATCCACTTAATAAGTGAGAAAAATGGAGCAGAACCCTACTGGAGCACAGCTAGCATTCTGAAAGGAGTCAGACATGTCTCCTTAAAAATTTTGTTTTCTGAAATCACTGGTAAGGCAAGGGCTAGCTCTGGCTTCAGCACTGGCTTTGTCAAGGGATCTCACAATTGTTGTGCGTAAAACTGGTTGAAGCCGGTATGTCGCATATGGTAGATGAATTTACCAAGATAGCAATGAATTTAGAAAGGCAGATTTATTTAAGGGAAGATACACTGTGAAGAGCAGAGTAAGCAAAGCAGTAGGGAAAGAGAGGCTGTTTGCTGTCTGCCAAGAGGCAGAGGCTAGAGAAGTGTTTTATAAGTCTGTATTGGGTTTCAGGGCAGTGTCCAGGAGATTGCCTACACGACAGAGAGGTTTGCAAGAGGGAAGTTATCTGTATGATAGGTCTAGCAAGATAATGGATTGATTATGGTGTTCTGATTTTTTACGATAGGATTAATTAACAGTAATGGTTAACTGGTTTTTCATTTACTGCAGGCTAAAGGTTAGTTTACTACAGTGATTTTCAGCAGGCCAGTGAGATTTTCACAACTCTTGTTGTGGTAAGTTTTTTTTTTTTCAATTCTTATTCTTCCTTTTCTTTTTTATTATTTTTTTATTTTATTTTTACTATAAAGATGTGGGGTACAGTTCAGGGTTAGGTATACAAACATTGATTATGCAGGTACCCTTGTTGATGAGGCATGCCCCACCCTCCCCTAGCAGTTTCCCTTAACTGCCAATCCCACCATCCCCGACAGTTTCCCACTACTGCCAATCACCTACTTATAGTATTATAATTGTTCAAGGTCCACTTATGAGTGAGAACATATGGAACTCTGTTCTTTGTTTCTGTGATAGATCACTGAGTATGATCGACTCTAAATTTATCCAAGTTGCTGTGAAGTCCATATGCTTGTCCTTCTTTATGGCTGCATAATATTCCAATGTGAATATACCACATTTTTTTATACACTCCAGCTTTGATGGGCAACATGATTGGTTCCATGTTTTTGCTATTGTGAATAGAGCTGCAACAAACATACGTGTGCAGGTATCTTTTTTGTAGAATGATTTGAGTTCCTCTGGGTATATTCCCAATAGAAGAATTGCTGGGTCATATGGAAGGTCAATTTCTAGTTCTTTCGGAAACTGCCACATTGTCTTCCAAAGATGTTGCACAATTTTGCATTGCCACCAGCAGTGTAGAAGTGTTCCTTTTTCTCCACATCCTCGCCAGCATCTGTTGTTATCTGTTTTATTAATGATGGACACTCTTACTGAGGTTAGGTGGTATCTCAATGTGGTTTTGATTTGTATTACTCTGATGATGAGTGAGGTTGAGCACTTTTTCATGTATCTGTTGGCGGCCCGTATATCTTCTTTTGAGAACTGTCTTTCCATGTCTTTTGCCCACCTTTTAATGGGGCTGTTTTTTTTTTTCCTTTCAGTGTGTTTGAGTTCCTCATAGATCCTAGATGTTAGGTCTTTGTCAGATATACAGTTGGCAAATATTTTTTCCCATTCTGTGGGCTGTCTCCCTGCTCTCTTGATGGTTTCTTTTGCTTTGCAGAAGATTGTTAGTTTGATGAGGTCCCATTTGTCTATCTTATTCCTTAAAGTATGGGAATTTAGGATTCTGAATAGGAATTAGTTGCCAGTTCCAATTTCCATAAGGGTATCTCCTGTGTTTTCTAAGATTCTTACAGTTTGAGGTTTTATGTTTAGGTCTGTGATCCATTTAGAGTTAATTTTTGTGTATGGTGATAGGTAGGGGTCCTGTTTCAATGTTTCAGCACCACTTTCTGAATAGGTTCTCCTGTCCCCAGTGGTGGTTGTTGGAGTCTTTGTCAAAGATGAGTTGGTTGAGAAACTGAGGCTTTGCTTCCGGAATCTCTATCATGTTCCATTGGTCTATATGCCTGTTCTTGTATCAATACCAGGCTGTTTTGATTACTGTAGCCTTATAGTAAAGTTTGAAGTCTGGAAGTGTGATAACTCCTGCTTTGTTTCTTTTGCTAAGGATTGTTTTGGCTATCACAGTCATGTATATTTCCATATGAAGTTCTGTATTGTCATTTCCAGATCTGAGAAGAATGATGTTGGTAACTTAATGGGTATTGTGCTGAATCTATAGATTGCCTTCAGTAGGATGAACATCTTAACAATGTTGATTCTTCCTATACATGAGCCTGGACTATTTTTCCATTTGTTTGTATCTTCTTGGATTTCTTTGAGCAGTGTTTTTTAGTACTCATTGTAAAGGTCTTTCACTTCTCTGGTTAGGAAGATGCCCAGGTATTTCACTTTTTTGTGACTATTGTGAACGTGACTGTGCTTTTAATTTGGGTCTCTGCCTGCTTGTTGTTGGTGTATAGGAATGCAACTGTCTTTTGCACATTTATTTTGTACCCGGAGACTTTGCCAAAGTCCTTTATCAGTGCAAGCAGGTTTTTGACAGATTCTTTTGGATTTTCAAGGTATAAGGTCATATCATCAGAAAAAAGGAATAATTTGACTTCCTCTTTTCCTGTTTTGATACCCGGGATTTCCTTCTCTTGTCTAATTGCCCAAGCTGGGACTTCCAACACAATGTTGAACAAGAGGGATGAGAGTGGACAGCTTTGTCTTGTTCCAGATTTTAGAGGAAATGTTTCCAATTTCTGTCCATTTAGCAATATGTTAGCTGTGGGTTTATCGTAGATGGCACTTACTATTTTGAGGTATGTTCCTTCTATCCTGCTTTGAGGATTTTTCAAAAGTATTTCCTGGATCTAATGATATATCATGTGTTTCTTGTTTTTACATCTGTTGATGTATTTAATTACATTTATGGTCTTGAGAATGTTGAACCAGCCTTGCGTCCCAGGGATGAAGCCTACTTGGTCATGGTGGATGGTTTTTGAGATGTGTTTTTGGATTTGATTTGCTAGAATCTTGTTGAGGATTTTTGCATCTATGTTCATAAGGGATATTGGCCTGTAGTTCTCTTTTTTGGTTGGATCTTTACCCAGTTTGGGTATCAGTGTGATGTTAGCTTCGTAAAATGATTTGGGGAGAATTCCATCTTTCTCAATTGCCTGGAATACTTTCAAAAGGATTGGTATCAGCTCCTCTTTATATGTTTTGTAGAATTCTGCTGGAAAGCCATCTGGTCCAGGGCTTTTTTTTTTTTTTTTGTAGATAGTTTTTGTATGACAGAGTCAATTTCCTGGGTTGTTATTGGTCTATTTAGTGTCTCAGTGTCTTCTTGTTCCAACCTGGGGAAGTTGTGTGATGTCAGAAAGTCCTGCATTTCATTTAGATTATCAAGTTTGCTTCCATATAGATGTACATAGTAATCTCTAATAATCTTTTCTATTTTTTCAGGGTCAGTTGTGATTTGATCTTTTGTATTTCTGATTATGTTTATTTGGGCTTTTTCTCTCTTTTTCTTGGTCATTCTGGTTAGTTTCTTTATAACGTTTGTTAAATTTTATCTCGTGGTCCCTTTCTTCAGTATAATTTACCCAGTTGTTGCCTAATTAGTCCTCATATTGATCCACAATAATGTTATAAAATTGTGGGAATGTGTTGGTTATCTCCCCAATATCTATCTCCACTTAATCCCACCAAAAATGTTTCTTACTGCTTTTGGGGGAATCAGCCCTTTTCAGTCATGTATTCCAGGTGAAGTTAACCTTACACCTTTATTTCCAGTCCGATTTTCTGTCTTAAGTCAATTCTCCTCAGGCAATGGCTCTAGGGTGGGGTGAGCACCTGACTAAATCTGAACAAATAAGATACTGAAAACATTTTGGC
Organism: Cephalopachus bancanus; assembly: GCA_027257055.1. NCBI lineage: Eukaryota > Metazoa > Chordata > Mammalia > Primates > Tarsiidae > Cephalopachus > Cephalopachus bancanus. Next base: position 641,225 of record JAPVLO010000071.1, on the reverse strand, counting down.
AGAAAAGCAGTATTCCCTGGAAAAGAGCATCCTTTGCTTTCTCATTCCCTAAAAACTGTGGTGTGAGAAAAAGGAATCCAGTGCTGCTACAGAAATTCTGCTGCCATTATAGAGGCAAGGCATTCCTTTGAAAGGCAAATACAGAACCCAAAGTCAAAGGAAACTCTACAGAAGGCAGAACAAAGAGATGGGAAGCAATTTGGACATCAGTGGCATGGATGCCTTGAATCAAGCCTTACCTTAAACACACTATTGTCTCTGGACCAGTGGTTTCCAATGCATGGTCCCTGGACCAGCAGATTCAGCTTTACCTGGGAACTCAATAGAAATGCAAGTTTTGAGTCCCCGCTCCACACTTCCTGAATCAGAACACTGCATGGGCCCAGCCATCTGCATTTTAACAAGCACGCACTAAAGTTTGTGAACCACTATTGTTGACTAATACAGTAAGTTGATAGAAAATAGGCTGTCTTAGGTATCATTATTCTAGAGTTTTCAGTACCATGAGTCCATCCATACTTTGTAAAACTGGTCTGAATTTAGTTTGTAGTACTCGTACCAGCTTCAATCTTTTTGTTCTAATAGTTGATGGAAAATTAGATGAGTTGCCTTAATTATAAGCTTATATCATGCTGACTTACATGGTGATATCTGTTTCTCAGGACACATTTATGAAGGACAAAGAAGTTGAACTAGGACATTTTGTATACAAACTCCTCATTGTGGAGATAGGAAAACTGGAGTGCCTTCCTTTAGGTCTCCTGGCTAGCTAAAATATTTCTAGTCTAGTTCTTTCCCCCATATTTGGCTACCCATGAGACTGATTTATCAGACCAGCAGGAGATAAGTAAGAGGTGGACAGACTTGGGTTTGAGTCCCGACTGCTAGGTTCTAGTTGTAAGACATGGAGCATGTCATTCAAGCTTTTGTGCCCCAGTTTTCTCATCTGTAAAATGGTGAAAGAATGCTACTTCCTTTAGGTGGCTGGTATAAGGATTCAGATCATACTCAGTGAACCATCTCACACCAGCCCAGTGAGAATGAGTATGGAAAGGGCCAAGTACTTGATAAATGTTCAATAAATTGTATCCACAAATATCATCAAATCCCTCATATCATTGCTCCTGCACTACTGCCTGTAAAGCACAGTGGTTGCATTCATAGCAGATTGCATTGAGCCAAAGAATGTCATTGAGGAGCTGCAGTATCTCAATTGTGCCTTGAGGAATTCAACCAACTGATTTCCAGGAACTCTCTGAATTCACTCGGCCTCCCAACTTAACCAGAGTGTCTTCAGTTATCATTATAATATAATCTCGTGCTTCAGTGTCCTAGGAGAAGCTGTGTTCCTTCACCATGTCTTCCTCATTAAGGCCTCCTTTCTTCTTAAGGGGTGAGGCTGCTGCTGATTAGAAGTTGTTTAAATACCATCAGAACAATTAAAAGATTTAGTCATTCTTTTTTATTTTTATTTTTTTGAGTTGGAGTCTCACTCGGTCGCCCAGACTGGAGTGTGTGCGATGGCCGCTCCCAGCCACCGCAGCCTCACCGGCTGGGCTCCAGCGATCCTTCCGCCTCAGCCTTCCGAGTAGCCGGAATTACAGGCATGCGCTACCATACCTGGCTGATTTTTTGATTTATTGTAGAGATGAGGTCTCGCTGCCCAGGCGGGTCTCGAACCCACGGGCTCAGGCAATCCACTCACCTCAGCCTCCCAAAGGCACGGGATTACAGGCTGAGCCACCGAGCCCGGCTTAGTCATTCTTACTAAGGAACAAGTCTGCTAGAATCAGTGGGTGTCTCATGCATTTCCATCCATGCTTAATTCATGACTGTGCCCACTTTGGGAACTATTTTATTAAGATTTTTACTTAAGGCACCCAGGTGATGTGCTGCCTTGGAAGGAGAGGGATCTTAGGAAGTGCAGTGATGTTTTTATAATCTCTTTTATCTGGCCCAGCTCTAGATAATTTAACTGGACTTTCAGCATGGCCATGACTTGAGTGATACACCAAGGGCATTTTTGTAGTAGATCGTGGATGGAGCAGAATCTTGTAGCCAAATAATATAAATAGCTCTCAGTTTAATAATTGCCTGGATTCAAATCCCAGCTTTGCTACTTAGCACCTATGTGATTTGAGCAAGGTATTTAGTCATTTAGTGCTTCAATTTATCCACCTATAAAATGGGTAAAATAGAATCAACACATAGGTATTACAATGTGATTATAATGACTAAGTGAGTTATGCTTATAAAACACGAAGATAAATAAATATGAATAGTAATAATGAGCAATATTTGCCATTTACTAAGAACTTGCTTTATGCCAAACTCTATACTAAGCCGTTTACATTTAACAGCTATATTTGTCCCAATTATGAATCAATGAAGTACAAGTAGTATAATAAAAGTAAATAACACTGATAATAATGATGATGGCAATAATAATGTATTCATTAGGCACTATACTATGTCAAATCTCACCACATCCTTATTAGGGAGGTTCTATTCTAATCCCCATCTTGCAGATGGGTAAACTGAGACATAGAAAGTTAAGTATTCTGTCCAAAGTCACACAGAAAGTGACAGAGCTGGGATTCAAATTCAGTACTACCTGATGCCATATACCAAGTGCTCAAATACCCACCAACTTAAAACACATAAACACTGGATCATAAAATGAAGATGTCAGTGTTCACATTTTCTGGAAGCATAGGATGGCTCAAAAACATTGATAGCATTTTCTTCTCTTAGAGAATTAACTCCAAACTGGAGCTGTGTGGATGAAATGGAGAGTTTTAAAAGCTCCCAGTTGACTGTGTGGCCAGCCCTGTGTGCTTCATGAAAATGAGGGATTATTTTCAAAGTGAAAAATGACTCCATTAGTAATAGGTTTTAAAAACTGTAGAGTCAGCACCTTGCAGAAGATATTCAATTGAGTAATAAAAAAGTGGAAACTTTTATAACATCCAATTATATGACAAGTGAGTTACAGTTAAAGGCATTGAAAAAATTATTCCAAATATGAACTGAGTGTAATCAACTGTAACTGGTCCTCATATTAAGCTCTTTCCAAGCCCCTGAGGGAGGTGAGAAAGCCATCAAGGAGAAGTATGCAACCTGACTGAAACTTGGTATGTTCACATGGAAACAGCGTGTCTGGTCATCAAGCAACCAGGGGAGGGTGATGAGAATAGACATCACTCACCAGCTGCCCACTGTACGCCTGGTTCCTATGTAAAGCCCTTTTTTTCCCTGTACCTTAATAAAGTGGTTTAGTTGGATCCTTATTAGTCGCATTTACAAATAAAAAAACCGAACCTAAGAGGTAGTAAATGACTTGCCCAAGGTTCCTATTGCCTGCAAAGGAGCTAAGTTGGGGTTCACAGAGGTCTGGTTACCAATGACTTTTCACCAAGCCAATGTACTTTTCATCAAGTTATATTGCCTCTCCAAAAAGAAACCAAATGAGAAATATGACTCATTTGTAAGATAATTGACTGTTGGTTTTCTTTACACAATGTCTCAGAGAGGTAGAGATAATTTTTCTTAGAGGTGGAGACATCGAGAAGTCTTGCTATTGTGGAAATACCTATAACAAGACAGATTATGGCATATCCCTTATGGGTACTAAGTTCAAAAAGCTGATACAGGGCACGTGCTCCATGGATATCACTCAATTGGCCTGAATTTTGTTCTTATAGTTCCCAAACCCTGATGTGAGGCCAAATGCATTTTAAGTTCCTTGAATTTAAGAAACTTAAGGAACTTAGCCGGGCTCGGTGGCTAAGCCTGTAATCCTGCGCCTTTGGAGTGGATTGCCTGAACCTGTGGGTTCGAGACCTGCCTGGGCAGCGAGACCTCATCTCTACAATAAATCAAAAGATCAGCCGGGCATGGTATGCATGCCTGTAATTCCAGCTACCAGGAAGGCTGAGGCGGAAGGATCGCCGGAGCCCAGCAGGTAGATGCTGCGGTGGCCGGGAGAGGCCACTGCACTCCAGTCTGGGCAACAGAGTGAGACTCCAACTCAGAAAAAAAAAAAAAAGAAAGAAACTTAAGGAACTTAACTTGAGGGAATAAGATTAAAGATTCACATTTAAAAAATAAGACCCCATTGAGTTTTTATCTAGATACACACACAAAAATAAATAAAGACCAAAAAACTAGCTCAACTATTCCTAGAATCTTGAAATTATAATCATTGTTGTATGTGGAATTAGCTTAGCAGATTGAACAAGTAGTCAAGAGTTTCTCTAAGATGATTGCCTTTCTTTGGGTTGAGGTGTGATTGTTTTGTTTCTCTATACTGATTTTTATTTTTCTTTGGTTAAAAGATTCCACTAATGCAGGGGAGTTCAGATCCAAAGTATCACAGAAAACAGGGGTAGATTGTAGATTCTTCTAGGAGAGGAAGGGGACTATGGTAAGCCAAATAATGGACCTTCAAAGATGTCCATGTCCTAATCCCTGAGACCTGTGAATATGTTACCTTTATATGGCAAAGGGATTTTGTAGAAGTGCCTCAGTAAGGGTCTTGGGATGAGAAGTTCATGCAGGATGGTTCACTTGGTCCAATGTAATCACTAGGATCCTCATAAACTAGGACCCTCATAAAATGGAGACAGGGTTCTCTAGAGAGTCAGAGAAGGAGTTGTGATGGAAGCAGAGGTAAGTGATGAGATTGCTCATCTTGAGAATGGAAGAGCACAAGTCAAGGAATGCAGGCAATTTCTAGAAGCTGAGAAAGGCAAGGAACAGAATCCCCCCTAGAGCCTAGAGAAGGGATATCGTGAGACTTCTCACCTCCAGAAGTATAAAATAATAAACGTGTATTGTTTAAGCCTCCTAGTTTGAGGTCATTTGTTATAGCAGCAATAGGAAACCAGTGTAAGTAGTAAGTTCTTCATCAGCAGCCTCTGTCAAAGACAGGAACACATCCTATGTGAGCCCAAGAAAATATTCTACCTGATTGAAAGGCTGACTGTCATCTCTGACTACTTAGATATTAACCTTAGCGTTTTTCAATCTCAACACTACTAACACTTTTGTCCAGATAATTCTTCATTGTGGGGGCTGTTCTGCACGTTGCAGGATTTTACCCAGCATCCCTGGTCTCTGCCACTAAATGCCAGTAGCACCTCCTCCACAGTTGTGACAACCACAAATGTCTCCAGACATTGCCAAATGTCCCCTGTGGGAAAGAGAGACAGCAAAATTGCTCCCAGGCTAAGAACCACTGTTCCAGCTTGATTATGTCCTCCTTGATTATAAAATGTCTGATGACAGTGAGCAAGCTGACTTTCTCCCTTGATCGTAATTCATAAATTAGCCCAACCCTGAGACACACAAAATATGCTTTAGTCAGAGTCATTTTGCTGCTCAATTACAAGGCAAAAAATCCTTGCCTCCAGACTAGATGGAATAATCTCATGGTTTGTACCAAGAGATCAGACAGGATTTATTTCTGGATAGAAATCAGCTGATAACCCAAGGCAAGTTATTAATCTGTTCAGCCCAGCCAGCACCTCATGCCTGTTACACTCAGTGGATGCCAAATGAAGCATTTTATCAAATTGAGTAGGCTAGCTTTGTGACCCCTTCTTTATTTGGGGAGTTAATTGGGGATCCTATTTGTAACCATTACTGGTTCAAAATCCCAGAATGTATTAGGATGAAATGTGGTAAAATCTGAGTAAAGGAAAGGAATAGCTCTGTGCCTTCACTGGCTCCAAGATATTGGTTTACTGGACATAGGAGCAAAAGCAGCCTCCACAAGTCCAGTTATCTCTTCCCTGAGCAGATGTGCGTGCCAAGGCATTCCTGAACTCAAAAGAAAGAAAGAGAGATTCCAGCTCATTTTCCAAAAGAAACTCCTATTACACATTGATGGGTTTGGCAAAGAGAGAGAAAGCAGGCAGGCTGGCAGGCAAAACTGGGGAAAGGATAAGAAAATAAATGACCATGAGTTAAGATTGTCTAGGATGGAAGGGTAGGATGCTATTATGGACTAAATGTTTGTGTATCCCACAAATTCATATCTTGATATTCTACCCCCAGTGTGTTGGTATTTGGAGGTGGGGCCTTTGGAAGGTAATTAAGTTTAGATGAAGTCATGAGGGTAAGGTCCCCATGAAGGACTTAGTATCCTTATAAAAAGAGGAGCAGATCAGAGCATACTCACTCTCTGCCAACCAAGAATATAGTAAGAAAATGACTATCTGCAAATCAGAAAGAAAGTCCTCACCAAGACTCTGACCAAGCTGTCACTTTGACTTCACACTTCCAGACTCCAGAACTGTGAGACATGCCTGTGGTTTAAACCAACCAGTCTGGGGTGTTTTCTTATAACAGCCTGAATAGACTAAGACATATGAGTAACCAAAGCAAATTACACCAAGAAATAAAAAGATACCAACACATCTGTGAACCCATCTTCCAGCCCTTGTTCTTCTGGTAAGTCACCTATTTTCTACTCTCAGTCTATGGGTTCCAGTGGGAGCCCATGATACCCATCTCTCTCTTTCTCTCTCTCTTTCACACACACACACACACACACACACACACACACACACACACACACACACCCTGACTTCAGGAGAGAACATTTCCTTGGATCTGGCCAATGAATTTCTTAGCCATTATCCAAACCAGACCAAGGTGATCAATCTCTGAAATAGAACTATTGGACCAGGCGAGGTAGATCAAGTCTGTAGTCCCAGCACTTTGGAAGGCTGAGGTGAGGGGATTGCCTGAGCCCGTAGGTTCGAGAACAGCCTGGGAAACTTGGCCTGGGAAACTTGATCTCTACAATAAATCAAAAAATTAGCTGCATGTGGTAGCATGTGCCTGTAGTTCTGGCTATTTGGAAGACTGAGGCTGAAGGATCGCCTGAACTCCAGTAGGTCGACACTTGGGTAGACATGAGCGTGCCACTGCATTCCAGCCTGGGCGATGGCATGAGACTCTAACTAAAAAAAATAAAAGAAAAAAAGAAATAGAACTATTGGGAAGGGAAAAGCTCTCTTTCTGCTGGGATTAGTGGATGTGTATGTAATATAAGCCTGGAGCTCTCAGGGGCCACCGTAATAAGAAGGCTTTTGTGAAACTAAAAGTCACTGCTAAAGAAAGCAGAGTTAGGAGATGGAGAGGCTGAACTGAGGACAACAGGTCTCTTGGATTTAGCTGTTCCTGAAGCTAGTTGGTCCCTTGAATTCTCAGGGATTTGAGTCATAAATTCCCTTTATGTTTAACCCAGAATAAATTGGGTATCTCTCATTTCCTACAGAAAGATTCCTGATAAATATACTCTCCCTTAAGTATTTCTGAAATGTGCCTGTGTTTATGAATAAGATTTCCCAGCCAGCAGAAACTCTATAGCTTCTGTTCAAATGCCATTGGAACCACCCAAGGACTAATGGGTAGGTATGCTGATGGCCAAGTTGCCACTACTATCTGCATATGACTAGGAGACTGGTCATAGCCATGGTTTCAGTGCTAGTTGTAAAGCAGTTTCACTGTCAGTCAAACAACATCCCAGTCCTCCTAAAACTTGAACTAGTTCATCCTTTTCTAACAGACAAGAAGAATCTTCATCTCCTTCTATGTGATGCAGAGTAAGGGGTGTAGGGATAAACAAATTTTATCCTAGTTCTGTTACTGTTGTCTGAAGTCTTAGCATAAAACCTTGTGGGCTACCTCTCTCTCCCCCACTTCTACCCCAACTGTGTTCTCTTTCAGAAGGCCCAGTTAGCACTTTGACTAAAATAGCTTTTGAGAAGATTTTCTAATCAGAAAGGTAAAAGAGATAATAGTAGGTAGGGAAAGAAAGCAAGGGAAGTCAATATATAAGTGCAGCGTTAGAATGATGGGTTGTCATGATTTGTGGCCACATAGCATTAAGAAAAATGTTACTAATGAGAGGCTTCATTTCATTCACAGATTTTTTCCTGATATGAAAAAAAAAGTAACTTTCCCTTGCTACTTAACTGCAAAATAAACTTTGAAAATTGTGTCTATAGAAATAATGAATTTGAGCTGGACATGGTGACTCAAGCCTGTAATCCCAGCACTTTGGGAGGCTGAGGTGAGGGAATTGCCTGAGCCCATGGGTTCGAGCATAGCCTGGACAACTTGGCGAGACCTCATCTCTACAATAAAATTAAAAAATTAGCCAGGTGTGGTAGCACACTCCTGTAGTTCCGGCTACTTGGAAGTCCGAGGCAAAAGAATCTCCTGAACTCAGCAGTTCGACACTGCAGTGGCCATGAGTGTGCCACTGCACTCCAGCCTAGGCCACTCCACTCCAGCCTAGGCAACGGAGTGAGACTCCAACTCAAAAAAAAAAAGAATGAATGAATGTATTGAATATTACCTAGCCCATGACATCAAGCTGAGTGCAGATATTTAGGGGCTGGCAATATTTGGGTACATGATTGGCTTGCCAAGCAAACCTTTTTGTATTTGCAGTCAATGTCTACTTTTCTGTGAGATCTCCTTCTTGATAAGTTATAGATGGTAAATCCTACTGTGCCATATTGGAAATATTTCTTACTTGGGCACATCTTTTCTTAATTTCTCTGTTTTTTTATTTTAAAAATATATATTTCATGCAGGGCTTGGTTGCCCATGCTTGCATTCCAGCTACTTAGGAGGCTGAGGCAGGAGGATCGTTTTGTTGCCGCGTGGGATGTAACACAATGCTCATGGGTTTTTTGATTCACTACTGAAAAAAAATTCAGAGCAGCCAGTATAGTTTTAAAACAATTTATTCAAGAGAGAGAAAGGGAGACATGGCAAAGAGTCAGAGAACCATGCCAAGACATGAGTGGGTTGGAGAAAGGACACTTTTGCTTTTGACAAAAGGCTTGACGCTTGATATACCTATGTAGTGATTAATATGTGAATAAGTGGGCTGCAGGTATCTGCTGCAGAGGGATTACTGTCTTTCCATCTGGACTGAGCTAGAGGTGGTCTTTTCCCAGAACACGTATTTTGCATTGACAAAAGACTTCATAGACTTTTAGTGATTATGTTAATTCATGAGCTAAAAGGTGATCTGACTGTAATTTCTACACTTTTATAGGCTTTTCTTTTTATGAGTTGAAAGGGTAGGGTGACTGGCAAGCCCACATTCCAGCCCTCAGGGTGGTCCAGTCTGATGTAAGAAGGGAAAATATCTGAATGCTTCCTATATTCTAAAACTGGTTATGAGAAATTTATCTATGTCTATCCTACACTGAATACCCTGCCTCAGTTTGACCCCAAAGTTCCAGACTGCAGTGCGTTATGATTGTGTCTGTAAATAGCCACTGCACTACAGCCTGGGCAACATAATGAGACCCTGTCTCTTAAAAAAAAAAAAAATTATGAGTAAGTAACTATTATTTAAAAAGGTCTAGACTGAAGAAGAAAATAATTTAAAGATGAGTAAGACCAAAATGTCTGTGACATTGTGAAATGTATTTGGTCTTCATCACTATCTCCTGACGTACAACTCCTAAAATCCCTAAACTCTTCCAAGTGATCAACTCTCTTTTTGTGTGCTAATGATTGACTGGTGGCTATCTGCCCCTAGGTAGCTTCAGAATGGGTTGGTCACCTAAAAGGCCAAGGTACAATTAGAGGGACTTTCGACTCACCCCCCTAACTTCCAGGTAGGAGAGATGGGCCCAAGGTTACACTGATCATCTATGGCAGATCAACCAGTCATGCCTACATAATGAAGCTTCCATAAAAACCCAAAAGGTCTGGGTTCAAAAAGCTGAACACATGGAGGTTTTTAGAGGGTGATATTCCCAAAGAAGACATGGGAGCTCCACTACCCTGATCCACACCTCGCTCTGTGTATCTCCTCATCTGTATCCTTCGTAACATCCTTTATAATAAGCCAGTCAACACGTTTCCCTGAGGTCTGTGAGTCACTCTAGCAAGTTAGTTGAACTGAAGAAGAAAGTTGTGGGAACCCTGATTTGTAGCTGGCTGGTCAGACGCACAGGTAAAACAACCTGGGGATTACAACTGGCATTGGAAGTAGAGAGAAGTCTTGGAAACCGTGCCTTCAATCTGTGGAATCTTACGCTATCTCCAGGTATATAGTGTCAGAATTGAATTAAACTGGAGGACAACCAGTTGGTGTCCACTGCTAGATGTATTGTTTGTTTGGTGTGTAGGGAAATATCCTGTACTTTTTGTCACAAAAGTCTTCTGTGTTGATTGTTGAGTGACAGAATAGAAATAGCACTTTAGTTTGGTTTTAATCCCTGTATTCTCAATACCTTAATAATTATCCGCTTAAATAATTACAGCAACATTATTACTCTGTCACTATTAGACCAGTAGGAACTCAAGGTATGCTACTTTTTGAAATGAAAACGTAGTGGATTAAATAATTAACTATATTCTTTTTCTGAACACTGCCTAGTCTTCAATGAATGTGCCATGTTCTGAAACCATGGATTTCACTGGGTTTCCCTCTCTCGATCCCTCACTGCTTTTCCCAGGGCTTCCTCCAAAGGATTCAGAGCTAATTCTGTTCCTTCCTCCAAGCTAAATAAAAACGTAGGACTGAAGTCTCCAGCAACCTATATTTTTTGAAACGTACATGTACCAAGTTCAAGAAAAAAACACAACCAACTACAACCGTAAACCAACTGGAATACCTGTGTCCCATTCCCAAATCCAAAGAGAATCTGATGGCCAGTGTTGGTCCAAGTGTTCACCTCTGAGTCAATCACCTCATCCAGAGGAGTACAAACATTGCCATTAATCACCACAAGGTAATTTTGGAAGTAACTCAGAATAACAGATGGCAGCTTGTATAAAACCATATCTGTAATATCAAATTCAAACCAAAACCCCCCTCCTTTGCCTACTAAGCTCCATTGCCATCACTGGCTAATTATACTGTGAAGCTGCCCCTCTGAATCATTACCTAGAAAGGAAAGGAGAAAGCGTGTTTCCCTTAAATGGAGCTCAGCCAACAGTTGCTTGTTCCAATGTAAATTTCATACAAACAGGTCCTGAAACTTTAAAGGAATCTTTAAACCCCATTAAACAACATAGTTCCTTAGCAGGAATTTCTCTTGGGAAGGTATGTCTTCTATTCAAATGCCATGTTATGACAAGCATGACAGAGTTGATGGGGATCTTTTCTGACTCATGACATCGCTTAAATTGGGTTAGGTGGAATGTGTGCAGGCATTCTAAGAAAAGCTCCTTGGGGTCCCAGCACTATTATTTTTGTTAATAGCTCTGAATTATGACTGTCTCCTCCTAGGAAAGATAAACCCTGTTTTCATGCTGGGTACATCATGAAATGTATGTCGTACGTGACTCCTTGTCAGCATAGGCAATTGGCCTGCATACATTAAAAACTAGTTTACAGTTGTGTTTCTTCCTTTCCCTCTCTTTTTCCACTGAGCCAGAGTTGGCTTGCCTTACTACCAGAACTAGAGTTTCCCCCAAACGTGACAAGGCCCTTCCTGTTTTCAATTTAATTTTCACCAAATAAAAGAGCCCTGGGATGAATTCTGATCCCTACTGTATTCCTCAGATTCACAGTCAACATTTATTTGGGGGCAAAATTTCAACTTGCCTGTGATCACCATTATTGGTTATTATCACAGATGTAAAAAATTGGTTCTCAGTGCCATTTAGTGCCTCATACAAAGTCTTAGCTGTAAGGTAAATCCACTCCCTAATTTTATATTAAAGGAAATTTGAAGCAGGACTTGGTTGGTTGGAAGTTAAAAAAAAAAATGAAACAACTCAGACTGACCTAAGCAAATAAGAATTTGTTGACTTCCGTGAATGAAGGTTCCAGTTCCACCTTCCTATCTGCCCACATAAAAAGTTAAATCTAGGGGTTTAAGCATCATTAGGACTCAGTTTCTCTCTGCCTCTTCATTCTGCTTTCCTCTGTGCTAGCTTTTCTTTCAGGCAGGCTTGTGAAGATGCCTGGCACCTTCAGGATCACCTTTTCCTAGCTTCAAGTCAGCAGAAAGCAAGATCCTCCTCTCCGATAGATCCAGCAAAATCCCATAACTTCCACTGGCTTGGTTTCAGTCACTGTGATCAAGGAAACAAGACACTCTGATTGGCCAACCTAGGTCATAGGTCTGCCCTTGGAACCACAGTTGAGGTCAGTCCTACCAGAGCTACAGGGGATGATGCAAAAGTTAATGTGGTTCTCAAAAAAAAAAATCAAGATGCCGTCATGAGAATAAAGGGAAGCAGATGCTGGGCAGCAGGAATAGCAAAACTCATTTGCAATCTGTATTGGTCAACTCAAGCTGCCATAACAAAATACCACAGCCTAGGTGGCTTAAGCAACAGAAATTAATTTTCCCACCATTCAAGACTGGAAGACCAAGATCAAGTTGCTGGCAGGGCTGGCTTGCAGATGGCTGCTTTCTCACTATATCCTCACATGGGTCTCTTCTCTGTGTGCACATACTCCAGGAATCTCTTCCTTTTTCTTATAAGGAAAACAATACTATCAGATAGGGCCCTCCAAGGCTTCATCTTCAAATACAGTCACATTGGGGGTCAGGCCTTCAAAATATGGCATTTTGAAGGACACGAATTCCATTCCTAACAGTACATATAGAATGAATAAGTGATACAGTCAAGATCATATAATCAAAAGCAGGGCTGAGGCTGGAAGTCTGCGTAACTACTCCTAAAACTATGTTCTCTTTGCCTTAATACCTTTTGGTCTCCCTTTGTAAAATTATGCCAAGCTTCTTGTTTGGGCCTAGGCATCAGAAGCTATCCAAGTGAAGAGCCCAGAACAAGAAACTAGCTTAGTCCAAGATTTCTCAGCCTCACCACTTTGACATTTTGGACCAGATAATTCTTTTTTATTGGGCGTTATCCTGTGCATTGTAAGAGGTTTAGCAGCATCCCTGGCCTCTACCCACCAGATGCCAGTACCACACCCTTTCCATTCCTGCTTTTCCCAAGTGTGGACAACCAAAAATATCTCCAGCCACTACTAAATGTCACCTGGGGTGGGGGGCAAAATTGCCCCTGTTTCTAAACCATTGGCCTAGTGAAGTTAATTGAGTGATTTTCCTCTTGCTAGTTTACTAGCAAATAGCCTTTCAGTATTCTGTAGCTCTGGTTCCTTAACCTTCTTAGAATGATGACTACATGAAACCATTGTGCATAAAAATCAACTAGATTGTCAGGTCCACCTACAGAGATTATAATTAAGTAGTCACATGGGAAGTCAAAGAATCTGTACTTTTCTATTCATCCTTTGAGACTAAATTCTGTAGTGTTCTATTGGTCATTTTGCCACTATTTCCTCCATTCAAGATGTATTTGCTGAGCATGTACTGTGCCAAGAATAGTCCTAGAAGCCGGTACACAGAAATCACTTCCTTCAAGGAGTTTTCATGCTAGAAGAGGAGACAGACAATAAACATAATACATAAGTTATATAGTATAATAAAATGTGATAAGTGATATGGCAGAGAAATCAAACCTCACTGGGGAAAGGATACACCAAGAACAGGGCTAAAGAACGTCTGTAAATAGTGTGGACAGGATCAACCTCAAAGAGGGAGTCACATTTCAGCAGATACATAGAGTATTTGAGGAAGTGTGTCAAGCAAGTTACTGGGGGAAGAGAGAGAGAAAAGTCAGTGCAAAGGCCCTGAGATGGGCATGCATCTGACTTATTTAAGAAGAAGCAAGAAAATGTGACATGACTGCTTGAGATAGAGTGAGCTAGGAAAAGAGAAGGATGGGATGAGAGCTGAGAGGTAATGAGGTTTGTATCATGTGGCATTCCGTATAAAATTATAAGGACTAGCCGGGTTCGGTGGCTCAGCCTGTAATCCCGTGCCTTTGGGAGGCTGAGGTGAGTGAATTGCCTGAGCCCACGGGTTCGAGACCCGCCTGGGCAGGCGAGACTCCATCTCTACAATAAATCAAAAAATTAGCCGGGCGCGGTAGCGCGCGCCTGTAATTCCGGCTACTCGGAAGGCTGAGGCGGAAGGATCGCCGGAGCCCAGCAAGTCGAGGCTGCGGTGGCCGGGAGCAGCCACTGCACTCCAGTCTGGGTGACAGAGTGAGACTCCAACTCAAAAAAAAAAAAAAAATTATAAGGACTTAGTACAATAAGGAGCCAGGAAAGGGTTTTTTAGCAGAAGTAGGACATGATTTGATTGCTGTCTCGTTGCTGTATTTAGAGTACTCTGTGGGGAGGCAAAGATGGGAAAAGAGAGCCTAGTTAGGAGGTTGTTGGAGTTGGCAATAAGGAATTCATTGGTGACACTTCTGACTATTTTCAGTGGTGTGGTCTGGATAAAAGCCTAGAAAAACTGGTTGGATAAATTTGGGGGAAAGTGAAGACCATTAACACAATTCTTAGAGGAGGTTTGCTAAAGGAGAGCAGCTGGAGAGAGCAGTGGAATTTACGAAGACAGTTTACGGGTGGCAGAGACTTCAGCATTTTCTCCACAGCTGGGAACAATCTAGTAGAGAAGGCAGAACTGATCACTTAGTGAGAGTAGAGAGATGAATTACAAGAACAATGTTTTTGAACGAAAGAGAGAATGGGCTCTTGTGCACAGGGGAAGATGTTGCCTTTGGACAGAACTGTGGACAGTTCACCTACGGTGAGAGGAAGGAAGATGGACACAAATGCTGAGAGGTGAGTTGCTGTGGAGATGAGGGTTTGTAAAAGTTCTCTTGCTATTGTTTTAATTCCCTCAGAGAAGGAAACAGTAAAGTCATCAGCTAAGAGTGAGGAGTGAGAGATGTTAGCGCAATAGAAGACGGGTCAAAGAAGAGGAAAATGAGAAAAGCGCTTTCTTCTGTGCATATGTTGGGAGTAGGGTCAGCAGGATGAGGTCTCCAATACGGGATACTGTTTTGAGGAATGTGTTCAGGATAGACCAAGGAAGGATGCTAACTCACTAGGCATTGGAAGCCTAAGAGAAGGGTGGAGAGGATAGATTTGAGCCGGGAGAATTGAGAGGCACCTGAGAAAAAAATCTCTAGCTTTAATGTTTGATCTAAATTTGATATTGGCTTGTTCTTAATCCTCTAGTAAATAGTTCTTTTCCGTCTTACCTTCATACCACCAGAATTTTCATGGGGGGGGAGAAACTGTGAGAAGGTATTTAAAAGTCATTGGACCTCCTTGGAAATGGCTAGTGTAAATCAACAAGTGATGTTCTAGCATTCATACTAGCATAGTTGGGAAACATATCTTTTAAAGTAGGGATGCTTGTAATCTAGTGATCAGTGTATGCTGAATAACATGTAAGTGAATATTCCTTTAGTAAATCAGATTGAAATGCATTTTTCCAAAACTACCATTTTCAGAAGAGGAGTGAGCCAGCAATTTCTCACCATCTTTGCATAAGTGAAGGCCCAACAGGATCAATTAAGTTCATTTGTTGACTCATCCTATTAAAATGCCTCCAGGTTTCTAGGGAAAAAAAAAAAGAGCCCAGAATGCACTATGCTCAAAGAAAAAACTGATGAAGGTAAATAGATCAGCAAACCAAACTGAGTCTGAGAGACAAGACAAGAAATTGAAAGAACTTAACTTGAAAATTACATAAAGCTTATGCTAAAAAGTGGGCTGACTGTATCTTTCTGTTTGCCTATACACTTTTTTTTAAGTAATTTTTTTATTTTCCACCTTATAATGCCTATGTCCAAATATTATTTCCTTCAAAGGAGTTGTGTTTGAGGTTTGGCAATTATTCTACTGATATTCACATGAGCTACTGTCAGAACTTACAGGACATCCCTTTCACTTGCCAGGGTTAGCCCATCTCTTTCTGGAAGGATTTGATTTTAACAAGAAGCCACCATTTGTTCAGAATCAAAGCTAACAAATAATGTGGCTGGTTGTATAGAAGATTTGAGTTGTTTTAAAGAAGAGGTCTGATATTCGAATGTGGCATGTAAATTAAATCTGAGGTAATTCTCAAAGTTGAGGTAAGAAGAAGATAATTTCCAAGGGCCACTAGAATATACTTGCAACCTCCTACATCTAGGTTTTTCCCTAATTAGAGATAGATTTATATTATTTTCTGCTTATTATTGAAAATGTTTACAGACAAAAATTAAAATTGCGCTTACCCATTGCCAACAGGCACCTATGATTTCTATTTTTGCATAGATCTTTTCAAAAATTTCCTTATACTTATAGAGTTTGAAATGTTGAGGATTCGGAGACACAGAAATGGCCGAATGCTATACAACAGTTTATTTTGTCATTTACTGTAAAATGGGCATCATTCTGTGTCAATCATAGAATTAGCCATCTTTTTGTTTTACTGACACCCAGGCTGGATTGTAGTGGCACACTCATGGCCACCCCAGCATCAGACCTGCTGGGCTCTGGCGATCCTTTCTCCTCGGCCTTCCAAGTAGCCGGAACTACAGGTGCACACTACCACACCTGGCTAATTTTTGATTTATTGTAGAGACGAGGTCTCACCAAATTGCCCAGGCTGGTCTCGAACCCACAGGCTCAGGCAATCTACTCGCCTCGGCCTCCCAAAGTGCTGGGATTACAGGCTGAGCAACTGAGCCTGGCCTACCCATCATTTTTAATGGCTGTATAGTATCATGTTGTAGAACGGTTTCATCATTTATTTAGCCAGTCCCTCTGATGGACATATAAGTGGCATCCAATTTTTTGCTATTAAAAACAATGCTGTCATGCACATTGTTATTCACAAGGCCTGAGCTTGTTTTTCCCACTTTCTAATCCTTCTGTGGTCTTTTTATCTTGGATTACCATGATTCAGGTGGTTGTCTAACTTACAGGGTTTCCATACTCATCATTTTTTGAAACTCAAAGAAAGGCAAAGTTCAAATTAAAATGTTCTACTTTATGGCCAGTCTTACTGTGGACACAGGGGACATCATGCTGTTGGCCAAAAGGGGACAAATGTAATTATCACCTGTTGGCTGAACCACAGCTCCACCAGCTGTCCCCATGGGAACTCAGAGAACACAACTGAACATTCGGTTATAGGTCACTGTGTGATGCCACACTGCTGTGAGCTCACATAATATGGTGATGCAGTCAGTCTGAGTAACAGAGGGAACTGCTTATACACAATCTAATCCATCCTTTGCATTTTATAAGCAAGATGGCCAAATTCCAGGAGGGTGCAAGTGTCTGCCCAAGGTTGCATGGCCACATGGGAGACAGTGTATAGCCTCTGTTCAGCATTGTTCAACATTGTTGAACTGGAAATCCAGAGACACACCTTGAGTAGACTCCCTGGGACCCTAAAACTGCATTCGGTGAGCATGTTGGTCAAACTCTGAACTCAATTTTGAAAAATGAGGTTAATAACTGACTCAAAGAATGGCTGTGAATTCTATGAAATACAGTGAGTTCTCAACTCAGTTATTTTTCATAAGTCATGAAAGAGTAGCAGTAGTCATAGAACTGGAGTTGTTGAGCTGTTGCCATTGTGGCAACAATGGTAGTTGTGACTGTGTAGTGTGGGGTATGGTCTGGACATGGACGGTTTCTCTCTCCCCTTTCTCTCAGGAGCAACCCCTGGCCAAGGCTGGTCTCTGAAGGGTATGAATGTTCCCAATAATGAGTAATCAGGGTGCAGGTGACCACATGAAGCTGAAAGTAATGTGGTTGTCATGCACAATCAATGCATTTGTAAACACGAGCTAGGAATTTGATCATTTGACTTGCTTGCCTGTAAAACTGTTTCCTGTACTGCCCCAAAGTGCAGACCCTTTTCTCACCAACTGGCTGCCATCGATGCCTCCTTTAAGTTCTAATAAACCAATATTTTTCCCTGCTGGACCTCCAGGTGACTTATTTAGAATATATATTAAAAAAAAAAAAAAAAACCTTATGCATAAGCTCTCTCAGCTTTGGGGTTGCTGGGTTACAGTTGTAAGAGTAGTTGTAGAGAAGAGGTTTGTAGTAATAGCAATAGTTGTAGAAAGAGGTGCTATTTCATAGTGTCGTAACTGTTGCTGATATTGTAGTTGCCATTGCTGTTACCACAATAGCTGCTGACCTGGTAGAATTTGGGCAGAAGACAGGAGAAATTCCCTATCAAGTATTTATTTCATTTCATTAAGTTCCCAATGCATTATTTTAAACCCCAGGTAAAAATCCCCAGGTCTGAGATTACACATATCTATGTGTGCTTCTATGAGGATACTAAGCCTCATTTTTTTCTCATTTTTGTGCAGGACAGCACAGTCATCTACTTCTAGTTCACACCAGAGCCTCAATATCCTCCAACCCCAGGGAAACTCAATTGTTTTGTTAACGCTATTGGAATGGCCACATTTTAAAACAATGAAGTGAACATAATGTTTATGACAGTAGCCTTTTTATTTTTCTCTGTCTGCTTTCTTGACAAAATGTGTTCCTTGATCAGTGATTTCTTTTTGCTAAATGTATGTGGCTTTAGAATTTTAATGGGGAAGGAGGAGAGAAATGTGTCCGTGTACAAGCAATTATCATAATTCTCATGAATATAGCAAGTGGATCATATCCAAGGTTTTATTTGCAAATCTTGTATATGAATTTATTCATTGACTCCCCACTGACTTAATGGGAATTACACTGATAAATTACAGCACACAACATTTTTTTAAATTAAGGGCCAGAGACATTCACTAGAAATGCTCAAAATCAAATTATTTTTTTTCTTATGACCATACTCAGATAACCATTCTGAAAAAGAAAATAATTAACCTTACAAGAAGGCCTGCAGAACCATGAAACAACCTTTCTGTTGGAAGTCTCTATCTATAGAGTCTGATCTTCCTCCAGTTCATCTTAAAGTCATTTTTAAAATTCAGCATCTAAGATGGTATTAAGCAATGGCCATGCTTTACTTGATGGTACAAATGTTTATTTAATGCATAATATGGACTACACACTGTACTAAGGGTCTACCCTTACGTTGTAAGGTAAGTTGTAACAATTTATGATAGCAGTTCATACTGGGAATGGTTTTGTTTAGCCCATAGGGGGTATCCGGTAATCTCTGGTGACATTTTTGGTTGTCACAACTAGAGGGGATGCTACTGGCATCTAGTGGGTAGAAGTTAGGGATGCTCATTACCATGCTCATGACAGCTCCCACAACAAAGAATTCTTTGGCCTAACATGTCAACAGAACTGAGGTTGAGAAATACTGACACTGAATTTGACTTCCTTTTCATTCAACGCTTCATTCCTACATTCATTTGTCACACATTTACTGAGCACCTATAATATGTCATGCTCTGTACTAGCTGCTGAGGATATTTGGAGTAATTCTGTTTGCAATAAGAAATTCAGAGTATAGGCACTGCTTTTCAATAGGTAGCTCAGACATCATATGTGTAAAATCACTAGGAGTGCTTTCAAAATGCAGATTCCTGGAACCCACCCCATAGCTCCTGAGACGACAACCTCTCATGATAAGACCCCAAAAAATGCACTCTTTTTGATTTTAACATTTAAAATACTTTAAGAATGCAACATATGCATTGCATGCCATGTAAAACATTTTAATAAGACAATGAATATAAATGATATGAAATATTTGATAAATGTAAAATAGATACACAAAATAAATCTAATTGACTTTTATTCTACCAAGTTTCATAGATGTTAAATTATTTAACATACAGGCAGCCCTCTCTCAGGTCCCCTCCTGCTTGGGAGCTTTTTTGTCTTCTTAATAATCTCTGCTTTCTCACCCTGCCAAAAAATTATTTAACATGCACAACAACCCTTTTGAGTAAATGTTCCCCATATTAATACCAATTTCAGATCAGCAGTGCTGAGAGAACAGCTCAAAAACTTACATCCTGAGGACCTGAGGAACTTGCACAGGTGCACATGGCCGGGATGTAGAAGAATCAGACTCAAACCTCACAGAAACTGCAGTATCTACATTTCTCCACATAAATATGTCCAATCGAATTCACCTGTTCCCTTCTTTTCCCTCCTGGATCCAGCTGTCCACAGTTATCCCATCTCCTCCTGTTCTCAATGGCTTCCCATCCACAGTCTCCTGTCCTCCCCTGTGCCAGATGCCTGAGATGGCCAATGTTGAGTCAGGATCTTTACCTGAATTCTAGTTAGATTTCCCACTCATTTATTGTAAGTAGAGATCCATTAATACTTCTAAATGCCCATAAGAGGAGAAATTGTGACTTTTTACAAACTATACCTTACTATCTCAAGAGGATATAACCCAAGGAAAGGCTCAGACCTAGTTCTGAATGTGAACAGGCTTATGTGTAACTGAAAGAGCACCCAAAACTGTACTTCTAGTACATTCTCTGGATGACTCTAGTGTTCACAAAGTTTGAGACTTGCTTTTCCAGGAGGTGAGATAATGTAACCTTATAATTTACAGTATAACCAGCCAACCATAAAAAAAGACGAAATACCGATTTAAATCCTACTTAACTCTAAATCTTAATTCTTACATACTGTGAAATTTTTTTGGCTGCCTCAGAATGCAGTGATCACCTAAAATATTCATAAAACATAATTATTCCATAATTATTTCCAAGTATAGGATTTTTCCTTTTCATCTGGATATAATCCCTTTGTGGATCACGGCTTTGTATTACCTAGGGTGACTTTGGGATCTACCAAACACCCAGTCACCCAGGAATTGTGATCTGATTATTGAATGGTACTATGGGGGTGGGGAAAGCAAGATAGAGTCTATGAAACAAACGAACAAAAAATTTATAAACACCACATTAATAGTGAGTTGATATCTATCCAAAACTGGGGTTTATCTGGTCCAATTCCCTCAAGGCAATTAGTCCAATTCTAGCATTTAAGAAGTCCTTTTACTAGGGTGGATTTTTCACCTTTTGGGGATTTGTCAAAGCAAAAAATAGCAGAACTCCAATTACCAACTTCTTTAGTGATAGGAGATGTATTTACCAACATATCAATCCTGTTCTCATCTGTCATGGTGAAGATTCCAGCTGCTCTGAACTCCTCTCTGACAAAATTCTCTGTCACTGTCATCAGTGTCCCAACAATGAACCTTCCTAACTGCCCGAGAAACAGAGAATACCTGCTCTCTAGGAAACACAGATATATGCTGAAAATGGCTCCTGAACCACAGAATAAAAATACCAGTGACACCAGAAGATGATATGTGAGAGGTTATTTTCGCATAATTCAAGCACTACTTTTCCCAAAACCCATACAAAGAAGTGGTCCAGGAGCTGGTGATGCGGTCTTTGGCTCACTTATATTTAAGTGAGAGAGTTGCTGGTGAAGTTAACTAGAAGAGGAGCTTTAAAGATTGGTAACATTTAAGATTGACTGTAGCCCTTGCAAACTTAGCTGACATGTCAAAATAAGTATAAAAACTAAGGAGGTACCATGAGTTTGAGATCAAGGAACAGAAGATACAGAGGAACAACACCTATGTCCAGAGATCATGCTCCACAACCACTTGGGATGTTCAGAGATGTTATGCTGCCTGCAGGCCTACTTATAAGCCTACAAGTTGGAGTGAACACTTCATCCTATACCTCAGGACAACTATCGCCAAAGTTTGTGTTCAGATTGTTGTGTGTTTATTACTTTACTCTCTCACATGAGAGATAGTGTAAATATCAAGATAATTGTTTGCCATCTTATGGAAAAATCTTTGCTATACAAAGGAAATACCTGTGTTATGAGATAGTTGTGCAGGTCCTTGTGACCTCTACCTGTTTGGTTAGAGCTCTAACACGGGGGAAAAATTGACTTGTTTGGAGTTGCCACCATGACTTTCACAGATCAGTTTCATCATGGAATGTCAATTTTTTTTTCCCACACAAACACTTAAAATAGGCAATTAGGCAAAGATTCTGTTATTCAGTCCATACAGAGAGCTAATTCATCCAGTGTAGCCCCAGAATAAATTTTGGAAGGTAGAATATAAATACCAATGACACTAGTAGAAGAGGATATATATAATTTTAGAATAATTCAATATTTTGCAATCTTTTAGTTTTTTACCTATTGCACAAGCAATCCCCAAGTCAGCTCTCAAAACCATTTTAAGGCAACTCTTTCCACTACCATCAACCAAGCTCCCCCAGTCCTGCCTTGTACCAGGTAAAAAAATTGAGCATGTCGTGTGCAAATGCTATGAAAATTAAACATTTGTGGGTGTGGTACACATGTAAATCAGGAATCCAACTAGTCACCAATTTCCATTTTATGAACTGCCTACAGCTACAGTTCTCAGAACTGCTGAAATGTTCAGACAGTAATACACTTTTTGTCATAGTAATGAGGTAAAAAATGGGAAATGATACAAAAACCAACCTTTTATTACAAATTTCTTTCTGGCAGTTTGGTCAGGTTTAGAATGTTTCATTAAAAGATGTGCAGCCAGAGTCCATGATTTGGGAAAGCGTGAATAATTCTCCAAAGCAAATACAGGCTCTTTCTCTTCCTTGACTGCAGTAGCAGCCAACACTTTGTCTATATGTGACTGGTGGATCCAATGGGAATGACTTGAGTTGAGAAAATTATTCCATTTGGCATTTTGTTATTGATATTGATCCATGGAACTAAATACATGAGCGGTGTTAGGAGTAACTTTAGATGGCTGAAATAAATGTTAACTCTGGGTAAACGAGTTAGGAGGGGACATGATGCATGACACTTCAGCCACAGCCACAGGAGAGAAATCGACTTGGCCCTTGTTTAGGCCTCTAGACATGATCCCAAGGAAGAGGTTTTTCTAGAAATGAGATAATGCTAAAAAATGTAGTCCTTTAGGGCAAACTTTGGGCTTGGTCGACAAATGTTTATTTCAGCTTTACAAGCACTGCCCAGGTATGTGTGTTGCTATATTGGGTAAAACCTTGCTTGAAACTATGAGGCAGATACATGAGTATCCCTGAGGTCCCTTCTAGGCTAGTGAGAGCTGCAGCTGATTTGCCAAACCACAGGAAAATGACTTAGGAGTGGCTCCTGGTCTTTCAATGCAGCAAGGAGAATTGAACTAATGACTCCTCTCAGCTTATAAAGAAAAATTCCCTCACTTTATCTCTGACCTTCTGATATTTCTCAGTTTTACCCTATTTCTTTATTTTTTGTTTATACTCATGAGACTTCAAGTAATCACTGAATAGCTGTCAAATGAAAGAAGCTGACACCCTGGAAATTACCATCTAGGAGCTAAAATATAAGAATGGTGTTTCTAAACAAAATGTGCAAAACTTGCATACAGATGGAGCATCACTTTTTATGAATCAAGATGTCAGACAAATCAGCACCAAGTGAAAGGAAATGTCTTTGAAATAACAGTATTTGTGATTTATTCTCCTCTCTTATATTTCAAGCTAATTATCTTTGTTTGAGGTAAAAAACTAAAAAGGCTTAATCTGTTTTTGAAGTTCATCCCCATCAAATTAGGCAGGATATATATGTAGCTTCTTGCTGATGAGACTGGGATCCAGCAGTTATTTAAAAATTAATAGCAACTGCCTTTTACTTTTTGACAAACTTCACCATTTACTGATTCCTGAGAGGCTTATAATTGTTCTAATTCCCTAAGGAATCAGCTTTATGTGCCACTAAACTGGTCGCCTCATTTAAGATCAAAAGGGAAAGCTGAGGCTTTATCTTAACAGGATCATTTTAGATAAAATGTGAAATATATGTAAAACATCTCACATATGTAGATAATTATTAAGGCATTACATGGTACCAATTAAAACAAGCTGTAATCCTTATTTGTGTCTTAGAACATTGGAACTAACTTCTACCTGGGATATTTCTCCCCAGACGCTTCCCTTCTACACCTCCTCTAGGCTTTTGCTTAAATGTCATCTCTCAGTTCAGGACACACCTAACCCCACTGTTTAAAATCGCAATCCAATGCTCCCCTTAACTGCTCCTAAAAATTGGATCCTCCTTCTCTTGCTTTATCTACCACCTTCTAAAATACATCATTGGGCTTATTGTCTATGGCCTATCTTGCCTGACTAGAAGATAATTCCCGCAAGGGCAAGGGCCTTTGCCATTTTATTATTGAATGAATCCAAGCCCCTGGAAGAGTGACTAGATTATGTGTTGAATGAATGAATGACTATTCTACTTCAAATCCATGCTTTTCTGATTTTACTGGAGACTAAGTGTTCATACAATGACCAACTCTTCCATCTGGGGAGAACAGATTTCCCTTGATTCATGACTTTTTTACATTCTTCAGTGAAATGTAATAGTTGCTTCTTTATGTTTCCCACTACAGAGATGCATCCAACTCCCAACCCTAACAGTAGCTCACAGTATTTGTGTTTCCCTTCACCAGGGCCTATCACTGGGCAGGGTGTGAAATTGTTTAGGATAATTATGTTGTTTGGGAGTCTTTTTATTTCAGTTTTTACAAAGAAGAACACTACTGATATTCTGTATATTTACCTTTTCTCTAACCATGCAATACAAATCTCTGTCTATTCTAATAATTTTTCAGTTGATTTTCTTGCATTTTAGAATAGAAAAAATCTATTGCATAAAAGTTATCTTTTCTATTTGAGTATATGTTACTTATTTTTTGTCTTGGTTATATTAACTAAGACATCCAGTGCAACAGTGAATAATAGCAATAATACCAGGCGTCAGTAATTTCCTTCCTGACTATAACGGCAGCACTTCCCATGTTTCCTTGTAAAAGATGATTCTATTTGGGCCATAAAATTCATTTTATTCATTTTTTAACTGGGATTTATATTTACAGTATTGCATTCCAAATCCTTTTTTTAACCTCCAGATATATAAAATCTTTTTTTCTTCTTCATTCCAAAGGTTGACAAAATTTACTTTTATAAAGTTATATTGGAACATAGTTACATCCATTTATTTACATATTATCTAATGCTGCTTTGGGGCCACAATGACAGAACTGAGTACTTGCAACAGAGACTGTTTTTACCACAAGGACTAGCATATTTATTGGCCTTTGTCAGAAAAAGTTTTCTGACCCCTGTTTTAGCCTATTTATATACATATTAGACTAATAGAATTACCAATGTTCAACCATTCTTATACTACTTTAATATAAACAGTACAGTGTCACATTGTTAATTCTTTGACTACTTTGCTGAATTACCAGATGACTGGTAATATTTTCTTTTGGATTTGTAAACTTTAAGGAGAGTGGGTTGTATATTTTGAGTACTATTATCTGTCAGGTTTTGGAATTAGTATTATGTCAGGCTGGCAAAAATAAATTGGAAAGTCTTCCATCTGCATTAGCCAGCCCAGGTAGACATAAAAAAATACTACAGACTCGTTGGCCTAAACAACAAATTTATTTCTCACAGTTCTGGAAAAGTTCAAAATCTAGGTGCAGGCTGATTGAGTTTCTGGTGAAGGCTCTCTTCCTGGCTTGTAGATGGCTGCCCCCTCATTGTGTCACCCACGTGGGAGAGAGATGGAGCTTTCTGGTGTGCCTTATTATAAAGCCACCAGTTCTACTAAATTAAGGCCTCAACCTTGTGACCTTATTTAACTTTGATTACTTTCCAAAGGTCCCACCTCCATATACAGTCACATCGGAAACTAGGGGTTCCACATACAAAGTGAGGGAGGGACACAATTAAGCCCATAGTACCATCTTTTTATGTGGCTCTGAAATATATTAAGTAGTAATGATCTCACCAACATATTTTTCTCCTGCTCCTTTGTAGGACATAGATTTTTTTTGTACCCTTTCCAACTTACTCTGTGAATATGCTGATCTTGAATCAATTTTATTAAATATTCCTCTAAATAATCATTCACTTAACCTAGATTTAAAAATAGACATGAACTTTATACAGAATTATTTTATAATTTAAAAATTTCTTCCAGATGTAACTACAAGATCTTTTTCATTCCAAAGTTGCCTTTTTTCTTAATTCACACTAGTGAAAAAATCTATTTTATTGGTCCTTTTACATATCTAGCTTTAGCAGTTCCTCTCAAGTCTCCTTTTTAAATTTTAATTGATTAATTTCTGCTTTAATCTTAATTATTTCAAACTTCTTGTCCGTTATTTTATTGTTCTTATTGAACTGCATGTTTATTTGCTGTTTTTTGCTTCTCAGTGGAATTGTTGAAAACTAGAATTTTTTCTCTTGAGACTTTTTATCTGTGCATCCTACACACTTCAATAAGTAAAAGTATCATTGACAATATTTTCTAAAGTCTGTAATTTCACCATTGAAATGGCTGTACTTCTCATGTTTCTACATAAATGATGACTCTGACCTAAAATTCATTAGAAGCTTTAGTTTCCAATAGGCTAAACTTTCTATGTTATAGTTAGCTGTCCCTTGTACTGTTTCTGTTTCAGGGACTTTTTTGAGATTTTCTGTTGATATTTTTACTCTAATACCTCTCTTTCCTTTTGTAAGACTCAAGGAACAGGTCTCTACAGACCACCAAGACGATGAGTTTTTCCCTTCCCAAAGTCCAACAACCTTCTTGCAGTGATGGCTATTTATAGAATCAAGAGAGAATGGTTTTATAGCTATTCAACTTGTTGTCTGTAGTTGTGTTTCAACTAGTAGGGGAAACAGGTATTGTGAAATATCCAGAAACACTCAGGTACACAATCTTAATACAAATCTGTCTGTAAAGTCAAGTTCTTCTTTGTTTGCAGACCAACGGCTTCCCCAAGTTATCCCATGTTGTAGCATTACATGGGTTACTCAACCTCTAATTACTGGCAATAAGAATTTGATTCATGCTGGGTTTTATTTCTTTTCTACATAGCTTGCCTGTAAAGTTTCTTATTGTGGCATCATTACCCTAAAGCATGGGCCATTTCAAGGGCAACTGAGAATGAAATATATATACTTTAGTTATTGGTGAAACTCTCTACTTGGTCAAATTCTAGTGCTCCTGACTTCTGCCTCTTTCCCATCATTGAAAATATTTGATAGTTCTCTTGACATTATCCCTCTATTTTCTTTCCTTCTCCATAAAGTCTCATTTTTTGAAAAAGAAATTTACCACTTATTTTTAAATACTTTTTATTGTCCACATTTATTGAGAAATTGACAAATTTATTCACATTTATTAAGTAATTGACAAATAGAAATTGTTATATTTAAAATTTGCAACACAATATTTTAATATATGTATACATTGTGAAATAATTACCACAATTAAGCTAATCAACATATTTATCACCTCCCAGAGTTGTCATTTTTTTTTGCAGTCAGAATACTTGAAGTATGCTCTCTTTGCAAATTACAAGAATTTAGTACATTATTATTGACTATGGTTACAACCCTGTACATCACAACTCCAAAAATTGATTTCTAGCTTTATTGCCCTGGCTGGGACCTTCAATACAATGTTTAATAGAACAGTGAGAGGGGACATCCTTCTCTGAGTATTTAGTCTTTCACCTTTAAATATGATGTTTGTGCTAGGGTTTTTTTAAATTTAATTTTATTGTCCTTTTGTCTCTAGCTTATTTCACTTAGCATGAGAATTTCAAGGTTCATGCATGTAGCAGCAAATATCAGATATATTTCCTTTGGGGGGCTGAATAATATTCCATTGTACAAATATGCCACTTTTGTTTAGCCATTCACCTTTCTGCTATTGTGAAAAATCATTCTATGAACACTATTATACAAATATATGTTCGAGTCCCCATTTTCAATTCTTCTAGGTATATACCTAGAATAGAATTGCTAGATCATATAGTAATTTTATGGTAATAGAAAGGTAATTATATATTTAGGTTCCTGTGGAACTGCCACACTATTTTCCACAGCAGCTGTGCCATTTTACATTCTCACCAGCAATGCACAAGGATTCCAATTTCTCCATATCCTCACCAGTGCTTATTTTTCTGTTTTTTTTAATGATTGCCATCCTAAAAGGTATAAAGTGATATCTCATTGTGATTTTTTTATTTGAAATTCCCTAATGTTGAGCATATTATATACTTATTGGTCATTTGCATATATTCTTTGTTGTGCTGTCTACTGAGGTCCTCTGCCCATTTTATAAATTGGGTAGTTGTTATAGAGTTATAGAAGTTCTTAATATATTCTTGATAGCAATCCCTTATCAGAAATTATTTGTAAGTGTTTTCTCCTGTTAATTAGATTGCCTTTTCACCCTCTTGTTAATGTTCTTTGATGCAAAGGGGCATTTAATTTTGAAGATGCCAATGTATCTCTTTGATTTTTATTGCTATTTGTTTACCTATTTTTACTTTTGGTATCATATTTTTAAAAATCAGTGCCAAGCTGGGCTCGGTGGCTCAGCCTGTAATCCCGCGCCTTTGGGAGGCTGAGGTGAGTGGATTGCCTGAGCCCGCGGGTTCGAGACCCGCCTGGCAGCGAGACCTCATCTCTACAATAAATAAAAAAATCAGCTGGGCGTGGTAGCGCGTGCCTGTAATTCCCGCTGCTCGGAAGGCTGAGGCGGAAGGATCACCGGAGCACGGAAGGTCGAGGCTGCGGTGGCCGGAAGCGGCCGCTTCACTCCAGTCTGGGCGACCGAGTGAGACTCCGACTCAAAAAAAAAAAAAAAAATCAGTGCCAAATCTGATGCCATGAAAATTTTTTCTGATGTATTCTTCTAAGGGTCTTATAGTTTTAGCTATTATCTCTGATCCATTTTGAATTAATTTTTCTGTATAGTGTAAGGGTCCAACTTCATTCTTTTGTATGTGGCTATCCAATTTTCTCAGCACCATTTGTTGAAAAGACTATCCTCTCTCAATTAAATGGTATTGGCATTCATATAAAACAAATCAATGGGCTATAGTTATGAGGATTTATTCCTGAGTTCTCTGTTGTTTTCTTTAATCTCTATGTCTGTCCTTCTGCCAATACCATATGGTTTGAATTACTATAGCTTTGTAATATAGTTTAAGATCAGGGAGTATGATGTCTCCAGTTTTGCTCTTTTTTAAGACTGTTTTGGCTACTTGGAATTTCTGGAAATTTCATATGAATTTTAGGATGGGACTTTTCTTTTCTGGAAAAATAAATTCCATGATGATTTTTTATTTTTTTTATTTTTTAGCCAGGGTCTCACTCTGTTGCCCAGGCTGGATTGCAGTGGCAGGCTCATGACAGCCTCGACCAACTGGGCTCAGGTGATCCCGCCACCTCAGCATCCCGAGTAGCTGGAACTGCAGGCATGCACCTCCATGCCCAGCTAATTTCCTTTGATTTTTTGTAGAGACAAGATTTCACTATGTTGCCAAAGCTGGTCTCGAACTCCTGGGCTCAAGGAATCCACTCACCTTGGTCTCCCAAAGTGCTGGGATTACAGGTGTGAGCCACTGCAACCAACCTCCATGATGATTTTGATAAAACTTGCATTGGATCAGTAGATTGCTTTGGGTAATATTGTGATCTTAACAATATCAACTCTTCCAAACCATAAATATGGAATGTCTTTCCACTCACTTATGTCTTCTTTAATTTCTTCCAGCAATGTTTTATACTTTTCAGTGTACAAATCTATTGTCTCTGTAGTTAACTTACTCCTAAGTGTTTTATTATTTTTGATGCTACTGTAAAATAATTGTTTTCTTAATTTCTTAATTTCTATTTGGATAACATTGCTAGTATATAGAAATGCAACTGATTTGTGTGTGTTGATTTTGTATCCTGCAACTTGACTAAATTCATTTGTTAGCTCTAACAGTTTTTTGATAGAATCTTTAGGATTTTCTATATATAAATCATGACATCTAGAAGCAGAGATAATTTCACTATTTCCTTTATAATATGCATGTCTTTTGTTTTTTCTTGCCTGGTTGCTCTGGCTAAACTCCTTATACTATATTGAATAGAAGTGGGAAAAAGTACAATCTTTATCTTCCTCCTAAACTTACAGGCAAAGCTTTCAGTTTTCCATTATTAAATGCAATGTTATATGTGGGGTTTTTAAAAGTATATGACTTTATGATGTTGAGGAAGTTTCCTTCTACTTCAATGTATTAAGTGTTTTTATCATGAAAAGGTATTGAGTTTTGTCAAATGCTTCTTCATCAATTGAGATGACTGTGTTATTTTTTCTTCATTCTGTTAATGTAATATATGTATCATTTTTTGTATGCCAAATTATTCTTTTATTTCAGACATGAATCGCACTCTTATGCTGCTGAGTTCAGTTCACTAGTATTTTGTCGGGGTTTTATTGTACTAATTTTTTTTTTTTTTTTTTGAGTTGGAGTCTCACTCTGTTGCCCAGACTGGAGTGCAGTGGCCGTTTCCGGCCACCGCAGCCTTGACCTGCTGGGCTCTGGCGATCCTTCTGCCTCAGCCTTCCAAGTAGCTGGAACTACAGGTGTGCGCTACCACACCTGGCTTATTTTTTGATTTATTGTAGAGATGAGGTCTCGCCAAGTTGCCCAGGTGGGTCTCGAACCTGCAGGCTCAGGCAATCCACTCACCTTAGCCTCCCAAAAGTGCGGGATTACAGGCTGAGCCACCGAGCCCGGCTGTGCTAATATTTATAAAGGATATTGGTCTGTACGATTTTTTTTTTTAACTCTTGAAGTGTCTTGGGCATTGCTATCAGGGAATTTCTGGCTTCATATAATTAGTTAGGAAGTGTTCCCTCCTCTTTAATTTTTTTTTAAGAAAGACTGGTCTTAATATTTTTCTTAATTATTGGTAAAAATCAGCAGTGAAGCCATCTAGTCCTGGGTTTCTCTTTGACTAGAGGTGTTTTATTCAATTGCCTTAAAAGTTATGTATCTATTCAGGTTTTCTATTTCTTCATCAGTTTTAGTAGTGTGTGTCTTTCCAGGAATATGTTCATTTCATCTAGGTTAACCAGTACTGATGTACAGTTTTATATCATGCTCCCTTATAATCCTTTTTTTTTAAGAGATGGAGTCTCACTCCGCCCCTCAGGCTGAAATGCAGTAGCACCATCATAGCTCACTGTAGCCTCAAACTCCTGGGCTCAAGCATCCTCCTACCTCAGCATCCTGAATAGCTGGGACTATAGACTCAGGATACCATGCTCAGCTAGTTTTTTAATTTTTTCTTATAGACAGGATATTGCTATGTTTCTCAGGATGGTCTAATCCTTTTTATTTCTGTAAAATCTGTAATAATGCTGTAACCAAGACCAAGCTCATAATGCTTGCTGCATGACAGCCAGTAGTCAAGAGACAAGGTACTGGGGCAAGGAAGGTGACTTTATTTCAGACAGCCAACAAACCAAGAAGATGGGGAACTAAAGTCTTAAAGAACCATCCTGAGTTAGTACAAATTTCAGGCTCTTTTTTATGTTAGGGGCAGCAGGAAGAGGAGGAGGTTGACATCAAGAGAAATAACCAGCCACCATCGACATCTGGGTGGCAGCAAGGATTCAAGAAGTTTGGGAAACTTCTTTGTCCTTGGTCAGGTCACAATATTCCCACAAGTTTTTAACGTAACATTGTTACTTGTGTGTATACTCTTCTTGGGAGTTAGTTTGGAGAATGAGACTGTTATCATTTTTTCTGAACCTGAACTACAAGTTAAATTATTCCTATAATTATCTGGTACATGCAAAGCTAAGCGAAGCTTTTTAGCCTATTACTGCAGGGATGGGGGCTCAGAGACAAAATGGAATTAGTCATGATAAGCCTCTTTCCACTGTTACAACACCTCCAATTTCACTTCTGATTTTAGTCATTTGAGTCTTCTCTCTCTCTTTCTTAGTCAATACAGTTAAAAGTTTTTCAATTTTGTTGATCTTTTCAAGGAACAAACTTGTGGTTTCCTTGATTACCTCTATTGTTTTTCTATCCTCTATTTTGATTATCTCTGCTCTAACCTTTTTCTTTTCTTCCTTTTGCTAGCGTCAGGTTTTCTTTGCTCTACTGTTTCTAGTTCCTATGGTGTACAGTTAGGTTATTGATTTGAGGTCTTTTTTAAAGTATACATTTACAGCTATAAATTTCTCTCTTAGTGTTACTTTTTCTGCATCCTGTTAGTTTGGGTGTGTTGTGTTTCATTTTAATTCATCACCAAGTATTTTCTAATTTCCCCTGTGATTTCTTCTTTGACTCATTGATTGTGTAAGAGCTAGTGTGTTTTTTTAATTTGTTTTGTTTTGTTGTGATGCCCTTAACCAGGTTGAAGGAATTTTCTTCAATAACTAGCTTTCTAAGAGTTTTTATAATGAATAGGCATTAAATTATGTCCAGATGTATTTCTGCATGTATTGAGATGATTATTTGTCTTTTCACCTGTATACCGTAAATGTGGTGAATTACATTGATTGATTTCTAAATGTTAAACTAATCTTAAGTTTCTGGATTAATATCACTTGGTCAACATATATTATTTTTTTATATGGTTGAGTTTGATTTAATAATATTTTGCTGAAGATTTTTGTGTCTTTTAAGGAGTTTTCAACTCTAGCATTTTTTTAAAACTTTTTTTAATTAGGGGGTCATGGTAGCATGTGCCTGTAGTTCCAGCTACTTAGAAGGCTGAGGTGGAAGGATCGCCAGAGCCCAGCAGGTTGACGCTGGGGTGGCCGTGAGCATGTCACTGCACTCCAGCCCGGGGGACAGAGTGAGACTCCAACTCAAAAAAATAGATAAATAAAATTTTTTTTAGATTCAAAGGGTTCATGTGCAAGTTTGTGACATAAGTATATTGCATGATGGTGAGGTTTAGACTTTTACTCAGCCCTTCTCAGGTGGTAGACATGGTACCCAGTAGGTAGTTTTTCAACACTTACCCCATCCCTGCCTCCCCACTTAGGAGTGCCACAGTGTCTGTTGTCCCATCCTCATGCTCATATGTATTCAGTGTTTAGTTCACCCTTGTAAGGGAGAACATATAGAATTCAGTTTTCTGTTTCTGTGATAATTCGCTGAGGATGATAGTCTCTAGTTGAATCCATGTTGCTGCAAAGGACATGATTTTGTTCTTTTCTATGGTTGTATATTCCATGGTTTATATGTACCATATTTTCTTTATCCAGTCCACCATTGATAGGTACCTAAGTTGGTTCCACGTTTTTGCTATTGTGGATAGTGCTGCAATAAACACGTGTGTGCAGGTGTCTTTTTGGTAGAATGACTTATGCTCCTTTGGGTATATACCCATTTATAGGATTTCTGGCTTCAATGTTAAATCTATTTTTAGTTCATTGACAAATCTCCAAACTGCTGTTCACAGTAGTTAAACAAGCTTACATTCCCACCAATGGTGTTGGAGCATTTCCTTTCCTCCACAACCTCACCAACATCTGTTGTTTTTTGACTTTTTAATAAAAGCCATTCTCACTGGTGTAAAATGGTATCCCAACGTGGTTTTTATTAGCATTTATCTGATTACTAGTGATGTTGAACATTTTTTCATGTTTGTTGGCTGCTTGTATGTTCTTCTGAGAAGTGTCTGTACATGTACTTTGCCCATTTTTAATGAGGATATTCGTTTTGTTTTGTTTTCCTGTCAATTCATTTGAGTTCTCTGTAGATTCTGGATATTAGTCCTTTGTCAGATGCATAGTTTACAAATATTTTCTCCCATTCTGTAGATTGTCCATTCATATGGTTGATGGTTTCTTTTGCTGTGCAGGAGCCCTTGGGTTTGATTAGGTCCCACTTGTTAATTTTAGCTTTTGCTGCTTTTGCTTTTGAGGTTTGGTCATGAATTAATTGCCTATGCCAATGTCCAGAAGAGTGTTTCCTAGGCTTTTTTCAAAGATTTTTTTATAATCTGAGATCTACATTTAAGTCATTGTTCCATCTTAAGTTAATTTCTGTTACCGTAAGAGTAAAGGGTCCAGCTTCATTCTTCTGCATATGGTTATCCAGTATTCCCAGCACCGTTTGTTAAATAAGGTATCCTTTCCTAATGTTTTTTTGTTGACTTTGTCAAAGATGAGATGGTTGTAGGACAGTGGTTTTTATTTCTGGGTTCTCTCTTCTGTCCCATTGATATATGTGTCTATTTTTGTACCAATTCCCTGCTCTTTTGTTTACTGTGACCTTGTCTGGCAATGTGGTGCTTCCAGCTTTGTTCTTTTTGCTTAGGATTGCTTTGGCTATGCAGACTCTTGATTGTTTCCATGTGATTTAAATATTGTTTTTTCTAGGTCTGAAAAATGATACTGGTGATTTGATAGGGATTGCAATGAATCTGTAGATTGCTTTTGGCAATATGCGCATTTTAACACTATTGATTCTTCCAATACATGAGCATAGAATTCTTTTTCGTTTGTTTGTGTCTTCTTTGACTTTCTCTCAGCAATGTTTTGTAAGCTTTTGTTGTAAAGGTCTTTCACCTCTTTGGTTAGATGTATTCTGAAGTGTGTGTGCATATATGTGTGCGTTTGTGTGTGTGTGTGTGTGTGTGTGTGTGTCTGTGTGTGTGTGTGTCTATTGTAAATGGATTGTGTACTTATTTTGGTTCTCAGCTTGAAGGTTGTTAGTGAATAGAAATGCAATTAATTTTTGAGTGTTGATTTTGTAACCTGAGATTTTCCTGAAGTTGCTTATGAGTGCTGGAATTCTTTTGGAATCATTGGGGTTTTCTAGAATTATATCATCTGCAAATGAGATAATTTAACCTCCTGTCTTCTTATTTAGGATGCCTTTTATTTCTTTCTCTTGCCTGATTGCTGTGGCTAGGACTTCCAGTTCCATGTTGAATAGGAGTGGTGACAGTGTGCATCCTTTTCTTGTTCCAAATTTTAGGAGGAGTGCTTCCAACTCCTGCCCATTAAGTATGATATTGGCTGTGGGTTTGTCATAGGTGGCTATTATTATTTTGAGGAATGTTCCTTCGACGCCTAGGTAGTTGAGAGTCTTTATCATGAAGGGTTGTTGGATTTTGTCAAATGCTTTTTTGTGTCTATTGAGATGATCAAGTGATCCTTGCTTTTATTTCTGTGTATGTGGTGAATCACATTTATTGATTTGCCATATGTTGAACCAGCCTTACATCTAGGGAATAAATCCCACTTGATCATTATGAGTAATTTAAAAAAAATATACTTCTGAATGTGGTTTGCTAGAGTTTTGCTGAGGATTTTTTATTCTATGTTCACTGGGGATATTGGCCTATAGTTTCTTTCATTCTTGTGTCTGTCGTTTTTTGGTATCAGGATGATACTGGCTTCATAGAATGAATTAAGGAGGAGTCCCTCCTTCTCAATTGTTTGGACTACTTTTAGTGGTTTTGGTAACATCTCTTCCTTGTATACTGGGTAGGATTCAGCTGCAAAGCCAGCAGATCCCAGACTACTTTTTGTAGGTAACTTTTTTATTACTAATTCAATGTTATAGATCATTATTGGTCTACTCAGTGTTTAAATTTCTTCCTTTTTTGATTTGAGAGGCTGTATGTTTCCGGGAATTTATCTATTTCCTCTAGATTTTATAATTTACTCACATACAAATGTTTATAATAACCTTCTTCTGGGTCAGTTATATTGT
Organism: Cephalopachus bancanus; assembly: GCA_027257055.1. Taxonomy (NCBI): domain Eukaryota; kingdom Metazoa; phylum Chordata; class Mammalia; order Primates; family Tarsiidae; genus Cephalopachus; species Cephalopachus bancanus. The sequence goes on along the minus strand of JAPVLO010000071.1, from coordinate 605,805 downwards.
TGCCTTTTTCATTTCTGACTGTATTTATCTGATTATTCTCTCTCTTTTTCTTTTGCACACGCACACGCGTGCACACACACACAGACACACACACACACACACACACCTTTTTGTTAGCCAGGCCAGGGATCTGTCAGTCTTGTTTATCATATCAAAGAAGCAGCTTTCCAAACTCATTGATAACTGAAGGGTTCTTTTGTTTTTGTTTTTGAAGCGGAATCTCAAATTCCTTTATTTATTTATTTATTTATTTTTCTTCTGCTAGCTTTGGTTTTAGTTTGTTCCCAATTTGCTTGTTCCCTTTGGTAAGACATTAGATTGTTCATTTGAGATTTTTCTTTTTTTCATAAGCACGTATTTAGTAGTATCCCAGAGATCTTGGTATGGTATGTCTTCATTTATATTTGCTTTGAAAAATTATTTTTTTTCTCTCTTTATTTCATTGTTTAACCAAAAATTGTTCAGGAGAAAGTTATTTTATTTCCTTGTATGCGATTTTCTGAAGATTCCTTTTAGTGTTGATCTCTAGTTTTATTCTGCCACTATGGCCTGAGAAGATGTTTGCTATGATTCCAATTTTTTTGGAATGTATTCAAAGTTGATTTATGACTAAAATGTGATCAGTCTTGGAGTATGATCCATGTGTAGGTGAGAGAAATGTATATTCTGTGACTGTTGAGTAAACTGTTCTTTAGCTATCTGTTAAATCTAATTGATTGAATGTCAAATTTAAGTCCAGAATTTCCTTGTTAATTTTCTACCATGATGATCTCTTAATGCTATTAGTGGGGTGTTGACATTCCCCACCATTGGTGTGGTTGTCTATGTCCTCTCTTAAATTAAGTAGCAATTTTTTTTTTTTAGTTCAAGTCTCACTCTGTCACCCAGGCTGGAGTGCAATGACACATTCATAGCCACCCCAACATCAGTCTGCTGAGCTCCAGTGATCCTTCCACCTCAGTCTTCCAAGTAGCCAGAACTACAGGTGCATGCTACCATGCCCAGCTAACTTTTTGATTTATTACTGAGATGAGGTCTCACCATGTTGCCCAGGCTGGTCTTGAATCTGAGGGCTCAGGCAATCCTCTCGCCTCAGCCTCCCAAAATGCTGGGATTATAGGCTTGAGCCACTGAACCCAGCCTAGTAGCAATTTTTTAATAAATATGGGTGCTACTATATTGGGTGCCTATGTTTTGTTGTTGTTGTTGTTTTTTGAGTTGAAGTCTCACTCTGTCACCCCGACTGGAGTGCAGTGGCACACTCCTAGTCACCACAGCCTCAACCTGCTGGGCTCCGGCGATCCTTCCACTCAGCCTTCCAAGTAGATGGAACTACCATACCCGGATAACTTTTTGATTTATTGTAGAGATAAGGTCTTGCCAAGTTTCTCAGGTGGGTCTCGAACCCATGAGCTCAGGCAGTCCACTGACCTCGGACTCCCAAATCATGGGATTATAAACTGAGCCACCGAGCCTGGCCAGCCTATGTATTTTTTAAATTTTTTTATAATATTTTTTATTTTGATATTGTGGGGTACAGTTAAGGGTTAGGTATACAAATATGCTTCGTTCAGGCACCCTTGTTGATAAGGGGTGTTTCCCCGTCCCCAGACAGATATTACTACCGTTAATCCCATCTCCCTTCCCCTCCCCCCCATAGTTTCCCACCACTGTCAGTCCTTTTCTTACAGTATTACGATGGATGTTCAAGGTCCACTATATGAGTGAGAACATGTGATACTCAGATATTTGTTTCTGAGAGAGGTCACTCAGTATTATAGACTCTAGTTCCATCCAGGTTGCTGTGAAATTCATGATTTTGTTCTTTTTTATGGCTGCATAGAATTCCACCATGTATATGTACCACATTTTTTTAATCTAGTCCTCTTTTGATGGACAGCATGGTTGATTCCAGGTTCTTACTATTGTGAACAATGCTGCAATAAATATACGTCTACAGGTATCTTTTTCATAGAGTGATTTGAGTTCTTCAGGGTATATTCCCAGTAGGGGGATTGCAGGGTCATATGGGAGGTCGATATTTAGAGCTTTAAGGAATCGCCACACTGTTTTCCACAAAGGTTGCACTAGTTTGCACCCCCACCAACAGTGTAGAAGCGTTCCCTTTTCACCACAGCCTCTCCAGCAACTGTTATTTTTTGAGTTATTGATAATTGCCATTCTGACTGAAGTTAGGTGGTATCTCAGTGTGGTTTTGATTCGCATCTCCTTGATGATTAGTGAGGTTGAACATTTCTTCATGTGTCTGTTGGCTGCCCGGATGTCTTCCTTTGAGAAGTGTCTGTTCATATCTTTTGCCCACTTTATAATGGGGTTATTTGTTTTTTTCTTTTCAGCACGTTTGAGTTCCTTGTAGATTCAAGATGTTAAGCCTTTGTCGGACCTGGAATTGGCAAATACTTTTTCCTAGTCTGTGGGCTGTCTCCCTGCACTCTTGATGGTGTCTTTGGCTTTGCAGAAGCTTGTCAGTTTAATGAGATCCCACTTGTCTATCTTATCTCTTATGGCCTGTGGGTTTCAGGTTTTGTTCAGGAATTGGATGCCAGTTCCAACTTCCATAAGGATATGTCTTGAATTTTCTAAGGTTCTTATTGTTTGAGTTTTTACATTTAGGTCTCTAATCCATTTAGAGTTAATTTTTGTGTATGGGGATAGATAGGGGTCTTGTTTGAGTATTCTGCATGTGGTCAGTCAGTTTGCCCAGCACCATTTACTGAATAGGTTCTCCTCTCTCCAGTGGGAGGTGGTGGAGGCTTTGTTGAAGATGAGTTGGTTGAGAAATTGAGGTTTTGCATCTGGAATCTCAATTCTATTCCATTGGTCTATATGCCTGTTCCTGTACCAATACAAAGCTGTTTTTATTATTGTAGCTTTATAGTAAAGTTTGAAGTCCGGTAGTGTGATATCACCTGCCTTGTTTTTTTGTTTTGTTTTGTTTTGTTTTGCTGAGGATTCTTCTGGCTATTCTTGGTCATTTGTGTTTCCATATGAATTTCTGTATTGTTTTTTTAGGTCTGACAAGAATGTTGCTGGTAATTTGATGGGTATTGCATTAAATCTGTAGATTGCCTTAGATAGGATGGACATCTTCACAATGTTGAATCTTCTAATCCATGAGCATGGGATATTTTTCCAATTGTTTGTGTCATCTTTGATTTCTTTGAGCAGTGTTTTATAGTTTTCATTGTAAAGGACTTTCACATTTCTGGGTAGGAAGATGCCAAGGTATTTCTTTTTTTCTTTTTTTTGTGGCTATTGTGAATGGAATTGTGCTTTTTATTTGGGTTTCTATTTGTTTATTGCTATTGGCTTTTGCACATTTATTTTATATCCTGAGTCTTGCCAAAGTCCTTTATCAGTGTAAGGAGGTTTTTGACAGATTCTCTTGGGTTTTCAAGGTACACAATCATGTCATCTGCAAAGAGAGATAACTTGACTTTCTCTTTTCCTATTTGGATACCCCTGATTGCCTTCTCTTCTCTGATTGCTCTAGCCAGGACTTCCAATATTATATTGAACAGGAGGGGTGAGAGTGGACATCCTTGTCTTGTTCCAGTTTTCAGGGGAAATGGTTCCAGTTTTTGTTCATTTAGGAGTATGCTGGCTGTGGGTTTCTCATAGATGGCTTTTACTATTTTGAGGTATGTTCCCTGTATGCCTAGATGTTCGAGGGTTTTTATCAAGAAGCGGTGCTGGATTTTATCAAAAGCTTTTTCTGCATCTAATGAGATAATCATGTGGTTTTTGTTTTGACATCTGTTGATGTATTTAATTACATTTATGGTTTTACGAATGTTGAAACAGTCTTGCATCCCAGGGATGATGCCTACTTGGTCATGATGATTTTTGAGATGTGTTGTGGAATCTGGTTTACTAGGATCTTGTTGAGAATTTTAGCATCTATGTTCATCAAAGATATTGTCCTGTAGTTCTCTTTCTTTGTTGGGTCTTTACTTGGCTTGGGTATCAATGTGATGTAAGCTTTGTAAAATGATTTGGGGAGAGTTCCATCTTTCTCAATAACCTGGAATACCTTCAGTAGGATTGGTATCAGCTCATCCTTAGATGTCTTGTAGAATTCTGCTCAAAAGCCATCTGGTTCAGGGCTTTTTTTTTTTTTTCCATAGGTAGTTTTCTTATTATGTAGTCAATTTCCTTGCTTGTTATTGGTCTATTTAGGGTCTCAATTTCTTCTTGTTTCAACCTAGGCGTGTTGTATGATGTCAGAAAGTCCTCCATTTCCTTAAAGTTTTCAAGTTTGTTTCCATACAAGTGTACATAGTAGTCTCTAATGATCTTTTGTATTTCTTCAGGGTCAGATGTGACTTCATCTTTTGTGTTTCTGATTGTGTTTATTTGGGCTTTTTCTCTCTTTTTCTTGGTCAGTCTAGCTAGAGGACCATCGATCTTGTTTATCCTTTCGAAGAACCAGCTTTTTGTTTCATTGATTTTTTTGTATTATCATTTTGTCTTCTATGTCCTGGATTTGGGCTTTTATTTTGGTGATCTGGATTCTTCTGCTGAAATTAGGGTTTTTGTGGTCTTGCTTTTCCAGCTTCCTTAGGTGGTTAGTTAGATGGTTAATTTGTGATCCTTCCATTTTCTTCATGTGCATTTGTGGGGATATAAATTCCCCTCTTACTACAGCTTTCATGGCGTCCCAGAGATTTTGGTAAGATGTTTCTTCATTTTCTCATTTTAATTTGTTTCCATGTATCTTTTAATCTCTGTTTCATTGTTGACCCAGGAGTTGTTTAGCATCATGCTGTTTAGTGTCCATATCTTTGTGGGTGTTGGGGGGACCTTGTTGGTGTTAATGTTTTTTTTTTTTCCACTGCGGTCCAAGAAGGTGCATGGTAAAATTTCAGTCCTTATAAATTTGCTTATGCTTGATTTATGGCCAAGTATGTGGTCGATCTTAGAGTACATTCCTTGCAGTGATAAGTAGAATGTATATTCTGTGGCCTTTGGATGGAGTGTTCTGTAGGTATCAATTAAGTCCATTTGGTCAAGAGTCACATTGAGGTTACGGATCTCGTTGCTGACATTTTATCCTGATGATCTGTCTAGGGTTGTGAGTGGGGTATTGAAGGCACCTGCTATGATGGTGTTGGAGTTGATATCTTTTTTTAGTTTACCTAGAAGCTGCTTTATGAAAATTGGTGCTCCTATGTTGGGTGCATATATGTTTAGGATGGATATTTCTTGTCGATGGATTGAACCTTTTATCAGTATGTAGTGGCCTTCTGTATCTTTTTTAATTTTTATGGCTTAAAGGGTGTTTTGTCTGAGATAAAGATCATGACTCCTCCTTTCTTTTGTGTTCCATTCACCTGAAAATTTGTTTCCCATCCTCTTACTTTGAGTCTGTGAGTGTCCTTTCTAGTGAGGTGAGTCTCTTGAAGGCAATAGATAGTTGCCTGGTGATATTTTATCCATTTCGCCAATCTATGTCTTTTCAGTGGTGCATTTAGTCTGTTCACATTCAAGCTAATTATTGAAATGTGAGAGTTGATCCATGTCATAATGTTCTTACAGAGTTGTTGTTTTTCTTCCTGTTTGTGAGTTGTCTTTCTTTTAGTTTTAGAATCGATTCATGTGTGTTTTTAATCTTCTGCCTGTACTCTCATGAAGAACTTGTTCTTTTTTCCTTTTCTTCTGTGTTCAACACTTTCTTAAGTGTTTCTTATAGAGGTGGTCTCATGGCAGCGTAGGTTCTTAGGGATTAGATGTCTGGGAATGATTTCAATTCTCCCTCACTGATGAAGCTTAGCTTGGCTGGGTAGGTTATTCTCAGTTGAAATTGTTTATCCTTTAGAACTTTGAAGATAGGGCTTCAAGCTCTCCTAGCCTGGAGTGTTTCTGTAGATAATTCTGCTGCTATTCGCTATTCTAATTGGTCTTCCTTAGTAGGTAGTCTGACCTTTTTCTCTTGCTGCCTTTAGGATTTTTTCTTTTATATCTACTTTGTTTAGGTGAATTATTATATGTCTGGGAGTTGGTCTTCTCATTTGTTGTCTTTCAGGTGTTCTCTGAATCTCTTGTGTTTGAATTATTGCATCACTGATGAGATGAGGGAAGTTTTCTTGAACAATTTCATGAAATGATTGTTCCATCCGGGCTCGGTGGCTCAGCCTATAATCCCACACCTTGGGAGGCTGAGGTGAGTGGATTGCCTGAGCCCATGGGTTCGAGAACCACCTGGGCAACTTGGCGAGACCTCATCTCTACAATAAATCAAAAATTAGCCAGGTATGGTAGCGCATGCCTGTAGTTCCAGCTACTTGGAAGGCTGAGGTGGAAGGATCGCCAGAGCCCAGCAGGTCGAGGCTGCAGTGGCCAGGAGTGGCCACCGCACTCCAGTCTGGGTGACAGAGTGAGACTCCAACTCAAAAAAAAAACGTTTGTTCCAGTGTGGCCTCTGTTTCTCTCTCTGCCTCAGGAAGGCCAATTACTCTTAGTTTTTTTCTCTTGAAGTGATCATTCATGTCTTGAAGGTTTTGTTCTGTCTTTTTAAGCTTCTTTTCTATGTTTTTGACAGTTTGGGTTAGTTCTATGTTTTGGTCTTCGAGTTCTGAGATTCTTTCTTCTGCTTGGCTAATTCTGCTTTCCATGTTTATTAGTTTGTGATTTATTTCCATCACAGTATTCTTTACTGCTGTTATTTCTGTCATCAGCTCCTTCCTATTTTCCTCTTGTCTCTCCTCAATTTTTTAAATTCTCTCTATTTATGTCTTGATGTCTGGGTTCATTGCATGTGACCAGTCATTCTGAGGGCTCTTCATTGTTTGTGTTCCAAAGTCTGTTTTCTCAGTGTCTAACCTCCCAGGGGTCTATGTGAGACCTGTATTCTTCTTTTGGTTTTTCTTCATTTGTGCAGTTTTTTCCTCTCTAATTCTTCCTTCCCTCCACATCACCGTCTTCTTTAATTCTGTTATTCAGGGGTAGAGGGTTTGCCTTTACTTCTGTTTGTTCAGTCTCCTATTCTCCTTTATATATATATCCTCTTACTTTGTTCAATTCTGGAGTTGCACTATAGGTTGGGGGTGGTCCTTTTTGCAGTTTTGAGATTTACTTAAGGGAGAGCTGTGATTCAAAATCTCTCTGCAGGTCCTGGTATCTGCTGACAGGTGTATGGATAATCTGAAACCCACTTCCCACTGCCTTGGTATCTGTCTGTGCAGTGAGGTTGTAGGTTTATTCCCTGAAATAAAATGAGGTTAACATAGGGAAGAGAATGGAGCAGACAATGGGGGGAAGAGGGTGGTGGATAGAGAAAGGAGTAAGGGGGAAAACAAACGAGTGTACCAACAAATGGAGAGAGAGACAAAAACTGAAACAGATAAAAACAATAGACCATGGCTACAAACTAACCAACTCCCATAAAAAAAAAAACTAAAACATACAATGATGCTAACATACAAGCTAACCAATCTCCTTCTTGGTGTGCTATTCCTCTATACAAAGATATGGTTTGCAGAGAGAAGAAAAGAAAAAAAAAGACACAAAACAAAAGGAATAGAATCAAGTCAGTAAACTAACAGGACCAATCAAGCACACTCTGAGACTTTTCGTTTAATTCCAATATCCTTTCAGCTCTGATTTCTAGCTGTCTTTTCAGGCTGGTAAATTTGTTCACAGTTAGGGTCAGTTGCCCCTGGGCCTGCTGTGAAGGGTAGTTCAGATCACCACTCAGTTCACCACTGCCCAGTTCACCACTCAGATACGGCCTGTGTCTATTTATCAAGCTTCTGTTTTTCCCCTTTCAGTGTTGTTACCTTGAATCACCAGCAGGTAGAGCAATCTCACCGCTCCAGATGGTCTTTATCTCAGCTGCTCGCCCCACAGGGGAGGGAGCTGGAAAGAAGCTGGAAATGGGAGCCACTGCCTCAAGGCACACGGGAGGAGACCCACGGCCTGGCAGGACGTCATGGTGGCAGTAGTGGTGGCAGCAATCTCAGCAGATCTTGCTGGCAGGGGCTTCAAGGTCTGAAGGCATGGATCACCTCAGGCACTGGCAGTGCGATGTGCAATGGCTGCTGCAACAGTGGCAGCTGCTGCAGTGCCTGCCCGGACTGCCATGATGCTTCAACGGTGTCAATGGCCAAGCTCCATGTGAAGAGCAGGCTGCCGACGATGGGATCTGCAGCCTCTGGGGAGAGAGCCAGAGTCTTTTTGTTTTCTCTTTTGCGGCGGTCTCATAGACCAAGCTGCCCCATCGCCATCTTGCCAGAAGTCTCCAGCCTATGTATTTTAAACAAACATTTCTTGTTGAATTGAACCATTTTGCATTATGCAGTGCTTTTCACTGTTCTTTTTTTACTGTTACTGGCTTAAAGTTTGTTTTATCTGATATAAGAGTAGCAACCCCTGCTCTTTTTTATTTTCCATTTGCATGATTAATCTTTCTCCCTCCCTTTACCTGAAGCCTATAGGTGTTATTAAAGGTAACACAGGTCTCCTGGAGACAGAAAAGAGATAGTTCTTATTTTTTAATCCAATTTGCCACTCTGTGTCTTCTAAGTGAGGCATTAGTAGCATTCATATTCACAGTTACTATAGGTACGTAGTTTTGTTCCTATCATAGTGTTGTCGAGGAGTTACTTAGTGGTCTCAGTTTTTTAGTGGTTTGTAGTTTATATAGTCTGTAAACTCTGTGCCTATGTGGACTTTTTGGGTGGGTAGCATTTCTCTTTTGTTTCTTGTTTATAATTCCCTTAACCGTCTCTTGTAAGGCCAGTCTAGAGGTGATGAACTCCCTTAGTACTTGTTTGTCTGGGAAAGACTTTATTTCACCTTCATTTATGAAACTTAATTTGGCAGGGTAAGAAATTTTTGGCTGGCATTGCTTTTCTTTAAGAATGCTGAAAATGGACCCCCAGTCTCTTCTGACTTGTAAGATTTCTTACTGAGAGGTCTGCTTTATTCTAATGGATCACCCTTGCTAGGTATTTTCTCCCTTCTCTCTAGCTGAGAATATTTTTCATTCACATTAACCTTGAATAATCTAACAAAAATGTGCCTTGAGAATGACTGTCTCACATAATATCTACAGAAGTTCTCTGGATTTCTTGTATCTGCATGTCAACCTCTCTAACAAGATGGGAAATGTTTTCATGAATTATGTCTGCAACTACTTTTTCCAGAGGGCTCCTGTTATCTTCTCTCAGGAATGCTAATTGAATGTAGATTTGGTCCCTTTACATAATGCCATACCTCCCAAAGACTTTGTCCATCTTTTGAAATTATTTCTTCTTTATTTTTATTTGACTGGGTTGCTTCTAGGGATTAGTCTTCAAGCTTTGAAATTCTTTCCTCTGCTTGGTCAAGTCTGTTGTTAAGCCTTGTGACTGTGTTTTGAAATTCTTGTAGCAAGTTCTTCAATTCCAGGAGTGCAATGTGATTCTTTCTTAGAATAACCATGTCAACGTTCAATTCTTGAACTGTTTTCATGGCCTCTCTGATTTGGGAGCCCACTTTCTCTTGGATCTCAATGAGTTTCTTTGCCATCCATATTCTGAATTCTATGCCTGTCATTACAGACAATTTATTCTGTATATTATCCATTACTTGGGAACTGATGCAATCTTGTGGCAGTGATAAAACACTCTGTTTTTTGTATTGCCAGAGTTCTTGCACTTATTTCTTCCTATTTAAATCCTATTTAAGAGTGCTGATCCCCTCCCTTCTATCTCCCCCTCTCCCTCCCCCTTCTCCCTTCCCCCTCTCTCCCCCTTTCTTCCCCTCTCTCCCTCTCTCCCTCTTTGTCTCCCCGCCTCAGGCTTCTAGGTGTAGAAGCTTCATTTGTTGTTGTTAGGTGTTATAGTTCAGGCTATAAATCTATAGATGGCACTTAACCATTTAAGTAAAAGGCAGCTGACAGCTTGCTTCTCCTGCTTATTTTGGCTTCCAGATCTGCCTTTCAGGGGACCTGTCTTGTGGCTCTGGCAGCTGGCCTGCCTGAGGGCACTGAGTGTGCGCTGCTGTATTCAGATGATTATGGGGACCCTGCTCACTCCTTGGGCCAAGGGCTGGCTAACTGTTTCTGGGGAAGAGCAGCCTACATGGGGGAGGTTGCAGCATGCCCTGATCACTCTCTGTTCACACTTATTTTGGCTGCAGAGACTGTATGGGGGGGCACATTCAAGTATGTGGAGGGCCTGCTTAATGGTACTGGCGGCTGACTTTTATGAAAGATGGAGCAACGGCTCTCTGCTGCCATGTTTAGGCAGGTGCAAGGGTCTCCTCATATTGTGTTGGCTGGTAGCAGTTTATCCATGCCTAGAGGAAGCAGACAAGATGAGGGAGGGCAAAGAGTGCCATGTCTCCTCATTGTTCTTGTTTATTTCAGCTGCACACACGTGCTGGGAACATGCACTATCACTGTGTTGTCTGCTGCCTTCCTAGCCCAGAGCAACAGCAGCAAGGGCCACAGCATTTACAAAGCATCTGCTCCTCAACAGAGGGACCCTGAGCCTCCCTTGTTGGCTGGCAGCAACAGCTGCTGGTACTGAGCTGCACGGAAGGCAGAGGCATCATTGGCCTGAAAGATTCCATGTGGGCTTAAGCAATACCACTGCATGGTCACCACTGGGGACTCTATGATAGCCTGGAGGCCCAGGAGTGTCACAGAGGTTCTCCCTTGACTTGAATCACCAAGGTCCACCGGAACAGATTGGACTCCTGTAGATTTTTTTCTTTCAAAATCCCTCACTCTGTCACTCACCCCTTCTCCATAATGAGGGACTCTTGTGCGTTCTCATGGCATACAAGTCTATGTTGGCAGGCTGATTACTCTTTTGCCTCTGATGGAAACTGTCGCTTCTCCGTTGAGTCAGGGGGTGTGTTCTTCCTTGTCCTACTTTGACTGTTAGAAACTCACTCCCTATTTTTGTTTTCTTTCTATGAGAGAGGTGTACACCAGCTGCTTCTAGTCAGTCTTGACCTTGATCTTGACCTTGACTCACTCTAGTTTTTTTTTTATGTCTTTGTCTGGTTTTGGTATTAGGATAATACTGGACTCAATAAGATGGGGCATGTTCCTTATTTTCTAATGGAGTCTTTGTAGGATTGGTATTATTTCTTCATTAATGGCTTGATAACACTAAATAATAAAACCATCTGTGCCTTAAGTATCTTTACAGGATAATAGAGAACTTTGTCTAATAGAGAACTATTCAGGTGGTGTATTTATTGTTAAGTTAGCTTTGGTAGTTTGTATCTTTAAAAGAATTTGTCCATTTCTTCTATGTTACTAAATTGATTGAAATAAAATTGTTTGCAACATTGCTTTACTACACCTTTAGCAATGTAGGATTTGTAGTGATGTCTTCCCTTTCATTCCTGCTATGGGTAATTCATCTTCCTCTTATCAGGGTAAGTCTGACTAGAGGTTTATCAATTTTATTATTCCATTTAAAGAGCAGTCTTTGATTTCATTGATTTTTTTTATTGTTTGTTGGCATGCTATACCATTGGTGACCCCTTTAATCTTAATTACTTTCCTCTTTCTACTTAGTTTGAGTTTCATGTAATCTTCACTTTACCTGTTCTCTGATGGTGCAGGCCTTTAGGGTCCCACACTTTTGTGGAGATAGTCTCCTATCAGAATCATCAATGTGTTTCCTTGGGCTCTAATTTCTCCCAGAGAGCCTTTCAAAGTTAAAGTTTAACTTGAAAAAGACCAACAAATGCCCTCAGGGCATAGATTCCAGTCTCACCTTAAATCTCTGCCTTCTCAGTTTTTCTTCCAATATTGACCTGCTAATTTCTTACTATTTTGTTTTTCTTTGTGGTTTTTAAGAAGATTTATTTGATAATTTCCTCAGAATGTTTTGTTGTTTTCCACAGGAGAATTTGTCTGTAAAAAACTAAACTCCCATTACCAGAAATTGAAGTCTCTAATAGTTTTTCTATTTTGGAGGCCATTGTCTCAAAGTTATCTTTACCTCTTTTCATTCTTCTCTCATATTTCACCAGAACCTCGATTACTATGCTAATTTCACTTAGTAAGAATCCCATGTTGAATTCATTTTCTCATGTCTCACATGTTCATTTTACTCCTTTATTGTATTTATTGTATTTTTTTATTTTTGTATTTGTATTTTGTATTTCCTGAGACCATAAGTAGAGATTGTAATGTTTTGGCTTCTAGCAATTTAAAATTACATATGTGATTCATTGATAGTATTTCTATTAAACAATACTGATATATGTTGTTTTATGTTCTCTCTCTTTTTTTTTACTTAACATTATATCACTGGCATCTTCATGCATGCCACAAAGAATTCTTCAAGATTACCTTTTTTTTTTTTTTCTGAGTTGGAGTTTCACTCCGTCGCCCAGGCTGGAGTGCAGTGGCACATTCACAGCCACCTCAGCGTTGACCTGCTGGGCTCCAGCAAGCCTTCTGCCTCAGCCTTCCAAGTAGCTGAAACTACAGGCACATGCTACCATGCCTGGCTAATTTTTTATTTTTATTGTAGAGACAAGGTCAGTCTTGAACCCATGGGCTCAGGCAATCTACTCACCCCAACCTCCCAAGGGATTACCATTTTTAAAGCTATTCAACATATAGTAATTTAGAGATACTGTACACTGTATCATATAATCACTTCCTTTATATATCTGTGAGAGAAATAGACAGTTTTTCTTGCTGTGGCAATTAGATTCTAGTCCTCAGTTACTCAACACATATTTCATGATATTTCTTATTCACTTGCTCTTTTCCTCATTCCTTTATTTTTGTTCTTTCTTTATGCATTTACTTACCAAATATTATTGAGGGCCCTGATAGGTAGTATAATGTAATGATTAGGAGTAGTTGACTCCAGCTAGACTGTCTGGGTTCAAAACTTTGTCAGGTTAGGCTCAGCGGCTCAGCCTGTAATCCCAGCACTTTGGGAAGCTGAGGCAAGGGATTGCCAGAGCCCACAGGTTCAAGACCAGCCCGGGCAACTTTGTGAGACCTTGTCTCTACAATAAATGAAAAAAATTAGCCAGGCATGGTAGCGCGCACGTATAGTTCCGGCTACTTGGAAGACTGAGGCCAAAGTATCACTGGTGCCGAGCAGGTTGATGCTGGGGTGGCTTGAGTGTGCCACTGCCCTCTAGCCTGGGCTATGGAGTGATACTCTAACCCAAAAACAAAACAAAACAAAAACTTTCTCTGTCACTTAGCAGCTCTATTACTTCAGGCAGATTACTCATCCTCTTGGGATTCAGGTTTCTCAATGATAAGATGAAGACTATAATTTCATATGATATTGCAAGTTATAAACAAGATATAATTAATTTTATCAACACATTTTAAACCGTGCCTAGCACATTTTAAGTAACATGGAAGTATATGTTATTATTATCAATATCTGCCACCTACAATATAGCAAGAAAGACAGGCACTAGACAAGTTACTGTAAATATGCTAAGTATCATGAAAGGTCAACCTCTGAGAGATAGACCAATGAACAAAATACTTCATTGCCCTCAGTAGTTCACAGACAGGAGAGAAAGACATGAAAATAAATAATCCTAATACAATGACCTGAATGCTAACAGGAGTTGTATTCAAAATGCTATAGCACAGAGGAAGAAGGGGCTCACTGCCCCTGAAGAAGTATAGAGGCAATATTCTCTGGGCTGAATCTGGAGGTTATGATTTCTGCTTTTTAATTCCAGTCATTTGATAATGTGTGCAGATTCATAGTAGACTCTACACACATGATTGTAAAACTTAGCCAGACATTAATGTCCATCAGCAAAATAAATGTCTCATGCTTTCACAAGTATGTGAGCCGTTGATTTGTACCAGTTGACTACATTTTGTACAGGGAACAGACTCAAGCACTATTTTCATATACTGATTCTTTAAATGGAGACACAGGAGATATTTCAGAAAACAAAGGAATATCTTTCACAACAGAATTGTAAACAGAGTGCCAATTCAGTGCAGGGATGATTTTCTTCTATTGTACATGCCCAATTATCAAGCGAAATACTAAATACACTAGGAATAAAAGAGGCCACAATTTTATCAAATGAAGTAGAAAGCCTTTCCCTTACAATAGAAATAGAACTAAAAACTAAAAACTTAAACTGTGAGCACAAGAGGGCTGTCAAGAGTTTGAGAATAAATTAAAGTTGTATAGAAAATGTCCTTGCTTTTTAGAATGGGAAGAAACAGTGTAATGATTGAATTTCTTAGAATTACTACTTACTCCAACCTAACTACTACTTATCCAATCTAAGAATAATGTTGAGGTGACTTATTTGTTTTTAACTTTTTCTTCCCAGTGATAAGAACTATACTTAAAACAAACTTTGTTTAAGCCTTGGATCTGATAAATTAGTAGTCAATTTGCTTGGTATATCACGGGAGCCTCAAATCAGACAGGTTGCTCATGTAATGTTTACTTAGTCAAAAGAAATCATCTGGAAGACAGGATGGCAAAGACATGGGTTTATTACTACTTACAGGAGGGACTGATGACAGCTGACTGGTACAGACTAAGTTCTCTGCACCCCAGTAGACAGTGGGAGAGATTATATACCCACGGTAGGGAGACGGAATGAAATGACCAGGCATGGTGGCTCAACCTGTAATCCCAGCACTTTGGTAGGCTGAGGCAAGTGAATTGCCTGAGCCTATGGGCAACTTGGTAAGACCTCATCTCTACAATAAATTTTTTAAAATTAGCCAGGTGTGGTAGCGTGCATAGTTCTGGCTACTTGGAAGGCTGGGGCAGAATGATCGATGAAGCCCAGCAGTTCGATACTGGGGTGGCCTTGACCATGCCACCCCAGCCTGGGTGACAGAGTGAGACTCCAACTCAAGAAAAAAAGGAGTGAAGCACAAACAATAGCATGAATACCCCAGCAGGGAGAAGGAGTGAGACACAAAAAATAGCATGATGTGTAGTGAAGCAGGAACTCTTAACACACGCCTTGAGTACGTAGGTCTGGATATTTCCAAAAACATCTTGACCGAGTGCAGACCGCCTTGGCCAGGGGCCATTCTTCCTATCAGTGAATAGTCATCAGAGTAGAGGGAACCCGATTTATGTATTTACCCACACTTGACAAAAACAATTTGACTAAAAGCTTGTCTTTGTACTGGAAAAAATATATCAGTGAACTGGAAAGTTTCTTAAAGTCGTTGTTCATCTTTTTCCTCTCTTCACACTTTGTCGTTCTAATAAGTTAATAAGTGAGTCGTGTCTGACTCATAAACAAATAGGAGGAATGCCTATGAATGAATAGTATGAAGATTTTGATTAAAAGCTTGCAATATGGCATGTCTTTCACATTGCTTTGTCATTTAGTTAATGCTTATGAGGTTTATTTGTTTTTCTTCACCTTTTCAATGGGAAGTCAAGATGTTTATAAATTCAGATTAATGATGATAGCAGTCGCCTATACCTGCTCGTAAATCTATTTGTGCTCGTGTATTTTGACAAGCAAAATGTACTGTATACCTAACTCCCACTGTACATACTTATTTTTTCCCCTATTTTATAGCACTCTCAAAAAGGATGCCATAAGGGACATACTTATTCTATATATTTTTGTGTTTTCATTTATTTGGTAGACACACTTCCAATTAAATTTTACCACCAGCTTTACCATAGTTTATGGCTATAACTTTTTTGTGCTTGGATACATATTTTATCTGCATAAAAATACTGATTAATGTAGGCTTGTATGTTTCAAAATTAAAAACCTATGTTCTCTGAAAGTATTTAATACAACTTATTACAATAAAGGAACTTCTAATACAATTGCTGCTTGGGACAGATACACATTTCTCTTAAGGCAATGCTTAGTGATAAAATACAAGGTCCATGTGTATAAATTTGTGAAACTATAACACCAAAGAATTGTGTGTTGATTTGATATCTCTCTCAACTTTATGTAACTAAAGAATAAGATCTGATCTATAAATCCTTAATAAGGGGTACCCCACCTCCCCAGGAAACATTTGGAAATATATGGAGATAATTTGGTTGTCACAACTAGAAATGGGTGCAGCTGGCATCTAGTGGATAGAAGCCAGGGATGCTGCTAAATAGCCTGCAGCGCACAGGATACTCCCCTACCCTGACAAAGGATTTCTTGACCCAAAATGTCAATACTGCCTAGATTGAGAAGCCTTGCTCTGATCTGATGAATGTAAAACCCTTTTATATCCTTTAGTGTGAACATCCATGTTCCTCCAGCTATGTTAGCCCTTGTTAGAGCTACCCAAGTGGTATCTTGGTTGCTTAATTGATAAGTGAATACCTCAACACCTCTCCAGCTTGATCTAAAATTAGCAACATTCCTGAAAACTTGAGGTGACTGAACTGATTCTATCTGCACCTTCACAGGCATGCACGTACACACACACACACACACACACACACACACACACACACACACACACACACCCTCACTTTGTGTAGCCTGTTTCACACTTACATCCAGGCAATGCTTATTTTGACTTGCTGACAGCATGCCCTGCCATGTTGCTTCTTTGTGGCTTTTTCATGAACCAGTGAGAGAAGCAATGGGGAATAAGGAAAAGTTCAATGGCACCACCGTGAGCAGTCACTTGCTTTCCAAGCTAGCTGTGATTTTTGCCAAGTCTAAGCTCTTGTGTTCCCTAGCTTTGAACACCCTTTTCAATGTAGTTCCTGTGGAGATGAGTGGATGTGTGTTTCTGTTCAAGAGGCCAGTTGTCTCTGGCCTTCTATCCCCAGTGGTTTGCAGGGCAGAGAAAATGATACCAAACTATACAAATTCAGTAATTCTGTGTTCCAGAGACTAATTCTTCAGACTGTGCCAGATATGTATACATGTCTTCCTTTACATGTATAGGAAATGTATCAGTATCTTCCTTTGAAAAGCACCAAGGGAGCTGGTAAGGTTTTACATTCTGGGTGTTGAGAGAGCAAAATTTCAAGAGGAAAGAAAGAGATGTCATGGGGCCTGTTTCTATTCATTCAAACACCTTAATTTCTATTCCTGGCTGTCAATCACTCAAAATATAACTACCACATATTCACAGTGGGCAAAGCATTCATGTGGAACTATTAATAGAAGGAAGAACAATAACAACAAAAAACTTCTTGTGCTCTGCATTTCTCAAAATATTTGGAGGATAGGTGAAATGATCTTGCATAAGAGTGAACTCCAGACAGGATGGAAATCATTAAGCAACTAAAGCAATACATGACATCCAAATATCCACTTCCCACTCCCATGCTTGAGGCAGACATACTGTGATTTACTCTTTCCTACTGAACCCAGACATGGACTTGGAAATCTTTTGAACATAACAGTGCAAGTGGCCGTAACCAGTCTATGGAAACCTATCTGAGATTAACTTTATTTGCCATCCTTGGACAGTAGACTCTAAAAAGGCACAGTAGGCCGGGGGCGGTAGCTCAAGCCTGTAATTCCAGCACATTTGGAGGCCGAGGTGAGGGGATTGTCTGAGCCCACAGGACTGAGAATAGCCTGGGTAACTTGGTGAGACCTCATCTCTACAATAAAAATCAAAAAATTAGCTGGGCATGGTAGTGCGTGCTTGTGATCCAGTTACTTGGAAGGCTGAGGTGAAAGGATCACCAGAGCCCAGCAGGTCGACGCTGGACTGCACTCCAGCCTAGAAGACGGAGTGAGACTCCACCTCAAAAAAAAAAGAAAGAAAGAAAAAAGGCACAGTGGTTTGAAGAGTACCAACTAAGAGTAGATGTTATGTTAATTGTGAAAAGGCTATTGCTAAGCCAGTAGTGACACAGTTAGGCCACGGTGATAGAAAAGGTCTTGGGGAAGTTTACAAAAGTTTGTGAGCAGGAATCTGAGGTCTCATCAAGTAGAACAGTCAGAGAGGCTGTGACTTTAGAAGGAAAGATAATGTAGAATTATGTACCCTCACCTCTCCTTTCTTATTCCCTACACTCTGAAATGCCCCTCTACTTCTTCTCACTTTTTCTACCCTCCTTTTCTCTCATTTTTCTTGCCCTCTGTTTCTGACATCAACCACCCCTAATACTAAGACTACTGAAAAGAGGAATATAAGAATAAAGAGGCCTCTTTTTGACCTGCTAAAATAGTTTGGCCCTCTGCCCACTGTGTTTCTATAATTTATTACCAATTTCAGCATTCTGCAAATGCAATTTATAATTAGCTTGAGTGGCATCAGGTCTTGCTCATTGATAATAACTATAATGATAGCAAATATTCATAACTAACATTTAGTGGGTATACCCCACAAGCTAGGCAAACATGCATAATTTCATTTCATCTTCATGATACTATTATCATCCTGTTTTGCAGAAGAGTCATAGAACTTACCCAAGATAACTCAGCTGGGAAGTCAGGAAACTGCCTGGCTCTAAAGTCCATGTTCTTCATAATGATGCTATTCACCCTAGTAGAGAAAAAATCAGAATAAGTGATTTATTTGGATGAGAAATACAGATGTATTTAAAGAACAGTGAGAAATTAAAGTACTGTGGGAGGAGGCAGAGCATACATGTGCAGGAGTATGTATTTTCCTATTATATAAATTCTGATATACCTTGGAGTTCTGTGGGAGGGGGGAAACTGTAAATCTTCTGGATGAAGGAAATACCCAGGTGTCCCTGTGTGGATCAGTGTGGAAAAGACCAGACTGAGAATTAGGAGATGAACAAACAACTCAGGACAGGTGGTCTGGCTTAGCTGCAGAGTCTATTATTCGTTTGGGCACATTATTGTTCCTGACAAGGAACTGGACAACTCTTTGTTCCAGACAAGATCCACTTGTCAGTAGTACACAGCCACCTATCCTTTCTCTTCCAAAAGTTTGAAAAAATATATTCATCAGTTTCTGCACCCCATAGTTGTGCTGTATTAAATACCTCCAACAGGAGACACTCATGTGCCTTCATTTTCCTCTGTGCAGAAAAAGCAGAGTCACTCGACAACTTTCCCAGCAATCAGAGTTGTTAGTAGATATTGCTTGTCAAGAGTTTCTTAGTCACTGCTAACACACACATCATCACAGTTTGAATTACTCTGTGAACCTTCTGATGTCTAGAAGTCAGCCACTCTTACTGTTAGGAGAGTTTACTCTGTCAACAGGACAGCTACATTACCAAGTCTAATTATACATTTTTTTAGAAAAAGAAAAACATCCACACATCAAGTCGGAAATAGAAGTCAGGTATAACAGAAGAGAGAGGCTTTATAATTAAATAATGTCAGTTACCTTTGCCGTCAACTCATAGTTTAATTCAAGTGCTCTTGTCATGAGAACACTGGGTCAAGAATCCATCCTCTGGAGTGCTGGGGAATACAATCATTCTTGTCCAGCTCTAGCCACATTCTGTTTGGAGGCCATTCCCATTGCTTTAATTAGGGGAAAAAATTTAATGTTGTAAATTCATAGCATGTCATTCTTAATTTCTGTACAATCCATCACACTCTGAGCATGTGTGTGGCAGCTCTTTTTAATAAAGGATTTTGCAGAGCACCTGCTGTGGCTAAAATACTTTATCATCTTTGCTAGCTCCAGGAGTCCTAGCATTATGTCATGTTTGACTCCAAAAAAATATTATTGTAAGCCCTGGAATTAGAAACCCAACAATGGAACTAGCTGATTTCAATTGCTCAGGAAGCTATAATATTTTGAGAAATAAAACTTGGTAAGTTTTCATTTTAATCAAAAACTATAGCAGGACCAGAGCTGCTTGTCTGAAACGAATAATTTCCACATTTCTGGATGCTATCGGATAATGGCTCTCTCATCCATGAATTAATTATAAAACTAGAAATACTCAAAGAATATCAAGTTGTATCCCCATACTTTATTTTAATGACTACTTTATGTTTCATCAACTTGGAGCTTAAAAGAAGGAACTAAAGAGCCTTCAAAAGCCCGTTTTTAAAACTTGATCTCGGGTCCCCTCCCACTGTGGGAGCTTCTCTCTCCTCTCAGTAAATCCTGCTTTCAAAAAAAAAAAAACATGATCTCAAGCAGTGCCACCTGAGAAGGTCGTCAAGGCCTTCCTACTCCTGACCATTGTCCTAGAGTAACTGGCTCACTGGGGAGTTCCAAGCTATTGAAATATAAACAATAAAAACTTTTTGCTAGCAGCCTTCAAAGAGCATATGTCAAATCTTCCCCACTCTTTCCCAGACCAGTGACAGTCCCTTTCATATTTCAGCCCAATTCCACAAGCTTTAGGTGTTCTTATTCCAAGGGTCTATTTTGGATTTTGAGAATCAGTCCTATTTAATTTAAATGCTATTCTTTTTTCCTCACTGCCACTTTAGAGTTCAGTCCGGAATCTCAGCACCATTAAGAGAGACTTCATCTCCTGTCTCCAGACTGCAAGGTACATGAGGGGAGGAGTTGTGTCACTTCCCAGCTTTAGAAGTGAGTTTCCTGGAGGACTGTTTCTAGACTCAGTGAGAGGGAGTCTCCCATAACACACTCTGGAGTAGAAGTAGAGGTAATAGCTCTTCTTGAGTATTTTTTTTTATTAATGGCATGATAACTGAGTCTGGGCGGAAGGACCTGTTCTTCTCCAGTGGAGCCCTTAAGCAAGCACTGCCAAGAGGTAGCTGCTTAAGGTAGCTGATTGGTACATAGTGTACTTCCAGCTTTTTCCTGGGTTGTGGGCCTTAGCCACAATTCTGGGACAACAATGGCAGCCTCCTGAATACTGAGCGTTACCTGGGTTCTTTACATATGCTTTTCTTAGCAAATTGGTAACGCTCTAAGTTAACCTTGCTTCCCCACTTGACACGTGCTGTTTGGAGAAGTAGCACATCATAGCAGTTAAATGGGCAAAGTGCCATCAGACATGGGTCCAAATTGTGATCTCTGCAAATCATAGCTGCTCAACAGATCCAGGAGTCAGGTGTGGGATTGGTCTACCATTGACCTTCTCCTCTTGCACTATGCACCAATTCTTAGCCCTTGTTTCTCTACTTCTCTCCAGGTCTCTCTTGTATCTGAAGCTACCTCATATAAACTCTACTAGTCCTAGAGGTCCTGTTAATTTCTCAGATCCAAACCTTCACTTATATTGTTCACCACCATTAGAAGCTCTTCCTTCTCCATTCTTCATCCAAATCCCCAATGTGTAATTCATTCATTAAGTTACCTAGCAAACATTTATTTAATGACTACATTGATCAGTCAGGATAGGCTCAATTTTGCTGCAGTAACAAACCTGAACTATAAGTAGCAGATATATACAAATTATTTCGCACTTATAAAACATGTCCAGTACAGAGCTGGTGGCTCGCTTCTGTATCTTTCTTGCACAAGCCTCCAGCACCTATAGCAGCTCTGGCCAATAGGTCTTTCTGTGATGAAGGAAATGGTCTATAAAGGACACACCCAAAAAACAAAATTTATTTCTTTTAAAAAATGTGTTTTTATTCTCACATGTTTAAACTCCAGTTGCTTGAAAGTACTCTCCATTTGCTGCAATATACCAATTGAGATGCTTCCTCCACTGCTCAAAACAGATTTTGAACTCATCAATTTTGATGCCTTTTAGTGCTTCTGCTGTTTTTTTGTTTGTTTCATTTCTTCCACATTAATAAAATGTTTTCCTTTTAGGATTTTTTTATCCAGGAAGGCAAAAAAAAAAGTACTCAGGGTGAGATTGGGTGAATAGAGAGGATGGAGTATGCCGTTTTCCATCAAAAGCTGCTGAACACACAGTGTGGGCTGGTGCATTGTCATGGTGGAAGAACCTATCTGGTTGTTAAAAATACACACACATATAACTACAAAATTTTAAGGCAGAATAACAAGATTACAAATCATGGTGTGTAGTATAGATTGGGGATTAGGAAATAATTCCATGAAATACGGTCTGAATGATGACAAAAAAAAAAAAAAACCAGTTGTGAGGGCTCTGAATTTGGGAAGAACCTGGTAGTGTCTTGAAGGAAGTAAAAGAAGGCCATGGAAGTTGAAGTATAGGTCTAGGGAGAAAAATGGCATAGTGAATGCAGGCAGAGCAATGGCCACGTCATATACAAACCTTGTGAGCTTTGGTGGGGGTTTAGAGTTGACTCTAGTTAAAGGGAAACCATTAGAAAGTTTGATACAGGGAGAGGCATGATTTCATGTGCTGAAAGATTACCCCAGCTTCTGCTTGGACAAGGGTTTGGAGAGGGGTGAGAGAAGAATTGGAAAAGCTCTTCCTTTGGAAAGCCTTCTGCATTAGTTATCTGTTGCTGCTTAACAAATTACTATAAACTTAGTGGATTAAAACACCTATTCATGACCTCACAGTTTTCATGGGTCAGGATTTCTAGCACAACATAGCTGCACCCTCTGTTCAGGGTCTCAACAGGCTGCAATTTAGGTATTGGCCAAACTGCACTCTTTCCTGG
The DNA here is from genome assembly GCA_027257055.1 of Cephalopachus bancanus. Taxonomy (NCBI): domain Eukaryota; kingdom Metazoa; phylum Chordata; class Mammalia; order Primates; family Tarsiidae; genus Cephalopachus; species Cephalopachus bancanus. Next base: position 583,398 of record JAPVLO010000071.1, on the reverse strand, counting down.
AGCTCAAGGTCTTCTTCCAAGCTCCTGTGCTTGTTGGCAGAATGCAGTTCCTTGTGATTGTGGGACTGAGATACCCATTTTTCTTAATAGGTGTCAGCTATGGGTCATTCTCAGTGCCCCCAGCTCCTTGTTATGTATGTGGCTCTCTCACAGCATGACAGTTGGCTTCTTCAATATCAGCAGGAGAATCAACCTCTTCTGAACAAGTCAATCCCCTTTCAAGGGATTTCATCTGACTGGGTCAGGCCTATCCAGAATAATTTCCCTTTTTATTACCTCAGAACCAACTGAATTGGAATATGAATTATATCTGCAAAATTCCTTCACATTTATCACATAACCTAATCATGGAAAGATATCATATCTGCTAGTTCTACTCATATGCAAGGGGAGGGATTCACACAAGGCATGTGTTCCAGGGGGGCAGAAATCTCAGGGGGTCCATCTTAGATTTCTGTCTGCCACAATTTTTTTGGATTTTTCAGCTCACACAGCATTTGGTCTCCTAGGAGCTTCCACAGCAGTTATTATTCGTACTCAAGGGAAGAAGGTGCAAGAAGTAGGCGGCTGTTGCCCTCAACCTGTTCATTCAGGTAAGCCACAATCTATCATTTTTTGGCAATTTAATTTGATCATCTATTCAGCTTCAAGAACCTAATTTAGGCTGTCCAGATTCATAAGAGACTGGTCAGTAAGTCAGCAGGGCATTACTACTTTTTGGCACAAAGTATAGTTGCCAGGCAGATATAACAGTTGTGTTGGCTGAGGACACTGTAGAAAGTATTTAACGACAGTTTTGGAATGAGAGAGAGAAGGGTTCAGTATGGTCAAGTCCCTAAACCAAGCATAGCCTCAGTTTCTTCATCTTTAAAATGGGGGTCATTTTCATCATCCCCACAGCACAATTTTTGAGGAATAAATGAGATAACATGTGTCAAAGCCTTAACACAGAGTCTGGTACCTGACAAGCTTGCAACAAGCAGTAGCTGCCATTATCTTTATCCTCCTCAACAGGCATAGCCAAAGCAAGATAAATACTTGTTGCTATAACACAGTTGAAGGAAGGCAGCTTGGGAAGCTGTCCAGGTTTTGTCCCAACGGGGGATCCAGGACTGAAGAAAACAAGCTCACCAGTGTGTCACTAAGCCACTCTGGGCTATCATTTTTGAGTCTGTTAAACTGAGATAACCTTCCCCTCTCCATTCCCTTACTGAGGAAGTTTGTGGCAGAAATTCAAGGCTCTCAGAAGAAACATGCCATGGGATAATAATATAGTGATAAATACTTTGCATCTATGACTCTTGTTTCCTCCCAGAGCGTAAAGGTATTCTGGCAGCTCTCACTTACATGTCTTGGTAACAGAACCTTCTTGAGCAATCTGCCTTTCCATTACTTTATAGCTGTGATTTGATTATTTATTCATTTAGACTCTGCTACAGACTGCTTCATACCGCTGAGCAGCCAGTAATCAATTAACGCTCAATTTTCCTGTTGTCACACCTATATGTTGGAATGATCACAATTTTCCTGCCCTGCACCTCTGAAATCTCAGGAGTATTCCTGGAATCTTGAAGGCTCACTACTTGCCAAATATTTTCTAACACAAAGTTTCATGCCTTCTTAGCCAAATATGATACATCTTAGGATGCTCTTTTATAATTGATTTGCAAGGATTTACCCTGAACACAGATGTGACTCATTTGAATCCATGCAACATGCTGTTTTGGCTTGGGATGAGAAAATCATACTTTCTCAGATTCATTGTATGTCAAATGTCAATATTCAAGTTTCCAGTAACATTGACATGACCAGCAAAGAAAATGGCTGGATATAAAGAAAATGGGAAGGTATTTTCATATCTATGATTCAGATATAAATACGCTAAAAAGGAATAATTATTTATTGTAAATAAACTCACTATGAGTTGGTAGATTAGAATCTCTGTAATATGAGTAAAGTTCATAAAATCAAATTATTTGCTGAAATTACGTAGAGGAAATAGCCCAAAAAAGCACAAAGAATAATATTGATAAAATAATCCTGTAAATAAATCACACTGCCAAAAAAATTTATGTAGACCAGAGGTGGAAAATATGGTATAGCTCACTGCCTAGTTTGATAAATAAAGATTTACTGGATCACAACCATGCCCAAATTGTCTACATATTATCTATAATTGTTTTCGCACTACAACTGGAGAGTTGAGCACATGTGACAGAGACCATATGGCCCACAGAACCTAAAATATTTGGTTTTGGCCCTTTACCAATTAAGTTGCTAAAGGTAACATTCTTATTAAATTACCTTTTTAAAGACAATTAAATACAAAATACATATGGAAAATTGCTGTGTCTATATTTAAGTCACAATAGAATCAATTAAGATAGAAAGTGTGTCAAGAGTGGACAGTGTACCTAACAATAGAGTCTCAAAATACATGAAGCAAGAACTAATAAAATTGAAGGAAGAAATAGATTATTCAACATTAGCAGTTGAAGACTTCAGCATTCTACTTTCCATAATAGATAGAAAAACTAGACAGAAAATAAATAAGGAGGCTGGGCTCGGTGGCTCAGCCTGTAATCCCGCGCCTTTGGGAGGCTGAGGTGAGTGGATTGCCTGAGCCCGCGGGTTCAAGACCCGCCTGGGCAGCGAGACCTCATCTCTACAATAAATCAAAAAATCAGCCGGGTGTGGTAGCGCATGCCTGTAATTCCGGCTACTTGGAAGGCTGAGGCGGAAGGACCGCCGGAGCCCAGCAGGCGAGGCTGCGGTGGCTGGGAGCGGCCACTGCACTCCAGTCTGGGCGACAGAGTGAGACTCCAACTCAAAATAAAAAAAAAATAAAAAAATAAAAAATAAATAAGGAAACAGAAAACTGGAATAACACTATGTTTCAATGGACTTAGTATATATCTATAGAATACTACAGCCCATAACAGCTGAATATACATTCTTCTCAAGTGCACATCAAACATCCCCCAGTATAGATCGTATGTTTGGCAATAAAATAAGTCTTAATAAATGTAAAAGAATTTAAATCACACAATGGAATAAAATGGAATATTGGAGTTTTATTCCACAATGGAACAAAATTACAAATCAATAATGAGGGAAATTCACAAATACATGGACATTAAACAGTATACTTCTAAATACCCAAAAGATTTTCAAAAATCACAAGGGAATTTAGAAAATGCTTTGAGATAAATGAAGATAAAAACACAGCATACCAAAACTTATGGGCTGCAACTAGTGTAGTGTTTAGAGAGAAATTTATAGTTGCAAATACCTATATTAAAAGAAAAGAAAGCTCTAAAATCAATAAACTTACACCTCAAGATGCTAAAAGAAAAATCAAACTAAACCCAATGTTCAAAAGGAAAAAAATCATGATTAGAGCTAAAATAAATGAAGTACAAAATTAAAAACACATATAGTAAGTCAACAAAATAGAAAATTGATTTTTTTAAAAGACCAACATTGAAAAACATTTAGCTAGACTGACCAAGGAAAAAAGATTCAAATTATTGAAATCATAAATAAAGGAGAGAGCATTACTATAAAATTTTTAGAAATAAAAAAGATAAGGGACTTTATCAAACTTTTTGGTTTGATATCATCTCATTTGTCTATTTTTGCTTTTTTGCCTGTGCTTTTGAGGTATTCTTCATAATGTATTTGGCTTGACCAATAATCTGAAGTATTTTCCTAATGCTTTATTCTAACAGTTAAGGCTCTAATCCATTTGTGTGGGTTTGTTATTGTTGTTGTTGTTGTTGTTGTTGTTGTTGTTGTTGTTTGTATATGGTGAGTAATAGGAGTCTGGTGTCATTTTTCTACATATGGATGTTCAGTTTTCCCAGCATGACTTATTGAAGAAACTGTCCCTTCCCCCCAATGAATAGTCTTAGTACCTTTGTCAACAATTGGTTGGCTGTAAATATGTGGATTTATTTATGGGTTTTCTATTCTGTGACACTGGTCTATGTGTCTGTTTTTCTGCCATGTCAAAAAACCAACTATTTGTTTTGTTTTTTAGATTCAATGGTTCTATGTGCATGTTTGTTGCTAAGGTATATTGCATTATGGTGAGATTTGAACTTGTGTTGAACCTGTCACCCCAGGTAGTGAGCATGGTACCCCATGGTTGGTTTTTCAACCCTTACCCCTACCCACTTTAGGAATCCCCAGTGTCTGTTTTATCCAACCTCATACCTGTATGTAGCCAGTACTTAACTCCCACATGTAAGAACATGTAATATTCAGTTTTCTCTCTCTGTGATAATTCATTTAGAATGATGACCTCCAACTCTATCCATGATGGTGCAAAGGACACGATTTTGTTGTTTTTTATGGCTGAGTAGTATTCCATGGTGAATATGTGCCACTTGCCTTTTTCAGTCCACTGTTGATGGGTACCTAGGTTGGTTGCATGTTTTTGCTATTGAAAATAGTGCTGTGATAAACATACAAGTATAGACGTCTTTTTGGTAGAATGATTTATACTCTTTTGGGTATATACCCAGGAACAGGATTGCTGATTTCAATGTTAAGTCTATTTTTGGTTCTTTGGGAAATCTCCAAACTGCTTTCCACAGTGGTTAAACTAACTTACATTCCCACCAACAGTGTAGAAGTGTTCCCTTTTCTCTACAACTTCACCAACATCTGTTGTTTTTTGACTTTTTGATAAAGGCCATTCTCATGTGTGAGATGGTACCTCATTGTGTGATTTTTTGATTTGCATCTCTGATGATTAGTGATGTTGAACATTTTTTCATGTTCGTTGTATGTCTTCCTTTGAAAAGTGTCTGTTTGTGTTTTTTCTTCATGTTAGTGGCTTTTTTCTGCCAATTCATTTGAGTTCCTTATAGATTCTGGATATTCTTTGTCAGATGTATAGCTGCAAATATTTTCTCCCATTCTGTGAGGTGTCTATTTATTCTGTTGATGGTTTCTTTTGTTGAGCAGAAGCTCTTTAGCTTAATTAGGTCCCACTTGTCAATTCTGATTTTTCCTACATTTGCTTTTGAGGACAATGTTCAGGAGAGTGTTTCCTACCAGTAGTTTTATAGTTTAGGGTTATATGTCTAAATGATTAATCTATCTCAAGTTAATTTTGTATATATGAGAGGTAAGGATCCAGCTTCATTCTTTTCCCAGCACCATTTGTTAAATAGGATGTGCTTTCCCCAGTATTTGCTTCTGTCTACTTTGTAAAAATGAGTTGTAGGTCAGTACTTTTACTTCTGAGTTCTCCATTACGTTCCATTGGTCTATTTGTCGATTTTTGTATTAGTACCATGCTGTTGTGGTTACTGTAGGCTTGTAGTAAAGTTTGAATTCTGGCAATGTGATGCTTCCAGCTTCATTCTTTTTGCTTAGGATCATTTTGGCTATTTGGGCTCTTTTTTGCTTCTGAATGAATTTGAGTATTGTTTTTTTCTAGATCTGTGAAAAATGCTGGATGTGATAGGGATTGCACTGAATCTGTAGATTGCATTAAGCCATGTGGACTTTTTTAATGACATTGATTCTTCCAATCTATGAGCGTGGAATATTTTTTCATTTGTTTGTATCATCCTTGATTTCTTTCATCAGTGTTTTGTAGTTCTTATTATAGAGATCTTTCACTTCTTTAGTTAGATGGATTTCAAGATATTTTATTTTGTGTGTGTGGCTATTTAGTGGGGGGGAATTGGAGTGTCACTCTGTTGCCCAGGCTGGAGTGCAGTAGCACCATTACGACTCACCACAGACTCAACTTCCTGGGCTAAGGTGATCCTTCTGTCTCAGGCTCCCGAGTAGCTGGGACTACAGGTGTGCACCACCACATCCAGTTAATTTTATTTATTTATTTTTGTGGAGATGAGGTTTTGCTATGTTACCCAGACTGGTCTCGAACTCCTGGGCTCAAGCAATCCTCTGGCCTAAGCCTCCCAAAATGCTGGGATTACAGACATGAGTCACCACACTCAGCCTGTGTGTGGTTACTGTAAATGAATTGTGTTCTTGAGTTGGTTCTCAGCTTTAATGCTGTTGGTATATAGAAATGCAACTGATTTTTGAGCATTGATTTTGTATCCCAAGACTTTATTGAAGTTTTTTATGAGTGCTAGGAGTCTTTTGGTGGAAATTTTAGTGTTTTCTAGATATAGAATCCTAACATCTGTGAAGGGAGATAATTTAACTTCCTTTTTTCCTATATGGTCACCCTTTTTTTTTTTTTTCTCTCTTATCTGATAGCTCTGGCTAGGATTTCCAGTACTAAGTTAAATAGGAGTGATGAAAGTAGATACCCTTGTCTTGTTCCAATTCTTAGGGAGAATACTTCCAATTTCTGCCCATTAAGTATGATGTTGAATGTGGGTTTGTCATAGATGGTTCTTGTTATTTTAAGGAATGTGCCTGCAATATCTACATGGTTGAGGGTTTTTTGTTTGTTTTATCATGAAGGGATGTTGAATTTTATCAAATGCTTTTTTTTTACATCTATTAAGTTAAACATGTGGTCCTTGTTTTTACTTTTGTTTATGTGGGATTGTATTTATTGATTTGTATATTTTGAACCAGACTTGTATTGCAGGAATAAAGCCCACTTGATCACAATGAATAATCTTTTTGATGTGCTGCTGTATATGGTTTGCTAGTATTTTGTTAAGGATTTTTGCATATATGTTTATCAGGGATATTGGTATGTAGTTTTCTTTCTTTGCTGTGTCTTTGCCATTTTTTGGTATCTGGATAATATTGTCTTTATAGAATGAGTTAGGGAGGAGTCCTTTCTTCTTGATTGTTTGAAATACCTTCTGTAGGATTGGCACCAGCTCTTTCTTGTACATTTGGTAGAATTCAACTGTGAATCCACCTGTTCTAGGGCTTTTTGTGGTAGTAGGTTCTTTATTACAGATTCAATTTATGACTCTTTATCAGTCTGTTCATAGTTCTGGTTTCTTTCTTTTTCAATCTAGGGAGGTTGTGTGTTTCCAGGAATTTATCAATTTCCTCTAGATTTTCTAATTTTCAAGCATATAGATTTTATAGTAATCTTTTGCATTTCTTCAGAATGGTTTGTAACGTTGCCTTTTTTGGTTTCTGATTTTATTTATTTATTTATTTATTTATTTATTTATTTCTCTCTCTCTCTCTCTCTCTCTCTCTCTCTCTCTCTCTCTCTCTCTCTCTCTCTCTCTCTCTCTTCTTTTTTTGGTTAATCTTGCCAGGTATCTCATTTGTCAGTCTTGTTTATTTTTTCAGGGAACAAGATTTTTGACTCATTGATCCTTCGTATGACTTTTTTGGATATGGTTTCTTTGATCTTTCATTTAGTGTTGCTTTTACTTTGGTTATTTCTTTTCTTTGACTAGCTTGGTGTTTAGTTCTTTTTTTTTTTTTCTAAGTTCCATTAGATTAGACATTAGGTTGTTTATCTGAACTCTTTCTACTTTCTTGGTGTGGGTATATAAGGCTATAGATTTGATCTCTTTTCTCTCATCACTGCTTTTATAACATCCCAGATATTTAGGTACATTGTGTCTTTATTTTCACTTGTTTCAAAGATTTTGTTTATTTCTGTCTTGATTTCATTGCTTACCCCAGAATCATTCAGGAGTAAGTTGTTCAATTTTCCTGTATCTGTATATTTTTGAAGGTTCTTCTTAGTAATAATTTCTATTCATTCCACTATGCTCAGAGAAGAGCTTGGTATGATTTTGTTTTTGTAGAATTTATTCAAGTTTGATTTATGACCAAGTATATGGTCAATTTTATATTACATTCCATATGCAAATGAAAAGAATGTATATTCTGTGGTTGTTGGGAGAAGTGTTCTGTTGATGTCTGTTAGATCTAATTGTTCAAGTGTCATATTTAAGTCCAGGATTTCTTTATTAGTTTTCTGCCTCAATGATTTGTTAAGCTGTTAATGGGGTGTTGAAATTCCCCACTATTATGGTGTGGTTGGCTATGTCCTCTCTTAGGTTAAGTAGCAGTTGTTTTATAAATCTGGGTCTTCCTATATTAGGTACATACATATTTAAGATACGTATTTCTTCTTGTTGAATTGAGCCTTTCATCATCATGTAGAGCCCCTCATTGAGCTTTTTTACTTTGACTGGCTTAAAGTCTGTTTTATCTGGTATACAAATAGTGACCCGTTTCCGTGGAAGATCTTTCTCCAACACTTTACCTTAAGCCTATGGGTTCCTTTAGAAGTCAGATGGGTCTCCTAAAGACAGCAGAAGGGTAGATCATTTTTTAAATTCCAATTTGCTACTCTGTGCCTTTAAGTGGAGCATTTGGACTAGTAACATTCAAGTTAGCTATTATTTGTGAGGTTTTTTTCCCTGTCATATCATTGCTAAGAAGTTGCATTGTATTCTCAGTTTTGTGGTTGATTCGTATGGTCTGTAAGCTACATGTTTACATGTGCTTTTGTTTTAGGTGCTATCATTCTTTTGTTTCCATGTTTACAATTATCTTAAGCATCTCTTGTAGGGTTAGTCTGGAGGTGACAAATTCCCTTAGCACTTGCTTGTCTGGGAAGGTCTCTATTTGTCCTTTCTTAATGAAGCTTAGCTTGGTAGGATAAGAAATCTTTGGCTGGCATTGCTTTTATTTAAGAATGCTTAAAAATGGACCCCCAGTCTCTTCTGCCTTATAAGGTTTCTGTTGAGAGGTATACTGTTATTCTAATGGGACTCCCTTGGCAAGTGGTGAACTGTTCCTCCTCTATAGCTGCCTTTAAGATTGTTTTCTTAAACTGGGCTCGGTGGCTCAGCCTGTAATCCCATGCCTTTTGGAGGCTGAGGCAAGTGGATTGCCTGAGCCCGCGGGTTCGAGACCCGCCTGGGCAGCGAGACCTCATCTCTACAATAAATCAAAAAATCAGCCGTGCATGGTAGCGCATGCCTGTAATTTAGGCTACTTAGAAGGCTGAGGCGGAAGGATCACCGGAGCCCAGCAGGTCGAGGCTGCGGTGGCCGGGAGCGGCCACTGCACCCCAGTCTGGGTGACAGAGTGAGACTCCAACTCAAAAAAAAAAAAAAAAAGATTGTTTTCTTTCATGCTGACCTTGACCTTCATGACTATGTGCCTTGGGTATGATTATCTCATATAGCACTTCACAGGAGTTCTCTGAATTTCTTATATATGCATGATAGCCTCTCTAGCAAGATAGGAGATTTTTTCCTCTTAGGTTGTATCTTGAAAAACTTGTTTTAAGTTGCTTTCATTTTCCCTTTGTTTTTCAGGAATATTGATCAAATGTAGATTCGGTCTCTTTACATTGTTTTGCCTCTTGAAAGCTTTGTCTAGTTTTTAAATTTATTTTCTTTATTTTTGTCTGACTGCATTAATTCAAAGGATTGGTCTTCAGGCTCTGAAATTCTTTCTTCTGCCTGGTCAAGTCTGTTGTTAAGCCTTGCAATTGTGTTTTGAAATTCCTGAAGCAAATTCTTCAGTTACAGAAGTTCAGTTCGGTTCTTTCTTAGGATGGCCATGTCAGCTTTTACTTTTGGGGCAGTATTGTGGCCTGTTTGGTTGGGGTATCCACTTTCTCTTGGATCTCACTGAGTTCCTTTTCATCCATATTTTTAATTCTATATCTGTCATTAGAGACAATTCATTCTGTTGAGGATCCAATGTTCAGGAGCTGGCAGGATCCTTTGTGGGTGCTGAAACAGTCTAGCTTTTGGTATTGGTGATGTTCTTGTATTAATTCTTTCTCATCTGTGCAGTTTTTATTTTATTAATTTTTAAAATTTTGCTATGATGTGGCTTTTTAAAGTTTTCTAATTTTTTTTCCTTTATAGATATATCTGCGATGTATGTTGTGTATGGTCAATTGGCTTTGTTTAGTGCCCTGGCTTGTCATTCTCTTTCAGATCCACAGGTAGTAGGGGCAGAGGCAGCAGTGTGGTGTTATGGAGGTGGGAGGCTAACAATGACCTCTGGAGGTTGTGACTTCAGGAAAGCGCAGAGCCACAACTGCAGTGTTCATGTGAGTAAGGCAGCTGTACAGTACCAGAAGGCCCTGCCTGGTAGAAAGCTGTGGGGCAAGTGTCTGTGGCATCAGGCCTGTGTGCCTTTACTCCCTTCCTGACTTACATATGGCAAGAATGGAGGTGGTTGTGCTGGTTGGGAGCTCCTCATTCCCTCTCTTGTTCCCTCTCTGTTCCACATGTGGAAGAGGTAGAAGTAGAGTTGGTTGCAGCTCGGAGGAGCCTGTATTCAGCCACTTAAGTATTCAGGTGGAGGTTGGGCAGCTTTTCTCCACATGGTTAGAAGTCTAGAAGTCTCGCACACAGAAGTCTGTGGTATCAGTCCTGGATACTTGGATTCTCCCTGTCTCTCCACTCCCTTTCTTTTTTTGTTTTTTGGGAGGGGTTTTGTTTTGTTTTTGTTGAGTTGGAGTCTCATTCCATCACCCAGACTGGAGTCCAGTGGCTCACTCACAGCCACCCCACCGTCGACCTGCTGGGCTCCAGCGATCCTTCCGCCTCAGCCTTCCAAGTAGCCAGAACTATAGGTGCGCACTACCATGCCTGGCTAACTTTTGATTTATTGTAGAGATGCAGTCTCACCAAGTTGTCTGGGCTAGGCTTGAAACCGCAGTCTCAGGTAATCCACTTGCCTCGACTACCCAAAGTGCTGGAATTACAGGCTGAGCCAGTGAGCCCGGCTTCCACTCCCTTTCTAAACCGCAGGCAGCAGGGGCCCTACCAGGCTGGGAATCACAGAGGCGTCCTTTCTCCACCCAAGCCGGGCTCACTGGCTCAGCCTGTAATTCTAGCACTTTGGGTAGTCGAGGCAAGTGGATTACCACATGTAGACAGGCCAGAGGCAGCAGTGACATTGGCTGGGAGAAGCCTGGCAGCAATGACATCCAAGTATTAACGCAGAGGTGGGGTGGCTTTCCTCCACCTGAACAGAAGCCTCAGGTAAGGGGGTCTGTGATGTTAGTCCCGTGAATGCACAAACCCACCCCTTCTCTCTGCTCCCTCCCCTAAGCTGTGGGCAGCAGAGACCCACTAGGTTGGAAGTCTTGGAGTAACTCTGCCTCTCTGTTCCTTTTCTGTCCCATGCAGTAGGAGGCACAGTGGTGACAGGGGCTGTAGAAGGTCTATCTACTGCCTCCACAAGCTGGTGGCCTCCTGGGGTCAAGCTGAGGCTTCAGCCTTCATTTTGACTCAGGGTAGATGTGGTAGGAGGCCTGCCCCCCAAGCTAGAGAAATGCCCTTGGTGGGGAGCAGCAGAGGATGGGAGATACCCATGTGGTGCAATTTGTGGCTGTGATGTCTGTCCTAGGAGGACTTTCATTGGCAAGGTGGCAGCAGCCGTGCCTGAGAAGCTTCTGGGTTCCAAATGGACTTGAGTGGTGCCTCTATCCATACTTCTGCAAGCTTCCTACAATTGACTGGAGGGGGCTGGAGGGGTACTCTCCCATGGCTAGGGTTTCAGTGGTCTGTGTGTGAAATCCCAGAGAATTTTCTCAGACATTCTCCCCTTCCTTTCATGAAGAATCCTCTCCTGGTTCCGCACTGGAGCCAGATCTATAGGCAGCTGGGACTTGGTCTCCTCCACTCTCAGTAGTCCCAGACACTTTTCTGATAAAATTGAGTGTGGTCTCCCAGTCGGTTTCCTGAAGAGCAAATATTTACTCACTATCTCAGACCTTCTCTAGTAGAGAGGCGCTCACTAGCAGCTTTCAGTTATCGTCTGGTTGGTATTTCTGCTCTGTTCTTTATTATTTCTTTCCTTCTAATTTTGGGTTTGATTTGTTCTCGCTTTTCCAGTTTTTTGAGATGCATCATTAGGCTGTGTATTTGAAATCTTTCTACTTTTTGATGTAGGCACTTATTGCTATATACTTTCCTTTTAGAATTGCTTTCTTTTTTTTTTTGAGTTGGAGTCTCACTCTGTCACCCTTATATCCCACAGGTTTTGGCATGTTGTGTTTGCATTTTCATTTGTTTCAAGACATTTTTATAATTTCCTACTTAATTTCTTTATTGACCAATTGGTCACTCAGGAGCATGTTGTTTAATTTCTATATTTGTACAGTTTCCAAAGTTTCTCTTGTTATTGATTTCTAGTTTTATTCCATTCTGCTCAGAAAAATTGTTTAATATGATTTCAGTTATTTTAGATTTGTTCAGACTTGTTTTGTGACCTAACATATGGTCTCTCTTGGAGAAGTTTCCATGTGCTGATGAAAAGAATGTATAATCTTTGGATGAAATGTTCTGTAAATATCAGTTAGATCCATTTGATTTAAAGTGCAGTTTAAGTCCAAAACTTCTTTCTTGATTTTCTGTCTAAATGATCTGTCCATTGCTGAGAGTGGGGTGATAAAGTCCGCTACTATTAGTGTATTGCAGTCTATCTCTCCTTTTACATTTAGTAATATTTGCTTTAATACATCTAAGTGCTCTGGTATTAGGTATATATATAATTGCAATTGTTATATTCTCTTGCTAAGTTGATCTCTTTATTATTATATGATAAAGACCTTCTTTTGTGCTTTTCTTCAGTTTTTTACTTTAAAAACTGCTTTGAGTGATATAAAGTATTGCTATTCCTATTCACTTTGGTTTCCGGTCACATGGAGTATCTTCTTCCATCCCTTCACTTTCAGTCTTTACAAGTGAAGTGAGTTTCCTGTAGGCAGCATATAGTTGGCCATATTTTTTAATCCATTCAATTAATCCATATCTTTTAAGTGAGAAATTTGATCCATTTACATTCAAAGTTATTACTAATAGGTGAAAACTTTTTCCTATCATTTTGTTAATTGTTTTATGGTGGTATATCCTTTGTTTTGACAAAGGATAACTTATATACTGTTGGTGTGAATATAAATTAGTATAGTCATTATGAAAACAGTATGGAGTTTCCTCAAAAAATTAAAAATGTAATTAATGTGTGACAGAGTAATCCTACTACTGGTTATATATTCAAACTGATTAAAGTCAGTATGTAAAAAAGTTATCTCCACTTCCATGCTTATTACAGCACTATTAACAATAACAGCTCTATCCCATCTTGCAAGATGGCGGGAGAAAAAGTTGAGAGGCCAGATACTAAGGAGAAGAAATCTAAAGCCAAGAAGGCTGATGCTGGTGGCAAGGCAAAAAAGGGTAAACTCAAGGCTAAAAAGCCCAAGAAGGGGAAGCCCACTGCAGCCAAAATTCTGCCCTCATCAGAGGAATTGGAAGATATTCCCAATCTGCTATGTATTCCAGAAAGGCCTCGTACAAGAGGATGTACTAAGCAGCTAAATCCAAGGTTGAAAAGAAAAAAAGGAGGAGGTTCTTGCAACCATTACAGAACTAGTTGGTGGTACCAAGAATGATGGTACTGGTACCCAAGTAGTTAAACTTCACAAAATGCCTAGATATTATCCCACTGGAGATGTGTCTTAAAAGCTGGTAGGACACAGCAAAAGCCCATCAGCCAGCATGTGAGAAAACTGCAAGCTAGCATCACTCCCGAGACAATTCTGATCATCCTCACTGTATGCTACAGGGGCAAGCAGGTGGTTATCCTGAAGTAGCTGGGCAATGGCTTATTACTTGTGACTGGACCTCTGAACCTCAAGTGAATTCCTCTGTGAAGAACACACCAGAAATTTGTCATCACCACCTCCACAAAAATTGGTATCAGCAATGTGAAAATCCTCAAACATCCTACTGATGCTTAGTTCAAGAAGAAACAGCTGTGGAAGTCCAGGTACCAGGAGGGTGAGATCTTCGACACAGAAAAAGGGAAATACAAGATTACCAAGTAATGCAAGATTGATCAGAAAGCTATGGACTCGCAAATCTTACCAAAAATCAGAACTATTTCTCAGCTCCAGGGCAACCTGCAATCTTTGATTGCCCTAATGAATGCCATTTATCTTCACGAATTAGTGTTCTAAGTTTTTAAAAAATATCCTAATAAAATAATTGATAAATTTTTTTAAAAACCAATAACAAAGACATGGAATCAACCTCAGTGTCTATCAACAGATAAATGGATAAACAAAATGTGGTAACATATACAACGGTATGTTTTTCAATATAAGAAAGAATAAAATCCTATAATGTGCAGCAACATGGGTCAACCTAGAAGGCATCGTGTTAAGTAAAATACACCAGGCATAGAATGTCAAATGCCACATGATCTTATTCATGTGGGATCTTAAAAAGTTGATATCATAGAAGTAGAAAATAGAAAGGTAATTACCAGAGGCTGGGGAGGGGAGGTTAATGGGGAATGAGGAGATATTGGTCAACAAGCACAAAGTTACAGTTAGGAGGAATACATTTTGGTATTCTATTGCACAGTAGGATGACATGGTTAATACTGTATTATATATTTCAAAATAGCTATCAGAGAGCATTTTGAGTGTTTTTAATCACACACAAAAATAAATATTTGAGGTGATAGATATACTAAATCCCCTGATTTTATCATTACACAATATCTACATGTATCAAAACATCATATCATATCCCAATACAATATGTCAATTAAAAATAAAATAAAACCAAAAAAAAAAGAAAACAAAAATGGGTGTAAATTTTGGTGACATTTGATTAGGCAATGTTTTCTCAGATACGACCTATAAAGCACAAGCAACAAAAGAAAAAAATAAACTGAACTTTACCAAAATTTAAAATTTTACACATCAAAGGACAAGATCAAGGAAATGCAAAGACAATCCATAAAATAAAAGATGATATTTACAAATCATATATCTGATAAGAGTCTCATATCTAAAACAATAAATAGACAAATAACCAAATTTAAAAATGGACAAAGTATTTGAATGGACATTTATCCAAAGAACATATACAAATGGCCAGTAAGCATATGAAAATATGCTCACATCCTTAATCATTAGGGAAATGCAAGTAAAATCACTGAGATACACTTCACACTTATTAGGATGGCTACAATTAGAATTTAAAATGAAGATGTGGAGAAATCAGAGCCCTCATACATTGCTAGTGAGAATGTAAAATGGTGCAGACAATTTAGAAAATACTTTGACAACTCCTCAAAAAGTTGAAAATAGAATTACCATATGACTTTGCAGTTCCACTATTAGGTAAATGCCCAAGAGCACTGAAAACATACGTCCACACAAAAATCTGTACACAGTATTCACAGCAGCATTATTTATCATTGTCAAAAAGTGAAAACAACCCAAATCTCTACCAACTGATGAACAAAATCAGGAATAGCTATACAATGAAGTATTAATCAGTCATAAAAAGGATGAAGTACTGACATTTCATTCAGCTGCAACATGGATGAAGCAAAACAATTTTGCTAAGTGAAAGAAGCCAGATTCCATTTCTATAATATGCAAATTTATGGAGACAGAAAGTATATTAATGAGTATCTGTGGATGTGTAATGACTCTGTATAAGCAGGTAGATTGATCCTACGATGACAAAAATGTTCTGGAATTAGATAGTAGTGGGGTTACAGAAAAATTTTAATATACTAAAAAAATCACTGAATTATATACACTAAAAGGGTGAATTTTATGGTATGTGAATTATATCACAGTAGTATGGAAAAAAAAGGAGGGTTGGAAGTAGTTGTTTATGAGACCCAAGGCCTTGCTATCCACTTGTCCAATACAGAATCATTTTCTAAAATTTGCTGTGTTTTCCACTTTTTCCTAAATATTTTTATTTTATTTTTAATTTTTAATTTTTAATTTTTTTATTTTAAAGATGTGGGGTACAATTCAGGGTTAAGTATGCAAATGTTCATTATGTGGGTACTCTTGTTAATGAGGTATACCCCCACCCCATTAGCAGTTTCCCACTAATGCCAATCCTTTTCTTATAGTATTATGAAAATTGTTCAAGGTCCACTTATGAGTGAGAGCATGTGGTACTCAGTTCTTTGTTTCTGTGATAGATTACTGAATATTATAGACTCTAAGCCCTTCTAGGCTTCTAGGTTGCTGTGAAGTTCATGATTTTGTCCTTCTTTATTCCTAAACATTTTTCTTCATGACTATCCACCAGGCAACAGATAAAAATGTCTACTCCTAGGAATGTGGAATACATATGCTTTTCCTTATTTATGTCAATGAATACAAATTAAAACCCTAAGCAAATATAAGTTTAAAAAGTAGAAGACAGGCTCACTAGGGAGCTCAGGATATAGGGAACAACATGGTAGTGAGTCCCTTGGGTTTGCTATCTGTCTCATGTATCTCAGACTCAGTACTGGAAAAACTGACAGCCCAGAAACAATCAGTGGTCACAAACAGGGGACTCTATAGGCTGATGTAGTCTCACTAGAGAAGTCTACCAAACTTTTAAAGAAGAATTAACACCAACTGATAAACAATCTCTCCCAGAAAGCTGCATAGGAAGGGCCACTTCCCAGTTCATTTTATGAAGCTAATGTTTACTCATACTAAACCAGACAAAGATAATACAAAAAAGGGAAATCACACACCAATATCCCTCATGAACAAAATATTTACAAATAGAATCCAGTAATATGTAAAAAGAAATATATGACATGACAAAGTGGGTTTATGTTGAGGATGCAAAAGTTCATAGAATGTTCAGCCAGGTTTGCTGGCTCACACCTGTAATCCCAACATTTTAGAAGGCTGAGGCAAGAGGATTGCTTGGGACAGAGCAAGATCTGTCTCTACATAAAAATTTAAAAATTAGCCAGGCATGGTAGCTCATGCCTGCAGTCCATATATATTTTTTTTTTCAAATATCAATTCATATGAATCTCCCTACTAAGAGGTTAAAGAAGAAACACGACAAGATGCCATTAATCATTGCAGGAAAAAATATTTGACTATTCCTAATTTTTAAAAGTCTCAGAAGAGTAAAAATAGAGATCATGATAAAGAGCACCTACAAAGAACATACAGCTCATATTCTACTTAATGGTGAAAGACTAAGTGTTTTCCCCCAGATCAAAAACAAGGTAAGGATGACTGCTCTCACCTTTCTTATTCAACATGATACTGGAAGTTTTAGCCAGTGCGATACTGAAAGAAAAAAAAGGCACACACATCAGAAAGGATGAAATAAAACTACCCTTTTTTTCCTGTGTTCTACAAAGAATGTCTCAAGGAATCCACACAAAAAAACAAAAAAAGAAAAAACTTTTAGAACTTTTGAGTTCAGTAAAGTCTCAAGATATAAGATCAACATAAAAAATCAATTGTATTTTACATACTAACAATGAGTACATTAAAATGAAATGAAAAGCAAAATACCACTTACAATTATTCCAAAAACATGAAATAGGTGTAAATTTATGCAAATCTGTATAAAATTTACATCCTGAAAACTACACAATGCAGATTAAAGAAACCAAATAATCTAATTAAATAGAGAAATATTGCATGTTCATGGATTGAAAGACTCAATTAGGTAAAGATTGATTATCTGAAAATTACTTTAAGATTGGTTAACCTAAAAAGGTATAACAATTGCTATCAAAATCCCAACAATATTTTTTATAGACATAGGCAAGACTCTTCTAAAATTTACTTGGAAAGACAAAGGCACTAGAATAGCCAAGATAATTCTAAAAAATAGAGTAAGTGGGAGGGATCACACTATCAATTTCAGGATTTGTTATATAGTAATCTTTGACTGCATCTTTGTGGACAAATAGACACATAGATAAATGGAACAGAATAGAGAGCCTCATACAAGTATGACAAACTGACATTTGACAATGATATAAAGCAATTCAATGGAGGAAGGATAGTCTTTTCAACAGATGGTACTAGAGCAATTGAACATCCATAGGCAAAAAGTGTACCTCAGTTTGAACTCACACACTATACAAATAGATTTAAATGTAAAACTACAAAATTTACAGGAAATAGCAAGGGAGAAAATATTCAGGACCTACGACTTGATGCAGAGTTGTTAAACATGACACAAAAAAGTATGATCTACCCAAACCAAAAGAGATAAATTGGATCTCATCATAATTTATAACTTTTGCTCTGTGAAAGATTCACTTAAGACAAGGTACAGTCTTAGTGAAAAATTGTGCAAACCACCTATCTAACAAAGGACTTATATCTAAAATAAAGAACTCTTAGCACTCAACATTAAAAACAAACACTGATAAAGAACTTGTGAGGATGTGGAAAAGCCAGATTACACATACTTTGCTAGTGGAAAATAAAATAATCTAGCTACACTTGAAAAGACTTGGCAATTTCTCTTTATACGATGCAACAATTGTACTCCTAGACATCTGTTTCAGAGAAATGAAAACTGTATTAGCAAAAAAAAAAAAAAAAAATGTACATGATTGTACATGTTTATTTTTAATAGCCAAAAACTAAAAGTCTAAATGTTCCTCAAAAGTTGAATTGCTAAACAAACTCTGTGTTCCATACCATGAACTACTACTCAGCAATGAAAAGGAATGAACTATTGACACATGCAATTTGGACAGATCTCAAGGGCATTTTCTGAGTTTTTAAAGAAATGGAAAATCGAATTGTGGTTGTCAAAGGTTAGCAATGGTGGTGGGCAGAGGTGGCAGTGTGACTATAAAGAGCTACCATGAGGGAGAACAGAACTAAATAGTTCTGTTCCTAATACTATGCATTTACATTGTACCAAGGTAAAATTCCTGTTTTTAATACTATGCTATAATTATGTAAGTTATAACCAATGAATGATTTGAATAAAGATACAAAATATCCCCCCCTTTCTCTTTCTCTCTGTATTATCTTTGCAACTTCCTGTAATTATTTAAAAATAAAAGATTTTTAAAAATCCAAGGGAAAACCATTTATCCTTTGGGGATAGAGTTTAAACATGCTGTTTGCTATTTTATTAACAACTCTGACTATTACTTAAACAGTCAAATTTCCTGATAATGATCTGCCTACCCTTCAAAACACCTCAGACTCTAAAGAGCAAATTATATGTTTCCTTTAGTGTCTTGGTGACTATATTTCAAATACAATTGTAGGATAGAAACAGGAAAATTAAAGCTGATGCACTGGAGTATCCTAACCTGCTGTTAGATGAGCACAGAGTTATTCTGAATGATTGAATCAATATACCTGTTGAATATATCTAATTTATAAATGCATCTCTAGCAACTGATTTGTACCAAACCACAGATACCCAAAGATCAGAAGAAAACAAAAGTAAAGGAAAAAGGGAAACTTTTTTGTTTCCTAACCCTTCCTGTTTTTTAATGTGAACCGAAGAGGTGATATTGCTTTCACATGCTCTTGGAAAGACTAAAATGCCTCAAACATTACAAATGATTAAATATCCAATTACATTACTATGTACTTTACCAACAAAGGCCTTACTTTGATTCAGTAAGTCAACATCCACTAGGGTTCCCTCAAAGCGATGCCATAAAATGCACTAAAATGAGCTTGGTTTTAATAAGTTGTCCTTTTAACATCTATATTTTATTGAAAACAGTCATTAGAACTGATTTGATATTGCTCATGTAATACCACCATTTTTCTGACAAAGAGATAGCTTCAGATAGAAACTTAAAGGGAATTCTCTTTTGTTAGAAAAAGATTGTGAGAAAATAGAATGAAGATATTTCTTGAAAAAATACATTTGGCTTCAAGTTTCCTTTGGAGATCAGCTAGACAATATGTTTTCTTTCTTTTTTTTTTTTCCTCTCAATACTTGATTTTTTTAATTACTCGTCTGAACCACTACGTGGAGTATTGGCCCAATTTTAAAGAATACCTTTCTGTATCCAAAAGAAACTTTGGACCAACCAAGGATATCCTGTGTTTAAAAGTCAGACCAGAAAACAGTTGTTCATCACACGCATAGCTGCAAAACTTTCCCTCTGAGGCCTTTGAAATTTTCCTCTGAGGCCTTCCTGGCCCCTCCATTTAGCCATGAAAAACAACTTCCTCCTATCTAATAGCATCCTGTTGGCACCCGTTTTATGCTGAGACAGCACCTTGGCAATTGGGATGATGTTCCATTAAACTCCAAGACACATATTTCCTCATTTTAGCAGTCTTGCTGACTGTACTTTACATAATGTCTTATTGCTAAAATCAATTAGTATCTTATCAAATTTTTAGTTAAGTAATCTCATTTAAATCTATTTACTTTCTAAGAACTCATATTCCCAGTTCTGGACAGTCTTATGTAATTACAAATTTTATTATAGCATTAGGCTCTAAACCTCCTTTTGACTTCCACTATCCTTACCCTGATAAGGCTTTATTTTTACAGTGCCTTCTCTTGGGTATTTTGCTTAAGCTTTAAGGTCTCAAGAATGACTTGTAGTTGCTGACATTACTATTTACTAACAAATCTCTGAGAGAGACAAGGTAGGAACCTGACAAGTAGCACACATCCCAGCTCTAACACTATCTGTGAATTTTCAGGATGGTTTTTTAACTTTCTAAGTCTCAGTTTTTTCATATGGAAAATACTGGAGGACTAATATGTTGTGCCTTACATAATAGTGGGAGCTCAATAAATATTAGCTCTCTTTCTCTTTCTAGTAATTTCTACACAATAAAGTCAAGCACGGTTCAGGCTTGCATTAAAACCTAGAATGTGGGAAATCAGAGGAAAAGGTAATAGATGAATTCTGATGTCTACACAAACCTCTTTTCAAACACTCTGATACTTGCAATATCTGGGTTGATGAGATGTATGTATGAGAGATCAAGTTGAAACAGTGATAATCTCAGAGAGTTTTGACAGTCAAATGAAATGTCGTTTCTAGTTATCTAGATTGTTCTCCCTGCTCAAGAGCAATACCTCAGTCTAAGTTAGGATGACCAGGTAAGCCGGGTATCTAAAGAGAGTTTAGCTGGAGATTAAAAATAGTGGTTAAATATACTAGCCCTGTATTTCCCCTAGGAGCCTTGACTCAATACTAATTTACTGAGTGTTTATGGAAACATTATAAAACATAACTACCACAAATAACAAGAATCAATTGTGTAATTCTGGTGAGAATGTAGAGTACTGGATCTTGCACACATTGCAGGTGGGAATATAAAATGGTATAGCACCTCTGAAAAAGCTTGGCAACTTTTCTTATAAAGTTAAACATACATAGATTTACCATACAACCCAATGATTGTACGCCAGAGTATTTATTCTAGAGAAACAAAAACTTACATACACTGTTGAAATGGTAGGTTTATGTCTTTTGCTGCATTTGAAAAGTTTTCAGCCATTTTTGTCAAGTATTTTTTCAGCTTCACATCCTATTTCCTCACTTTGTGCAACTCAAAGGACATGAATGTTAGATCTTTTTTAATTGTCTCACAAGTCCCTGAGGTGACTTTTTATTTATCTATTTTTTTCTCTATTGTTCAGTTTATATGTTCTCTATTGGCCTATCTTCAAGTTCACTGATTTGTTCCTATCTCATTTCACTTCTGTTATTAAACCCTCCAATGATATATTTTTTTTAAACTTCCGTTTTTTAATTTTTCAATTCTAAAATTTCAATTTGGTTCTTCTTTGTACTTCAATTTTATTCCTGAATTTGTCTATTTTAAAATTTGTTTCAAGAGTGTTTGTAACTGCCTGCTGAAACATTTTTATAACAGCTGCTTTAAAATTCTTATTTTTTTTAATCAATATTTTTTATTATGATATTGTGGGGTATGGTTAAGGGTTAGGTATACAAATATGCTTCATTCAGGCGCCCTTGCTGATAAGAGGTGTCTCCCCATACCCAGACAGATATTTACTACTGTTAATCCCATCTCCCTTCTCCACACACCCCCCCCAATAAAATTCTTATTTTAAAAAAAAAAGCCAACATCTATGTCATCTCAGTACTGGCATCTGTTAACCAAATTTTTCTCATTTGAGTTGGGATCATCTTGTTTCTTAATATAACAAGTAATTTTGGACTCTATCCCAGATATTTTTAATATCATGTTATTAGACTCTGGTTACTATGTAAATCTTCTATTATGGCAGCTAGTCAACCTGTTTAGATTCAAATGCATGCTCAGCTCACTCTTGTGGGTCATGGCTCAAATGTCAATTTAGTTTTTAAATCTTCTGCAGTGCTATTCTGGCCCATCCCATTTGTATATTGCCTACATGACAGAAGTCCACTCTATAGTTTCCTAGTTGGCTAGAGTAGGCAATGGAGGGCACTCCTCATTACTTCAGGATGGAGACTGACGACAGGGTTTTATGCACTGACACAGCTGGGAGGGAGGTTTCGCTTTCTTCCTGCAGAGGGTGGAGTCACAATTCCGCCTATAGGCTCCAGAGAGTAGAAGTGCTCTCTCACGACTATGGTGGCAGTGGGAGGGGTATGTATAAGAGGGTGGTGAAAGTCACCTACAGGCTCTGCATGGGAAGGACACAGCCACAACACTGAAGGGCAAGAAAATGAAAGAAAGAGTTCCATTTCCACTGCTGCAGTATCTGTCGTAGCAGAGAGTAGGTGCAGATTGTTTTCACAGTGTTTACCTTAAGAACAGATAGATTTTTTTTTTTTTTGAGTTGGAGTCTCACTCTGTCGCCCAGACTGGAGTGCAGTGGCCGCTCCCGGCCACCGCAGCCTCGCCTGCTGGGCTCCAGCAATCCTTCCGCCTCAGCCTTCCAAGTAGCTGGAATTACAGGCATGCGCTACCGACGCCTGGCTGATTTTTTGATTTATTGTAGAGATGAGGTCTCACTGCCCAGGGGTCTCGAACCCGCAGACTCAGGCAATCCACTCACCTCAGCCTCCAAAGGTGCAGGATTACAGACTGAGCCACCGAGCCCAGCAGATAGATATTTTTTAAAGGTTTCTGTACTGTTGGGTGTGCTTTTCTCAGTTCTTTGGGTAAGAGAAAGGAATTGGTTTTTGTTTACATCTATTGATACAGCTGAGTTTCAGGTTTCTCTAGTGCCCAAGTTGGGGTATATAGGAGTTAAGAAAAAAATAAATTAAATTAAATAAACCCAGTGCCTCACTCCCAGACTGTTCCTTGAGTCTCCCAACATCCCAAGCCAACCTGCCTTTCCTCTACCTATCATAGTCCTCTGCTAAATAGCTGTTGTATTTTATCCAGAGATTTTTGTTGCCACTTCTCAACCTTTTGGCTAAGATAAAGTACAGAGATTTTTGTTGTGTGTAGCAGAAGGAGTAAAATATTATGCACCTTGCCCTGAACCGGACGGAGTAAAATGTAATGCACCTTTCCCAGAACCGGAAGTACAGTCAACCCCTTTTAGATGGCTATTTAAGATTTTGGATTTTTTTCTTCTTATGAACAGCACCATGAATCATATTCTTGTTCATGCCATTTGGTCTCTTAATTACTTAAGATAAATTCCTGCGGGTAAATTCCTTCAAGATAAATTTTAAAGTCAAAAGGTAATATACTGTTAAGGATCTTGATATACAATATGTATGATATAATACTGTATCCTTGTAATTCTTGTTAAATATTATCCTTCTTTTTAATATTGGCCAAACTAATACATGAAAGACTGTTCAATCTCAACTATTCATCATTAGCCTTTTTGTATTTCTTTTATGAATTATTAATACCGTTTGTTTTTTTTTCTATTGATGTGTTCATCTTTTGCTTACTGGTTCATGAAAGCTTTGTATATAAGAAGAACATCACTATTTTGTCTGCCACATGAGCTATAAATACTGTTCCCAGCATGACTTTTGTTTGGTTTATGTGGTTTTGCCATGTGTAAGGTTTTGTTTTTATGTAGTCAAATCTACTAATTTTTACAGATATTAACCTATTAGGTAGGACTGCTTTCCAGGCCCAACTCTGAGCCTGAATTGTTCCCTCCTCTCTTCTGACCCCTTTTTGTATTTGAGGTGTTATGAGAGAAGAGAAAAACCAACAGAGCTCTCTTTAAGCCAAAGAAAGATGGAGTAACAAATGTGAGAGGTCTTCTAGACTAGTCTTTTTATAATCTCTCTTCTAAAATAAGAGCCCTCCAAAAACACACTCAAATCCCTCTTGACTTCACTCTCTCTGACCTCAGCCCAAATGCCTACTTTGCCAAATCAGAGCCATCTGTGCTGACTTTCTGCAGGCAAAAACTCCTTTCCCTTAGGAATATTAGACATAGCATCTTTTAAAGATCCCCTCCCCAGTTCCTACTCCTTGTCTGTGCTCTACTAGTGAATCAGGAAAGACAGTGATTGAAATAGCATATGGCAGCATCAAATACTGAATTTTCTGACTCTGACAGTTTCAAGAGTTGTCACTAAGTTTTTCTCAATCTGAGACTTGGTGTTTTTTTTTCTAGTTTCTTTACTGTGGCATTAAGAATCAGTCCTCTGTCAGATATGTAGCGCTCATAAATATTTAAATATTCCAAAGTATTGTCCTGATTCCTATTTCAACCCATGCCCTCACAGAGCTGACCTAAGCATTCCACTGTATTGATTTGTGTGTGAGAGAGAAACTATGGATTATTTTTGTATGTTTTCTTTTCAGTTATTGCAATGCTAAAATAGCAAGGATATGATTTTATTTTCTATGATGTCTCTGAATGGTCTATAAAACACTGAGTGTTGAACTTAATATATGTAGCAAAGCAATAGTGAAGATGAAATTCAAAAAGAAAGCAGAGAAGTTCAGAGACCCAAACTGAACTTCTGAGAGTAGTATTTCAGATTGGGAAGTAGAAGACCAAAGTTCATTTGCTTGCTTCCATTTCTTGATCATTAATTAGAGTTATTCAATTAATAATTCAGAGTCCTGAACTATTTTGATAACTCCTCATTAGGAGAATCAAAGTTGATAATTAAGGGATGAATCAGAGACCTTATCCACAGAGAGCAAAGGCCCAAATGAACAGCATAAAAGATGAATCATTTTACATTCCTAGCGTGTAAGTGGGCTATGAATATTGATGGCGCCAAATAGGAGAGAAAAGGACTAAAGCATGAGCTTGCAGAGCCATGCTTTGTTCCCAGCCAAAATCAATACTAGGAAGACTGCCCAACATGCTTCAGTAACTGTTCATCAATTATTTACTGGGCTCTTTTGTTCCAAGTTTCTGTTTACAAGATTACTCTGTAACTTGAAATGATTGTTTCCTTTCACATGGCTGCTAGATGGGGCTTGAGTTTTTTATAAGATGAAGTTGAGAGAACTGTGTTTGTGTGTGTCTTGCATATGTCATCTCAGGTTTCAGATTCAAATCAGGATAACCTGTGTTCTGCATTTTTTTTTTCCCCAGTGCTGCTCCGATGACTTCTACCAGGTAGGATTATAGGCCAAGGCATTTACCTGTCCATGAAGTAAGCACAGGCATCTTCAACATCCTGCCAATTGACAGACAAGGGCAATAGGAAGCAATGCTCCTTGACTTTTTTCTGAGTTTGTCCTTTTACTTTCTCAACATTCTAACTCACTTGGAGAAACAAGGAGAAACCAATTTGAGGTCTAGTCTTATCTGGTCCCAATTTTTTGGCAGCTGCATCCACTTAAACCTTAAGCCCCGGTTTTGAGGCAAGACTGCCTGGTTCTGTTTTTACATGAAGTGACTACTTGGACCACAATTTGTGAAAAATGCGCAACTTTATTAATAACTTATCACAGTCTGCCTTCTGTATTATCTGGTTCTGTTTCCATGGATTCGATCAAACACAGATTGAAAATATTTTGGAAAAAAAAGTAGATAGTTGCATCTGTACTGAACATGTGTAGACTTTTTGTCATTATTTCCTAAACTATGCAGTAAAAACTATTTATATTGCATTTACATTGCATTAGAGTAATCTAGATATGATTTAGACAATATGAGAGGATATGCATAGGTTATATCCAAGTACTATGCCATTTTATATCCGAGACTTGAACACTCATGGATTTTGGTATTCAATGAGAGTCCTAGAACCAAGCACCCACAGATACGGAGGGACATTTTTATTTTCTAACCGCCACACTAAGAGATTTAAGAAATGAAATTCTTGCAAAAACTCCTATGAGGTGTTTATATCATTATCCCCATTTTACACGTAGATAAACAAAAAGTATAAAGCTTTGGAAGTAGCAGAGCCAGAATTCAAACTCAAGTTTGCCTCCGGCACCTGAGTTCTTTGCCACTACAGATAGTGTTCCAATAAACTGATTTTAAAAGTTATAATTTTTCCGTTGTGTAGAAGAGGGATCAGCCATATTTTTTCTTTAAAAGTCCAAAGAGTAAATGTTAGGCTTTGTGGGCCCCATGGTCTCTGACAAAACTATTCTATTCTGCTGTCATAGTATAAAGTAGCCAGACAAACTACATCCGTGAATGGTGAGACCGTGTTCAAATACATCTTTATTTTTTAAAAAAGACTGGTTTGACATATGAACTGCAGTTTGGCAGCCCCCAGAGTAGAAGTATTCACATGCTTAGCTACAACTTTTTCTTTTTTTTTTTTTTTTTTTTTTTTGAGTTGGAGTCTCACTCTGTCGCTCAGACTGGAGTGCAGTGGCCGCTCCCGGCCACCGCAGCCTCGACCTGCTGGGCTCCGGCGGTCCTTCCACCTCAGCCTTCCGAGTAGCCGGAACTACAGGCATGCGCTACCATGC
This sequence comes from Cephalopachus bancanus, assembly GCA_027257055.1. Taxonomy (NCBI): domain Eukaryota; kingdom Metazoa; phylum Chordata; class Mammalia; order Primates; family Tarsiidae; genus Cephalopachus; species Cephalopachus bancanus. The sequence goes on along the minus strand of JAPVLO010000071.1, from coordinate 556,853 downwards.
CCGGCTGATTTTTTTTTTTTTTTTTTTTTTATTGTGGAGATGAGGTCTTGCTGCCCAGGCGGGTCTCGAACCCGCGGGCTCAGGCAATCCACTCACCTCAGCCTCCCAAAGGCGCGGGATTACAGGCTGAGCCACCGAGCCCGGCTTACAACTTTTTCTTTTTCTTTTTCTTTTTTTTTTTTATTTGGAGTCTCATTCTGTCACCCAGGTCAGAGTGCAGTGGCACGTTCATGGCTACTGTAGCCTCAATCTGCTGAGTTCAAGCAATCCTTCTGCCTCAGGCTTACAAGTAGCTGGAACTATAGGTGTGCACCACCATTCCCAGCTAATTTCTTGATTTTTTTTTTTTTTTTTTTTTTGTAGAGATGAGTTCTCACCAAGTTGCCCAGGCTGGTCTCAAATTCCTGGGCTCAGACAATCCTCTCACCTTCATCTCCCAAAGTGCTAGGATTACAGACATGAGCCACTGCGCCTGGCCTACAACTCATAATAAAGCTTTCCCTTCTTCAGAGAGACCCTGAATAGTGAAGTTAGTCATCAGACTAGCATTGGATTCATCCTTGGCCAGTGAATCACAAATAATTCTGTTCAAAAGCATTTTCCAATTAATCTATGAAGTAGGCATTTTTGATATGGTTGTTTCCACTGCCACTTTTGGAAGTCAGCTCCCAACCATGTGTGCCAGCAAGTTCTCTTAAAAAAAAATAAAATAAATGCAGCAACATGGATGGATTTGGAGTCGATCGTACTCGGTGATTTGTCATAGAGACAAAGAGCAGAGTTTTGTATGTTCTCACTCATAAGAGAATCTTGAATAATTGTAGTGCTATGGGAAAGCGATTGGCAGTAATGGGAAATTGGTGGGAGGGGAATGGCAGTTGGGGGAGACTGCTAGGGCAGAGAGGGGCATACCTCATTGACAGGGGTACCTGCATGATCAATGTTGTACACCTAACCCTGAATTATATCCCACATCTTTACATTAAAATAAAAAATAATAAATAAATAAAAACCCTGTATACTATAGGCAAAAGTTCAAATTTGGAGAACTGACAAAGTAGTGATGGTGGTGAACTAGGGCGTACATACCCATCAGAGGGTCTCTTCCCTTCTCCACCCAATAGTGTTGATATGAGAGAATATGGGCTGTTGCCACATCTGCATATTCAAGAAAACTTAGACTCTACAAAACAGATGCTGGATTGTATCTGCTCTTTTGTTGTCTCTGACCAAAGCCTCTGGCATAGAGTAGGGCTAGTGATCTGCCAGTAAGCATGGTGGTATATATAATCTAATGGGCAGCTTATAGTCCAAGACCATCTACAGAGCAGATTATCCCTGACAACAGTTTCCTTTAAATTATAAATTATATACAGGTATTCTTTGAAACTCAAGTAGAGGTTCAGTTTTGATTATTTTACCCATTTAAAAAATGTCAGCAGCATGATGTTCTTCATTCTAGTTTATTGATATGAGACAGTGGTAAAGAATGCAGGAGCTGGATGCAAACAAATCTGACCCCCATAAAGCGGAATTAGATACTGGCCAGAGTCCAAGGCTAGCCCATCTCCCTGACACCTAGGATACAAAATAGCGTATATTTTAAAAGTCTGCAAAGAAAAATCTGTAATGTCTTGTGTTTTATCACAACCTTCAGGTATAATTTTTAATAAACTTGCTGTGTGAGTTTTGGCCTTAAATTTTCCTCTATGAAATAGAAATATTAATAAAACTCTCCCAAGCTGAGAAGAAAAAAATAGATTTGTTTATTTAGGGATCAAGAATTTCACCAGTACTTCAGGGCAGTCATGGGGAAGTTTATTAAGTGTATGTTGAATTCAGTGTGTGAACAGAGTGCCCCCTTATCCAAGGGCAGGCAATGAAAAGGTGTATATGGTTTGAATGCAGCACATCTGAACATGAGGGAGAGTTGTACAATGTAGGCAGTTAGTGGTGCCTTCAGAGAAACCTTGACTGTGTCCACACAGGTACAAGAATCAAAGTTTCACAGATGTCGGGGCCACATGGTCCAGTCAAAAGCCTTAATGCCAGTATTATGCATAGCCCAACAACTATCTGGTATCTTTATTATAAATTCTGTAAAAATATGGGAAAGTCTCCTACCTACTTCCCTATAGGAAGAGAAAAGGAACAAGAACATTAAAATGCTTCTCAAAGAAAGCCTCATTTCAGAGCTTACTTTTTTAGGTTAAAAAGTACAGTTTGAAACAATGGATGAAATGGCAGCTTTGAGGCCTGACATTTTCCTGAATGGATCACTGATTCTCTGGAAGTAGTTTACTCACCAGAAATGTACTTTAATGTGAAGTAGTGTCATTGTTACTTGATCTTATTTGGGGTACAAGATCATATGTGTGGGCTAAAAAACTAAGTTATTATTTCATGTACCACAAAATCTTCTTATATATTTAACTCACTCTCCTTGCAACAAAACGTCTTATATTAAAGGCATAAGAGTATGCATAAAACATCATGAATATACCTTCATTTAATTAGATCTCTCTAAATTCTCCTTAATGCTACATAGGCTTGGGAGAGGAAACAAAGTAGCCACCCAAATATATGTGCCAACCTTGCCATATAGTTCACACCCTCAGAGTTATGTGTTATTTTAAAAAGGAGTTTTCACATTTACATTTAAAATTTACAAGCCTAGGATGTTAACACAGAGTCTTAAGTCACAAAATAATCACAACTTGTATGCCATCAGCAGAATGAATTTTTTACTTATTAATATGATCCAGAACAAATTTGGTATAAGCATCAGTCAGTTAAATTCAAATAAAATGTAGCAAACAAATGGATATCACCTATTTCCATCCCTTCAGCAATAATAAAATCAAATGATTGTTATACTATAAACAACATTATAGTATTGACTTCTTCTCCCCGTTATAATTGTGAAAGGACAGGGATAATTAACTAACTTGGTGCAAAAACTATGTTTTTGGCATTTCTTAATATATAAAATCCATACCATATTATTACAGTAGTATGTGTTTTAATAACATTATGCATTTAAAATCTGGGTCAGTCGCTCTTCATCTATTTTATGTTTCTGCATGACAGCATCTGAGAATATGCAGAGACATGTCTGCTACAAAATCATTAAACCAAGGAAAAAATGACTCAGATTTTGCTTACATTTAAAGAAATAAGATGGCTAACAAGCAAGTAGGGAGAGAACTAAGAAAAAATCATTTATGGTCTAAAAATTCTCCTTGAAAGACTCTTGTCTAGGAGTTAACAAAATATTTTCATATAATTGGCATAAACTGGATCTAAGAAATCACCTTTGATCTAAATAGAGACTGTTTTATATTTCAAATGATTACCAGTATCACTACACATAAGCCATAAAAACCCTAACAAGTTTTACATCTTTTGTAAATATGTCATGAGAGACCTTTGGTTATAAAATATCGGAATTGATATGCTTCCTTATCACTCAGTAAAATGGTGCACTGAAGTTAAAATGCTCCCATTTTATCTCTGCTAACCTGACAATGGAACGTAAAATGCAAAACTTTTAAATTATCTAAAGTAATATTACGAATGCACATACAGTTAACCAACTAAGTCTTTCTATCCTTCAAGGTTCATAAAATAAATGTTCTTCAGTTAATCTGAGTTCATCTCCACCAGTAATTTGCCTCACCAGTTAATCTACATCTGCAAATACGTTTGCCAGAATCTTTTGTTATTTAGACCCCTTTCAACCAATTTTAATACAAGAGCTAAAAGATAAGTTCAAAAGAAAAACAGAGGAGGAACATATGTCCATGTTCCTTTGTAAAGGCAGAAAGAAACTGTAGACCAAATGTTCGGTTAGTGGTGATCCATTTTGAAGTTTCTGATTTGTTCTTTCAGGATTTCTTGGAGGTATGTTCATTTGGAATCCAGATAGGATGTCAAATGTGTGGCAGCTTGTGGTTATAATTCAATGTAATAAAACCATGAAGCAGAGAGGGCCGGGCCATTTGAGTGAATATCACTCCTCGCAGCACACATGTGCAAACGCGAAGTCGCTGAAATCCAAGACATTTTCCTGCAAAGTAGCCAGGACAGGAATCCAAGCAAAAGAGCTCTGCATCCTGTCGTCCCTTCAGGATTGAAGCACCTCTCTCTTCGCTACCGCGTAACCTAAAACAAATCAAATAAGTAAGCATTCAACACCACCCACGAAAAGTAACCATTTCTGCTACCAGGACCAATAAGTCTCTGTACAGTTTATACCTTTACCCACAACCAGCCTGACCAAGTCAACTGCTCACATTATTTACATTTCTTGCTTTTAGGTTGAAAACATGCACAAAGCTTCCCTAACAGGGTATTGTGCAGCCTAGCTTTGTGTTTTGTGAAATTGGAAAAAAAATCCCAGCTAATTAGGCACACTCATCACCCATCAATCTCATCACCCATCAATCCAAGCATGCAGAGCATGCTTGGGTTGATGGTGGTAAAAATTTTTCAAATAAATGTTGATTAAAATCAGTGTATGTCATGATCAAAATGCTGTTTTCATTATTTTTTTAATGCAGTTAACTTGCACTTTTAATAGGGTGATTTTATAAAACTGCTGTATTTACTGAGAAAACGCATCCATTAAGAAGGTTGCTTTATTTTTTCATTTTTAAACATCCATGCTCATTGCTTGTAATCTAACAAAGTAGAACAGCAGTTTATTTAATTTGATTGTTCATGTAAGAAATGTTACAGGTAAGTCAGTCAATATACCAGGTCAAGTGGGGGGAAATAGTGTAACACTTTAACATGTCTACACCGAAAATATTTTCAAAGGAAATTATTTGAAAGTATAGTCACCATGCTTGGTATTTTAGATCCCATCAGACATTTATTCAAACCTCAGCTTTTATACTGACAATGTCCCTTATTTATGTATTCAACAATATAATTGCCCTTTTGTCTGGGCTGGGCATACTACAGCAAACAAACAAAAAAAAAACCCTGCCTTCATAAAGCTTATGTTCTACAGCAGGGGCTAGAAAACCCTCGCTGGAAAGGACTAAAATAGGGCAAATATTTTCAGCTTTGTAGGTCATTCAGTCACCCTAGCAACTATTCAACTCCGCCTTTATTTAACTCACAAAAGCAGTCATAGACAAGTAAATGAATGGCATTGCTTTGTTTCCATAAAGCTTTGTTTATAAATACTGAAACTTGATTTACATGTAATCTTCATGTGTTATATTATTCTTCTTTTGATTTTTATTTTTGACCATTTAAAAATGTAAAACCCATTCTTACAGACCATTCAAAAACAGACCAAAGACTGGATATGGCCCCTGAGCCATAGTTTGTGGACTCCTGTCCCAGAGGAAGAGGTTAGACAAACAGGTAAATAAGTACTATGTCCAAAGGTAATGTGAGCTATGGAAAAAAGCAAAGTAGTGTAACAGAGGAAGAATGACTGGGGCGGGGAGAGTAGAGGGCTACTCTTCTATATAGGATTGTCAGGGAAGGAGGTATTTGAGGAGGATGTGAGGAAGGGCTGATTATCTGAGGTGAGGAAGGCCTCAGACCAATGCAGGGACTTTGGCCTTTCTCCAACTAGGTACAAGGATGAGATGAGGAATGTATGACCAGACCATCAATTTAAATGGATTACTTTTGCAGAAATGAGGAAAGGTGAAGACAGTCAGGAATTGTGACAAATAAGATGAAGAGATAAGAAAAAGAGGAATCAAGGACAATTCCAAGGTCCTTGGCTTGAGCAAATGAATTGGAGTTGGCCATGTTCTGTGATGGGGTAGACTGCCTCTCTTTGCCTCAGTTTCTTTCTCTGCAAAATGTAGATACTAGTGCCTGCCTCTCTCAATGGTAGTAAAGAATGAAAAAAATACGTGAACTGTGCAGCCCAGTGGCTGTCACATGGTTTGCATTCAGAAAATGGTGGCTGTTGTCATGTTAGCTCCTTCTGGATCTATCGTGCAACTATATGTAACCTAAACGTGTTTACAGTCAAGTATCAATTTACATCTAGGATGTCATTTTCAAAAGCGTCTTATTTGAGGTAACTCATTCCCCATGCCTAGCTCATTCTGGAAAACAACACTGAAAGATGGATAAGATACTCTCAGGTTTATTTTTCTTTAAAATCAGTATTGTGTTGATTGAATATAGAAAATTTGTTGCTACTTTTGAATTCTGATGAATACAGGGACTTTTAAAATGTTAATACTAGCTCCACTCCCATGCATCAGGGTACTCTCAGCATTTCAAGCCCTGATTATAGGTCGCAGAGAAGATAAGACCTCAAGGTAAAGGAGTAATCTCAGCTGAACCTTAAAAGACAAATGGAATTTTAGAAGGGAAAGTACATGACTTATATAGTGATTGACAGTGAAGGCCCATTCATGATGCCTATACTCTATATTTTGGATCAGTTTCCAGTGGAGATCCATTGATTTTTCTCTTAAATGGAAGGAGCCTGGGAAGGGCAGTTTGCCTTGGTGGCAGAGAAAACAGGGTACAAGCTGATTAAAGGTGAGAACAGGTAGGGATCTCAGTTAGTCTAATGGTTCCCTCATACTACCTGTTCATCACAATTACCAAAAGAACACTTTTTTAAAGTATGGTTTTCTAAGTCCTATCCCAGACTTACTATGCCAGAATATCCTAGAGGTAGGACTCAAAACTGTTTTTAATAAGTTCCTATGATGATTTTTGCGAAGTCATGATACCATTAATTTGTGAGACCATTAATTTATTATGAGTGACAATGATGGTGAGACCATGGTGGTGGCCCAAGAGACAGAGAAAAAGGTTTCAATTAGAGAGTCATTTGAGGAAGATACTGGGAAGGATTTGGTCATCTTAGATTTTGATAGTGAGGAATATGCTGGGAGTTCTCTAATATGAAAAGGTGGAAATATTTAGATAATGGAGAGAAACTTTGAAGAACAAAACGAAGTAAAAGAATAAAGTAGGAAGCTTGCAAAGAGCAACTAAAAATATATATACTATTCTTTAAAGCAGTTTTTCTTTTTTTTTTTTTTTGAGGTGAATTCTCACTCTGTCTCCCAGGCTGGAGTGCAGTGGTATGCTCATGGACACCCCAGCATCAACCTGCTGGGTTCCAGTGATCCTTCTACCTCAGCCTTCCAAGTAGCTGAAACTACAGGCAAGCACTACCATGCCCAGCTAATTTTTGATTTATTGTAGAGATGAGGTCTCACCAAGTTGCCCAGGTTGTCTTGAAGCCGGGGGCTCAGGCAATCCACTCACCTTGGCCTTCCAAAATGCTGGGATTACAGGCTGAGCTACTGAGCCCGGCCATAAAGCAGTTTTTCAACCTTGGTACTATTGACATTTGAGACCAAACATTTCTTTGTTGTAGGGAACTGTCCAGTGTTTTATAGGATGTTTAGTGGTATCCTTGGCCTCTGCTCACAAGATGCGAGAGGCATCTCCCCTTGAAGTGTGATAATCAGAAATGTCCACTCAGAGACAAAACTGTCCCTGGTTGAGAACTACTACTCTAAAGACACAGCTTTTCACCCTTAAAAAGAAGAGCATTAAAGAGTCTAAAATTTCTTGAGATTCAGTGTGATTTGTTTCTACTTACAAATAAAATAGCTCTGGGAAATGCTTGACTTTGGCGCCAGGAAGACATTGTACACTGGTTAGGAGACTTAACACTGACAAAACCAGACAGGAAAGAACTATTTAGCACAGATAATGCAGCAAAACTCGGAATTTAAGAAAAGGAAAACTAAAGCAGGTCGACAGACTTGTTTTTACACAAAAAGTAGTAGCTGCATCCTCTCTAGAGACACTGAAAACTACATAAGCAGAATAAATTCAAAGCCAATATTTTTCACCTGGAAAAGATGACTGGCTAGAGAATTGTCCCCTCTTCACATCTTCATCTAAAACTATTAATATCTCAAGTTGACTGCTAACTCTCTTCATATTTACATTTAAATGGAAAATAAAATTCTGACATAGGCAACCCACTGCAGACTGACTATCTTACTTTTTCAGCCTCTCTGTGTTTCCATACTGAACTGCTAAGGAAAATGGAAACTTTTTTGTTATATAGTTAATACCTATAGGACTGCTGTCTCACCTGTGGTCTAAGATCAGTAACAATTTTAAGAAAAAGGTATGGCTTCTAGAAGCACTAAGCTTACCATGGAAGCTAGTCATAGTTCCACAAATGAATTTACTCTATGTACGTAAGACCCATAAAAGGCATCAAATGTTTTATGCAGTTCAAGTCACACTGACTTGAATAAAGGAAACAAAGTTTTATGGCTTCAAGATTATTCTCAAGTGACATATCACTAAAAAAAAAAAAAAAAAGGAGCCAAAGCATCATGATGGCTTGGGGAACTGTATTATCTTTCTACAACTTTTCAAAGTGCTAAATGAAATGTCACTACCGTTGAGGATTTAGCTAGAGCAAACTTATATTCCCAGCACACAGAGCCAAAATGCCCCTAAAGGTTTGCTTCCCCCAAATGCCTTCTCTAACTGCACATAAATAGAGAGTATGCCGCTCTACCAAGAGAAGTACTTAGGCACGTTCCTTTCCAGAATACAGTTGGCTCATGGTGTTGTTTTATATTTATATATAAAAATCAATACAAATATAATCTTCCAAAACATTATTCCTTAGTCTACAAGAAATACGATGAAAGGAAAAAATTTCACTTGATAAATATAAGAACCTGACTCATGGTTGACTCCAAGCTTCTTATTTAGGAAATACTTAGGAAAAAATGATTGAAAGGGATCAAGGGAAGGATATTGGAAGTATCTTAAGGCAGGGTTTGTTTAGCAAGCACACTGAGTCTACACAGGTTAAAAATGGCTTAGAAAGAGAGCTGATAGAAATGACGAGAGTGTTGACCTCCTTGCTTAACCTACAAATGACTCCATGGACTTCTTCTGCCCTACTGGTAATGTAAAAGTACATTACCAGTAGTCTTAATATCACTAATAAAGTAAAATTAGTTGATAATTACAATTAATGTTGAAAATGGTATTGATTTTTGACATGATATCAGCTATACAACTATTCTATTGATAATTTGGGGTATGATAATATCAGCTCAAGTTTTCATTTAATGTAAAGGCTATTATAAAATGCCATTTTGTAAAATCTTATTTTAAATTTATATATATTAAGTAATGTATATATTATTTATACATAATGTATATATTTTATAAAATCTTGTTTATTGTAATATCCTGTGTTCATGCTTAGCAGGAGAACTGGCCTGCTTTTGACCTCAGTGGTTGAAAATGAATGAGAACTCTAAATGTTTAGTTATTCAAAATATTATAAAGAAAAAAACATAAAGCAAGAAGCCATTCACTTTCTCTCTCTCTATGCTTCCTAAGAGGTCAAAGCTTGATAGCAACCAGAACCAAAGAGTCATTCTATTCCAGTATGTCCAACTCTAATAATCTCAGAATGGCCCCAGTCATATCAATTTTCGTTCAAGAAATAGTTACTGAGGCATTCAGCTGGCTCTGGCACTACTACAGTAAGCAAAAACAGACCTGGGGCCTGACTTCATAGCCCTCACCAGACAGAAAACTCTAAGTATAGCAATTGAGTATAGCAATTAGTATGAAATGTAATCATAGTAAATGCTCAGAGATACAGGGGGCATGAATTCAATCAAAGAAGTATTCCCTGAAGAAAGAACTATTAACTAGAAAAGAAGGGAGGAAAACACATTCCAGGAAGAGGGACTAAGAGAAGGCCGGGATGTTTGGAGCAGCAAGAATGAAGGGGAGGTGGCTTGCCAGGTTATCCATTAAGGACCAGACAGGCAAAGGCTAGTGGATCATCCAGGGGATGCCACTGGAAAATGTTGGGGGTGATAGCTCAGAAAATGTACAGTTTACACAATTATTGTAGTCATCGTATGGAGTCCAAACTAGAAGGAAGCAACCAAGTAGTCTAGAAGAGATGGCAGTTTGGACAGGAGCAAGTCTTGTGATGCAGAGTCATGGAAAGGTTTGGGAGTAGAACTCCTAAGGACAAAGCCATCAACTAGATATGAAGAGATAAGACATTAGGTTTTGCGCTGAAGAATGGGTAGACAAGGGCACTCTTCAGAGACAAGGAGAACTAGACTGTTGACTGCTAAGACCTGAATAAAAGTCTTCAATTATTAATCTCCTGTAAGGCAATAATTATTTCTACTTTAGCAAATAATCCATAGGTGGATTCTTGCCATGTTGTTTTGATACACAGGCCTATCAACTCAGAAACTGTTACTTTAAAATGGGCTCATGAAGAAGCTGAAATGAATTTAGTGACCCTTACCTCAAATAATTAGCTCACCCACCAAATCACTGCTCTATAAAATACGACACAAAGGATGATGATACTGAGAAATGGGCTTTTCAAAAAGGTCAAAGCCATAGGGTGGCACTACATAAGCAGTTTTATCAACATAATGTTTTCTTGATGTCAGGATAAAATCAAGGGGGGATGCCACCTAGTAAACAAGTAGTAAATTATACTTGTGTTTTGTCTATACTTGCCTTTGTGGTTTTGACTTTATTGCCACTGCTACAGGACCAACCTGAGTAATCTGGCAGCACTTTACAGTCCTCTCCTTCCAAACAAGGATTCATGTGACACCACCATTTCTGAATCACGATGGAAGCTGGAAAACAAAGGCCAGATGATATTTGTGACACTGTTTCTTCCTCCAAAGATGGACAAAATCAAGCTCAATACACATTAGTACACTGACTTCAAAGATTGCTACTAAGAATTATTTCTTCACAAGTAAATTTAAGGAATCCAATCAGTCATACATTCTATAAAATAAAATATTTCATTTGTCCAAGAAGATAAAGTCAATCTGTGTAAAAGTCTTTGCTGACTTCAGGCCAGTCATGAAACTCTCAGAAAATGTTAGCTATTATTACAGTCATCATCTTTGGTTGCAAGTTACAATGGTAGATGTTGATATTACCATGTTCTCATGTTGGATGCTCTTTGTTAACAGCAAAGTTTAAAAACAGTAAAAAAAATTCTATCATATGTGGTGCTCATCTCTCCATGGCATTCCAGTGAGTGGTGAACAGCCACTTCAAGTCAATTATCAGAAGCCAAACTGAAGGTGGAAAGGTCTGGCATTCTCTCAAGTTCCTCCATGGGAATATTCTAGACTAGTTAGCTCATCTGTGAATTCATTCTTCTCTTTACCTCACCAGCCCTGCAGCAGTCTGCCAATAAAATGATTTATGTTTTAGGCCCATGGTACAGAAAGCAGCACTCTACTTCTCTGGGTTTGGACAGAGCAAAAATGGAGGAAACTCCATTATCCAGACTTGTTATTCCCATGGATTTAGAGGGTGATTAATTTTGAAAGATGAATTCAAGTGTGGTACAAGACAAGAGCTCTGGGTCTGGGGTGGTGGTGAGGGGAGAGGGATTAATCCTGTTTTTCTTGTTGAAACAGCAATACTTACACAGAAAACATACTCCAATGGAGGTTTTGTTTTTTCCTTTGGATAACAAAGAATTTTATTCCATTATTTCTCAATGAGAAAGATGCATGGCACACAGTTTTCTTTTTTTATTTTAAAATATTTATTGACAAGTGATGATTGCATATAGCCAAGGTATACAACATGGTGAACTGATTTTTGTACACACTGTATAATAACCACAATTAATTTAATAAACATATCCATGAAGCCCACCTGGGCAACTTGGTGCGATCTTGTCTCTACAATTAAAAAAAAAATTATCTGGACATGGTGGCAAGCACCTGTAGTTCCAGCTACTTGGAAGGCTGAGACAGAAAGATTGCCTGAACCCAGAAGGTAGAGACTGCAATGTCTATGAGCATGCCGCTGCACTCCAGCCTGAATGATAGTGAGACTCTGACTCAGAAAACAAAACAAAACAAAACACATCCATTACCACTCATGCTGTACCTTGGATCCTCAGAACATGTTCGCTTTATAAGTGAAAATTTGTACCAACATTGCCCCCCTTTCCCTCAGCCCCTGATAACCACCATTCCACTTTTATTCCATAAGCTTGACTTTTCTAGATTATACATGAAAGTGAGATCATATAGTGTTTGTCTTTCTGCCTCTGGCCTATTTCATTTAGCATAATGTTCTCCAGGTTCATCCAGGTTGTCACAATTACAGGAATTCCTTCTTTTTAAAGGCTGAATTGTATTCCATTGTGAGTATATCACCACATTTTCTTTATCCATTCATCTGTCAGTAAATACATAGGTTGTTTTCAAATCTTGGCTATTATGAATAACTCTGCAATGAACATGGGAGCACAGATACTTTGGAGACATGATTTCATGTCCTTTGGCTGTATACCTATAAGTGGAACTAAGAGACTGTACGGTAGTTCCATTTTTTAGTTTTTTGAGCCTTCATACTGTTTTCCATTATGTTTATACTAATTTACATTCCCACAAACAGTTTACCAGGGGTTCCCTTTTCTTATCACCCTAATCAACACTTGTTATTTTTTTGTCTTGTTTTGTGTTATCTCACTTGGGTTTGTTTGCATTTCCCTGATGGATGATGATGTTGATCAACTTTTATATACCTCTTGGTTATTTGTAGTCTTCCTTGGAAAAACATCTATTTGGGTCCTCTTCCTATTTTTTAAAATTTTATGTCAATTGAGTGTTATGGATTCCTTTTATATGTTTTATGTTAAATACTTATCAGATATATGGTTTGCAAATATTTTCTCACATTATGTGGGTTGCCTTTTCATCTTGTTGTTTCTTTTGCTGTGAGGACGTTTTTTAGTTTATGTAGTCCCAATTGTTTAGTTTTGCTTTTGTTGCCTGTGCTGTTGGTGTCATGTCCAAAAAAATCATTGCTAAGAAAATGTCAAGGACCTTTCCCCCTGTTATTTTCCAGTAGTTTTAGTTTCAGGTCTTATATTTACATCCTTAATCCATCTCAATTTAATTTGTATATATGTGGAATGCAATCTGATTTCATTATTTTGCATGTGAGTATCTAGTTTTCCCAGCACTATTTATTGAAGAGACGATCCTTTCCCCATTGTACTTTCATGGCACTCTTGTCAAGGATTACTTGATCATATATGCATGGGTTTATTTCTGGGTTATCTACTATAGCTTTGTAATATAATATGCATCATGGGGTGTGACACCTCTAGCCTTATTATTCGTTCTCAAAATTGCTTTGGCTATGTGAGGTCTTTTGTGGTTCCATACAAATTGTAGGATTGCTTTTCTATTTTTGTGGAAAAATGCCATTGGAATTTTGATAGGGATTTCATCTATAGATTGCTTTGGGGCGTATAGACATTTTAACTATATTAATTATTCCAATCCACAAACATGGAATATTTATCTATTTGTATCTTCCACAATTTCTTTCATTGATGCCTTACAGTTTTCAGTGTATAGATCTTTCATCTCCGTGGTTCAATTTACATTGAGTCCTCTACATACAAACCTTCAATCTACAAAATTTAACAATGCACCCATACTTTAATGTATTCTCTCCACCAGGTGTCGGTATAGCCTGCTAAATACATACCATTTGGCCAATTGTGTTACTTGGGTACCTAGGCTAACTTCATTGGACTTAAAACAAATGAACTTATGAATATACTCTTGGAACCAAACTCGTTTGTATGCTAGGGACTTGCTGTATTCTTAAGTATTTTATTATCGTCAATGCAACTATAATAGGATTGTTTTATTAGTTTCTTCCTTGGATAGTTCATTTTTATGGAAACAAAACTGGTTTGTGGAAGTTGACTTTGTATCCTGCAGCTTTACTAAATCTATTTATTAGTACTAAGTATTTAAAGAAAAATTAATGCTCATCCTCCTCTTCCAAATAATTGAAGAGGAAGGAACACTTCCAAACTCATTTTGCAAGGCCAACATTACCTTCAGACCAAAACCAGATAAGGACACAATGAAAAAAGAAAACTGTAAGTCAATATCCTTGATGAACATAGATAAAAAATCCTCAACAAAATACTAGCAAACTGAATTGAACAGTACATTAAAAGGATCATCCACTGTGATCAAGTTGGGATTTGGATGAAAGAATGTTTCCACTTATGCAAATCAATTAATGTGATACACCATATTAACAGAATTGAAGGCTAAAAAATCATATGATCATCTCAGATGCAGAAAAGCATTTGACAATATCAACACCATTTTATGATAAAGACTCTCAATAAAATAGGTGCAGACTGTCATAACTGTATTAAGCTTTGATAACACATACTGAAGTATTGTGAGCTTTAAGAAAACTTTTTAAATATTTGCATAGTTTTAAGGTGAATTCTTTTACACAGAGAGCTCTCCTAATCACTGAGATGTATATTTAATAAGAGAAAATTTTACATGTTGTTCAAAACAACTTTGCTAGTAATTATAGTGAATTTTGATGTTAACGATTATAATCTTTAAACCTTGCAGGTACTAAAGATCACATTCATGTGGCAGTTTGTGATGGTGTAGCTGACTGTGAAAACTGTTTCTTTGGAGTCACTTCTTACACATTTTGGTGTTGGCCTTCCCGCTCACCTGACAGGGTAGTTCAGGCCCCACATGGAAGGACTGCCGTAGAAATCTGACTTCCTCTAGACTTTGTACAAGCCAGACTTCTTCTTATGTAGAAAACAGACTTGTACTTAATGTGTTTACTACTGAAAACTCCAAAGACAAAACCTAGAAGGCAAATACTGGTCAATTTTTTGTCTTTCTTTTTAAGTGTAGGACCAATGAACAAGACTTTCTAAAGTACTTTTACTGTGCATGAACAATGAATAAATCAGTATGAATTAAAGAAAAAAAAAATAGGTGCAGAAGGAATGTACCTCAATGTAATAAAGACCATACATGGCAAGCCCACACCTGACATCATATTCAACAGTAAGTAAAATACTGCAAGTTTTTCCTATAATATCAATTACAAGGTAAGGATGCCTATTCTCACCACTCCTGTTCAACATGGTACCAGAAATCCTAGCTAGAGCAGTCAGTAGGCAAGAAAAAGAAATAAAAGACACCCAAATTGGAAAGGAAGAAGTTAAATTGTCTGTTTGCAGACAACAAAATCTTATATAGAAAACCCTAAAGGCTCTCTTAATGGATTTGACTTAAACTAACACTGCCTGTGAAGTCAGAAACTCAAGTTCAAGCAAAGCTTTACAAACCCAAATATCTATCTACTGTCTTTTTATTTGGCAGCCAGGCACCCTGCTAATTGCCTTCCTGCATTCTTTAATTTAAATCTCACAACCCTGAAGTTAAGAATTGTTTTCCTGCATTTCACAGAAATGAAAAAATTGAGGTTCAGAGGCATTAAGTGACTGGGGCAAGGTCAAAGGAGGCAGTTTGGCATTAGAACTCAAGTTCTCTTTTTTTTTTTTTTTTGAGTTGGAGTCTCACTCCATTGCCCAGGCTGGAGTGCAGTGGCACACTCACGGCCACCCAGCGTCAACCTGCTGGGCTCCAGCAATCCCTCTGCCTCAGCCTTCCAAGTACCTGGAACTACAGGAGTGCACTACAATGCCCGGCTAATTTTTTGATTTTTTATTGTAGAGACGATGTCTCACCATGTTGCCCAGGCTGGTCTAGAACCCGCGGGCTCAGGCAATCCTCTCCCCTCAGCCTCCCAAAGTGCTGGGATTACAGGCTTGAGCCACCGCATTCGGCCTGAAATATATACCTTCTCCCTAACACCAGAGAGGTCTAGTAGAAACAAATCCTTGTATAGAAAAAAGCAATGACAACAGTAGGGAACAAGGCAAAGCAGTGCATTCAAACACTTCCCCAGACAGGCAAATGCTACTTGGTGTGTTGAGAGCACAGGATGACTAAAAGGGCCAGACATAATGTCTTCTCCACATATGGCCACCACTGTTCCTGATTCTGACCAAATACTGAGCTACAATCCAGTGATACCCATTAAAACCAATAGTACCTGAGTCGGGTAGATTTGTGATCTAGGGTAACCACTTGCTACTAATATCAGGAAATGTCAACACTGAGAAAGAAAGTCAAAGAGGCTATGTATTTTGTCAGAGACTGACACTGAACTGGAGTAGACGGACACACTGGGGCAAAACCTAAGAAAGTTAAATCTTTTCAGCCCCAAATATCTTAACAGTCCCACTTTACAACTTCATGGAGCTGTGTCACTTTCAAAGCACTTTTCCTTGCTGTGCCTCTTCTGATTGTCCCAACAACAGGAAACAGGAAGGAGAGGCAGATGATACCAGAAGTAAAAGCCAGAGGTTTCTGCAAAGTTAATCAAATGAAGAGGGAAGTACTAGAATCTAGAATTTTCTTCTTCTCTATCAGGCATTCTTTCTACTGTATTGCAATTCAATAATATTTTAGATTAATAAGTGCTGCATACAGTCTTACTAAACTCAGTGCTGAACAGTCAATCATTATTGTCTGAATACCTTGGGTTGAACCCAAATAGATACAAAATAAATAAGAGACAGTCCTCAACCCTCAATTTAAAATACCATCTGAAGGACTAGAAAAGTTACATAAATGTTGACAGAGCTGATTATATTTACACAGAGTTAGAGGTGAATTTGAAATACTTTTTTGAATTTACAACTCTTCCTTACACAAACTTTCTTGCCTCAGGAGTGAGAACCATCAGAGCTTCATGAAAAATTCAAAAGCAGCCTTGACAGGTGGCTAGTGGTCCAGCCAATTGAAGGCAGGAAAGACAGGGAACGACGGCCCAGCTGGAATGGTCAAGCAGATACATGTGGCTGAACTGAGAGATGGTTAGGGACGCATTGGATGCCCAGCTAAGGAGAGTGTCTAGGAAGGAACCTTTAGGCGTTCTCAACAACAATTCAAGATCAGACTTGGTTCTCTCAGCAGCAGAGAACCATGGAAGGTGTATGAGCAAGACAGTGTAATAAAATAGAGGAACCTGTGTGCCAGGAGAGTTTGAGAAAGAAGGAACTCTAAAAGGGAAGAGCAACTGAGGACTGAATGAAGTGAGAAACTGGGGAATAAATTCCCTGCAGAGAAAGAGAATGAATCAGATTATCTCAGCCTTACAGCAGAGAAATGCCAGCCAGCATTTACTGAACCCATGGGGACACACGATACTTCTGAAGCCAAGACAGAAAAGAAGCTTGAGAGGGAAAAAAATGATGGATTCAGGTGTACATCACGGAAAAATATGCCACTTCTTAACCACAGGGGAAAACAAGTAAGTATTCGCCTAGTGTTTTGTTTAAGAATTTAAATATATTTTAATACAGGAAGCATAAAAGATCAAGAACAAACTCTATGACATTATATACCAGTTTTGTTTTGTTTAATTTGAAAATATGAAGCGATGCTTCCTTATAAAAACAGATTTGTATCAGACTCCTTAAAATAGCAAGCTGCCCTGGAATTTAAAATAGTTCTAGTTGCAAAATATATATATTTATATTTCTCCCTTTCTTACAAAAGAATCCATTGGGTGAGGTGCCCCTATCAGCTCATACCCATGATGGAGTTTCTTTGAAAAAGGCTTAATAGTAAATATTCTTTCAGAAATGAGAGATATATAAAGAGACACCACAATAACCAAAACACGAGTTTCAAATTCCTTTATGAGGGAGTGACTAAGGGTTTGACTTGACAGCAAATAATGTGATTACACGACCCAGACGTTTAAGCTTCCAGTGTATCCTGAACCCGGTTAAGAGCTGAGACCAAGGACCCAGAAGTAAAATTCTATTAAAATAACTATTGAGCACATCTGCCCACCTTACTGAGTGTTGTCACCACAGGAAAATAAGTTTGTAGGAGGTGTATTTTTTTTTTCTTGTTACAAAATATCATAATACACTTTAAATGAAAAAGTGTCTTGTCACTTCTGTTTTTAAAATAAAATTCTTTAAAAATCTCATGCTTCCCTGACTTATGAAAACACATAAAATCCCTGTCTTCAAGCTGCCAACCTATAATGAATTTCAAGTTTTATGCAGAAAGAAAGAAAAAAAAAAAAAGACAGCGAAGGGCTCCCTGGTTTTGTGGTAGCAACTAGTACATTCTATAATGTTGTCTAGGCAAAAACTGAATGTGATAATTAGCTGTTTACTTCTGGTGCATTTTCCTTACGCTTTATTATATAAAATAAAATGATTTTTATATATATCTTGTCCCAAATAAATATCACTTGGTTAAATAAAACATGATACTGTATTTATATAGTTATTTAGGTAAGTCCACTTTCAAATTAGTCTAACGAAGAACAGGCTCACTTTTTAAGACATGGCCTCTCATCTGTAGACTTCATTTAGTTGTATCTATACTGAGTTAAGGTTTTTCTAAAGAAAAGTGTATTTTTACACTACAACTATGGACATAGCAATTAAAAAATATCTTTAACGAAGGCAAACCTCTTAGAATATGCTTCAAGGTTTTAATAAATTGTATCTTCAGTTATTTTGCTCTTGTCGCTGTTATTTCAAGATGCTCACCATGTTCTTTAAAAATCAAGCCATTTATTAACTTTTATAATTCTTGTTATTTCAGGATAAGAAGCCATACCAACCTGACACAGCTAACACATTAGAGCAGTAGTTACAACACTAGTGATTTTTTTCACAGACTCTTATGTGTTTACACATCCCACAAATAAAACACTATTGTCATTTTCACAAAGTACCCAGAGTACTGAGTCAGTCAGTGCATGCGTATGTATAAACTGATCTTTTGTGTTCTAGGCTTATTATCCCTGCTAATAAGCAGGGATGTAACTACATCGTGTATACTGGGGACCCCTGAGTCAGAGTTTCTTAACCTCAGCATTATTGACTTTTGCGGTCAGTTAATTCTTTATTGTGGGGGAAATCCTGTACATTGTACAAAGGTTAGCAGCATTTCTGGTCTCTACAAGCTAGATGTCAGTAGCTCCCTCTACCAAATGTCTCCAGACAATGTCAAACCCCCAAATTGACCCTGGTAGAAAAAATTGATCTATATAATTTGTAGCCATACTCAGCTCAAAATGAAAGGTGGTACTAGTTCATAAGTCCTGCTCAAAGCTTTGGTTTATGAAAATAATCCTCATTCATGGAACACACAACAACACCTCTATGCCATGTCCTCCTTCTTGCTTCTACCATGGGCAATTCCGGAAGTCTAAAGTTTGTGTACATCCACTCGCTTGCTCTCTCTAACACACATACTAGCTAATGGTGAGCTCACCATAAAACCAATGTAACCTGTATAGTCTTGTTTTCTACTGTTTCCAAACGAGATGAGGCAACCTCTAGTTCTCAAGTTTCCTCCACCCACTCTTATATGCTTGGTGCTGCCTGGCTTCCTAATGACCTCCACACTCATAGCCTCCTCCTACCCTCTAAATTCAGACCCACTGCTTCTCATGGGACACCACCCCCGACCCATCTCTGTTCTTCTGTGGAATTATTTATTTATGAGAGTTTGTCTATTTCTCCTAGCAAACTTTGGGCTCCTTGAAAGTAGGACTTTAGTCTTATTATCGCAATCCCTAGCATGTAGGACAGGACAGGCACGAAGGTGCCAAATTAAAACTTGATGAATGAACCACCACATGCAACGTACATGTCCTTCCCACTCCCAGCATTTTTGTAAAATCCTGTCACTCACCTGACTGCACTGAGTAACTCACCTTTTAAGTGGCAAGGAGAACATACCCAACTAAACACACACACACACACACAAAGAGAGACCCTATGACCCTATATCTCATCGCACAGTCCATCAAGCAATAAACGTTGTCCACAGTCCAAACTGTAACTCTCTTCCTTAGCTAAGTGAATTCTGACATCTCAGAAAAGTGGTAGAAATTGGGTCATCATCAAAAAATTTTTTTAAAGGTTTGAAAAGTAACTGCTTTCCATTTCCAAGTTTTTGTCTTATTAATCTCTTTCAAACCCAATGTTTAAAAGTCATTCATTTTGACAAGATAAATTAAACTTCCTTGTACAACACATTCATCCCATTTTATCACAAAACCACTCAGCATTATCTCTTTAGAGCTATATTTTGATAAATGCATAGAATATAGTTGCCATCACAAAACAAGCCTGTATATGCCAGTAGAAGATTCAAAAGGAAGAATGCTTACCAGCTGAATAGCTGTTTTAGGACCCAAGTAACCATAGCTTCAATCAAATAATCCCCCATTTCTTCTCCCAAATCCGGAATTGTATACCAAAGACACACTTTAGTAATTCCAGGGGGTGGGTGAGTCATAAGTTAATTATAACAAAGAAGTTTGGTGGTGCAGAGGGGTAGCTAATTATTCTCCATGTTTAACTAATATAAGCTATGGTTTTATGGAAAAGCAATGAAAACACTAGATAAGTATCTGTAGTGTGGATTAACAAAAATGCTAAAGGATATTCCAAGTTCTATGTCAGCATTAATTAGCGCCCCACACCAACATCTTCTTGCCTTTGTTTTAATTTAAATGTAAATTCAGGTGAATTTCATATTTTAGATTCTCTATTCTTATTGACAAATAAGACAAGAGGAACATATCAGCAGAGAATAGGTCTTCTCACATGCCAATTAGCAGCATGATACTGCATAATTATTATAGGATAAAGATTAAGCAGGTAAAGCTAAAAAGGCCTAATGGAAAAATATTCAGAGAAGGAAGAGATGATCAGGGGTATCTGAAAACAGACATACATCCTAACTAAACTTCCATACTTCTCAGTGACTTTGATCCAGTCGACATTTATTAAACACTGTTTGCCAGACAATGCTAGTAGGCACAAGAGACACAAATAGGAGGACACAATCGCAATTTCACCTTCCAGGTATTGGTATTCTCGGGCCACAAATGTTACACTAGATCAGTGTTGCAAGTTAGATCAATATGTACCAGCACACAAATATTTCTACAACCTAACACTGATAGGAAAAAAAGCAGGTTGAATTAAGAAATATTCAATGTTTACTAGATGTATAAAACACACATTCATGTTGAAATCTACCACTGTTCTCTACAGACCTATATTCAAATATATAGAAAAATATATTGACCACACAGATAAATGTAGTTTTGTGGTTGCTCCTAGGGTGGTAGTCAAAGGGGATTTTGCTCATATGTAAAATTTTAAACAAGTTAGTTGAGGGTAAGGTATTCACATATTCTTTACTAAAATACAGATGCTAATAGTAATCACTACCCTATCAGTACTTTTCAGGTACCAATAAAAGTGCTTTGAATATTGTAAAACATTAGGCTAGGCAAAGTATAAAATATGGTATAATTCATAAGCTCCTTTAGAAAAAGTTTAAAGTCTACAGAGGCAAGCAAACACAGTTGTTACCTTTAGGGAGCAATATATGATTACTGAAGATGAATCAGTCCTGCTAAAACTTGTTCATGGGCCAGCCAATATGAGGAGAAGAAAATTAGACCCACTCCCAAGCTGCTTAAAGTCCATAGTGATACAAGAACATATAGGAGATTTGGAAGGAGAGTAGGAACTAAGTAGACCAAGTGTGTGTCACAGGGTGGATGGCAATGATTCAGGCTATAGGGATATAGATAAGTAATGTGCAGGGAAGAAAGGGAATGGAAAAAACTCTGGTTTGCCTGGGGTAGAGTAGTTGAAAGAGAATTGAGACACAGCCAAGTCACACAGGACTTTGTAAGCCCTGGTAAAGAATTTGGACTTTATCTTAAAGCCTGTGCGAAGTCACTAAAATATTATTTCAGTATGGTAGTGGCATGATCAGTTCTGTTTTTGTAGAAGGATCATTCTGGCTATAGGGTGGAAAATGGAAAAAGAGGTATCAGAAGCTCAGCAAGATGTAAGGCTAGCAGCCCCCCACCCCCGACCATGGAGGTAGCAGTGGGGATGGAGAAAAGTGTACTGATTTGACAGAAAGACAGACAGAATGAGTATGATTTGGATTCAATTAATGGGGAAGATAAATATATTATACTGCCCCAGCTAGGGGGTATAGAATCTTAGCAATTTTTTAAATGCCATTTTTTAAATACAAAAGATCTCCATCATTTTTTATAGATCCACAATCCTTTATCAATAATGTCCAAATCCAAAAAGCTATGAAAAGGGACAGGTTTTCTGTAAGATGACAGCAAAGCCTGACTTGAATTAACATGAGGTTCTTTATCTTGCTTTATCCCCTCCTGCATGAATATTCATATATTTCACTGCAGAAATATTAATATCTATGATTGGGGGTGCAAGTGGAGAACACATTAGGTTCGTAAGGTAATAGATGGCATATACATTATGCTACCTGTATAAAACATAAACAAAATCTGAATTCACATCACATTTGGCCCCCAGGGTTTCTCATAAGGAATTGTAGATGGGAAATTTTCCACCTTAACTTCCCTGCTGTAAAGGTAGCTGAGATGGTACTGACACACCACTGTGACCACCCAGTCCACATATTTGAGTATGTCTGTGCGTTTGGTAGGGAAAATGGGATGTGAGTGAGCCGCATTCTATTGTTGATTGGGTAATAAGATCTGGAGTTATGAACGTATGCATATTTGTGTCCTAACGGCTGACCTTTAGACATGCATCAGATCAGAATGGAAATGTTCATTTTCAAGGCAGTTTCGCACCACTGCAGCACAACTGCTACAGTAGAACTAACCCTGTGTATCTGTTCCCCTGGGAACTAATACTTGTTTCTAACAAGGTGTCTGCTGGAAGAAGCCAGGGGCATCAAAAGGAATCAATCCCAGGCCTCCACCTACAACCATCAACATTCATTCAAATATTTTTTTTAACCATTGGCACAGTACTCTGCTAGGGGATTTAGAGACTACAAATGAATGATACATGATCCCAACTATTCCCAGGGAAGTTGCTCCAAAGAGGATGTTCTATAAATGTTTGTTAAAATGAAAAACTGGAAATAAAATGAAGAGGCTATTAATCTATAACACTAAGCATGAAGTGAGAAAGCTGTGCTGCTAATTTTGAATCCAGAGTATAAGAGAGGGGTAACAACTGCTTGGTGGGTGAATCTGGAGACAGGTGGGCAAAAAAGGAATTGAAGCATATCTTCCCAACTGTCCCAAAATGTAACTCTCCTTTGGCACCTCTTGAGAGACATTATTAAAGATTTACCTTCCTCATCAAGAAATTTTTGAAGTTGTGTTTACGTTCACTTTTGGATTGACACTGAACGCAAGGAAGCCTAGATTCATTTAGGTTGCAAAGAGAGTAAAGTAGAGAGGTTCTTGGTAGTTTTAGGCCCTTTTGAAATACTGAAGAAACTGACCAGATAGGTCTTACCTTCAACGCAAGAAGGCTGAGCCCGAGTTGTGCCAGCAACCTGTCCCGGGAAGCAAGAACACTTGACCGTTTGTGACCGCTCTTCTATGCGATTCTTATTGCAGCACCTGTGCACAGCAACCACCTCACAGGTCCCTTGCTTGATTTGGTGGTGGCCTGGCAGGTAATGAGAAAGAAAAACAGACCCAATGCTGTTAGGAGAAAATGACACCACCAAAACCATGAATATACCTATGATGACATTTCCAGCTTCCTGTGCTATCCTTATGAATCTTTGTAACATTTTATTTTGAAGTAATTTTAAATTGATATAAAGGTGCAGAAAATAGTGCAGAAAACTTCTGTGAACCTGTAGTGGGCATAAATGAGGCCTCCAGGATTCCCAACCTCTGGAGTCATATCCATGCTTATGCTATGTTAATTGCATGGTGAAAGAGATTTTGCAGATGTGATTAGATTAATCTGTTGATTTTAAGAGAAGGAGCATATCCTGGATTATCCAGATGAAGCCAATGTAACCACATGAGTTGAGCCCTGAAAAGCAAACAGATTCAATGCATGGGGAGAGCTCCAGGTGCCATTGCTGGCTTGAAGATGGAGGAGCCACATGTCAAGGACACGGAAACCTCAGTCGTACAACTGCAAAGGAACTGGGTTCTGCTAACAACCAGAGCGAGCCTGAAAGTGATTCTTCCCCAGAGCCTCCATAAAGGAATGCAGTCTGCTGATACCTTGATTTTTAACCCAATGGTGAGACTGTCTGAGCACAGAATCCAACCATGCTGGACCAGACTTTTGACTAGAGAAACAAGCTGCTAAATGTGCGGTAATTTGTTACAGCAGCAATTAATTGCAGACTAACATAAGACCTTTCACCCAGGTTCAATAGCTGTTAACATGTGGACCCATATGCTTTATCTTTCACTCTTTCATGTGTTTTTCTGAGCCATTTGAGAATAAGTTGCAGCATGATGTCATTTACCCCTAAATACTTCAGTGTGTATTTCCTAAAAACAAAGGCATTATGCTATGTGATGATTAAAAATCAGAAAATGTGACATGATACGATGCAATTATGTCACGTACAATCTATATTCAAATCTTGCCAAAGTCCCAATAATGTCCTTTGTAGCTCTTTCCCCTTGGCTAGGATCCACTCAAAGTGCATGCACTGCATTCAGGCGTCACATTTCATTAGCTTTCTTTAATCTGAAACTATTCCTCCACCTTTCTTTTGTGACCTTGACATTTTAAGAGTTACAAACCAGTTATTTTGCAGAATGTCCCTCAGTTTGGATTTGTGTGATGTTTTCTCTTGATTAGATTCAAGTAATGCATTTTTAGCAGAGTACCCCAGAAGTGATTACATATTCTTAGTGCATCATATCAGGAAACCTATAATGTCCTTCTGTCCCATTATCAGTGCTATTACCTTTAATCACATGGATAAGATGTTGTCTGCCAGGCTTCTCCATTGCAAAGATACTATTTTTCACTTTATAATTAGTAAGCATTTTAAAGAAGATATATTGAGACTATGAATATATCCCATTCTTCATCATACTTTTACCTACTAGTTTTAGTACCCATTGATGATTTCCAATTATAATATGAAGGTAGTAAGACTGATTCTATGTCAATGTTCAAGTTGTCCCAGATCTGGGCAGGTCAAGACCCAACAAACGGACAGCAATGTTATTTTGACATATCCCCATTATTCTTTGAGAACTTACTAACTTTCTGACCCTGAAGATGTTCCGAACTTACCTGATATTTTCCTTGCTTCCATAATTTCTCCAAGGAACTGTGATTACTTTTAGTGGGGCATTGGATTTAGGAATCAAAATCTCAATGTGTAGGTTTACGCATATCTTACCAGGCAGTGATTTGGGGCCCTCATAGGAAATCAGTCAAGGCAGTGTGTGTGCAATACAGCAAGACACTGATGTCTCCATTTTTAATCTACACCACAAGTTCTTGCTACTCTCTCCACATTCTCTATTTGTATCTCCTGTCACAAACAATAAGAAACCTGATTTCTATCATCCTATAATAAAAAGAAAGTAATTTCCATACTGCACATCCACATAAGTGTATCTGACACTGGAATCTATTTTCCCAATTAGGAGTCTTCTGTAGTAACAGAAACTGCTCTGAGCTAACATAATACAAAAAGAATTTATTGAAAGATTATTGAGAGTTTGCAGAGCCAAGAGACAACACAGCTTAGCAATTAGTGGAACCATTCTTATGGCTCAACCAGAGTGAGTAATTCCATTCTGAGTCTGTCACTCTGCTCAAAATGTCAGTTCTAGGAAGGGAACATCTGCCTGGCCTGGCTTAGGTTACATGTCAACTGTGGCAGCATCCTCTAAGATGCTCCTCAATCATCCCCATCTCTTTGTATCTACACTTTTGTACAATCCCTTCCCACAAGGTACCAGGGTTGGTCCTTGTGACCAACAGCATACAGCGGAAGTGAAGGTCCCAGATTAGGTAACTGACATCTCCCACACTTCAAATCACTCACTTGGGGGAAACCATGGCATGAGGAGCCCTATAAACAGGCCTTAGTGGCAAGAAACTGAAGCCTCCTGTCAACTGCCATGAAGTGAGCTTGCAAGAACATTCCCTGTGCTGGCCACTTCTATGGTGGACCAGGTTAGTCTGTGTGACAATAGCATACCACAGCAGAAATGATAGTTTGCCACCTACATGACTATGTAACTATGTAAGACAATGGCTCATTCACTTGATTGCTCATCTGTTCTGGGGAAACCGTGTTGTGAGCAGCCCCAACAAAAGGTCCATGTAGCAAGGAACCAAAGTCTATTGCCATTGGTCACAAGAGTAAGTTCAGAAGTGAATCCTCAGCCCCAGTCAACAGCTTAACTGCAATCTCATGAGAGACCCTAAGCACCAGAACCAGCCGGCTAAGCCACTCCCAGATTTCTGATGCTCAGAAACTATATGAGATAACATCTGTTGGTTGTTTTAAGCTTCTAAGATTTGGGGTCATTTGTTACACAGCAATAGATAACTAACACACCAACTCTGACTATACCAGGCTGGAGAGACTTACCTTACTTAGCTCTGATGAAAATAATGTAAACAAGATTGTAGACGTACTGTTCTGAAATTATTAATGAAAGAACTTTTTCAAGTACCCTCAAGCATGCTCATAATTTTCAGATACATCCATCTACACATAAATTGTTATATGAATTGTAAGCAATTTTATCTACTCATTAAAACAGGTTTCCCAAAGGATTCTCACTGGCTAATGCTTTGTTTCATTTCTGTTGATGCATGTGCTTCAAAATAAAACTAGTTTGAAAAGTATTCTGTAAAGTATATTTTGTATCCATAAAGACAGGCTTTCCAAAAAAAAAAAAAAAACTCTATATGATTCTGAACTTTTCTCCAGATCTTCTTTATCATACTATCTTGAATTTTGATGGAAGAAATATTCAATTACTGGTGAGAACAAATATTAAGGTAAAGCTTCACTTGTAAAATACATACAGGCAGAACCAGTGCCCAGAGAATCAAATTACCAGCAAGACAGAAACTGTTTGATCCACTACTGAAGAAAGCACGAATATGAAGTGATTAAAACTATAAAGCTAATTAAATGTTCATACAAGAGTGTTTATTTCCCATAGGTAGTTGTATACAATTGTAAATATAAATAAATAAATGGTAATTATAATATCAGTAAAGTAGTATGAAACCTTAACACTGAGTAAGCAGAAAAGTGAAACCTGGGAAGGACTGTGGGGAGGACCTTGTCTTTGGTTTCCAATTGCAAATAGGTAGCTTCGGGTCAAATATGATCTGCCAGCTAATGACTAGCCATGTGCAGGGGCCAGGATAAATTCATCCACAGTTACTCTCAGAGACTGCCCTTCCTATTGGTCATTGTCTCATTCAACTTGGGCTGCCATAACAGAAGACCATACATAGACTGGGTTACTTAAACAACCTTTATTCCACACAGTTCTGAAGTCTGGAAGTCCAAAATCAAATTCACAATTGCAAAGATGTGGAGTCAACCTAAATGCCCATCAACCAATCAGTGGATAAAGAGAATGTGTTTTGTGTGTGCACATGTGTATACAATGGACTAATACTTAACCATAAAAAATAACAAAATTATGTCTTTTGCAGAAACTTGGATGGAACTGGAGGACATTATCCTAAAGGAAGTAACTCAGGAGTGGAAAACTAAATATTGCATGTTCTCATTTAAAATGAGAGCTAAGCTATGGGACTGCAAAGGCATATAGAATGGACATTGGAGACTCAGAATGGGGGAGGCTGGAAGGAGGATGAGGGATAAAAAATTACCTATTGGGTACAATGTACACTAATTGAGTAATAGTTACATTTAAAGCCTGGAAGTCTTTACCACTACACAATTCATCCATGTAACCAAAACCCAATTGTATCCTTTATGATATTGAAATAAATTTTTTAAAATATATATTCAAATAAAAAATTGTGCACAAATGGTTAAAAAAAAAGTCAACTGATTTGATTCTTGGTGAGGGCTCTTCCTGGCTTGCAGACAGCTGCCTTCTTACTGTGTCCTCACATGATGGGGAGAGAGAGAGCTCTGGTGTCTCGTCCTCTTTTTATAAAGATAACAACTCCTGTTAGATTAAAGCCATATTCTTATGACCTCACTTGATCTTTACCCAGGCCCTCACAGGCCCTATCTCCAAAGATAATCACACAAGGGGTTAAGACTTCAACATATGAATTTTCAGAGAACACATTTAATCCATAATAACCATCATGCCTCAATTAAATTATTAAGTCTAGAGAGCCTATAATGAAGGCAGCTTTAATCTCTCTTTAAGAAAGTGAAAAACATATGCTTTAGTAACTGTTTGGAATAGTCCAGGAATTATGTAAATATTCAATATTACTAAGGTTTGCAGAGAATGTTATTGCTACTTAAATAACCATCCACAAATGCAAATGGGTTATTTTCTACTCAAACTTAGGACTTGTCCACATTGCTCTAAATAATCAAATTGCCTAATCCAGAATTTATTTATTTATACAGCACCAACTATTGCACTTAATTAATTTTCAGATACAAATTCGTTTCATCTTTTAACACATCAGGACGTGACACAACTAATAGCATCTTACAATTATAATTGGCACTGCTTTTCCTTCTTAGAAATACACATAATAGTGGTATATCTCTAAACTGACAGCATCTTAGATTTGATTAACTATGACAGGTTTTAGATACTTTCTAAATTTTTTTTACAAATATTATCCTGTGAAATCTTATTAAAATGCTGTGAAGAAGATACTACTTTTACTTATATTTTATACTTAACAACATGTAAAAAAAACAACAAATTTGCCTGAGGACACACAACTAGAGAATCAAAAGAATTAAGATTCAAATGCAAGCAGTGTATGTGGCCCTATAGGATGAAGGAAAGACACCACTTTTTGTTTTAATAGGTCATATTTTATGAAATAGAGCCAAAAATGGTATCTCCATCTCACAAAGTCACAGCACATGGTTCACTTTCCCATTGACAACATCTGTTTCTATTTAATGACAGCTTTGTGTGGCTCCACATAGACAATCTTTCTAGAAATTTGTGCACTAGTGATTCTGGATGATCTTAGAGTAAAGATATGTTTTGTGTCTTTGTAATCTCCTTTTACAGGAGGTAGGTACTCAAAAACAGGTTCTTAAAATTGTTTAGAGGCAAAGAAAGATGGCAATGAAACCAGTTGAAGTGTGTGTCTATGCATGAGTGAGTGTGCATAAGGACAGATCTATGTGCATGTATGTGTGCAAGAAGGTGAGCAAATGTTCAACTGAAGGGAGATGTGGGTTCAAGCACTCAGGGATCCCCTGCAGAAGAGGCTGCAATCTACCACAGCTCTCACTCTATCACTGCCTCCTGATCTGATTTGCCCCTACAGCCCCCAGCAGTCCCTGGGGCATCTGACCCACATGGAGAGCAGTCTGATTGACCTTCACAGAGAGCAAAGGGGAGGGTCTAGAGACCAGAGACCCCTCCCCACCACAGCGAGCCAAAAGCGCAGCACTTGGGATAGGAATAAAGAAAAAAAATAGGAAAGAAACATGAAGTTCCAGCTGCCCACAAGAGGCAGCTAATTTTAATTGTTTGTTTTTGCCTGCTGTCTCCATACATATCATTCTGTGTGTGTCTCCTGATTTGATTTGCTCCTTTTCTTCCTCTTTTTTTGCATATGGTTATATTTTAGGGTGAGTATATCTTCGATTTTTTGTTGGTGGTGGTTATTTTTGTTTATTTTCCTGTTTGTTTGCTTGCCTATCTGTTCTGTTATCCTTCTTCTCCTCTCTCTTCATCTTTCTTTCTTCTCCCACCTTTCTTTCCTTGTTCTTTTCCTTTCTCTTATATCATTTTTGTTTCAAGAGATATATATGCGCTCCCACCACATGGACATATAAGGTGGTGCAAAGTGGGTTCCAGGAGGCCCACACCCCAGTCAGCAGATACTGTGATCTGCAGACAGCTTCTGAACCATAGCTTACCCCATTACACCTTAATCAAATCTTAATGCAAAAAGACAGCACAGCCCCACAGAGCCAGCAGAGTTTCAAAACTGAACAAATTCAGAGGCTCTACCTAAGGAAGAATAGGGGGTTGAGTAAACAGAAATGAAAGCTATATCACTGAGTAATGGAAATAAAGGGGAGGGGAAGAGGGGGAATTCATCACAAATGAAAAAGAATCAACAGAAAAACACTGGTGCTCCAGATCCCTAAAAACATAGTGTATGAGAATACAGATTTTGGAATTCAAACAATAAAGAGCCCCCAGAATGACTGGCCTCAGACCACAAATCCAGATATCAAGGTATTGATGGAGAGGATGAATAGAAATAAAGGCAAGACAAAAGAATGAAAGAGTTGATAACTGAGAAGATGGCAATAAAGAATATGGTAAATGAAATAGCAAACTGACAAGCATGGAAATTAGCCAAGCAGAAGAAAGAATCTCAGAGCTTGAAGACCAAAATATGAAACTAACCCAAACACATAGAAAGAAAGCTTAAATATATAAAACAAAGCCTCCAAGAGATGTGTGATTATGTTAGGAGGCCGAACTTACACCTGATTGGCATTTCTGAAGCAGAAAGGGAGAAGGACACCACTGTGAAACAAACATTCATGAAGTTATCCAAGAAAATTTCCCTCATCTCATCAGAAGTGTGACCATTAAAACACAAGAGATTCAGAGAACCCCTACAAGGCATCAAATGAGAAGACCACCTCCTAGACACATAGTAATTCACTTTATACAAAGTAGGTATAAAAGAAATAATCCTAAAGGCAGAGAAAGGTGAAACTACCTACTGGGGAAGACCAATTAGAGTAGCAGCAGAATTATCTATAGAAACACTACAGGCTAGAAGAGACTGGAGTCCAATCTTCAAAGTTCTCAAGGATAAACATTTCCAACCAAAAATTTCCTACCCAACTAAGCTAAGCTTCATAAGTGATGGAAAATTAAAATCCTTTCCAGACATTCAATCTCTAAGAGTTTATGTTGTCCCCTGACCAGCTCTACAAGAGAAACTTAAGAAGGTATTAAGCACAGAAAAAATGCAGGGAAACACAGCATGCACAGTGACTGCAAAATTAAAAACACACACATATCAACCCAAAAATCAAAAGAAAATCAACAAACAGCAACAACAAAGAACTTTATAAGAGCCTCATAACAAGGACAAACTCTCACATCTCAATAATCAGCCTGAATGTGAATGGACTAAATGCACCACTGAAAAGACACAGAATGGCAAACTGGATAAAATAAAATTAAAAACACACACACACACAATCCAACAATATGCTGCCTCCAAGAAACACATCTCACTACAAAGGACTCTCACAGACTCAAAGTCAGAGGATAAAAACAAATCTTCGGGTGAATGGAACACAAAAGGAGGAGTTGTGATCTAAATATCAGACAAAACAACCTTTAAGCTATCAAAAATTTAAACAGATACACAAGGACACTACATAATGAAAGTAGGTTTAATCCATGAAAAAAGTATCCATGCTAAACATATATGCACCCAACACAGGAGCACCAGCTTTTATAAAACATCTACTAAGTAAACTAAAAAATAGATATTGATTCTAACACTATCATGGCTGGGGACTTAAATATCCCACTAACAACCCTAGAGAGATCATCAAAGCAAAAAAATGAACAAGGAGTTCTAAAACCGCAACTTGACACTTGACCAAATGGACTTACTAGATACCTACAGAACACTCCACCTAACAACCACGGAATATTCATTCTACTCATCACAACATGGAATGCACTCCAAGATTGACCACAAGATTGCAGACATAAATCAAGCAGAAACAAATTTCATAAGATCAAAATACTGCCATGCACTTCCTCAGGCAACAGTGGAATAAAAATAAATATCAACACCATCAAAATTCCCCCAGACCCACAAGGACATGGACAATAAACAGCATGATGCTGAATAACTCCTGGGTCAACACAGAAATCAAAACACAAATTAAAAGACTCCCAGAAACATGGAGGAAAGTTTCTCCATGGAAAGGAGAGGAAAATGAAGAAACATTTTTCCAAAACCTCTGGCATGACTAGAAAGCAGTACTGAGATGAGAATTCATACCTCTATGAACACACATCAAGAAAATAGAAAGGTCACAAGTTAATATCCTAACAAATCACCTAAGGAAGCTGGAAAGACAAGACCACCAAAACTCTTACTTCAGCAGAAGAATTCACATCACCAAAGTAAAAGCCCAAATACAGGACATAAAAGATAAAAATACAGAAAAAAAGCTGGTACTTTGAAAGGATAAACAAGATTGATGGACCCCTAGACAGATTTACCAAGAAAAAGAGAAAAAAAGTCCAAATAAACACAAATGAGAAACACAAAATGTCAAGACACATCTGACACTGAAGAAATACAAAAGATTATCTGAGATTACTATGCACACTTGTATGGAAATGAACTCGAAAACCTAAATGAAACAGAAGAATTTCTGACATCACATAACCTCCCAAGGTTGAAACAAGAAGACATTGAGAACCTAAGCAGACCAATAACAACCCAGGAAATTGTCTGTGTCATAAGAAAACTGCCAACAACAACGACAACAGCTCTAGACCAGATAGCTTTCCAGCAGAATTCTACAATACATTCGAGGAGGAGCTGGTTCCAATCCTGATCCCTACCTATCACCATACACAAAAATTAACTCTAAATGGATCAAAGACCTAAACGTAAAGCCTCAAACTATAAGAATCTCAGAAAATGCAGGAGCCACCTTTATGGAAATTAGAACTGACAGCCAATTCGTGATCAAAACCCCAAGTGCTCATGCCATAAGAGATAAGACAGACAAGTAGGGCCTCACCAAACTGTCAAGCTTCTGTAAAGCAAAAGAAATCATCAAGAGAGCAAGGAGACAGCCCACAGAATGGAAAAAAAAAAATTGGCCAACTGTTTATCGGACAAAGGCCTAAAATCTAGGATCTACAAGGAATTCAAACACGGCAAAAGGAAAAAAAAAACAAAACAGCCCAATTAAAAAGTGGACAAAAGACATAAATAGACACTTCTCAAAAGAAGATACACGGGCAGCCAACAGACACATGAAAAAGTGCTCCACCTCACTCATCATCAGAGAAATGCAAATCAAAACCACATTGAGATACCTTCTAACCCAGTAAGAATGATCATTAATAAACAACAACAAATGCTGACGAGGATGTGGAGAAAAAGGAACGCTTCTACACAAACTAGTGCAAACTCTTTGGAAGACAGTGTGGCAATTTCTAAGAACTAGAAATTGACCTTCCATATGACCCAGTAATCCCCCCTACTGGGAATATACCCGGAGGAACTCAAATCAGTCAAAAAGATACCTGCACATGCATGTTTGTTGCAACATTATTCACAACAGCAAAATCATAGAACCAACCATGCTGCCCAAAACTGGACTGGATTTTTAAAAATGTGATACATATACACAATGGAACATTATCCAGCCATAAAGAAGGACAAACAAGCCGGGCTCGGTGGCTCAGCCTGTAATCCCGCGCCTTTGGGAGGCTGAGGTGAGTGGATTGCCTGAGCCCGCGGGTTCGAGACCCGACTGGGCAGCAAGACCTCATCTCTACAATAAATCAAAAAATCAAAATAGTAACAACCACAGCCAACATAATGCTAGATAGACAGAAATTCAAAGCATTTCCCCTGAAAACCAGAACAAAACAAGGCTGCCCACCCTCACCTCTCCTGTTCAACATAGTGTTGGAAGTCCTAGCTAGAGCAATTAGACCTAAGAAGGAAATCATAGGTATCCAAATAGGAACAGAGGAAGCTATTCCTCTTTGCTGATAATATGATCCTATACCTTGAAAACCCAAGAGAATCTGTCAAAAACCTCCTTGCACTGATAAAGGACTTTGGTAAAGTCTAAGGGTACAAAATCAATGTGCAAAAGACAGTTGCATTCTTATACACCAACAATGAACAAGCAGAGAAACAAATAAAAAGCACAATTCCATTCACAAAAGCCACAAAAAGAATGAAATATCTTGGCATCTTCCTAAGCAGAGAAACAAAAGAGCTATACAATGAAAACTATAAAATCCTGCTCAAACAAATCAAAGAAGACACAAACAATGCGTTGGAAGAATCCATGCTCATGGGTTGGATGAATCAACAACACCAAGATGTCCATCCTACCAAAGGTAATCTACAGATTCAATGCAATACCCATAAAATCACCAACATCATTCTTCTCAGACCTGGAAATGACAATATAGAAACTCATATGGAAACAGAAAAGAGCACAAATAACCAAAATAATCCTTAACAAAAGACACAAAGCAGGAAGTATCACACTTCCAGACCTCAAACTCTACCATAAGGCTACAATAATCAAAACAGCCTGGTACTGGTACAAAAATGGGCATATAGACCAATGGAACAGAACAGAGATTCCAGAAGCAAAACCTCAATTTCTCAGCCAGTTCATCTTCGACAAAGCCTCCACCAACAACCACTGGGGAAAGGAGAATCTTTTCAGTAAATGATGCTAGAAAAACTGCTGCCCACATGCAGAAGATTGAAACAGGACCCCCAGCTCAAATATTAACTCTAAATAGATCAAAAACCTAAACATAAAACTGCAAACTATAAAAATATGAGAAAACACAGAAGAAACCCTAATAGACATCAGAACAGACAACTAATTCATGACCAAAACACCAAATGCCCAAGCCATAAGAGGTAAGAAAGACAAGTGGGACCTCATCAAACTGAAAAGCTTCTGAAAAGCAAAAGAAATCATCAAGAGAGCAGGGAGTTGGCCCACAGGATGGGAAAAAATATCTGTCAACTGTATATCTGACAAAGGTCTAACATCCAGTTCTCCTAAGAACTGAAATATGCTGAAAGAAAAAAAACACTAAAATCCCTGTCAAAAGATATGAATAGACACTTCTCAAAAAAAGACATATGAGCAGCCAACAGATACATAAAAATATGCTCAGCCTCACTGATCATCAAAGAAATGCAAATTAAAACTACACTGAGATACCACCTAACTCCAGTCAGGATGACCATCATCAATAACTCAAAAAATAACAGATGCTAGAGAGGATGCGGGGGAAAGGGGATGCTTCTACACTGTTGGTGAGAGTGTAAACTAATATAATCTCTGTGGAAATCAGTGTGGCGGTTTCTAAAAGATCTAAAAATCAACCTTTCACATGACCCAGCAATCACCATTCTGGGAATATACCCCAAGGAACTCAAATAATTCTATAAAAAAGATACCTGCATACACATGTTTATTGCATCTTATTCTTTTTTTAAAATCAATAATTTTTATTATGATATTGTGGGGTACAATTAAGGGTTAGGTATACAAATATGCTTCGTTCAGGCACCCTTGTTGATAAGAGGTGTCTCCCCATCCCCAGACAGATATTTACTACTGTTAATCCCATCTCCCTTCCCCTCCCCCCCATAATTTCCCACCACTGTCAGTCATTTTCTTACAGTATTACATTGGATGTTCAAGGTCCACTATATGAGTGAGAACATGTGATACTCAGATCTTTGTTTCTGTGAGAGGTCACTCAGTATTATAGACTCTAGTTCCATTCAGGTTGCTGCAAAATTCATGATTTTGTTCTTTTTTATGGCTGCGTAGTATTCTATTGTGTATATGTACCATATTTTTTTAATCCCATCCTCTTTTGATAGGCAGCATGGTTGCTTCCAGGTTCTTGCTATTGTGAACAATGCTGCGATAAACATATGTGTGCAGGTATCTTTTCTATAGAGTGATTTGAGTTTTTCAGGGTATATTCTCAGTAGAGGGATTGCAGGGTCATATGGGAGGTCAATATTTAGAGCTTTTAGGAATCACCATACTGTTTTCCACAGAGGTTGCACTAGTTTGCACTCCCACCAACAGTGTAGAAGTGCTCCCTTTCACCACACCCTCTCCAGCAACTGTTATTTTTGAGTTATTGATAATTGCCATTCTGACTGGAGTTAGGTGGTATCTCAGTGTGGTTTTGATTTGCATCTCCCTGATGATTAGTGAGGTTGAACGTTTCTTCATGTATCTGTTGGCTGCTCGGCTGTCTTCCTTTGAGAAGTGTCTGTTCATATCTTTTGCCCATTTTATAATGGGGTTGTTTGGTTTTTTCTTTTCAGCACGTTTGAGTTCCTTGTAGATCCAAGATGTTAAGCTTTTGTCAGACCTGCAGTTGGCAAATACTTTTTCCCAGTCTGTAGACTGTCTCCCTCCTCTCTTGATGGATTCTTTGGCTTTCCAGAAGCTTGTGAGTTTAATGAGGTCCCACTTGTCTATCTTATCCCTTATGGCCTGTGGGTTTGGGTTTTGTTCAGGAATTGGATGCCAGTTCCAATTTCCATGAGGGTATTTCCTTCATTTTCTAAGGTTCTTGTGGTTTGAGGTTTTATATTTAGGTCCCTGATCCATTTGGAGTTAATTTTTGTGTATGGGGATAGATAGGGGTCCTGTTTCAATCTTCTGCCTGTAGTCAGTCAGTTTTCCCAGCACTATTTACTGAATAGGTTCTCCTCTCCCCAGTGGTAGGTGGTGGAGGCTTTGTCAAAGATGAGTTGGTTGGGAAATTGAGGTTTTGCTTCTGGAATCTCAATTCTATTCCATTGGTCTATATGCCTGTTCCTGCACCAATACCCAGTTGGTTTGATTACTGTAGCTTTATAGTAAAGTTCGAAGTCTGGTAATGTGATACCACCTGCTGTGGCTTTTTTTGCTGAGGATTGTTCTGGCAATTCCTGGTCATTTGTGTTTCCATATGAATTGCTGTGTTGTTTTTTCTAGGTCTGTGAAGAATGTTGCTGGTAATTTGATGAGTGTTGCACTAAATCTGTAGATTGCCTTAGGTAGTATGGACATCTTCACAATATTGATTCTTCCAATCCATAAGCGTGGGATATTTTTCCACTTGTTTGTATCATCTTTGATTTCTTTGAGCAGTGTTTTGTAGTTTTCATTGTAAAGGTCTTTCACGTTTCTGGTTAGGAAGATGCCAAGGTATTTCACTTTTTTGTGTGTGGCTATTGTGAATGGAATTGTGGTTTTTATTTGGGTTTCTGTTTTTTTATTATTGGTGTAAAGAAATGTGTTTGTCTTTTGCACATTTATTTTATATCCTGAGACTCTGCCAAAGTCCTTTATCAGTGTAAGGAGGTTTTTGACAGATTCTCTTGGGTTTTCAGGGACACGATCATGTCATCTGCAAAGAGAGATGGCAAGACTTTCTCTTTTCCTATTTGGATACCCCTAATTGCCTTCTCTTCTCTGATTGCTCTGGTTAGGACTTCCAATACTATATTGAACAGGAGGGGTGAGAGTGGACATCCTTGTCTTGTTCCAGTTTTCAGGGGAAATGGTTCCAGTTTTGTCCATTTAGGAGTATGCTGGCTGTGGGTTTCTCGTAGATGGCTTTTACTATTTTGAGGTATGTTCCCTGTATGCCTAGATGTTCGAGGGTTTTATCAAGAAGGGGTGCTGGATTTTATCAAAAGCTTTTTCTGCATCTAATGAGATAATCATGTGGTTTTTGTTTTGACATCTGTTGATGTATTTAATTACATTTATGGTTTTATGAATGTTGAACCAGCCTTGCATCCCAGGGATGAAGCCTACTTGGTCATGATGGATGATTTTTGAGATGTGTTGTGGAATCTGGTTTGCTAGGATCTTGTTGAGAATTTTAGCATCTATGTTCATCAAAGATATTGGCCTGTAGTTCTCTTTCTTTGTTGGGTCTTTACTTGGCTTTGGTATCAATAGATGTTAACTTCGTAAAATGATCTGGGGAGAGTTCCATCTTTCTCAATCACCTGGAATACCTTCAGTAGGATTGGTATCAGCTCCTCCTTAAATGTCTTGTAGAATTCTGCTGGAAAGCCATCTGGTCCAGGGGCTTTTTTGTAGGTAGTTTTCTTATTATGTAGTCAATTTCTTTGATTGTTATTGGTCTATTTAGGGTCTCAATTTCTTCTTGTTTCAACCTAGGCAGGTTGTGTGATGACAGAAAGTCCTCCATTTCCGAAAGGTTTTCAAGGTTGTTTCCATACAAGTGTACATAGTAGTCTCTAATGATCTTTTATATTTCTTCTGGTTAGATGTGACTTCTTCTTTTGTGTTTCTGATTGTGCTTATTTGGGCTTTTTCTCTCTTTTTCTTGGTCAGTCTAGCTAGGGGACCATCGATTTTGTTTTATCCTTACGAATAACCAGCTTTTTGTTTCATTGATTTTTTTTATATTATTGTTTTGTCTTCTATATCCTAGATTTGGGCTTTTATTTTGGTGATCTGGATTCTTCTGCTGAAATTAGGGTTTTTGTGGTCTTGCTTTTCCAGCTTCCTTAGGTGGCTTGTTAGGCTGTTAATTTGTGATCCTTCCATTTTCTTCATGTGCATTTGTAGGGATATAAATTCTCCTCTTACTACAGATTTCATGGCGTCCCAGAGATTTTGGTAAGATGTTTCTTCATTTTCATTTGTTTCCAAGTATCTTTTAATCTCTGTTTTGATTTCATCATTGACCCAGGAGTTGTTTAGTATCATGCTGTTTAGTGTCCATGTCTTTGTGGGTTTGGGGGGGACCTTGTTGGTGTTCATGTTTATTTTTATTCCACTGTGGTCCGAGAAGGTGCATGGTAAAATTTCAGTCCTTTTAAATTTGCTTATACTTGATTTATGGCCAAGCATGTGGTCGATCTTAGAGTACGTTCCATGCAGCATTATTCTCAATAGCAAAAACATGAAATTAACAGTGCTGCCCATCAAAAGTGGAAAGGATATACATGATGGAATATTATGCAGTCATAAAGGACAAAATTATGAACTTCACAGTAACTTGAATGGATTTAGAGTCTATAATATTCAGTGATCACAGAAATAAAAAACTGAGTACCACATGTTCTCACTCATAAGCAAACCCTGAACATTTATCATAATATTCTAAGAAAGGGACTGGCAGTAGTGGGTAACTTCCAGGGGAGGAGGGGAGGAAGGTAGGGTGGCATAAGGGTACCTGATCTCAAACCAGGAGAGGTGGGGACCAAAGGGAGGCCCAAATTTTACCTGTACAATGACCACTTATCTACCTAATCCTGAATTGTACCCCACATCTTTAAAACAAATAAATACCAACCAGCCTGAGCAACTTGGAGAGACCTAGTCTCTACAATAAATTTAAAAAATTAGCTGAGCATAGTAGCTCATGCCTGTAGTTTTGGCTACTTGGAAAGCTGAGGCAGAAGGATCACTGGAGCCCAGCAGGTCAACAATGGGGTGGCCATGAGTGTACCACTGCACTCCAGCCTGGGCAACAGAGTGAGACTCCAACTCAAAAATAAAAATAAAAAATACACACACACACACACACACACACACACACACACACACACATATACATAAAATTGCTCATAGCCTGACAGTAAAATATAAGGGTCTATATATAGAAATTGCTAACTATAGCTGTTTGAGTAGCTTGTGTTATAACATTGTACTAGTCAAGGTTTTCCATAGAAATAAGACCAACAGAATGTATTTAAGAAATTGGCTCATGCAATTGTGGCAGCGTACAAGTCCCAAAATCTGTAGTTGGCAACCTAGAGACTCAGAAGACCTGTTTGTATAGTTCCAGTCTGAGTCCTAAGGCCTGAGAACTAAAAGGGCTAATGCTGCCATGCCCATCTGAAGATCAGCAGGCTCAAGATGCAACAAGAACTGATATTTCCATGTGAGTGTGAAGGTAGGAAAAGACCAGTGTTCCACCTTGAAAGCAGGCAGGAATAATTCTCTCTTACTCAGGAAATCAACAGTCTTTTTCTTATATTCAAGTCTTCAAGGGATTAGATGAGGCCCACCCACATTAGAAAGGGCTATCTATTTTACTCAGTCTACTGAATCAAATGTCAAGCTCATCCAGAAACATCCCCAAAGATATACTCAGAATAATGTTTGACAAATACCTTGGCACTCCATGGTCCAGTCAAGTTGACACATGAAATTAACCATCATAAATATCATACAACTATGAACAACATATAATGTAGTA
This sequence comes from Cephalopachus bancanus, assembly GCA_027257055.1. Classification (NCBI taxonomy): domain Eukaryota; kingdom Metazoa; phylum Chordata; class Mammalia; order Primates; family Tarsiidae; genus Cephalopachus; species Cephalopachus bancanus. The sequence continues at coordinate 516,848 of JAPVLO010000071.1, read as the reverse complement.
GACTGGGGGAAAATAAAAGTTGAAACAGACAAGAAACTAGTGTCTTTCATGATAAATTTAATTCTCCAAAAATTTGTTCAGGAGGGTTGCCTTGTTCAGAGAGTGGTGAACTGGTGTCAGAGAGTGGCCACCACAAATAAATTCACATAAAACAAAGATGAATTTTCTCTTTTAAACAGCAGGGAAACATTATGGTGTGGGAATCCATCTTGGAAACTGGAACTAAATATTGAGAACATAACATGAGGCCCATGCAATAAGTGAGAAGTTATAGACGAAACTCCTCATATGGAGTTTACTTTAAAGTTTTGAAGTGTGAACTGGAGTAGGCAAGACTGAGTTATTCACAAATAAGACTGATCTCAGGAAGGAAAAACTGGACAAAGAATAAACAAAACACTATCCCTTTTATGCTGTCTGTTCACCCTTGTCAGTGGCTAGGCTATTTCCCTTTCAGTTTTGTCTGTGTAGGCAGATGGGTAAGTAAATAGGTAGGTACCTATTTCTATTTATTTTACCAGCTCTTAGATACAGCATACTGTGTGCCAGAAACTATTATTGGTGCTCTTTGAGACATATTTTTTTAAGTGGGGAAACTTGAAACTGCTACCCGATTCCTTTTCACTCTTCTGAAATTGAAATCGGGTTGCATATTTTCTTTTCAAAAAAGAAGATTTGAAATATTGGCAGTGCTGTAAAATGTAAATGCCTATTTCCTCACTCACCAGAATAGTTAATGTAGACACCAATAAAAGTATTATGATAATCCTTACAATAAAAATGGATTGCTTCGGGGCTGCTATAAAGAATGGATTAACTTTATCTGAAGAGTAAATAGTTTAAATACATATCTTTTTTCCTATTAAGTATACTTTTAAGAAAAGCTTCAAACAATAGGAAAAATATCTATTTGTCCCAGTGCAGGCAGGGCCTTTCTATTGTAAAAGGGATAAAATACAAAACCACATCTGCAGTAGAAGTCTTCCGCTGAAACTACTTGAAAGCTAATAGAGACACAGAAGGCATCAGATTAAGGGGACTTTCTTCATGCTATTATTGCCCTTGCATTCTTTTCCTTTTGTTCAAATCCTTTTTCCCCTTCCTCCTCCCGCCTAGCACTAGAAAATACACTCTCAAAGAGAAGTCTCACACTCCAGTGATCTTCTTAGAAGGCATTTATTTAGTTTGAGTGTGGTTTTCTCTATGGCATTTTCAGACTTTCTCTCCATGGGAGCAGAACAGAGGAAAGAGAAGGCTAAATATAAAATTTCATGAAATGAAAGCAAAAAGTGAAACTATGGTTAGTCTCTGCCTTTGGCAAATATGCCCAGTATTCCTAGATGTAGTTCCCCTATAACTCTCAACGTTCATCTCCTATCCTTACCCCAACTGGTTTTCAATCAAGATGGGAGATGTTACAGTATAAAAGTTAAGATTATGGTAGCTATCCACTGGACAAACTTGGCAATTTAGTTATGAAGACAAATATCCCCTGAGTTCCTACTTGTGCCAGATTTTCTGCCAGGTGTTGAGGATAGGACAGTAAAGAAGAGAGAGGCCTCTGGTCTCAACAAGTAGACCAAATGGAATTATCTGACAGTTCTCCTAAGGTGGAATTGGACTTATCTCTACTTGCTGACAACAAAAGACTATTGAACTTGGAGGCAGAAGAACTAAGTTGGAATACCAGCTTCCAAACTTGGGTAATTTGATTGAGACACTCAATCTCATATTTCGCATATATAAGTAGTATATGATAGTTACAAAGTTTAAATTAAAAGTGCTTAATGCACATAGGAAGCTACTTGAAGCACCATAGATGTTGAATAAATTACTTTTGGGGATTTGATTGCATATTTATTCAATAACTATTTGCTAAAAATTTATGACAAGTACACGGAGATTTAATGCTGAATAAAACAGGCCAAAATGTTATCTTCCCTAAAGAAGATGTTTTAATGATGAACACACAAAGAAAGAATGATGAAATTTAAAACAGGGAGAGCCTGAGAAAAACATTTGAGCATTGAGTGAGAAATTAAAGCAAGTGAGAAAAAGATCTTGCAAATATCTAAAGAAAAAAAATTCTTGTGACTGGAGTTATGTCAGAGAAGGGACAATGAGTAGAAGATGCCAGAAAGATAAGAAGGGGCAAGTGGGAAAAAACCAAAAGAAGAGGTGAGAGGGAGGATTACATGGAGCCTCATAGGTCATGGTGTGGGCTTGGGCTTTTATACAAAGTAAGATAGGAAGTCACTGAAAATGTTGAGCTTGGAATGACTTTGGTGTGACATATATTTTAAAGGGATCTACTATGATAAGAGCAGATTAAAGAGAAGCAAGGATGGAAGCAGAGAAGCCAGCTCCTGCCACAATAATCCCTGGAGAGGGGATGGTGGCTTGGACCAATGTGGAAGCGGTGGAGATGGGAAGAAGAGGCTGATTTCTGGATGTATTTAGAAGGTAGAGGTGATGGGACTTGTTGATGGATTGAATTTAGGACATGAGAGAAAGAGAAGAATCAATGCTGACTCCAAAGTTCTCTGTTTGAACAACTAAAAGAGTGGGGTTGTCCCTTAAAAAAAAAAAAAACAAGCCGGGCTTGGTGGCTCAGCCTGTAATCCCACGCCTTTGAGAGGCTGAGGTGAGTGGATTGCCTGAGCCCGCGGGTTCAAGGCCTGCCTGGGCAGCGAGACCTCATCTCTACAATAAATCAAAAAATCAGCCGGGCGTGGTAGCGCATGCCTATAATTCCGGCTACTTGGAAGACTGAGGCAGAAGGAGCACCAGAGCCCAGCAGGTCGAGGCTGCAGAGGCCAGGAGCGGCCACTGCACTCCAGTCTGGGTGACCGAGTGAGGCTCCAACTCAAAAAAAAACAGGAAAAAATAGGAGATAGGAGCCTGGTTGATAAAGTTCAGATTTTGATTAAATACCAAACTAAAAAAAGTTAAATATGCAGTTGGACATTTGAGTCTTGAGTCATGAGAGAGGTCTGGCTAAGACAGACATTTTCTCATCATTGGCATATGTGGGTAGTATTTAAAGCTATCAGACTAAGTAAAATCCCAAAGAGAAAAACTGTAGCTAGAGGACAAAGAAAAAAAGATCACTTCCATGCTAAAAGGTTAAGAGAAGAGAAAGAGTGATCAGTGGCCTAAAAAAAAAAGAATCAAGAATGAATGTTTGGTCTTCTGGAAGCCCAGTGAACAAAAGTATCATGTTAAATGTTGCTAGAAGTCAAAGTAAGATAAAGATCCACTGATATTACAATATGGAAGTACTGGTGGCCTTAACTAAAAAATTAAAATAAAGTGAAAAAAAAACAGTAGAGGAATGCAAGTAAATCTTGATTGTAATGAGTCTGAGAGAGAACAGAAAGTGGGACACTATAAACAACTACAGTAACTGCTTGAGAAGTTATGGTTCAAGGGAAGGAGACACATGAAAATGTAACCAATAGGGTACACAGATGTTAGCAAATTTATTTTTTTGAGTTGGAGTGGCACGCTCATGGCCACCCCTGAATCAACCTGCTGGGTTCCAGCAATCCTTCCGCCTCAGCCTTCCAAGTAGCTGGAACTACAGGCGTGCACTACCACACCCGGCTAATTTTTGATTTATCATAGAGAGGAGGTTCTCACCAAGTTGCCTGGGCAGGTCTTGAATCCATGAGCTCAGGCAATTCACTCACGTTGGTCTCCCATAGTGCTGAGATTACAGACTGAGACACCGAGCCTGGCAAGCAAATTTTTTAAGATGTGAGAACTTATAGCATCCATGTCTGCTGATAGGGGAAATGTCATAGAGATGTCTGGTATGCAGGAGGAAATGGGTGGAGCATCAAAGGAGAGACAGGCTTTTGATCGGTGCTCAGATGGTTCATTTACAGTCTTCCTCTCAATTTTGTATATATTACTCTTTGTGAAGGATGGTCTGTATGGTAGGTGTGGTTCTTGCTATGCTACAATCATCAAAATAAAAAAATATGCCTAGCCCACATAAAACTAGTCTGTCTTTCAGTGACTGTCCAAAACATCCTATGATGCAAATATTACAAAAGATGAAGAATTTCATAAAATCAATAAAAGTGAAATTGAAGAACTACTTGATTACTACTCATAGCCATTAACTGAGAGTTTGGCAGATTTAGGCCAACAATTAAAGAGGAGAAAGTCAACTGGAACATTCAAAAGAGAATGATTTAAGTGGTACAAGGCTAAAGAGTGACATTAGGAAAGTTGATGAAGCTCTTGAATGCTTTTGTGAATATCTATGTTCATACAACACAAAGTAATTGTAAAATGAAGGATGCTATATGAGACTATGCAACATTTTTTCTCTGAAAGCCCACGTGGCAAAGTTCAGTCTAGGAATTATACCCAGCTCTCTTTTCCTTTTCCCCTCAGGGCCTTCTGCCCATGCCTAAAAAACAATACAAGACATTTCCCAACTTTACTCAAAGAAAATTTTCCATCTGCCTGGAACACTTTGTGAGAATAACTACTATCCTACTCTAATAAACAAGAGAAACACAATTTTTAAATAACTGATAAAAATAAAAACAAAACAATAATATGTTTTAACCAATATTACCTCAGTGTCTTACCTTAATTTTTACAATATCTAAAGATTTCCCATGCTCCTCACTTCTAATAAGTCTTAAAATTTTTCTTCTCTCACTCCTCAAACCACTACCTATTATAAAAACTTTCCTCTTCCTCTTGTCATTTTTCTTAATCAAAAGTCTAGTATCTGTTTACCATTCTTAGACAAAATACCATCAACTAAAAGATTCATATTTCAAGATGGCAAGTATCATGCAATAAACTATTTGAGAGCACCTGGGGTTAGGTCAACCTTGAACTTTAGAATACATGACAAGCCGGGCTCGGTGGCTCAGCCTGTAATCCCGCGCCTTTGGGAGGCTGAGGTGAGTGGATTGCCTGAGCCCGCGGGTTCGAGACCCGCCTGGGCAGCGAGACCTCATCTCTACAATAAATCAAAAAATCAGCCGGGCGTGGTAGCGCATGCCTGTAATTCCGGCTACTCGGAAGGCTGAGGAGGAAGGATCGCCGGAGCCCAGCAGGTCGAGGCTGCGGTGGCCGGGAGCGGCCACTGCACTCCAGTCTGGGCGACAGAGTGAGACTCCAACTCAAAAAAAAAAAAAAAAAAAAAAAAAAAGAATACATGACATACATTACAAATACATATTCAAATATATACATATGCACATATATAACTAGAAATAGTTCCCACTTTATTTTATAAAAGCTGACTTTATTTAAATAACATATATTTTCAAGTGTTACACTGAGATATAACTTACTTTTTAGTGGACCTAATCTTCTGATATATCATAAGTATGCCCCCAAACTATCTATTATGGACTGAACTGTGTATCCTGTTCCCAAATTCATATGTTAAGATTCTAACCCTCAAGGTGACTATATTTGGAGACAGGGCTTTAGGGAGGTAATTAAGGTTAAATAGGGTGATAAGGGTGGGCTCCTAATCTGCTAGCACTGGTGTCCTTAAGGGAAGAGTCACCAGAGAGCTCACTCTCTCCATACTCTGACAGAGAAAAAGGCCCTGTAAAATCACAGCAAAAAGATATCCATCTGCAAGCTGAGAAGAGAGCCCCCGACAGAAAATGAATTGCTAGAAGTTCAAGATCAATGACTCCAGAACTGTGATTTTTTAAAAATTCTATTATTTGAGCCACTCTGCCTGTGGCATTTTGTTATGGAAGCCCTGACTGCCTAACACATTGTCACTTAGTAATTATAACTTCACAGGCTGAAAAAAGGTGAAATGCTTCATATTATATGGTATCACACTAGAAACACTGGCAAAAACAGGCTTTGAGGATCACTCATGTTTCTGAAAAGTCTCTTTCTGTGTGTGCATATGTGTGCAGTAAATTGACTTTTTAACCCGACTTATTACAGAGCATTGGGAAATACCAATTCTAAGACATGATCTTTGTTCTTAACTGCTGAAATCTGAATCAAGTTTATATCAACAGACTATTACAATAAAACTGTATTAGAGAATGATCTTATTCTTGGTAAATGTATGTGGTTTGTCACCTTTAAACAATTCAGAAAAAAATAATAGTTAAGTATGTAGAAACATATTTAATTGGTAGTTCTAATATGGTAGAATGTGAACAGGTAGCAAATCTAGTAACAAATATAAAAATGTTCATTGTGTTTTTCTTTCAACCTTTCTTTAGATTTGAAGTGTTTCCAAATAAGGAGTTGGGGGAGAAAAGCTAACATTATAAGAAATAACTAGAAGACATAGAGGTAAAGACCCCAGTCGCCTCTATTTAAATAGCTACTCTGCCATCTCTCTACTCCTGCAAGCTATTCAAGAAGTGCCTTCACTTCTCTTGGCCTTGGTTTCCAAAGCTTTCAGAGGTTTAATGTGAGGATAAATAGTAATATAGGTAAAATGCTGAGAATGGTTCCTGGCATGTAGTAAGTGCACAATAAATAGTAGAAAATGGTAATAATAAATATGAACATCACTACTTTAACTGCTATTATTATTATAAGCTAATGACACAACTACTAAACTGGGAAGATCTGGAGACAAATACAAGTAGAATTGGATTCAGTTGGTTTGTTGTTTTTAAACAATATTTATCAGAAAAAAGAAAAAATAAATGCCTTCTAGGAAAAAAACAAAAAGTACAGTGGCCCGCTTACCCAACTGCTACTCCTTGAATTTGAGATAATCTGAAAACTTTGTTTTAATTTTTTCTTACTCAGTGCAGAACTCCCTTTATTTCTCCCTCCTCCCCCCCACCAAGTATTCATCCAATGCCTTCTTAAACTCTCACCTCTCTCACCAGAAGCCAACCCATGCCAAATCTAGAGTATCTCCAGTGATATGAATCATTACTCCAATTCTTATTGCATTAGACTATAATACTGGGTGCTTCCGTTTCTGTTTGTGTGGCTTTTGGTGTTACTATTGCCTCGTATTTTATAAAAGTCTCAAACTCAAGTAGAGTCACTGCGGGGGAGAAAATCAAATGAAATGGATCCCAAAGCTCAGTGGATCACACTGAGTACCTGTCTTCTGAAAGAACGTAATTGCGGAAACAGAAAAGAGACTGCAAAAGCCTCTGCATTTGGTGGCAACTGGCAAACAGAGCACTGACATTATCCTTCACTAGTATCTCCCCCTCTACCCTGGTCACACTTCCCTTTCCTAGCACTCCTGCAAAAGCCAGGGGACAGCTATGTGTAAGGTTTATCCAAAGACAAAGAAGCCAGAGGAGAAGTGAAATTGCTTGAGTTTAGTTTCAAAGAACCTGTTACAAAACTATATCTATGTTATATTTAAAATACAGCCAAACGGAGAGCTAAAAGATAAAAATAAGCATAAGTCTCTTTCAATATGTGCATTTGTGATTTCAACATTTCATCCACAGTTGGATAGATTTCTTATTTGTTCTTCTACTACATTTGTATGCAGAACCATCTCAGTGGACAAAAATAAATAAATCTCTGTACGTAAGATGTAGAAATTGGTGATAAGTTTCCACTAGTACATTTAAAATATAAAAAGTATTTTTATATTTTTAGCATTGTTCCCTTAGGAAATTTTGTTCTGTTTTACTCCTAAGTAAAATAGACTCCAGCAATAAGATGCATTTTTTATTATAATCTAAACAATATTTCAGGTGTTATTTAAATTCTGTCCTATAAATGCTATTTTTGTTGACATACTATACATGTATTAAGTATCTAAGCCCAGAAATAAAATGTCAGAATGCTGCTCTCACATATCTCTTTAATATCTCACCATATATCTCTCTTTAATAGCACTTAACAGAGCCAGATTTCAATAGACAGTTTAATTTTCAATTCCAGAATAACAACCTGTTTATCCTCTCTGTTTCCTAAGGCTCCACTAAAATCAAAGTAAAGGAAGACATAAGATCCAAATTTACAAGAGCAAAGAAAAGAAGTGGAAACAACAGCAGTTGAGAGACATTTAATAGTCTTTTGGAAGATGGAAAGCAGGCAGAGGAGAAGTGACTGATAGAGACAGGCAGAAGTAGAAAGGAACAGATTGATTCACTTTCAAGGACCTCAATTCATGCTTCAAGGCATGGGGCTGAAAGCAGGAGACCTGGCTGACTATCAGTGTGCTCAAAAATAAGTCCACTAGTCACCAAGTCCCATCCATATTCAGAGATTTCATACTTCCATAAAAAGGTACAATATTGGGAGAAAGTCTCCAATACAAAAGACACCAAAAATAAACAAAAAATAAATAAAACTAGAGGACAGAGAATGAATGCAAGGAACACACAAGGACCTAAGAATACTAACAGTAGTAGTAATACTCAGAAGAAGAGGAAGAGGAGAAGGAAAAGGAGATAATAATTAGCACTTACTATGTGCCATGTATCTAAAGCTTATAAATACCTCCTTATTAGTTTTATGTATTTTGTGAAACTTCATAGTTATAGAATGATTACACACATGCACATATACCTACATAATTTCATTAAATATTTGATAACAGGTAAGGCAAGGGAATAAGACAAAATTTTACAAGTTCATCCATTAAATACAAAAAAATCCACATATCAAATTCAGGTAATAAGGATTCTCAGATGCTATTATCTTTTCTGCTATGATACTCCCTGAGAGGGTTATGTGAAGATATTACAAATGCTATGATTAAAAAAATTAATTGGACAATATGAAAGTGTTCTTGAGAAAATTTTTTTAGTGTGGTTCTCACTCTATCACCCAGGCTGTGACAGAGTGCACAATGCAGTGGCATGGTCACAGCTCACAGCAGCCTTGACATCCTGGACTCAGGATCCTTTCACCTCTCGAGTAGCTGGAATGACAGGCACCACCACCACACCCAGCTAATTTATTATTATTATTATTATTATTATTATTATTATTATTATTATTATTATTTTGTAGAGACATGGTCTAGCTATGTTACCCAAGGTAGTCTTGAATTCCTGGGCTCAAGCAATCTTTCCCACCTCAGCCTCCCAAAGTGCTGGGTTAACAGGCATGAGCCACCATGCCCAGCTGATAATTTTTTAATACCTAAAATTAGTTTTCCCCAAGAAAATCTCAGAAAATTTAAAAAAGCAAAAGATAAAGAGATGGAAAATATGAAAGTAAATAGAAAATACTCAGAGAAACAATCCAGATTGCCCAAAATCCCATTTTAGAGATAAAGAACAGCAACTACAAAAAGCATAATAAGGATATCACCAAAGAAATAACACATATCCAAGATCAGGTCTTGAATTCAGATAAAACCCAGAAGCATGGAATGAAAAGCAGACCCACAATAAGGTGCATCCTCATGGAATTCAAACTTTTTGGGATAACGACAACAAAAACAAAAAGAAAATTGTGAGAGCATTGAAAAGCCAGAGGGAAAAAAATATTAAAATGTGGGAAAAAAATAAAACAATTTTATTAGACTTCTGAAAAGTAATACTGTATGGTAAAAAAAACAATGTAGAAATGCTTTTAAAATTCTTAAAAAGGGGCCAGGCACAGTGGTTAAAGGCTGTAACCCCCACAATTTGGGAAGCGAAGATGAGAGGATTGTCTGAGCCCATGGGTTCAAGAACAGCCTAGGAAACTTGGCAAGACCTCATCTCTACAATAAATCAAAAAATTAGCCAGACATGGTAGCACACATCTGTAGTTCTGGCTACTTGGAAGGCTGAGGTGGAAGGATCACCTGAGTCCAGCAGGTTGACGCTGAGGTGGGCATGAGTATGCCGCTGTACTCCAGTCTGGGTGATGGAGTGAGACTCCAACTCAAAAAAAAAATGTTGAAAAGATTTTTATACCCAACAAAACTATCAGTAAAGTACGAGGCAGAAAATATTTCAAATCCTACCTCAAAATGTATATTATCATTAACACAATTATTTAGGTATTTACAATAGTATATGCTGTCATAAAATAAAGGAATAAAGTTAGAAAGAGAGGCCGTGCTTGGTGGCTCAGTCTGTAATCCCAGCACTTTGGGAGGCTAAGGCGAGTGGTTGCCTGAGCCCATGGGTTTGAGAACAGCTGAGCAACTGGGTGAGACCTTTTCTCTACAATAAGCCAAAAATTAGCCAGGTGCAGTAGCATGCACCTGTAGCTCCAGCTACTTGGAAGGCTGAGATGGAAGGATTGCCAGAGCCCAGCAGGTCAACGCTGGGGTGGCCATGAACATGCCACTGCACTCCAGTCTGGGCGACAGAGTGAGATGCCAACTCAAAAAATTAAATAAATAAAGTTGGAAAGAGAGAAACATGGGACCCAGTAAATAAGGAATCCAACCCAGAAGAGGGGTGAAACAAAGCTGCAGGGTCAGTGTTGCAACTGACCAGAATAGAAGAGAAAACCAAAATGAAGAAGATCTCTAGAACAATAAAGAATCTGATAAAATGAAAACATAGCTGAAAACACCTAAACATGCAAATAAACAAAGCAGTTAGAAATGTGAAAACTTTCCAAGAAAGAAAACATCATGTATTAGCAAGTTAAAATTGATGTATCAATAAATCACAGTATATGCATATGCTTAGAAACATGGTATTAATATTTTTTAAAATAGTAGTTGCAATTGGGGAGTAGAATGAAGGATATAGAAAGGGTAGGCAGTTGATTTTTCAAATATATGCCAGCATTACTTTGATAAATTTGATTGTATATTTTGGAACTGAACCAGACAGATAATTTCTAAAACCAAAACATCTTACACTGACAAGTAGGTTCTTATATACACACACATGCAAATATATATCCGCATATCACACAAATGTACACATATGTATATGCACACATATAATAACTGACTCCTTTGAATTTGATAACTATTTCTCAAAATTTGTAAGTTTTCTATTTTTAGTAATGTTTTTTCTATAATGCTAAGGTTATTATCAAGTTAAAAAAAAACACTATATGTGCTACATTTTTCAGATTTACTTAAGCAGCCACTCACCCATATGCACACACAACACCTCATAAGAATACTAACAATTTTTAAAACTCTAAGACATAAGATCCCAAAAGCAAAGGTATCAAAAGCAAAAATAGGCAAATGGAATTATACCAAACTGAAACACTTCTGTGCAGCAAAGGAAACAATCAACAAACACTGTGAAGAAATGTACAGAATAGAAGAAAATATCTGCAAGTCATACATCTAACAAGGGGTTATTATCCAAACTATATAAGAAATACAAACAACAGCCAAAAAAAGAATCTATTTAAAAATGGATAGAAGACCTAAATAGATACTTCGCAATTGAAGACATACAAATGACCAACAAGTATATGAAAAAATGCTCAACACCACTAATCATCAGAGAAATGCAAATCAAAATCACAATGAGACATCACCTCACCTGTTAGAATGGCAATTATCAAAAAGACCAAAAAAAAAAATGTTGGGGGGGGATCACATAACATCAATAAGGGTATCTGATCTCAAACCAGGTGAAATGGGACTCAAAGGGAGGCCCAAACTTTACCTGTACAATGACCACTTGTATACCAAAATCTGAGTGGCACCCCACATCTTTAAAATACCAAAATTTAAAAACTATATAAATAACAAATGCTGGCATGCATGGATGTGAAAAATGGAGAGCTTTTAAACACTGCCAGTGGGAATGCAAATTAGTATAGCCATTATGGAAAACAGTATGGAGCTTCCTCAAAAATTAAAAATAGAAGAACTACAGTATTATCCAGCAATCCCTGCTGGGTTTTAAAGGAAATGAAATCAGTATGACAAAGAGATATATGCACTACCATTTTTATTGCAGCACTATTCATCCATTGTAGGACGCTAGGTTGATTTAATCAATTAAATTGATCAAATTGATTAAATCAACCTAGCGTCCTACAATGGATGAATGGACAAATAAAATGTGGTTATATACACACAACGAAATACTAGTCAACCATAAAAAAGAATGAAATCTTGTCATTGGGGACAACCTGGATGAATGTGAAGAACGTTATGTTAAATGAAATAAGCCAGGCACAGAAAGCCAAATACTGTATGATTTAATTTATATAGAGAGACTGAAGAAGTTAATCTCATAGAATAGAAAGTAGAACAGTGGTTAGCAGACACTGAGGATAGGAGAGGGGAAGAGGAGACGGGGAGAGATTGGTCAATGGCTGTAAAGTCACTTTTAGATATGAGAAATAAGTTCTAGTGTTCTACTGCTCAGGAGAGTGACTATGGTTAACAATACTGTATTATACATTGCAAAATAGCTAGAAGAGAGGATTTAGAGTGTTATTACCACAAGGAAATAATATATACATGAGGTGATAGATATATCACATATCCTGATTTTATTTTTATACAATGTATACATGTATCAAAACATCATACCATACTCCATAAATCTAATTATCACATCAATGAAAAAAAATCCTCCCAAGACAAAAGTGGAAATCCCATCAAACTCTGTTCTAATAATATTTAATTAGCATTAACAATCTTTTCCCGTGTACCATCTCTTAGGCTATAAGCTCCATGAGGGACACAGCTCCTTTATTTATGGTGGATTTCCATAGTAAGCAGTTAGTAAATTCTTTTTGAATTAAGGAGTTAATTCTTATAATCCTCTTATCTGTACATGGTTTATACTAATACAAGAGGACAACTGCCACATAACAGCTGTATTGACCTCCAAACCTGCCAAGAGGATCTTTCTATCATGAAAACCCAGGAAAGACATCCTGCATGAGATTGCACCCATAGATTAGTTGGGGAACAAGGCTCATTAAAAAAAAAAAAAACCAAATATAATACTGTTAAATGCTACACTTGAATTTTGGCTTGTTCGTTCATTTTTAGTTTTTGTTTGTCTTTAACAAAACTCAGGAAAAATACTTTGTCAAAAATGTCTTTCTCCTAAAAACATAATGGATTTAGGAGAGACGCTCAAATAGGGCTAAAAATTGGGATTATGCCCTTTAAATGCTGTAAGGGTAGAAAAGTTTATGACAGCCCAGGTCAGGTTGGTGATGGCATGTTTTGAATCATGCCTAGAAAAAGTCTAGTAGAATATACCACTGCTGATAACAGTGATTATATCTGAGAAATGCAACTGAAAAAGAGAATTTTTAGAATATCAAAAATTAATTCTATAATTAAAGAAAATAAAAGCAATTATAAAAATGGAAGTAAACAAAGTAAAAGCTCTCTTAACCAATGTCCTAAAACAGCAGTTTTCAAACTAGGGCGTGTGCACAGCTAGAAATACAAAAAGAATTTTTAAGGGGTATACCCACAGACAGCTTTAAGGAAATCAATTTCCAAATTATCCTCCATACATTTTTTTTTTTTTTTTTTTTTTTGAGTTGGAGTCTCACTCTGTCGCCCAGACTGGAGTGCAGTGGCCATTCCCGGTCACCGCAGCCTCGACCTGCTAGGCTACGGCGATCCTTCCGCCTCAGCCCTCCAAGTAGCCGGAATTACAGGCAGGCGCTACCATAGCCCAGCTGATTTTTTGATTTATTGTAGAGATGAGGTCTCGCTGCCCAGGCGGGTCTCGAACCCGCGGGCTCAGGCAATCCATTCACCTCAGCCTCCCAAAGGCGCAGGATTACAGGCTGAGCCACCGAGCCCGGCTACATTTTTTTTTATTGTGTTGATGATGGGAACACATGCTGCTCTCAAGGCCCATCTTACCTCCTCCCACTTTATAAAGAAAATAATAACTTTGTGCAACCCATATCTACTATGGTACTAGGACTAAACAGTTCTGGATTAACACCCAACAAAGAGTTTAAAAATTTGGTATCATCAAAAGCCCCCTCCAAAAGTCATTTAATTTAAAAATGAAATTCCAATAAAACTTTGCTAATGAGGAAGAAGTTTAGATGTCAACTTAAAATGTATAAAGGGATTCAGGAGATGTGAAAACAAGTGTACTACCTAATGCTTTTCTAGAATATTCTGATGAACTGCCACAGCCCAATGAAAGCTCTCACATAGGAAGAGCAAGAGCTAAGCTTCATATTCACCAAAATTGAGGGTTGCTAAACCTACTTACACCATTTGTAGTGTAACTACAGTTACCTAACTGAATACTATATAAACCAAGAGAGTTGCTTCTTCTCCAAAAAGGAATCTAAATGCTTGGAAAGACCTAAAGTCAAGCTGTCAAAAATGAAATAAAATGAGGTGTGGGCAAGACAAAAAAAAAAGAGAGTAACAAAATTGTTTTAAAAAAATCTGTAGGACTCACAAATGTCTAAGGTACATGCTTCATTTAACCAAAAAAAAAGAGGAAGCTTAGAATTTTAAAATGACACAGAATAAGTCAACTTTATAGAAACAAGACCATACAAAATCCAGAGCAGAGATCCAAGTTCAAAGAAAAGACCTTCATCTTACATTGAATGGTAAATGAATGTACATCTATGGGTATTAAATTCAAATAAAATATTTAGGGCATGTATGAAGATCAATTTTAGACGTCAACCTGATTAAGGTAAGAAATACCTAGAAAGCTGGTAAAGTTTTATTTCTGGGTGTCTGTGAGGGTATTTCCAGAGAAGATTAGCATGTGAGATAGTGGACTAAATAAGGAAGATCCACCCTCAATGTGCACAGGCATCATCCAATCAGCTAGGGACCTGGATAGAACAAAAAGGCAAAGGAAAGGTGAATTTTCTCCCTCTCTTCCCAGGAGCAGGGGCACCTTTCTTCTGCTCTTTGAGTCAGAACTCTAGATTCTTTGGCCTTTGAGCACTCGGGACTTACACCAGAAAACCCTGGGTTCTCAGGCCTTCAGCCTTAGGCTAAGACTTAGACTGCCAGTTTCCTAGGTTCCGAGGCTTTTAGACTTGGACTGTGACACATGACTGGCATTCCAGGGTCTCCAGCTTACAGACTGCCTGTCATGGGACTTGTCAGCCTCCACAGTCACGTGAGTCAATATCCCTGATAAATCCCCTCCCATCAAGCCATCCATCCATCTATCTATCCATTCATCCTATTGAGTCTGCTCTCTAGAGAATCCTGACCAATATTGCATGTTTTATCTTTTTTGAAAAAATAACCCCTTCTCTGACTGGAGTTTTTCTGCTAACCAGACAACTATTGGTTTCAATCACCTAGATAAGAGAGCATTTATTTAAATTAAAAACCATGGCTGGCCAGGCATGGTAGCTCATGCCTGTAATCCAAATACTTTGGGAGGTCAGGGCAGGAGAATTCCTTGAGCCCAGAAGTTTGAGAGCAGCCTTTGCAACATGCCAAGACCTCATCTCTACAAAAAGATCAAAAAATGAGCCGAGTGTGGTGGTGTGTGCCTGTAGTCCCAGATACGCGGAAGGCTAAGGCAGAAGTATCACTGAGCCCAGGAGGTCAAGGCTGCTGTGAGCTGTGATTGTGGGATCATGCCACTGCACTTCAGCTTGAGCAACAGAGTGAGACTCCCACTCAAAAAAAAGAAAGAAAAAGAAAAAGTCATGGCTAACTTCAGTTCAGTCATTCTCAGAAGGGTTCATAGAATCCCCTATTGCAGAGATTCTATGTAAAACTAGGTGCTCTGTTCCCACCCTAACTGGAGTGAACTACAATAAAATTCTGACACTACCTAACATTACTGCAGATCCCACAGATTAAGGGCAAAGTCCCCCTCATGATTGCCCTCACCTCAGACACCAGGCCATCTGTACTTCTGATCAACCTGACTATAAATTCTAAGGTTCCCATGAGTCCCTCGGCTTTGATAATTCACTAGAATGACTCACAGAATTTAGCAAAGCTCTATACTTATGATTGAAATTTTATTATAAAGTGTGCACATAGGGCAAGGTCTGGAAGGGTCCTAGTTGTGGCACATCCATGCTTTCTCCCCTTGGATTCAGGATGTGCCATCCTCCTGGAATACCCATGTGTTCACCAACCAGGAAGCTCCACCAAGCCTCAGCATCCAAAGTTTTTTTTAATCAGTATTTCATTACTTAGGCATGATTGATTAAATCTCTGGTTATGTGTCTGAACTCAGTCTCTAGCTCCTCTCCTCTCTCTGGATACTAAAAAGTTCCAACCATCTAATCCCATGCTTGGACTTTCTGGTTACCTGCCCCACCTGAAGCTATATAAGGACTGTGAATCACTTCAATTGCATAACAAAGACACTCCTACCGGTAGCTCAGCAAATTCCAAGGGTTTTTAAAGCTCTGTCCCAGGAACCAGACACATTCTTTAACACACCAAGCAAATTCAAATGGTGGAATGGAGACAATTTAGTTAAATTTGTAATAAAATTGTGGGTTGAGGGGAGATTAAGAGTAGAGGAGTTTGGCCAGGCTCGGTGGCTCAGCCTGTAATTCCAATACTTTGGGAGGCTGAGACGAGTGAACTGCCAGAGCCCGTGGGTTCGAGACCCACCCGGGCAACTTAGTGAGACCTCATCTCTACAATAAATAAAAAATTAGCCAGGTGTGGTAGTGCATGCCTGTAGTTCCAGCTATTTGGTAGGCCGAGGCCAAGGGATCGCCGGAGCCCAACAGGTCGAGGCTGCGGTGGCTGGGAGTGTGCCACTGCACTCCAGTCTGGGCAACAGAGCGAGACTCCAACTCAAAAAAAAAAAAAAGAGGAGCTTAAGAAGAGGTAAGAAGCAAGAAAGTAAGGGAAAACGTAACCAGCAATGAAAGCACATATAGCAAGTGAGAGATTTACTCAAGGAGTATGTGACAACCTAAGATCAGAACCATGTTGTCATCATGTTTGTCAAAGGAATACTTTTGATCCAGAAACAAAGCTTCTGGAGGAAGAGATCAAACAGAAATGAACCTTGCTTCTTCATCCAGGAGATGAACTAGAATAGAATAGTCAAGCTAGGGCAGGTGCAGAGGTTGCAGAGGATAGTGATGAAAATGGGGATGCCCCTCCCAAGCTCCAGTCCTAGGAGAGGTGGCAATACTTGGGAAAAAAGCCTCTGGAAAGTGATGTTTGCTCCTAAAAATGCCTGCTAAGATCAATAACAACAAAACCCTGGAATTCACAAACTAGGCCAAATGATTATGGTAAAATGTTAGTACTATAGAATTCTTTCATCTGTCACAAGGATTAGATAGACAGAGATTACCCCATACTTCTGTAAAAGACTATGCTTTATTGAGCATTTAATACATATTACCTCATTTCAAAAATCTCTTGAACTGGAGGGAAACAAAGATAAGACTCATGGCTTGTGGAGAGGAAAACTCTCTCTACACACTAAACTCTAAAGCAGCAACATTGGAAAAAAAAACAAGACAATACAATCAAGTGAATACCAGTAAAAGTTAGGCATTAGACCTGAATCCTGCCTTTTACTTCTTAATGGCACATATGTGAGAAACAGTAGAGCAAAGCTGAATTAATCAACAAATGTTATCAGTTCAACTAGATAGCCACTTGGAGAGAAAGAAATCTGAATTAGTATGCAATGCTATATGTCAACATATGCTCCAGGTGGATGAAAAATTTTAACATAAAATAATAAAATATAAATGCATGATGAGACTTTCCGTTGTTCTTTCATTTAATAGTAGAAAAGTCCTTTCTAATCATAACATAAAACCAGAGGTACAGTGGAGGAAAACTTATATTAGACTCTGTGATAAGGAAATTATGTGGCTAAAACATATGAAAATAAAAATAAAGTCAAAACACAGAAAGGAGCTTCACACTTGTGCTCAGGACATTAAAAAGCTGCCAATGTGCGCCACTCTCATCATAACAACAAAAGCTAGACAATGATACAAGATCTTAACTCTTTTTTGAGACAGATAGTCACATGGAATTCAGATGAACTAAATTCCAAAGAATGTGAGGGCACAAATTGTCTGACTTTTGTCTGAGAAAGGGAAGAAAAGGTGGCTGCTATGAAGGTAGATAATGAGAAACTCAAATTTTAGCCATTTCTTAAATGCCATATGTGAGTTGGAGCCCCTGACACAAAGGAAATTTGCACTTCCTCTTTTCCAAGTTCCTCCACTGGGTGCTCATGAGAAAGACTGGGGACAGAGCCAAGAACAGAGAGAGACTCGCTAGGCAGTGCAAGTTGAGACTGGGGATCAGCTATCACTGAGGCACAGGCACAAAATACACTATGGAAAAGAGGAAGGGGTCAGGAAACCTGTTCCTTCCCCAAACCATCTTCCCTCTACAGAGACAAGGGCAGGTCCAATTTCCAAGGAGGAAACAGCAGGAGTACTGAGAAAGCCTCACCCATGGGAATAAAAGAGCCAAGAAACTATAAGAGTTTGTTGGTCTTAGTAACAAGCACTTAGTAGACATGTACTTAGTAACAAGCAATTCCAGTCTACCACTGGGGAAGGGACAGAAACAAGGAGGAAGATCTCTTCCCATGATGTTGATGTATAAAATCTGCTCTAAGCTGAAGGTGAGGCAGGAATTCTAAAAGACAATGCTCTGGTGAGACAGGTCCCACCTAACCACAAGGTAGCGACAGTCTACTGCTGAAGGGAAGAAGAGGCTATGGGGAACAAGGCAATGGCAGCAACAACAAATCCAGCTTAGCTAAAGACTAGATTGACTCAACCCCTGGCCTGATAGCAGAAGAGACAGGCCAGTTTCTGATTATAAATAACATCTATCTATGTTTCCTATTCTACAGACACTGTTCAGCAGCAAATAAAAAATGACAACACTCACAGGAGAAAGAAAAAAAAAATGGAGCAACACCTTTGAAGTACCGAAAAGGGAAAAACAAAAACTGTCAACCTAGATTTTTACATTTAAAAATGAAGGCAATAGCCGGGCTCGGTGGCTCAGCCTGCAATCCCACGCCTTTGGGAGGCTGAGGTGAGTGGATTGCCTGAGCCCCCGGGTCTGAGACCTGCCTGGGCAGCGAGACCGCATCTCTACAATAAATCAAAAAAAAAAAAAAATCAGCCGGGGTTGGTAGTGCATGCCTGTAATTCCGGCTACTTGGAAGGCTGAGGCGGAAGGATCGCCGGAGCCCAGCAGGTCGAGGCTGCGGTGGCCAGGAGTGGCCACTGCACTCCAGTCTGGGCGACAGAGTGAGACTCCAACTCGAAAAAATAAATAAATAAATAAGTAAATAAAAATAAAAATGAAGGCAAAATACAGCAGAAAAATTAAAGTAGGCTTTCAACGATTATTCAAAAATAGCAGAGAGAGAGTCGAATAGAGGGACCAAAAAAGCAGCAGAAAACAAAATAAACAAACTGGTAGGCTCAGATTCAAACATATTAATGACTACAGCAAATGGTAATGGATTTAGAATTCAATTAATAAGAAGAGGTTGTCAAAATTGACAAAATAAAAACAAGACCTAAATATATGTTATCTATAAGAGACTCACTCTAAGAAACAGCAAAGTTGAAAACAAGTGGATGGGAAAAGGATATACCATATAAAAAGCATAAAAAGATTGGAATCACTGTATTACAACAGATAGAACACTTTTCAAAACAAAATGCAGTACCATGTATAAAGAGGAACATTTCACTACAATAAAGAATCAGATTAACAGAAAGATGTAGAAAGCATGAAAATGTATGCTACAGAGCTTAAAAATACATAAAACTGCTGGGCGCAGTGGCTCACGCCTATAATCCCAGCACTTTGGGAGGCCGAGGTGAGAGGATTTCCTGAGCCCACGGATTCGAGATCAGCCCAGACAACTTGGCAAGACCTCATCTCTACAATAAATCAAAAAATTAAAGCCGGGCTCGGTGGCTCAGCCTGTAATCCCACGCCTTTGGGAGGCTGAGGTGAGTGGATTGCCTGAGCCCGCGGGTTCGAGACCCGCCTGGGCAGGGAGACCTCAGCTCTACAGTAAATCAAAAAATCAGCTGGGTGTGGTAGCGCATGCCTGTAATTCCGGCTACTTGAAAGGCTGAGGCGGAAGGATCGCCGGAGCCCAGCAGGTCAAGGCTGCGGTGGCCAGGAGCGACCACTGCACTCCAGTCCGGGCGACAGAGTGAAACTCCAACTCAAAAAAAAAAAAAAAAAAAAAAAATTAGCCAGGCATGGTAGTGTATACCTGTAGTCCTAGCTACTTGGAAGGCTGAGGCAGAAGGATCGCCTGAGCCCATCAAGTAGAGGCTGTGGTGGCCGTGACTGTGCCACTGAACTCCAGCCTGGGTGACAGAGTGAGACTCCTACTCCAAAAGAAAAATTAAAAAAAAAAATATATATATATATATATATATACACACACACACACACACACACATATATATATATAAAACAAAAGTGATGGAATTAAAGGGAGAAAGAGAGAATTTCACATTCATGGTTGGAAATTTTTACCCTTCTCTCTGCATCTAATTAAAGATAAAATTAACAACACTATCAACCAACAGGATTTAATTACTATTTATAGAACACTATACCCAACAACATTAGAATACACAATATTTTGGGCACATATAGTTTATCATAATAGACCATATTATGGGCTATATAATAAGTCTCAGTAAATTTAAAACTATTAAAATCATAAAGAACATGATATCTGAACACAGTTTAATTAAGTTACAAAGTAATAATAAGAAAATCAGGCAAATAGCTTAGAAATTAAGCAATGTACTACTAATCATTGAGTCAAAGAAGAGATAACAAAAGAAATCAGAGTATATTTTGACCTGTATGCTCATTTAAAAGGAAGACAAAATAAAATTTTTCTGAGACCAACAAAAGCTAAAAGAAATTACTGCCAGTTGATCAGCCCAACAAGAAATAATAAAGAAATTTCTTCAGGCAAAGCAGGAGGAATTTGACACTACATGAAAATTTAGATCTATACAAGGAAATAAAGAGTGCTAGAAATTGTAAAAATGTGGGTAAATATGAAAGATACTTTTCTTATTTAAAATCTCTCTATAACAGACTATCTAAAGCAAAAATATAATGTACTAAAGAATTTAAGGCATAGCACAGATCACAGAAGTATGAAATGGAAGCATATTACTGGAATATATAATATATATAAGGTGGTATATTATTTAAAGGTAGACTGTGAAACAAAGTGATATGTTTTAAACTCCAAAGCAGCACTGACCAAGAAAATATTTTGTGATGATGGAAATGTGCCATATCTGCACTGTCCTACATGGTTGCCACTAGCCAAGCGTGAAGACTGCAAACATGAAGAGTCATTGACTGACCTAATGATATAAAATTTCAGGTTATTTATGGTAAGTAATTAAAATATAAATTTAGGTAGCTACATAGGAATAGTGTCTGTTAGACTGGATAATGTAGTCTAAGGACAAACACTAATAAAAACAAAACAAGTACAATTAAGGTGTATAAATCATTAGTAATAGTGAAGGGGAAATGAAATCATAAAAAAATACTCAATTTTAAAAAGGTAGAAAAACAAATAAATTTAAAATGCATAAGAGAAATAGAAAACAAATAATAATATGAAATAGCAATGTGCTGCACAATGATGTTTCAGTCAACAATGCACCATCTATAAAACGGTGGGCCCATAAAATTATGATTTTTTTTTTTTTTTGAGTCAGAGTCTCACTCTGTTGCCCAGACTGGAGTGCAGTGGCACGCTCCTGGCCACTGCAGCCTCGCCCTGCTGGGCTCTGGCCATCCTTCTGCCTCAGCCTTCCAAGTAGCCAGAACTACAGGCGCGTGCTACCATGCCTGGCTAATTTTTAATTTATTGTAGAGACGAGGCCTCGCCAAGTTGCCCGGGCTGGTCTCGAACCCGTGGGCTCAGGCAATCCACTCATCTTGGCCTCCCAAAGTGCTAGGATTATAAACTGAGCCACGGAGCCCAGTCATAATTCTGTATTTTTACAGTACCTTTCCTTTTTTTTCTTTTTGAGTCAGAGTCTCACTTTGTCACCCAGGCTGGAGTGTAGTAACATGCTCACAGCTACCGCAGCCTCAGCCTGCTGGGCTCAGGTGATCCTTCTGCCTCAGCCTTCCAAGTTGCTGAAACTACAAGCCCAGACCACCACGCCCATCTAATTTTTTGATTTATTGTAGAGATGAGGTCTCACCAAGTTGCCCAGGCTGGTCTTGAACCCTTTTTGTTGTGCTGATCTACTGGTCTTGCTCAGGCAATCCTCTCACCTCGGCCTCCCAAAGTGCTGGGATTACAGGCACGAGCCACCTCACCCAATCTTTACCTTTTCTATGTTTAGATTTACAAATACTTGCCACTGTGTTATAGTTGCCTATAGCATTCAGTGCAGTAACATGCCGTTCAAGTTTGTAGCCCAAGAGTAATACCCTATAACATATTGCCTAGTAGGCTACACCATCTAGGTTTGTGTACATATACCCTATTATATGCACACAATGATGAAATCACCTAATAATGCATTTCTCAGAAAGCACCTCTGTCATTAAGCAACATATTACTGTAGATTTAAAACCAATCACATCAATAATTATGCTAAGTGTAAATAATCTACATATATAAATTAAAAGACAGAGATTGTTAGAATTGATAAACAATACCACCCAACTATATGATGTCTACAAAAACCCCGCAATAAATATAAAGATATAGATTAAAAGCAGAAGAATGAAAAAATATACCATGCAAACTCTAATAAAAAGAAACCCTGAGAGACCATATTAAGTTACAAGATAAGCTTCAGAAAAATAATTATTGCTAGAAGTAAAAGGTGAAAATACATAATCATAAAGGGGTCAAGATACATGAAGAGAACACAGTGATCCCAAACATGTATGCTTCTATACCAGAGTTTCAAGTTACACAAAGCAAAAATTTATGGAATTAAAAGAAGTAATAGACAAATACATAATTACAGTTGGAGACCTTAAAACTTGACTCTCTGTAATTGGTAAAACAAACAAATAATCAGCAACTGATTGGTATTTATGGAACAAGTATGCCCAACAACATAAAAATACACAATTTTTTAGTACAATATAAAACATTCACCAAGATAGATCATATTTTAGGCCATTTTTAAAAATCTTAAAAACCTAAAAGAACATATTAAGAGGATTCTTTAAAGGAACAAAGGAGTCAAATTAGAAGTAAATACAAAGATATCTGAAAGAATTCCAACTATTGAGAATTAAACAATACATTTCTAAACAATTCATGGGTCAAAGAAGAAATCACAAGAGTAATTGCAAATAGTTTTAATGAAATAAAATAAAAACACAGCATGTCAAAATTTGTGAGATACAGGCCGGGCTCGGTGACTCAGCCTGTAATCACAGCACTTTGGGAGGCCGAAGCAAGTAGACTGCCTGAGCCCATGGGTTCAAGACCAACCCAGGCAACTTGGCGAGATCTCGTCTCTACAATAAATCAAAAATTAGCTGGACGTGGTAGTGCGCGCCTGTAGTTCCAGCTATTTGGAAGGCTGAAGCGGAAGGACTGCTGAAGTCCAGCAGGTCGATGCTGGGGTGGCCATGAACGTGCCACTGCACTCCTGCCTGGACAACAGAGTGAAGCTCCAACTCAAAAAAAAAAAAAAATTGTGAGACACAGCTAAAGTAATGAAAGAGAGAAATTTATAGAAATAGATGCTTATATTCAGAAAGAAAAAAAAATCTCAATTCAAAAACTTAAGATTCCATATTAAGAAATTGTTTTTTAAAAGAGCAAATTAAATCCAAAGCAAGAAAAAGGAAGAAAATAGCATGAGCATGAAGCAATGAAACAGAAAACAGAAGAATAAAAAACAAGAAATGAAACAAGTTTGCTCTTTGAGAAGGTCAATCAATGATAAATCTCCCCACACTAATCAAGAACAAAAGATTTTTAAAAGTACACGATATTAAAAACAAAAGTGAATACATTACTACAGATATACTGATAATAAAAGAATAAGGGCATATTATGTATTTTATACCAATAGACTTGATAACCTATTTGGAAAAAATTCTTAAAAAACAAGCTACCAAAGCTTATTCCAAAAGATACTGACAACCTGAGTATCCCTATACCAAATAAAGAGATTTAATTTATAGGTTAAAATATTTTCAGAAAGAAAACCACATCTAAAGACTTATTGCTGAATCTTTCCAAAGATTTAAGAAAATTTATACTTATTCTACACAAATCCTTCCAGAAAATAGAAGAGAAGGGACCATTTGCTACCTCATTTTATATGGCCAGCATCTGATACCAAAACCAAAGACCTTAAAAATAAAGAAAATTATAGATAAATATCACTCATAGATGCAAAAATCCTTTATACACAAGCAACTTAATAAGAATTAAATTACAAAAAACTTAGAAAAAAAAAGCATGTGTGTAAATCTTCGTGTCTTTGGATCTGGAAATGAATTCTTAGGTATTATACACCAAAAGCACAAGCAGTGAAACAAACAAAATAAATTGGGTTCCATCAAAATTTATAACATTAGACATTAAAGGATACTGTCAAGAGAGTAAAAGACAACACAGAGGATGGGGAAAACTGTCTGCAAATTCTGCATCTGATAATGGTCTAGTATCTGGAATATATCAGTGACTCTTTCAACTCAATAATAAAAGGGCAAAAAACCCAATTTATAAATAGACAACTTGAATAGACATTTATTCAAAAAAAAAAAAAAAAGGCCAACAGGCATATGAAAAGATGTTTAGCATCATTAGTCTTTAGGAAAATGCAAATCAAAACCACCTCTTTACATCCACTAAGATGGTTATAAACAAGAAAACATAATAACATAGAGAAACTGAAACTATTGTACATTGCTGGTGGGAATGTAAAATGGTGCACAGTAGGTGTTCAAACAAAAACTGGTACACAAATGTTCATAGCAACATTATTCAAAATAGCCAGAAGATGAACACAACCCAAATGTCCATCAATTGATGAATGATAAATAAAATATGATATATCCACAAAATAGAATATTATTAAATCATAAAAAGTACTGATACATGCTACAACATGAATGAACCTTAAAAACATGATGCTAAGTGAAAGTAGCTAGACAAAAAAGTCACATATTGTATGATTTCGTTTATATGAAATAGCCAGAAAACACAAATCCATAGAGAGAAAAAGCAAACGAGTGATTGCCAGGGCTACGGAAATGAAGAAATGAGAGAGTTTTGGGCAGGAATAGGTATGTAATGGGCATGAGATTTCCCCTTGGGGTGATAAAAATATTCAGTTACTAGATAGTCATTATGGTTGTACAACACCATGAATGTACTAAGTACCATTGTTTTATACATCTTAAAATAATTAAAACATATATTTTACAGGATAAAAAGTAAACAAATCAATTTCAGCAATATATAAAAATAACAATATATCATGACCAGGTAAAGTTTAAACATGGAATGCACAGTTTACTGTTAAAAAAACAGATCACTGTAATTTGCTACTTTTATTCAACATTGTACTAGACGTCCTAGCCAGTGAAATTAGCCAAGAAAAAGAAATAAAAAGCAAATAAAACTGTCCCTATTTGCAGATGACACGATCGCTCGTGTAGAAAATCCAAAACAAAAAGGAAACAATTTCAGAACAAAATAGATAGGAATAGGCAGAGGAGCTTCAGCCAGCTTGGAAGCTTCAGCATTATGACCAATGACCACATAGAGATGAGTAAAGGCCCATCTCATGAGGCTGCCTCTTGGGATAGGTCTCCCAAGAACAAATTTCAAAAAATAAGAAAAAGATACTTGTAAATACTGAGGATTTTTCTTCTCAAAGGAGACAGTGATCCAAAAAAACGAGTGAATCTGCTTGAGAGCTTTCCACTTAGATTTTTGACCCTCCAGATGGCTCCAGAATTTGCAAGATAAAATAAATTAAAAAAGAAAGACACACGTACAAACATACACACAGAGAAAGAAAGAGACGAACTGAACATAAGTCAAAATAACAGAAGTGATCGTCACTAAATAAGATTATAGAAACTTCAACTTTTTGTTATTTTTTGTTTTGTTTTGTTTTTCAGATTTTTCCAAGTTTAGTTTTATAATGATCTTGTTTACTCTTGCAATAAAAATTTGTCTTTAAATGGAACGGAAGGTCAAAACACAAAAGATAAATTGGAAGAAAGACGTTCAACAAAACTGATGGAGCTATGTTCTTTAATACATAAAGAGTTTTTAAAAATCAATTAAGAAAAGATTGAGAATTCAGAGTCATGCATAAACAAAAATACAAATTACTTCCAACCATATCAAAAGATGCTCAGCCTTACTAGTAATTAAAGAAATGCAAATTAAAACAACTGGCAATTTTTAAAAAAGCTTTATGATTTAAAGCATTAAGAGAAACTGTGAGAAGGCATACTCTTTTGTGTAAATTGTTATAATGTGTAAATATTGTAATAAACTACTAGGATACTTTAAAACATGCATCTAAATTTTAAAAGCACATACCTTTTAACTTAGCAATTCTACTTCTAGGAATTTGTTCTATAGACATATTTGCAATTTATACACACAAAGATCATGTACAAGGCAGTTCAGGATAGTAGTATTTCAAAATACCAAAAATTGGAAACAATCTTAATGTCCATCAAAAAAGGACTGGCTATATAAACATTGTTAAAGCCTCATAATGCAGGAAGGAAATCTGTATGGCCTGATATCATACATGTTTAATCTCTACCCTACACAATTAATAAAGCAAGTTGGAGGATCATATGCAGATCGTTTTCTTCTTTGTGGTTAAAAAAAAAAAAGTAGATATGTTAAAATGTGCATAGGAAAGTACTAAAACACAAGAAAGTAATTAACTATGAGGCCATGCAAGGTGGTATGCGTCTGTAGTACCAGGGGCCCAGGAGGCTGGAGTGGGAGGATCCTATGGCCCCGAGACAGACTAGCTAGCTTAGGCATGGGGGGGTGGAATGGAGAATTACTGAGCTGGTGGTTAAGAGGTTAAAGACTTCCTGTGATTTGTAACTAAGATGTAACTCACACAAACTTCCTGTGACTTAAAACTGATACACATTTCCTATAGCTTGTAGCAACACGAAACTGACATAAATAGCAAAAACAAACAAACAACAACAAAAAAAAAACACAACAGATAAAAGCCATGAATCTCTATCCTAGTGTGCCTCTCCCTCTTGAAGATCTCCTGCATGGTCCTCTCTCAAGTGTGTACTTTTGGTTCAAATTAAAGCTCCTCCCTTTACTTTCTGACTTGTCCTTGAATTCTTTCCTGTGATGGAATCAAGAGCCTGGTCCTGGGTACAGGTTGAGGATTACAACTCTCAGGTAGAGACCTGCAACTCCTCAAAGAGTCAGCCAAGGCAGCACACTGGGCGTAACTAGGAAAAGCTCTCTCTCTTCCTGAAGCGATCTTCCCCAAGTCCACAGCCATCAGGCCCTGGAGTTCAAGGCCACAGTGTATGATCCTCACCCCTGTGAATAGCCACTACACTCCAGACTGAGCAACACAGTGAGACCTCACCTCTTCACCTCTTTAAAAAAAGAAAGTTAACTATGATTACCTCTAAGTACATAAACTTTTGTATACACGTGTACCATATGAAATCTAACCATGTACATGTATTAACTTTTAAACCACTTAACCTTGACTAATAATGTACTGTATCTTGGATTTCTACTTTGTAAAATGGTAATAATAATTGTCCACAGCTCATCTCAGAAGATAATTATGAATACCAAATAAGAAAATACAGATGCATGAAAGTGATTTGTAAGCTTTATATGGTGATCCATAAACCACATAAAAGTTAGGTATTATTGCTAATCATGATTTTTTTCCAGCTACAGGAAATCTTTTTATGATCCAGAATTTACAACGGATAGGTCTGAGGAAATTTTAATTTAGAGAGAAAAGATAAATGAGAAATAAAGACTAAAAACATTGCTACAAAATATATTAGTAGAAGGCTTTTGTTTTGTTTTGCCTTTAAGGTCAGAGGAGAATAAATAAAAAGGATCAAATATATATATATATCTATATATAGACATATATATACACACACACAAAGCTCATACAAAAAGTTATTTCTGTGCTAAAAAAAATTTAATCCTATATAACATTTTTGAGGTCCTTAAAAATAAGATGTAAAACCTCATATGAAGTTCCACGGGAGCCTCATAATTAAAGAAGAGTCAATTGAGGCCAAGGTGATCCAAAGAGAAATATGTCCTCTCCATGCTGAGTGAATTTTAAGCAGGTGTTTGCAGGTATCAATAAAGCTAATGTTAAGGAGAAACAGAAAAACAACAAGACCTCAGAGTATTCAGCAGAGACTGAAATTGCAACAAACTAACCCCCTACACTCACTATTAAAAGCTCATTAACTCCCAGCTGTTCATCCATTAGGCTGAGGAGAAGAAAAAGTGCATGCCCTCACTGTCACATATTTATACCAGAGGTTTTCATCCCATAAAAGCGAGAGAGAGAGAAGATAAGGAGAAGATAACAATCATAATTATATCACCAGGCTGTGGAGAAAGCTGTGCTAAGTATAATAAATCTCTCACACAATAAAGTCAGATGAATGTCCAAAGTCTGCCATGTAAAAAGGAAAGAAGAGAAAGCGGCAAATGCCCATCGGCATCATGGGACTCGTCCTTGAGCCACCAATAAATGAAAGCCCCATGACTCACCTCATCAGGTCATGTGTAACCTACACTACACAAAGCAACACTTGCAAATAAAATGTTTTTACCTAGTCACTCACCATGGTACACAGTCCCTGACTGCATCAAAATAAACAAGAACACAAATCAGATTTAAAGCAATCCGCACAGACCACTCTTCTTAAAGGTGATGGAATGGAGCTGCTTGTTACATGATAAAGTTTCCAGACCAATGCTCAAAAACTGGCACCTTGTACCAGATTCCAGCCTACAGTTGCTATGTTTGGCTCAGGGCTCCTAAACATTTTCCAAAAATTCAATTTTTTAAGTTGTCAGTATTTAAGAATCAAGAGAGGTAACTCAATGATCTTTCTCCAGCATGTGTGGAAAAACAGAAAGATTGCAATGCATCCCCCAGATATTATCAGAGCTGGCTCCTTCATCTTCTTTGTGTCTTTACTCCAATGTTGTTTTCAATTATCTTATTTGAAAGCACATATCATTGCTGTGCAGAAACTTTTTAATATGAGGTACTCCTTGTTTACTTTAGCTTCTTTGCCAGTATTTTTGATGTCATACCCCCAAATCATTGCCAGGATCCATGCCATGGAGCTTTTCCCCTATGCTTTATTTTAGTGTTTTGCAATTTCAAGCCTTATGTTTAAGTCTTTAATCCCTTTTGAGTTGATTTTTGTGTATGGCATAAAACAAGGGTTCCATTTCTTTTATTTTAATATGGATATCCAGTGTTACCAACACCATTTATTGAAGAGCTGTCTTTCTCCTTTGTATACTCTTGGCAACCTTGCAAAACATTAGTTGAACATGTATGCATGGGTTTGTTTCTGAGCTTTCTTTCTGTTCTGATCGTGTGCCTATTTTTATGTCAGTATCATGTTGTTTTGATGTCTTGAGATTTGCTAAGAGATGAGATCTTGATGATTCTCGCTATATACATACATACACACCAAGTCTATGTGATGTGATGGGTATGTTAATTAGCTTGATTGTAATAATTTCCTCAATGTATATGTACATTAAAATGTCACATTGTACATTTTTATTTGTCAATTATACTCTAGCAAAACTGGAGAAGCATCTCTCTGAAACCTGCTTCATTTGTCTCTGTAGAATTCATGACATCAGACATATTATATTTTATTTGCTTATTGTCTATCTCCCCCCACACACTTAACATTAGGCTCAAGAGGGCAAAAATACTTTTCTGATTTGCTCACTGCTGTATCTTCAGTTGTTTTTAATAATGTCTGACACACAGTGAGCACTGTAGAACTACTCAATAGGCAAAATGTTTATCATCAGAAAACAAAAGAAAAGCACACACTCAACACATATCCACACATATCAGTGAAACCGTGCTGACTTCACATCTCTAAAATGTAAGTGCAATTTACCAGCAATAGGGTTGCTCCACAAGAAATGCTAAAGGATATTCTTCAGGCTGAAGGGGAACCATATCAGAGGGAAATGTGAAGAGCATCAGTGAAGGAAGAGCAATAGAAATAGTTAATGTCTAGGTAAATATAGCCTATTTTCTCCTCTTATTTTTAAAAAATATGTATGACTGTTGAAAGCAAAAATTATAACATTTTCTTCCATGTATGTGGATGCAATATATGTGACAATTACCATATAAAGGGAGGAGGGAAAAGAGACCTATATGTAGACTGACAGTTAAGTTCATGAACTCATCCTAGAAAACAACGCTACATATCTCATCACTGAATAGCACCATGGTCAACTTTGAAGTACTCCCCTTGGGAAGCTATGCACTGACACCAGCATCTAGTCCACCTGTCAAAGCAATTTTGGAGCTCTTTTTTCTGGAATGGCCATCAGAGCTGTTATCACATTACCCTTGATGTCCTGAATGTCATCAAAATGCCTTTCCTTCAATATTTCCTTTATCTTTGCATAAAGAAAAAAGTCATTGGGGGCCAGAACAGGTGAGTAGGGAGGGTATTCCAATCCAGTTATTTGTTTACTAGCTAAAAACTCCTTCACAGACAATGCTGTGTGAGCCGGTACGTCGTCATGATGCAAGAGCTCCTTCAGGACCATTTTTGCACACCTTTTTCTCATGCCAAGATTTTCAGTTAAGATTTCCTGTTTCTCTGTTGATGTTTATTTGGTCTGCTATCCTTCTCACAGCCAGCCAACAATTCTGACAGACTGCAAAATGAATTTTTGCAATGTTTTTGTCAGTTCCACTCAATACTGGCCATCCTGACCTCTCTTCATCATTGATGCTTTCTATCCCCTCAGAAAAATATTTAATCCATTCACTGCCATTTTCTTCATAGCATTATCCCCACAAACTTGGACTAATAACCTGATTTCACATCCACTCTTGCCAAGTTTAACAAGAAATTTAATGTTTGTTGCTCTAATTCAAGCTCTGACATTCTCATGACAGCACACAAAAACACACAACAAAAATGAACATCACACAGCAAGACACTACCACATGTCGACATGAACACAGCTGTGAGACACTGATATACCAGGGTCATGAAACCTTTCCAAGTTATCTGTACCATGTTGCCAACGTAAGTAGACAGTAGCAGGTTCCCACACTTAATTGTGAGCTCTCCTAGCATGTATGGTTTCTACATTTTGCAGTGTCAAACCATTAACTACAAAGTAGACTGAAAGGTCAGATATGTACATTTTAAGTCCTAAGGCAACCACTAAAAAAAAAAAAAATACAAAAAGAGACAGACAAGAAGCCAATAGATAAATTAAAATGAAATACTAAAAATTACTCAAATAAACGAAAAGGCAGGAAATGGGAACAAAGAAGCAAAATGCAGAGTTGATAAACAAAAAATAAATAACAAACTTAAGTTCAAATATTTCAATTATTTCATCAAGTGTAAATGATCTATATATGCTAATGAAAGACAAAGATTATCAGATTCGATACAATGAAAACACCCATAATTTAACAAAATAAGAACATTTTGTTGTTGAAGAAAAGGACCATACTGAGTACACTTAAGTGAATCATGTTATACAGCAAATTCTCAGGTGAAAGGTCAGCATCATACTTGTATAGAGATTGGAATCCCCTCAATTACTATTGCAAATGACCTCAGATCATGACTTCCTGAGCATATTAATTTCCTTTTATAGTAGTTATGGCAAACCGAATGTGTGTAGTGGATTAGTGGAAGGATAAGACACACATATATGGACAAAAACGCAGATAATAGGAAAAGAGGAAGTCAAGTTATCCCTCTTTGCTGATGATAGGATCCTATACCTTGAAAATTCAAAAGAATCTGTCAAAAATCTGCTTTCACTGATAAAGGACTTTGGCAAAGTCTCAGGGTACAAAATAAATGTGCAAAAGACAGTTACATTCCTATACACCAACAACAAGCAGGCAGAGACCCAAATTAAAAGCACAATCCCATTTGCATTAGACACAAAAAAAGAAACACCTCGTCATCTTCCTAACCAGAGAAGTGAAAGACCTTTACAATGAGAAATACAAAACATTGCTCAAAGAAATCCAAGAACGCACAAACAAATGGAAAAATATTCCATGCTCATGAATAGGAAGAATCAAAATTGTTAAAATGCCCATCCTACCAAAGGTGATCTACAGATTTAATGCAATACCCATTAAGTTACCAACATCATTCTTCTCAGAACTGTAAATGACAATACAGAAATTCATATGAAAACATAAACAATCACGAATAGCCAAAACAATCCTTAGCAAAAGAAACAAAGCAGGAGGTCTCACACTTCCAGACTTCAAACTTTACTATAAGGCTACAGTAATCAAAACAGCCTGGTATTGGTACAAGAACAGGCACATAGACCAATGGAACAGAATAGAGATTCTGGAAGCAAAGCCTCAATTTCTCAACCAACTCATCTTTGACAAAGCCTCCAACAACCACCACTGGGAAGAGGAGAACCTATTCAATAAATGGTGCTGGGAAAACTGGCCGATCACATGCAGAGGATTGAAACAGGACCCCTACCTATTACCATTCACAAAAATTAACTCTAAATGGATCAAAGACCTAAACGTAAAACCTCAAACTATAAGAATCTTAAAAAATGAAGGAGATACCCTTATGGAAATTGGAACTGGCAACTAATTCCTACTCAAAATCCTAAATTCCCATACCTTAAAAAACAAGATAGACAAGTGGGACCTCATCAAACTAACGAGCTTCTGCAAAGCGAAAGAAACCATCAAGAGAACAGGGAGACAGTTCACAGAATGGAAAAAAATATTTACCAACTGTATATCTGACAAAGGCCTAACATCTAGGATCTACAAGGAACTCAAAGCGCCAAAAGAAAAAAACAAACAACCCCCTTTAAAAAGTGGACAAAAGACATGAATAGACTCTTCTCAAAAGAAGATATATGGGCAACCAACAGACACATGAAAAAGTGCTCAGCCTCACTCATCATCAGAGAAATGCAAATCAAAACCACATTGAGATACCGCCTAACCCCAGTAAGAATTGCCATCATTAATAAAACAATGCTGGCGAGGATGCAAGAAAAAGGAACGCTTCTACACTGCTGGTGGGAATGCAAACTAGTGCAATCTCTTGGGAAGACGGTGTGGTGATTTCTAAAAGAACTAGAAATTGACCTTCCATATGACCCAGGAATTCCCCTATTGGGAATATGCCCAGAGGAACTCAAATCATTCTACAAAAGAGATACGTGCACACGTATGTTTGTTGCAGCTCTATTCACAATAGCAAAAACATGGAACCAACCATGTTGCCTATCGAAGCTGGACTGAATTTTAAAAAGTGGTATATATACACAATGGAATATTATGCAGCCATAAAAAAGGACAAGCATATGGACTTCGCAGCAACTTGGTTGGATTTAGAGTCGATCATACTCAGTGATCTATCACAGAAACAAAGAACAGAGTACCATATGTTCTCACTCATAAGCAGATCTTGAACAATTATCATAATACTATAAGAAAGGGATTGGCAGTAGTGGTAAACTGTCGGGGGGGTGGGATTGGTAGTTGAGGGAAACTGCTAGGGGAGGGTGGGGCATGCCTCATTAACAAGGGTACCTGCATAATCAACGTTTGTATACCTAACCCTGAATTGTACCCTACATCTTTATAATAATAATAATAAAAGAAAATACTTATAAAGATATGTGACCAAACAGAAAGGGCATGGTAAAGAATTAAAACAAGGCTATTATAGCTAGAGTCATCTTTCTACTTTGGACTGCTCTCAGGCCACTTGGCCCACAAAGGGGCATCACCGTAACTATCTGACCATATATGGCCCTGAAGCACAAGTCATATTCTTCATGTTCTCTGCACAAGTGCTATAGGTTTTACTGTGTCTCACCAAAATATATGCTTAAGTCCTAACTCCTGTGATTGTGACCTTGTTTTGCGGTCTAAACTAACATAACTTGTGTCTTTACAAACAGCAAAAAATGCCATATGAAGACGGAGGCACAGAGAGTGTGACAATGGAGCCAGAGATTGAAGTGATCCACTAACAAGCCAAGGAATGCCTGGGGCTACCAGAAGCTGGAAGAGACCAAAAGGGATCCCCCCTAGAGGCTTCAGCAGGAGCTTGGCCCTGCCAACACCTTTATTTTTATTCCTAACCTCCAAAATGAGAGAATAAATTTCTGTTGTTTTAAGCTACCCAGCGTGTGGTACTTTGTTATGGCAGTCCTAGGAAACTAGTATAGCAGAGGACCATATTTCTCTTCAGAACATACCATCATTTAAAGGAAAAGAGAATACGAAAACAAATTGTTTCTAACAGGAGCAACAAGAAGTAACCATAGCATGTCTCATTTTCATATCATGAAGCAAGGATCTCAAGCTTCAAAAACTACAAAGTAAATGAGAAAAGCAGCTATATAACCAAGTGAGACATAGAAGCAAATGGGAGTCCTGTCCAAGAAAAGCAGCAACTTCTCAGCTCTAGATATGCTAAACTTTCATTAGAAACTAGGAATTAGTACCTTGATATTTCCAGAAACTAAAACCCAGCACAATGAGCCAAACACAGTTCACAGGTGACCAGCTTATAATCCCTGCCATCAAATACACTCCTGTACCTAAAGCCAGAGATTCAGATTCTAACAAAACTCTGAGACTGTCAGAAAAATCACAGGACTTTCGATATGTAATTGCCTACCAATGGATCACACTGGTTTTCTAGATTTTCTCAAGTTATTAAACAATCTGATTGTTCTCTTAGTAACATGCCATCAACATCCATCCTTGCAAGTTCATTTTACTCGTACACGAAATGAAATGCAACCACATTATTAAATAGTACTTAACAGGCATAAGATGCTAGTAGCCTAAGAAGCCCTTCCATTATTCGTGGAGGGAAAGTATCAATTGTTAATCTTATTTCTATTTTTTAGTTAACAACATTAGCTATGATTACACATATGATTATACATAATAAATGGCTTTGTTTTCATCAGGAGGACCAAAAAATAAACACTCAAGAAATAAACATGCCATACCTCATTTTCATATCGTATGAATTTACCTATTGACAATCATTTTCTCTCTAAAATAAGTCAAGGTAAGGTTTTTGAAAAAGAGAGAATTCAAATCTCAAACTTGGAGGTACATGATACAATTTCATGGTCTGAGATATGGCCTGGGCATCAGAGTTTTTAAAAGCTTCCCTGGTATCCTAGCATGCCAGTAGATAATGAAGGACTTTTGCTAACACTAGGATAGCATTCTTTCTCTATTTCCATTTCAAAATATGACACACCCCTATCCCAAAGATAATCCCCTCAAAGCTTTCAGAATTTTATAACAGATTGATTTAAGTCATCTCTTGTCCTGATTCTGGTTGATAAAAATCTTCTGGGTTCCTAAATTGGTCTAAAGTTTGCCCATGTTATTTTGTAATTATTGTTCTTCATGCAGCAATAATTTTCATCTGAGATGTTTTCAAATTAACTAGATTAAAAGAATGCCACTTATTACAAAAAAAATACATTCTGAAGATAGAAACAACTTTGCTTCCATTCCTAATGAAACTCAGACCTTTCATCTCAAATTCAAGCAGAATCTCAAGCACTAAAATGAAATGAGTTTGATACTTTCATATTTCTATTAAATTGATGGCCATCTACACAAAGGTAAAAAGCCTTCTCATTCTTTTCATTATCCTTGTACATCTGTGCTGTTTCCATGAGATCAAGAAGTCGTATTGTCTCTTAATGGCGGGATTACATTTTTCCTATATTTCTGCTTTTATTATTCTTGACTTTGCAAAGCATTTCAACTTTGGCAGGCAAATATAGGCAGTTAATCACTCTCTGATTTCAGAGATGTAGACACTGACTAATCCAAATCCTACCCTGGGAAACAAATCCTTGAGTATGATCATCTGATTCCATTCAGGAAAAAAAAAAAAAAAAAAAGACGGTCCACTGGCATGACCCCAACATTTCCTAAATAGAATAGAATATTGTTTTTAAATTTCCCCAAGCAGACTGCATAATTAAAAGAATATATGGTCAATAACTACACTCAGATGGCCACTGCTCTATTGAAAACTCCCTCTGTTTTAATTGCTTGCTTGTAATTCATTTCAGGTTTGGTTTTGCAGCAAACTGTTTCAGATAAGCAATCCTATTTGGTGGTTCATAGCTAGGCAGTCCGATTTGAAAATCCAATTGCCACTTATGCAATAATTAGTCATAAAGCTAAATGGCAAAAATGGCATTTTAACTTTGAGCTTATTTGAGCAAGAGAACATTAAAAACATTTAGTATGAACCAATGCTCTCTCCTGTAACAGTCAGCTGAACTTCACAAAATAACAACTACGATCTTTCGTAAAAGGCATGAGTGATATTTTGAGCAGGTTATTTTTTTTTTAAGAGAGTTGCCTTTTTTTTTTTTTTGCTGTGCTTGAATTACAGATTTTTTTTTTTTTTTTTTTGAGTTAGAGTCTCACTCTGTCGCCCAGACTGGAGTGCAGTGGCCACTCCCGGCCACTGCAACCTCGACCTGCTGGGCTCTGGTGATCCTTCCGCCTCAGGCTTCCAAGTAGCCGGAATTACAGGCATGCGCTACCACGCCTGGCTGATTTTTTGATTTATTGTAGAGATGAGGTCTCGCTGCCCAGGCGGGTCTCAAACTCGCGGGCTCAGACAATCCACTCACCTCAGCCTCCCAATGGCGCGGGATTACAGGCTGAGCCACCGAGCCCGGCGAGCTACAGATTTTTAAAACCACATCATGCATACAAGTTTAATTCACTCTGTAACAATGAATCAAATGTAGGTGTAGAAAGAGGGATTCCAAATCAGATAAAGTGAAATTCAGAAAATGCCATCTCTTTACCTGACGGTCTATATAATTCAAGATGTAGCCTTACTCTGTTTAATGGTGTAATCAAAAAATGTGTCAAGACATTGGAATTTTGAAGCTGCTCCACTTATACCGCATCCCTGATGACTCATTTCAAAGTGGGCAGGTTGTCATAATCAACAGAATATAAACACCTTCTATTCCCTGAAGAGTTTCGAGGATCCTGACCTGTGCAACCTCTTATTTTTTTAAGTTCCTCTCTTTAGAATAAAAGGTGTTCTTGAAAATTCTGGTATCCTTCTGCCAGGCTCATTTTGCCATTGATGAGAACATAGAATTCATGTTTAAGGAGTCAACTGCCCATGAATCCAAGCTAAGGAAAGATGACATCAATTAATTAATGTCATTTTTTTCCCCTCTACTTACCCTTCCTGGAGAACTAATTATTAAGTGGGAAGATTTGTTTTCTGTGCTGGCTGTCTTCATTTCTCTCCTCATAATTTTAAAAACCATAGGGTATATAAAGATCACTATATTTCACACATGTTAAATACATGTTGTAATCTAACACCTGGCTTTAAAGTCCTTTAGTCTCAAATAAATAAAAATCACAGGGATGGTCGTCTAGCCTCCAGATGACTTTCTTACCCCCATGCCAATCTCTACCACTCTGTTTTCCCATCTCCTTAGCACTTACAAACCACTCTACCATCTATGGCTCCCTCTTTTCATATTTCTTTCAACATTCTATACTGCATATTGATCTCACTAGTAACAGCTGATGCCTGCCTGAAGCTACCAGAGCTGACATCCCTGCCTACAACCCAGCAGCCGAGAAGGCATCTCTGTCAATTTCTAGGAGTGGGAATAAAATACATACACTCCACACCCCAGAATACATGATGTAACCGCATTATTTAACGTAACCCAACAATTCTGATTCTTTTTATTATTATTTTTAGTACCCATCCAATTAACACCATTTATGCCAAGAGATAAGCTACAGGAATTGGCCCATCAAAAAGACAGAAAAAAAAGTTCAGCTGTTGCAGAATGAAGTATAGATAGAGATGAAAAAACATACTCTACTAAGTGTTATAAAGCCTAGACTAAGCCTCTGTTTTTAAATAATGTTTGTGCCTCAATTCTCTCTTTGTCTCTCTCAGTCTGAGAGACAAATAATCCTTTAAATTTTTGTCAAAATAAAGGACAGATTCCATAGGTATTCAAATAAATTAGAAATTATTATGTGCTGGAGGTTCAGCAGGAAGGACTCAAGAGGTGAAGTCTTTAGCTAGATTTGAAAAGATGGACTCAGATACTACTAACAGGGAGAACACACTATAGAGGGAGGCAGCTTTGACAATTGTTAATTTGGAGCCATCCAGCACCTATTACCCTCAATGTTAGTAAAAACTCCAATTTCCCTTTAGTAAAACACCCTTCTCCCATTCTCAATCTTGTGGTTCAAATGGGGCTCTACCTTTCCGCTTCAGCTACAGATCACAGAACCAGAACCTAAAATACCCAATGCCTTGAATTTGCCCCTGACCACAACTGGTTTAGTGTTGAGTTCATTCTCAAGCTAACCCAAGCAGGCCCCGTTAGAGCTAACTCAAGGTCTTCTGCCAAATTCACTAGAGTTTACTGCTCTATCCCGTTAACTGAAATTCAAATGGATGTAAATCACATGGAACCTAAAAATAAGAACCAGAATTACATTTATGGTCTTGCAGAAGTTGAACCAGCCCTGCATCCCAGGAATGAAGCCTTCCTGATCATGGTGGATGATTCTTGAGATGTGCTGCTGGA
The DNA here is from genome assembly GCA_027257055.1 of Cephalopachus bancanus. NCBI lineage: Eukaryota > Metazoa > Chordata > Mammalia > Primates > Tarsiidae > Cephalopachus > Cephalopachus bancanus. The sequence continues at coordinate 478,113 of JAPVLO010000071.1, read as the reverse complement.
TCCAATTTGCTAGAATCTTGTTGAGAATTTTTGCATCTATGTTCATCAAGGAGATTGGCCTGTAATCCTTTTTCCTTGTTGGGTCTTTGTCAGGTTTGGGTATCAGTGTGATTCATGCTACTCTACCAGTTTAAATTGTTTTCTCATTATTCTGCAGCACAGTTTAGATAAGCCCATGCTCCTATTTTCAAAATATCTGAACTCCAATTCATCATCAGATTTAGAAAAACTGAGCATCCTCTAGTTGCTGTGATCTCAACTCCTTTAAAAATTAATGTGACTATTAACAGGTTTTACTGGATATATGTGAAAAACACTGTTATATAATATACATTACATGATATTAACTTTGTAAAACCCAAGTGTTTTAACCAGGGATATTAGAAATCTACAGAGTCTAACCACCACCTTGAATAGAAACCCTGAGAGTGTCACCTCCCACTTCAAGCAGTTTCTCAAGTAAATACCAAATAAATTACTCAAAAAATTAAAGAAAAAAAACAATCAGAGGGAAGTAAAGGTAAAAGATAATTTAAAAAATGAATCCTGGAGTTACTTGAAGCTTGAGTTATAACCAAAGTTAGTTCTGTCTTCATGAGAACCACCATATCCTCCTTTTGCTTAAAACAAATTAGATAAAGTTTCTGCCAATTGGAAAGAGATCTAAGTAAAAGAAAGATCTATATGAACAAAATTCAAAAAGCCCAGGATAAGTTCTGTAGACCCTAAATAAACCACATGCTGACTGCAAATGGGGTACATATGTGGGTGATTAGGAGATGAGCTGAAATGACAAATTGGCAACAAGCTATAGAGGAACAAATGCCTGATTATGGGGTTCAGATTTAAATAAAGTATATATAGCCATAGTATATACAATTCCAAAACATACTCTATATATAATGGAATTATATATTCCAAAAAGAATGCAGCAGGGCTGCTACTCAACATTTTAGAAATCTATATACATAACTCAAAATGGATCAAAACCCTAAATGTAAAACCTAAAACTATAAAATTCTTAAAGGAAATAGAGAAAAGTTTCATGACATTGGATTTGAAAATGATTCCTTGAATGACACCAAATGCACAGATAACCAAAGAAAAAATAAGCTACACTAAAATCTAAAACTTCCATGAATCAAAAGACACAATCAACAGATTGAAAAGGCAGCCCATGGTACAGGAGAAAACATTTGCAAATCATATGTGTAATAGGAGGTTAACATCCAGAATATATAACAGATTTCTATAATTCAGCAAAAACAAAAAACAAAACAAAACAATTTTAAAATTGGCAAAGGCAGGAGGTCAAGGCTGCAATGAGCTATGATTGTACCACTACACTCCCATCTGGCAACAGAGCAAGACTCCCATCTGTAAAAATAATAATAATAACAACAAAATAGGGCAAAAGACTTGAATAGCCCTTTCTCCAAATATATACAAATGGCCAGTAAACACATGTAAAGATTTTCAACATTACCAATCATGAGAAAAATGGAAGTCAGCAGCACAATGAATTACCAGCTCTCACTCATTCAACAGCAAGTTATTCAATAACGGTGCTTTCATTACACAGTATTTTACGAGAAAAGCCTAAACCATCCTGTTTTGTTAAAAGGTGGCATGACAATATTCGTTCATCTTTTATGATACCTGTATACCAAAATTTACTTAATGTAATTGGTAAATGGAGCTATGTTGAAGGCAGGTATATGTACAAAGGTAAGTGGAGGGAAATAGTGAAGAAATGAAAAAGATTCACCAGATTCGTCATGCTAATTGGTGTTTATAGCTCCCAAAACGAAAATGTTTTGTAATTATGGAGCAAAGAAAATGGCTTCTTCTCTTCAACAAAATTACGAGTCATCAAATTTGTCAAAAGTATGGTGTTTTGACAATGCAAGTACAAACAAAATTAAAATAAGCAGAAGTAATAAGTAGAACCTATTAGAGATGTATCTGAAATCTAGAATTAGTAGTTATAAGATGGGTATGTTCCAGTTTTTCATGCATAGCAGTTGTTGAACATTTAGTTGTATTCAAGGGACATTGCTCATTTGGGGTATACATATCTTCAAGAGTAGAAAAATATAAAACTGTCTGCTGTTTGAATTCATGTAAATGTGTGAATAACAGCTTGAGATATAATTCATATACCACACAATTAAATGAACAAATAGTTTATGGTATATTCACAGAGTTGTACTATGTTTGAATTCATGTTAAAACTTATAAGATTGCTTTTCACTAAAAAAAAAAAAAAAAGCATACAAAATAACATCAGAAACTAACTTTTTCAGAAAAACAAACCCAGTAAGATTAACTCACACAAAATTAAAAAGGAGCAAGAAAAAGAATAAACTATGCAAATTTAAATTTCAGCGTTGTCATTGCAATTAAATTTGTCACTGAGATTCCTAGCATTCAAGGTAAAAAGGAATCTGCAATCCGTTTTATTGTAGTCTTTGTTTTTATTTTAAAAGAAAGACATATCTTGAAAAATGCTGAAGAGTTTTTGAGCAGAAAAGTTAGGAATATGTAGGTAGATAGAATAATGCTCCCCCGTCCCTCAAGATGTCCATGTCCTAATTCCCAGAACCTATGAATATGTTACCTTACATGGTATCTTAGTTCATGTGGGCTGCTATAACAAAATATCATAAATTGAGTAGCTTATAGACAACAAATATTTATTTCTCACATTTCTGGAAGCTGGGAAGTCCAAGATCAAGATGTCTGCAGAGGGTCCAATTCCTGGTTCTAGAACAAACCCTTCTGTTTCCTCACATGGTATAACAGGCTAACTAGCTCTCTTCAGTCTCTTTTGTAAGGGTACTAATCCCATTGATGAGGTTTCTGCCTTCATGATCTAATTACCTCCCAAAGTCCCCACCTCTTAATACTATCACCCTTAGGGGCTAGTATTTCAACATATGAATTTGAGGGCACACAAACCTTCAGATCATAGCACCTGGTAAAAGGGACCTAGCAGGTGTGATTGTATTAAGGATCCTGAAATGGAAAAGCTATCCTAAATTATCCAGGTGGTCCCAACTAAATCCCACAGCTCCTTAGAGGAGGCAGCGAGAGGATCAGAGTCAGAAAGGAGGCAATGTGGGCAAGGAAGCAGAGGGAGAAAAGGCAAAGAGATGAGGGTCAGGAGTTAAGGAATGAGGACAGCTTCTAGAAGATGAAAGGGACAAGGAAATGGTTTCTCCACTAGAGCATCCAGAAGGAACCAGCCCTGCCAACACTCCAGAACTGTAAGATGATACACATGGTACATATACACAATGGAATATTATGCAACCATAAAGAAGAACAAAATCATGAACTTCACAGCAACCTGGATGGAATTCGAATCTATAATACTGAGTGATCTTTCACAGAAACAAAGAACTGAGTATCACATGTTCTCACTCATAAGCGGACCTTGAACAACTACCATAACACTATAAAAAAAGGATTGACAGTAGTGGGAAACTGCAGAGGAGAGGGAAGGTAGAGAGGTGGGATTGGCAGTAGTGGAGATCTGCCTGGGGAAGAGGGGGCACACTTCATCAACAAGGGTACCTGCACAATCAATATTTGTATACGTAACCCCGAACTGTACCCCACAATTTTAAAATTAAAAAAAAATTTTAAGTAAAAAAAAAAAAAAAAAAAAAGAAATTCAGTTTGTGGTCATTTGTTTTTTTGGTTTTGGGGAGTTTTTTGGTAGTAGGAAATTAATACAGGATAACAGTGGTATTCCCAGAATGGCAGTGAGCAAAACAACAATCTCAGTAAAAACAAATTTTCTCACAGGCATTCTATCCTAGTCACTCACAGAATCAAACTCTTCAAAACAGATGGAAACATGGAGTGAAGCTTGTCCAGTCCCTCAATTTTGTTTATGGAAAAAACAGTCACAGAGTAGCCAGGCAACTGCCCCAACTCAGAATGTGTGAGTTCTCTGCTTCCCCGTCCATATTCACCTCCCTGACTGGTCTGCTCCACACATGCTTCTCAGTTCTCCAGGCACTGAGAATGGGGAGGGCACTCCTGAAGAATTTCATCAAGGCGTATTTGAAAGCTTGTCAAGACTCAGGAAAAAGAAAAACAAGTTCTTCTGCCAGGTGCATATTCCACAAATTTAATGAGAACCAAAGCACGTGAAGAAATGAGTTGGAATCACCATTAACAAGACGTGGAACTGAAAATGAGACTAAGGAAAAGGCAAAGTTATGAGATCAAAATGATGGGACATCAAATTTGTCACCAAAGCCATGGGCAAGCAGCACGAATTCAAGAGGAAGACAGCAGATGCCACCCCTTTGACTGCTGCAAAGCTAATTGGGCTTTCAAGCATCCAACAGCCAACAGTTGGCTGGTATGAAAATGCCCACAATTAACTTGCACATTCACTCCCTCAAGAGCCCAGAGTGTCATAGCCATACTTCTGGATTTAAGTCCCAAGAACGTTCACCCACCATGCCAGTCATTAGTTTTATTTTATAGAGAGAGGAGATTTAATAAATATTGTTTTATTGATAGTCATTGGCCTGTAAGTTTCCAAGTGAAACTCACACCCATGTCCCTCTTGGCCAAGATATTAAATGAAATCTTTGTTTTGCTGGTATATCCCTTTTAAATTCTTTATCTAACTGACCATCATTTCATAACTTTGATCTAGTTCCAGAATCCCTATGAATTCTGTTACAGTCTTTGGGGGGAATATATGGGTCCAGGTTAAGAATTATCTGACTCTCTTTTTCACCAATGGTGGTTTAGGGCCTTACATGGAAAACTGGGATTAAGCAGCGTCTCCATTTTTAAAGCATCTCCACCAGTGGTTTAGTGCCTTACACGGAAAACTGGGATTAAGCAGTGTCTCCATTTTTAAAGCATCTCCACTCAGCAAAAACTGTGGTGGTGCTTTTCTTACTACAGGTATCTGTTGACACAGCATGAATGTGGCCAAGAAAGGCATTTTTACCTACTACACATCTGTCATAGAAATTCAGTTATATCTTTCTTATTGCCATAATCTTGATCAAGGGTTGGTGAACTTTTGCTTAAGAGACCAAACAGTAAATACTTTAGACTCTGCAGGCCAAGCTGAAAAATCAAGGCTATTATATCAGAGTTTAAATAATCATTCAAAATGTGACCACTTTAATATGTCAAAATTATGTTTAACTCATTGGCCCTACAAAAAGATGCAATGCCCCAGACTGATCCAAGGACCATAGTTTACCAGTCTCTCGTCTAAATATTTAAGAAAGCCTTTTTATAAGTTGGAAGAAAAACTCAAAACTTTGCCAGGCTCGGTGGCTCAGCCTGCAATCCCAGCACTTTGGGAGGCTGAGGCGAAAGGATTGCCTGAGTCCATGGATTTGAGACCTCATCTCTACAATAAATCAAAAAATTAGCCGGGGATGGTAGTGCAGACCTGTAGCTCCAGCTACTTGGAAGGCTGAAGCAGAAAGATTGCTGGAGTCCAGCAAGTTGACCATGAGTGTGCCACTACACTCCAGTCTGGGTGACAGAGTGAGACTCCAACTCAAAAACAAAACAAAACAACAACCAAACATAACTTGAATTTTAAACTTGTCCCCTAATCACTCAAATTCTTTATACAAAATATCATGTATTTTTTTCCAGAGTTCAGAAATCTATAGTGTGGTACAAAATGCAAGCCAGCCACTGGTACCTTCAGTTTCTTTTTTTTGCTTGTAAATGCAATTAAGAAATATTGATACACATTTGTGTTTACTAGGCTTTTAAAAATAATAGAAAGGAGATTACATTTTATTTTTACTCCATTATGAAGTGATAATTGTAGTATTAAACAATAGAGAAAACTATTCTAATTGATATCACCAGTTAGGTAACTTTTATAGGCAGTTTTGCTTTCTCTAATTGACATTTATAAATGGTATCTGCTTCTAAGTGTTCCATTTTGATTCATAACAATCTGTTGGCATTACACACGAACTGGAAGAAAATATGGAACATTCTGCTTCAAGTATCCTAATTTACATGCTAAATCAGAAGGTCAAAATGAATCTTTGTCATGTTTAGAGCCCTGAACATTGTCCCAGAAATAAAAGGCAACATGCTGGATTTTGTGCGTGTGTGCGGCAAAAAGGATAATTCTAAATTTTTTAAAAAATTACCAAGTAATGATTCAGTGTGAGTTTAGTACAACAAAATTTAGTGTACTGGAAGATAAATACTACGAGGAGTGCTTTGTTGTGATGAGCACGGCTTTGCTGAAGTTGAAAATTGTTCTTCGTTCTCTGAGAGTAGTCGAGCAGCAGATGGCCTGAAGTTATCATAAATATGTAAGCCCTAGAAGTACTCTGCATTGAAGAGCAGCCAAAATACAATAGTGTCGAACACCACAGAGGACACAGAGAACTGTCTGACACATATAGAGAAATGAGAATCCTTCTACCATCCAGTAAGATTCTAAGCACAGTAGAACATCTGAGATATCTACTAGCTTTTTCACATAGCATCAACACATACAGCAACCCCATGTTTTAGAGGTTACATGGCAAGGATGTTAGCCTTTCAATTACATTACCACACTTTCACAATATAGAACTTGAAATGGAGTTCCACATGCTTTCTTCTTTGGCAACTTGCTGTCAAAATCCCAGCTTACTATTAGGATGCCGAGCTGTACAACTCAAGGAAGAACTCTAATAAGGTTTTGCTTTAGCTTAAGTATAACTTTCCACCCTTCTCTAGGCAATGTGACTTTTTCCTTTGCTCCCTTCTTCCTAATTGAGTACATGAAATGCCATCCAAAAAGATCTTTATTGAAAATGCACTTCATTGCTAAATTATAAACACAGCTCATTTTGTATCTACTGCAGCCATAGTTGTAATATTTTGTTGTTACTAGGCTTCAATACATAAATACATATGAGAGTCATCCATCTATTTGTTAATGCCTATTATGTTCTGTGCTAGATAACTAGAAATAAATTGATGAAAAATTTAGAGAGAACACAGTCCCCTCTGTGTTTCTATAGAATTGGTTTGAAACTGCTGCCTGCTTGCACTCACTCCTCTAAATGGGAGAAGGGGGGCTCGATTTGATTGGTGAAATGATGAGAGCCTAGGATCCACTAGTCCTTAAATCTGTCCTGGGCAAGGTTAATTTATTCCCAGATGTTGCATTTATGTGGCCCTCATTCAAGGTACATGATGAAAGTCATGATTGTCCATGACCTTTCATGTGGGTCTGTCATGTGTGAGTCCCACGAATGAAAGTCAAGATAGGGAGGCAACTATGAAGAAGTCCACCTGAGCGCAAAGGTTGAGCCTCATTCTCTAATCTGTTTATCACCGGTAAAACTGATGTTCTGATTCCCCGCAGACTCCTGTGTTTGTTTTTCAGTAGGTTTAGCAAGTGAGAACACAGAGGAATGAGACTCATTGTCTCCTTCAGATCCCACTAAATAATATTCCTGCCCTCAAGAGGCTCAGGGCCTCTTCATTTTTCTGACATTTTTTTCAAACTTTATTTATGTAATAAAACATGGGTAGAAAACAAGGTCTAGCACACTGTTCTGGAAACATTATAAATTCATTCAATCCTTTAAGAAAAATTAAAATGGAAACCATGAATCCATACTGTAAGAGCATGTATGAATAAGTTACTATTTAAAAAGTATCAATTACACATAAAACATTATACACTATTAGAAAATAACTCAAAACCTACAAATTGAGTATACAATGTGAGTCCTAAATGTGGGTGACTTTAAGCACCTGGCAACATTTGGAACGCTGTATAAAAGAAAATGCCAGAGACTTCGGCAGTATTTCACATTCTAGTTTATATCCCAATAATCAGGAAGCAGGGGGAAGAAACCACCTTCACTAAAGCCTGTGACATGTTATTTTTTGTTAAGAAAAATATAGTTTTCCTCAAACTTAGTAGTGGATAGAAGACACTCTTCTACTGGTTGCCACACATTAGAGTTGTCTGCTTTAAAAATTGTCAAAAGCAACAAACAAGAAAAAATGTTTTAATTCAAGTGACATTTCTAAGGAAGTATAAATATGCCCAAGCCATTAATTTGCCATCCTATATATCTATATCACATATATTCTGTTGTTAAACTTTTTATAATTAAGGTAAATTTTTACCATAACTATTTTACATACATACTGATGATACAGAAATGTCACCAAATTCATTCAATTGTTGTTTACTCTTGTAGACTGAATATTTATGTTCCCCTTAAAATTCATATGTTGAAAACCTATCCCCCAAAATGATGGTATTAGAAGGTAGAACTTTTAAGAAATTATTAGGACTAGAAGAGGCCATGAGGGCAGAGCCCACAAGAATGAGATTAGTGTCCTTATGTGAGTCATGAGAAAGTTTTCTTCCCTCTCAACTCTCCACCAACAGAAGATACAAGAAGTCAGCATCCTGAAACCCAGAAGAGGGCTCTCACCAGAATCTGATCATGTCTGCACCTTGATCTTGAACTTCTAGCTTCCAGAACTATGAGAAATAATTAAGTCACCCAGTCTACAATATTCTGTGATAGCAACCTGAAATGACTGAGATATTTATTGAGTGCTAATATGGAAACAGGAGAATGAACCCAATTAAGTCCTGTGAAGGTCCTTCCACTTTAGTGATGAACATGAAGAGCTGAGCATATCAGATGTGTCCATCACAAAGTATGCTTACTTTCTCTGCAATCTTGCCCCTCATTTGTACACCTGATTGAGCTAAGGCAACTAGTCCTTAGGCTGGCATGTGACTTAGACCTTGGGCCTGAAATTCAAAAAACAAAAACAAAACAAAATACCCAACACACTGGGTTTAATCTTCTTCTAATCCTTAGAATTTGAACTAGGGACTACAAGAAACAAAGGCAATTAGCAATGGAAGCTAGCTGATAGTTCATGTGTGCCTCTTTCTACACAGAACAGTGAGGCCTTGTTAAGACCCATGCAAGCTGATGTTATCATGCTGCAGAAACAGTGAGCAAGCAGAAGCAATGATGAGGAACAATAATTCCCAAATCTAGGCCACAATGCCCCCAAGTAAAAACTTTGTAAACACAAGGGGCATTTCAGGTTGTCACAAGAATCAGGAGGACAAAAATGCTTCATATCTCGCAATACTCCTGGAGTCCTACACCATGAAGACTCATCTCAAAGTCTGCATGATTCTTAATGTCCTGCAGGACATCCATGTAAGTGAAAACCTGTTTATAATTATCAGAGCTTAGAGCCTGACTCAACTATTGCACCAAGACCCAAAGTATGTTTATATGGTTCTATTAAAGGTAGGAGTGCGATTACCATGTAAATCCAGAGAGGGTTGTTTTGTCCTGAGCTTTATCAGAGATGCTCACTATTTCATGTAGGCCACAATACTTACTCAAAATTGCTCTGTATTAAGATCATCAACCTATCACATCTCTGCTGATCTACATCTGAACCTGTGACATTCATGAAGATTCTACATATAATTACAAGTATCTGGTAACGTCATTATGTTTCTAATGTTCTCATGCCTAAGTATTTACATACTGAACTATAGATTATTATATCCTTTTTGTTTCCCCTTTAAAATAGAGCATTATATTGGAGGAATGTTTAAACTAGGTGTATAAGTAAAATATATTATGTGTAAATTTTAGCTTAGAACAGTGAAGGAAGTGCTGTAATATATTTATTACAAAAAACGGGGTTGGGTTTGATGAAGTTGAAAATCACTGAGACAGAAAGAAAGGGGTTAAGGAACCAGTCAGAATAGACAAGAAGGAACACACAGGAAAAGCAGAGTATCAAAAGACAAAATTGTTCATATACTATATAAGCAAGTCCCTAAAAATAGCCCTTCCATTAACAACTTCCAGCTGATCCTGGACCCTCAACCCTCCCACCTGGGTCAGGTCATTGGAAAGCACTACTTGTCCCCTATCTCATCACCCTTCTAACCCGTCATTCTGCCATAAGAGTTGTTCTAAAATGAAACATTACCATTTTCTTCATCTTACTCAAAAGCATTCTGAATTTTCAAGTTGCCTTCAGGAGTTCACAATCTAGACTCAACCTCGCTTACCAAAAAATTTTCTGCCTACTCAAACCCTCTGAATTTTCTATTTTTTCCTTAACAGGTCATGAGCGACCCCAAATACCATCTTCACATCTTTGACCTCTCTGAATTCCCCATTACAAATCCTATTCTCACCTCTAATACTAAACTACATTTTTCAGTATGCTTCAATTCAGTTCTTATATGCACACACTCTGAGTGATCACTTCTTCCTCTAAAAATGGAGAGATAGCAATTAAGTATGGCATAGCAGTTAGAATAGGTTAAGTTCACTGCAATAACAAATAGCTGCAAAATCTCAGTGGCTTACAACAGGGTTTACTTAGTACATATGTCAAATGCTTCTGGCTCCATGTTATTTGCATTTTAGGACACAAATTAAGGGAGTGGGCTTTATTAGGAATACTGCTGCTTATCATGACAGAAGAAAAAAGAAAATATGAAAACCCCCACTAACTTTAAACTTTTGCTCTGAAGGTATGTACTTCCACTCAGATTTCATTGACTCAATAATGACATGATATCAACGAGGCAGAATATGGAAGGACAACAAATATTTTCAAATAATATTAAAATTTATAAGTGAATCAACTTAGTAACAACACTTTCAAGGAATGTCCAGATGCCCTAAAAGATACAAACTTTATGATCAGCGAAAGTCATGTATAGGTATCCTACACAAATAGAAAGATGAAAGTGGACTTGAACATTCTAAAGTACTAGTTAAAACACTGAAAGCACAGAAACAACCAAAACAGATGTTTCTTTCAGACTGCTAGTTTTCTTAGTTTACCAATGCAAAGAAATTCCAGTACAACAAAATAACTTGAATGTTAATTCAAAGTTTACTATAACAATGTGGGGATTCAAGTTATTTGTCTAGAAATATAATTTATTGCCATAATTTGCATTTTTTGCAATTTTGAAATGTAAAAATTTAAATATTAGCATCACTATTATGTTGATTGTTTCTTTTGCTGTGTACTTTGATGTAATCCCATTTTTCTATTTTTGTTCTGCTGCCTGTGCTTTTGGGGCCATAGCCAAAATATTATTTTGCCCAGACCAATGTCATGAAGCTTTTCCCCTGTGTTTTCTTCTAGTAGTTTTACAGTTTCATAGTTTTACTATGTTTAAGTCTTTAATCCATTTTGAGTTGATTTTTGTACATGGTGTGAGATGAGAATCTAACTTCATTCTTCTGCATGTGGATATTCAGTTTTTTTTAGCACCATTTATGAAAGAGACTGTCCTTTCCCTGTTGTGTGTTGACACTGTGTTTTGGCATCTTTGTCAAAAATCAATGGCCCATAAATGCGTGGCTGTATTTCAAGGCAGTCTATTCTGTTCCCTTGGTCTATGTGTCTGTTTTTATACCAGTACCAGGCTGTTTACTTACAATAGTTTGCAGGAGATTTTCTAATCAGGTAGTATGATGCCTATGGCTATGCTCTTTGTGCTCAAGATTACTTTGTACTATTCGGGGTCTTTTGTGGTTCCACATGAATTTTAGAATTTTTTTTTTCTATCTCTGTAAGAAATGTCATTGGAATTTCTATCTGTTTTTTCTATCTTTGTAAAAAATATCATTGGGATTGCACTGAATCTGTAGATTGCTTTAGGTAATATTGGTATTTAAATAACGTTAATTCTTCAGATCTATGAATATAGAATATCTTGCCATTTGTGTCTACTTCAATTGCTGTTATTCAATTTCTTCCATTAATGTCCCCTCCTTGGTTAAAATTGTTTCTAAGTACTTTTGGTATTATAAATAGGATTGTTTGCTTAATTTTTTTAAAGATGTATTTTTAGTGTACAGAAATGCTACTTTTTTATGTTGATTTTGTATTCTGCAACTTGACTGAATTTCTCTATGAGTTCTAACAGTTTTCTGATAGAGTCTTGAGAGGTTTCCATATGTAAGAGCATGAGATTTGTAAATAGACAATTTAACTCCTTTGTTTCTGATGTGGGATGTTTTCACAGGCATACCTCAGAGACATTGCAAGTTCAGTTCCAGACTACCATAACAAAGCAAATGTCACAATAAAGTCACACAATTTTTTTTGGTTTCCCAGTACATATAAAAGTTATGTTTATATTTATACTCTACTGAAGTCTACTAAGTATGCAATAGTATTATGCCTAAAGCATGTAATTTAAATTACATTTTAATTAATTTAAAATACCTTATTGCTAAAAATTCTGACAATCTTTTGAGCCTTCAGCAACCTGTAACCTTTCTGCTGGTGGAGGGTCTTGCCATGATGTGAATGGCTGCTCACTGATCAAGGTAGTAGTTACTGAAAGTCGGAATGGCTGTGGCAATTTCATAAAATAAAGCAAGTGAAGTTTGCCATTTCGATTGCTTTTATGAAAGATTTATCTGTAGCATGAAGTGCTATTTGATACCATTTTACCCACAGTAGAACTTTCAAGACTGGAGTTAGTCATCTCAAACTCTGCTGCTGTTTTATCAACTAAGTGTATGCAATACTCTAAATATTTTGTTGTCATTTCAATAATATTCACAGCATCTTCACCAAAAGTAGATTCTATCTCAAGAAATCCCTTTATTTGCTCACTCAAAAGAAGCAACTCCTCATCTGTCAAAGTTCAATTATAAGATTACAGAAATTCAGTCACATCTTCAAGTTCTTTTCTAGTTCTCTTGCTATTTCCACCACATCTGCAGTGACATCCTCCACTCAAAGCTTGCTTTCTTCAAAACCATCCATGAGCATTGGAATCAACTTCTTCCAAACTCTTGTTAAGGCTTATATTATGACCTACTCCCCTGAATCACAAATGTTCTTAATGGCATCTAGTACAGTGACTCCTTTCCAGAAGATTTTCAATTTACTTTGCCCATATCCATCACAGGAATCACTATCTAATGCAGCTATAGCCTTACAAAATGTATTTCTTGAATATTAAGACCTGCAAGTTGAAATTACTCCTTGATACATGGGCTGCAGAATGATGTGTTAGCAAACATAAAAACAACATTAATCTCCTTGTCTACCCCCATTAGAACTCTTCAGTGACCAGATGTACTGTCAATAAGCAATAATATTTTGAAAGTAATCTTTTCTTCTGAGCAGTTCTCAACAGTGGGCTTTAATATTTTAAATATTCAGTAAGCCATGCTGTAAACACATGTGCTGTTATTCAGGCTTTGTTGTTCCATTTATAGATCACAAGCAGAGTAGATTTAGCATCATTCTTAAGGCCCCTAGTATTTTCAGAATAGTAAAGAACACTGGCTTCAACCTGGAGTTGCCAGCTACATTAGCCCCTGACAAGAGAGTCATCTGTCCTTTGAAGCTTGGAAGCCAGGTATTGACTTCTTTCTAGCCAGGGAAGTCCTAGATGGCATCTTCTTCCAATAGAAAGCTGTTTTGTCTTCACTGAAATCTGCTGTTTTGCATAGCCACCTTCGCTAATCTTACCTAGATCTTCTGGATAACTTGCTCCAGCTTCCATATCAGCACTTGCTGCTTCACCTTGCACTTTCATATTATGGAGATAACTTTGTTAACTAAAGATGCCAAACTGTAAAATATTTTAAAAGGTTTATCTTGAGCCACATATGAGTTAGGACCGTGGTATCTTCTCAAGAGCTCCTGAAAACATGTGCCCGAGGTGGTTGAACTGCAGCTTGGTTATATACATCTTAGGGAGACAGAAATTTAAAAAAAAAAAAAAAAACCATAAATCAATACATGTGAGATTTACATTGGTTCAGCCCAGGAGGACAGGACATCTTCAAGTTGGAGCTTGTAAATCATAGGTGGATTCAAAGATTTCCTGATTGGCAATTGGTAGCAAGAGTTCGGTTCTGCCTGAGGAAATTTGAAATTAGTCAAAGAAGCCGGGCTCAGTGGCTCAGCCTCTAATCCCGCGCTTTGGGAGGCTGAGGTGAGTGGATTGCCTGAGCCCGCAGGTTCGAGACCCACCTGGGCAACTTGGTGAGACCTCATCTCTACAATAAATCAAAAAAATTAGCCAGGTGTGGTAGCGCGTGCCTGTAATTTTGGCTACTCAGAAGGCTGAGGCAGAAGGATCGCCGGAGCCCAGCAGGTCGAGGCTGTGGTGGCCGGAAGTGGCCACTGCACTCCAGTGTGGGTGACAGAGTGAGACTGCAACTCAAAAAAAAAAAAGAAAGAAAGAAAGAAATTAGTCAAAGAAAGGCTAATTTAAGATAAAGGGGGAGGCTGGGCACAGTGACTCACACCTGCTATCCCAGAACGTTGGGAAGCTGAGGCAGGCGGATTGCTTGAGTCCAGGAGTTTGAGTCCAGGCTGGGCAATATAGCAAAACCTCATCACTACAAAAAAAAAAAAAATTCAAAAAATTAGCCAAGCATGGTGGTCAGCACCTGTAGTCCAGGCTACTCGGAATGCTGAGGTGATAGGTTCTCCTGAGGATGCCGTGAATCATGATTACCCTGATGGTAGTACTGCACTCCAGGCTGGGTGACAGAGTGAGATCCCAACTTAAAAAAAAAAAAGGCAAGAGGATTGGGGAAGCCAAAATTATTGATATGTAGATGAACTGTCTAGACAGCAGGCTTCAGAGAGAAAGGTAGTAAGTTTCTTTTCTTTTCTTTTCTTTTTTTTGAGTTGGAGTCTCACTCTGTTGCCCAGACTGGAGTGCAGTGGATGCTCCCGGCCACCACAGCCTCGACCCGCTGGGCTCTGGCAATCCTTCCACCTCAGCCTTCCAAGTAGCTGGAACTACAGGCGTGCGCTACCATGCCCAGCTAATCTTTTGATTTACTGTAGAGATGAGGTCTTGCCAAGTTGCCCAGGCGGGTCTCGAACCCGCGGACTCAGGCAATCCACTCACTGCAGTCTCCCAAGGTGCGGAATTAAAGGCTGAGCCACTGAGCCCAGCATAAGTTTCTAAAAGATGCTAAGAGTCCAGAATTCCCTGGAGAAGAGAATTCTATACACTGAAAATGAAAATTTCCCCAAGAGGTATCTTTGCAACGGCATAAAATATTTTTTATTTCCTTCTTTATCTGTTACATGATGTTATGCCAGTGTCAGGTTGGAAAGTAATACAGGATTATGGTTTGTAGAGTATGACTCCCCAAGTTCCTTAGAAATTTGGCAAGAGAGGGAAAAAAAAGGTTAGAGTTTAGTCCTCAGCTTTCTTCCTTAAAGTTCATGAACTAACCTCTGCTAGCTTCCAATTTTTCTTCTGGAGCTTTCTCACTTCTCTTTAACCTTCACAGAACTGAAGAAAAGTAGGGCCTTCCTTAGGTTTAAACTGGCTTACAAGAATATTGTGGCTGCATTGATCCTCCATTCAGACCACTCAAACTTTTTCAATGTCAGCAATAAGGTCGTTTTGCTTTGTTTTATCATTCATATGTTTAGTGAAATAGCAATTTTATTTCAAGAACTATTCTCTTGCATTTACAACTTGGTTGCTTAGCACAAGAGGTCTAACTCTTTGGGTATCTTAGTGTTCAACATGCCTTCCTGTCTAAGCTTAATCATTTCTAGCTCTTGATTAAAAGTAAGAGATGTGTGACTCTTTCTTTCACTTGAACACTTAGGGGCCACTGTAGGGTTATTAATTTGCCTAATTTCAATATTGTTGTGTCTCAAGGAATAGGAAGCCCTAAGGAGAGAGAGAGGGATGGGAGAATGGCTAGTCTGTGGAACAGTCAGAATACACATGATATTTATCAATTAAAATCACTGTCTTATATGGGCATGGAGCTCCAAAACAATTACATTAGTAACAGATAATTGATCGCAGATCACCATAACAGATATTGTAGTATTAAAAATTTGAAATATTGTGAGAATTACCAATAACCAATATGGAATGCAGAGACAAAATGAGCACACACTGTTAGAAAAATGGTGCCAATGGACTTGCTAGACACAGGGTTGCCACAAAACATCAACTTGCAAAAAAAATGCAATACCTGTGAAGCACAGTATAGAAAAGTGCAATAAAACAAGGTATGCCTGTATTTTTCTTGTCTAACTGCTATGGCTAGGGCTCTAGTGTTAAGTTGAGTAAAAGTGATGAGTGGATATCTTT
The DNA here is from genome assembly GCA_027257055.1 of Cephalopachus bancanus. Taxonomy (NCBI): domain Eukaryota; kingdom Metazoa; phylum Chordata; class Mammalia; order Primates; family Tarsiidae; genus Cephalopachus; species Cephalopachus bancanus. Next base: position 461,951 of record JAPVLO010000071.1, on the reverse strand, counting down.
TTCTTTTTCTTTTTTTTTTGTTTGAGTTGGAGTCTAACTCCATTGCACAGGCTGGAGTATAGTGGCATGCTCAAGACCCCCCAGCATCAACCTGCCAGGCTCCAGTGATCCTTCAGCCTCAGCCTTTCAAGTAGCATGCATTTGAAGTGCATGCTACCATGCATGGCTAATTTTTGATTTATTAAAGAGATGAGGTCTCGCCAAGTTGCCCAGACTGGTCTCGAACCCACAGGCTCAGGCAAACCACTCACCTCGGCCTCCCAAAGTGCTGGCATTACAGGCTGAGCCACCAAGCCCGGTCTTTTTCTTAATCTTGAGGAAAAACATTCAACCTCTCACTACTGAGTATGAGTTTGTCGTATATGGTCTTATTATGCTGAGTGAAGAGACAACTTATGAATTATAACTGCAAACATGTACCAGATAAGAAATTAATGTGCAAAATATATAAAGAACTCAAACGACTCCATAGGAAAAAAAAACAATGAGTCCAATTTTTAAAATGGGCAAAGGACCTAAAAGGATATTTCTCATACAAATGGCCAATAGGTATATGAAAACATGCACACCATCATTAATCATTGGAGAATTGCAAATAAAAATCACAATGACATACCACCTCATACCAGTTAGGATGGTTATTTTCAAAAAGACAAAACATAAGTGTTGGTGAAGATGTGGAGAAAAGAGATTATTGTTGGTGGGAATGAAATGAGTACATCCACTATATAAAGCAGTATGGAGATTCCTTAAAAACTAAAAATAGAACTATCATAAGATCCAGCAATTCCACTACTGGGAATATATCCAAGAGATGGAAATCAGTATGTCAAAGAGATACTCCCACATTCATTGCAGCATTATTCACAATAGCCACGATATGGAATCAATCTATGTGTCCATAATTGAATGAATGTATTTTAAAATGTAGTATATGTAATACAATGAAATACTATTTGGCCTTACAAAGTCAGGCACAAAAAGACAAATATTGTATGATATTACCTATATGTGGAATCTAAAAAAGTTGAACTCATAGAAACAGAGTAAAATGGAGGTTACCAGAGGCTGAGAAATGAGAAGATTGGGAAAATCCTGACCAAATGACACAAAATTTCAATTAGGAAGAATAAGGTCAAGAGATCTATTGCACATCATGGTGACTACAGTTAACAACATTATACTGTATAGTTGAAAATTGTTGAAATTGTTAAATGTTCTCATCACATACACAAAAAAAGGTAAGTATGTGAAGTAATACACATATTATATAGCTTGATTCAACCACTCTGTAATGTAGGCCTATATTAAGACATCGTGTTTTACACCATAAAAAACTTTTGTCAATTAAATAAATAGTCAAGTCTTACATTGTGCACAAAATTAGAAACAATGTAAATCCTGCATAATTTTTTTTAAAAAGTAATTTCATTTCAATATTGGTGAGCTAAGGGAATTTAAACTGTATTTATGCTATGCCACATAATGGTACCAATTTTGGGGGTATACAGACACACACAGACTTTGTTAGTATTACAGAAACTGATTGTGTAAATAACTTTACTCACTATTGTACTGTTGTTTTAACAGTCGATACTTACAAGGTAAAATCTTTTACAAATTCTTTAATAATGTCATCCATACATTCACTGACACTGAAAAACATGACCAAAAATCAATAACTTCTGAACCATTGCCAAAATATACCATGCTGTTAATTTAGGTGCAAACTCAGAGCTATTAGAGATAATGCTGAGGATACCAACACAGCATCAAAACAACAATAAGGTATGATAACTGTAGATTTATAAACCATGGAGACAATCCCCCTACTATTTTTTTTTTTTCAGGAGAAAACAGGTCCTGAATGATGTGCTTCGTGAATTATGTGAATTCTTCAAGGCACAATCCTGCAATAAACACCGATGCCACCCTGAATTTTCAACCTTACCATGAAGAGTGAAGCCATGAAGGGCACATTTCCAATAACTACACTTCCTTCAGGTATTTTACTCATATGTTACTTTTTATTCAAAAGAAAAATGAGAAAATATTGATGTGTTTAAACCATGTAAGTACCTAACAGCTCTGTCTTCTATTTAAAGACTGTGCTGTCAAATCCATCACTTAAAAAGGTATTTGAGAATGCTTCTCCAGTAATTCTGCAATGGAAACTGCCTGTAGAAAATCTCTATTGGTATTAATTCTGCAATCCTATTGAGCTTCATGTTAGCAAAATAGAAATGTATTATGCTTGCTTTTTTTTATATGGCAGGTGTGGACAGCTTTGAAAAGCTACTTGTTTACTTGCAGCTGCCATAGCTGTCTTTCTAAATTATCCAGTGGGAAAAAAATACCAACTTAAAAAAAAAAAAGTAATTCAAACAGTGAATAGGATTTAAAATGTTATTGAGTCAAAACAATTCAAAAAACATTTGTATGCCTACTACGTGCAAAGTCATGTGCAGGATTTAAGTCTAAAACTCCCACCTACTTGATACGCTAGCCAATAAGTTACTCTACTGTGAACTCTAATTCAAAGCTCAGTTATGTATTCTGCTGAGTGAGAATGGCCACCACAATCTACTGGATCTTCTTACTCATTCTTGATCAAGAACATTTTCCTAGACACTCTTATGTATCCAAAAATATCTCTGAGAGGCAACATTGCTAAAATTCTTACAACACCAGTCTTTTTTTTTTTTGAGTTAGTGTCTCACTTTGTCGCCCAGGTTGGAGTGCAGTGGCACACTCACGGCCACCCCAGAGTCAACCTGCTGGGCTCTGGTGATCCTCCACCTCAGCCTTCCAAGTAGCCGGAACAACAGGAGTGCGCTACCTCACTTGGCTAATTTTTTTTTATTTATTGTAGAGACGAGGTCTCACCAAGTTGCCCGGGCTAGTCTCAAACCCGCAGGCTCAGGCAATCCACCCGCCTCAGCCTCCCAAAGTGCTGGGATTACAGGCTGAGCCACTGAGCCTGGTCAATACTATTCCTTTTATTGTGTGTCAGTACTTTACTAATATGGAATTAATTTTATCCTCACCATTTTATCCTATTTTAAAATTGTTTATTTGCTTGTTCCTCTATTCTGGTAAGTTAGTTGTATAAATATTAATAACACTCCAAACCACGAGGCCCAAATAGCTCAGCTGGGTATACTTGAATGGCTTTGGCATGTCCCAAGTCATTTCCTCTTATTAACATACCATCACCCCTTTAAACCCTAGGGATTTATAGTCTACAAACACTGACTCTTAAGTATTTTAAGATCTTGAGGTTTCACCATGCCCCTTGTGGTCTTTTCACAATGCCCCTGTCTGAGATCCCTATCTGAGATTCTTGGGCCTTAAGGGGTCCACAGACAGAATTCAGGGGAAGGGGGTTCCAAACTTGGATGGAATAAAAAGTTACATCTTTATTCTACTAAAATCTACTCTTGCCTTCAATGATGAATACAGGCAATAAAATGCAATAGTACTAACAGTATTTGCAACTTCATCACCAAAATAAAATAAAATATTCTCATCTCACATTTCAGTTTTTGCAGATGTGGAAATGTCATTAGTGCTCATTACTACTTCAAACTACAGTAGCTATTAGACCTGTCACAAGATCTTTTTTAATGTTATTAAAATACAAATATTACTCTATCACATATGTTTTAAATATGTGATAACAGCTTTTCAATGTAATTGGTTTCCTTTGTCCTATTACTAATTTTATTTTATAAATATAATTATGAGAAGGGGCCATAGGCTTTACTGTCCTGCTGAAGAGACCTATGACTCAGAAAAAAAACCCCAGTGATGTGGTAAAGTGATCACATCAAAGTCCATGGCCAATAAGGAAGCTGAAACCAACAGAGGCTAAGTAACTGCTCTACATTATTTAAAAACTGAGAGAGATCATTTCTGGATACTTAGTATATTTGTTTCTTATTACAGCTGTAACAAATTACCATAGATGTGGTGGCTTAAAACAACACAAACTTATTATCTTAGAGTTCTGCATATCGCAAATTCAAAATGGGTTTAACAGGGCTAAAATCAAGTTGCCTACAGGACTGCATTCCTTCCAGAGGTCCTAAAGGATAATCCATTTCCTTGCCTTTCCCAACTTCTAAAGGTTGCCTGTGTCGCTTGGCTCATGGCCCCCTTCAGTCTTGAGAGCACATCACTCCAACCTCTACTTCCATCAGCACATCTCCTCTCTGATTCTGACTCTGCTGCCTCCTTCTTTCACCTGTAAGGGCCCTAGTGATGATAGTAGTCCACCTAGATAATCCAGGGTAATTTCTCTATCTCAAGATTCTTCCTTACATCTGCAAAGTCCCTTTTACTCTATAAGGCAACATGTTCAGAGGTTCCAGGGATTAGGATGTGGGTCTCTCTGGGGAACCATTAGTCTGCCTAACACACCAAGCACCAGAAACCATGCTTTACATGGCAGAAGAATGCAATGAGTTTTAAAATACCATCTTCAGGTTCACAGATGAGAATTTTGAGGCTCTGAGGTCAGAGTTCAAGGTCAAATAGCCAGCAAGGATGAGGAACAGGATTCAGTCTTCCTAACCATCAGACTCTAACAGCAACTACTTTGAACTACCATGAATCAGACACTTTACGTGTACAATATAGTATTTTCTTATCCTTTAGTCGCTAAACTTGCTGTCTAGGCCAACTCTCACCTCCTGGGTACAAAGTTTAATGTCTTCTTTCGTCACTTTCTGGGGCCTTCACTGGAGTGTCTGCAGCCAGTCACTGAATTTTATATTTATTTATCCAGTATTAACCTCACCTTAATGAAGATACTTCAGGATAAGAGAAATAAAAAGGAGAGCCTCGTTGAGCAGTTTGTTTACTCTTCATTAAACCTAGTTCCCAATATAACTTATAAGAATGAAAACGCTACCTTTGAAGGAAAAGTCTTCCCTATCTATGAGGCCTTCCAAAGGGCATCTCAGGTCAATTCAATGACTATTCTGCCCTTCTGTGCAAGGCTTTATCTTGGATTCTATTGGAGACACAGAGAAGTGTCTTTCTCTGTTCTCAATCAGTTGACAACCTAAAAGACGTGAGAGGGAATACATAAAAATTCATCAGTGCATGTATAACTCTTAGGCAAAGAGCAACGATGTCAGGAATGCAGGCTAGAGGTCAACATCACGAAAAGGCTTTTCATAAGGGAAGAAATCAAACTAGGAGTACTCAGAACAGGCAAGAACACTGCACAGAGCTCTGAAGAATGAAATGGGTTTTGCAGAGTGAGGGAGGGCTGTTGAGCATAAACAAAACATAGATGCTGGAAAGTATGGCCCAGGGCAGGAAAGCTTTATTTACACCAAAGGAAAGAGGTGCTCTAAGAAGAATGTTGGACCTGGAATCTGAAGGCTCAGGTTTGAGAAGCCAGCTTTGCTGCTATTTGTATAAATAACCACAGTTACTTGATTACACCAACTTTTTGTGTGTGTAAAACGAAAAAAATGAGAAGGTTAACTCAGAAGGATGTTGTGCCAAGTAAAGCAACATAAATGAGCATGCATAAATGTTTATCTGAATTTGAGGGCAGGATAGTAGCAGGGAAGTATTACCGGGAAAGGAAGCAGAAAAGGAGGCCTAATATAGTATATAAACAGTGTAAAGAGACTCAAGAATAATGAAAACCCACATTCCTTTGTAGACAGTACTTTTTATACCATCCTCTTTCTTACTCAGTAATATTATGAGAACAACCAAATATGAGAACAAATAACAGTCCTATATAATTTCAAAATGTTTCCATTTTAAAGCAAGTTAGCTATTCCTCAAAAACACCACAAAATGAAGATTCAGCAAATTTAAATACAGAGTCTAGAATTTTCCGTGCAAGGAACTTGAGTTTAGAGGAAATATGGCATGTAAAATTATGGTAGTATGTCTAAGGAGCTCCAATTTAAAAAACCAATAAAAAAATTATTTTGACTACCTAAAGCATTCAGGCACTTAGGAATAAAAAGTAAAAGTAAGTTTTTCTAAAAATAAATCCAGTAAGAATGTACAGTCAATAGTCTTTTATTTAAATAATATGTAAACATTGAATCTGGTTGAAAGACTCATTTTCTTTTACCTTTTGGTGACTTCCTTTCTTAACTGACATCCACTCTTAGCACACCCATCAACAACAACAACGAACACTTTCATGATTATAGTTTTAAAAATAAATAAAATTATCACCCCTTTTAGAGTTCGTTGATTCATGAAACATAGCAGAGGAGCACAAAGTCAGTGCAAAAGGTATACTGTGCTCTTACCACTCCAAAATGTAGGATTTTAGGTAAATCGGCATCTTTAAGCTTCAGTTGCCTCAACTGTAAAATGTTAATAAAAGTATGAAGATTCAATGAAACAATGAGTGTCAAGCACCTAACACTCAGACAGTGGGGCTGACATGTATTCCCCACCCTCCATACTCCACTAGCCAGAGTTAACACTTGCCCTGGCTTCTCTCCCCATACCTCAGGAAGCCCTCTCCAGATGAGGAGGAATGACTTAAGTCACTGGATCATTGGCAAGTTTAGAGGGAAGAAGCCAGGCATTCAAAGGTCCCCAAGCTCCTTGACTGTGTTATTTTTCTTTTCAGAACTCATCACTGCCTGACATCTACTTTTTCTGTTTGTTCACTCTCTGCCTCCACTCGCTAGCATTAAAAGCTCCTTGAGGGCAAAGAGTTTCCCTAGAATAAGAAGAGTATGTACCTGATACACAGTCAGTATTCAAATATTTGTTGAATGAATGAATGAAACAAAGGTATATAGTAGAAACAAATGCATTTCTTGCTTGCCAGATAACTTCTAGAAGGCTTGATAAATAATAAATTCCATGAATAAATAAACCCTAAAATAGTAAAGTTATGATTGCTCCATCTAAGGCAAACTAGTCAAGTTAGCTGCTCAGTGGAGCTAAGAGAGGAAATTTTTCTCTAAGAAATGTCACTATAAAGCCCAGATGCTGTGTGGCAGTCTTGCACAGGTGCACAGTTGTGTCACTTGCAGGTGACATAATTAGGTCACTGGGGGTAAGAATGCTTAGAAATGATAAAGAAATCTATATGCCTTTTCAAATTAGCCCTTTTGTTGCTGCAGCAGTTGTGCCTTCCCTCTTACTTCCTAAGCAGCAAAAGCCAGACTCAGCCCTTCCGTGACATCTTAGGAAATTTCATTTCAGAGCTGCCATTTTATTTGTCATCTTCCCATATCCCTCTTTAAAATTGTTTGGGATGCTTTAAACACACCTACCAATTGCCCTTTCATTTTATGTCAGAAGGACTGTGTGCAATTATAGTACATTTCTTATAATATGCAATATCATTGCCAAGAAACCCATCTAGCAGTCTGTGGATTTCATTTTTGCAATCTCATAAAGTGCTCTAAAAAAAAACTACAGAGAAGAAAGAAGAGGGTATGATGGACTCCCCTGTCATCAGACCCCTTATTTCATCAGGTAGGTGGCATGAGAATTGACTACTGATTTTTTTTTTTTTTTTTTTTTTGAGTTGGAGTCTTACTCTGTCGCCCAGACTGGAGTGCAGTGGTCGCTTCCGGCCACCGCAGCCTCGACCTGCTGGGCTCCGGCGATCCTTCCGCCTCAGCCTTCCGAGTAGCCGGAATTACAGGCATGCGCTACCATGCCCGGCTGGTTTTTTTGATTTATTGTAGAGATGAGGTCTCGCTGCCCAGGCGGGTCTCGAACCCGCGGGCTCAGGCAATCCACTCACCTCAGCCTCCCAAAGGCGTGGGATTACAGGCTGAGCCACCGAGCCCGGCTTCCCTGCTCATTTTATTTATTGTAAAGACAAGGTCTCGCCAAGTTGCCCGCGTGGGTCTCAAACCTGCAGGCTCAGGCAATCTACTTGCCTCTGCCTCCCAAAGAGCTGAGATTACAGGCTGAGCCACCAAGCCCAGTCGACTACTGATTTTGTCTTGGAGGAACTCCCCGTCACAAGAAGATAGGGTTTCAGTCTGGGATCTCCTGCCACAAAAATAATACTTGATTCCTACAGTTACCAGGATGGGTTGCCAACCCACAGCTTTATTCCCAATGCTGAGAAAGGAGAAAAGGCTTAAGATTAAGAGGTGGTAATATCTGTTTGAAACAACCAGTGACATTTACATTCCTGCAAATGGTACTTATCAAGCAAAGTGAACTGCTAAGTCTGAAGGAGCAGGAATACAGAAAAATCTGGGTTCTAGTGCTTATTCTAAGGTTCACTAATGGTATGATTGGTTTCACTACTTTATCTCTAAAATATTTTCCCATAAAAATATTAATATTAATAGTGATAAATCATAAAATAACCATTCATTCAATATATAGTTATTAAGCCCCTGCTGCATCCTAGGCACTCATCTAGACAGTGGGAATACAGAAAGAACTAAACACAAAAATCACCATCTTCATAAAAGTTACATTTCAGTAGTCCTTCAAAAGAGAAGTTATTTCTAAAGAAAGATTTATTACTAATGGGGTAAAGATTTAACCTAATTTTGTATAATAGAAAAACACTCAGATTGGAGTCCAGGGATCAGGGCTGACTTTGCCATCTGACAGCTATACATCCTTGAGAAAGAAACTAACTTAGCTCTTTAGTTTTGTGTATTATACGAGGATGCAAATGAAAGAAAGCATCCAGCAAATTACTTGCCATGTGGCAAGTGCTCAATAATTCTGAGAATAATGATGATCACTGGTTTGGTTCTCTAGCCTGGGATTGGCAAATTATAGCTCTAAGCCAAATTCAACTGGTCATCTGTCTATATAAATAAAGTTTTCCTGAGACACAGGTGCACTCATTCACTTTATGTATTGTCTTTGGCCGCTTTCATACTACAATGGGAGTGTTGAGAAGTTGCAACAGAAGCTGCATGGCCCAAAAAGCCTAATACTTTTACTATCTGAACCTTTGTTTTTTTGTTTTGTTTTGTTTTGTTTTTGAGTTGGAGTCTCTGTCGCCTAGACTGGAGTGTAGTGGCCGTTCCGGGCCACCGCAACCTCGACCTGCTGGGCTCCGGCGATCCTTCCACCTCAGCCTTCCAAGTAGCCGGAATTACAGGCATGCGCTACCACGCCTGGCTGATTTTTTTGATTTATTGTAGAGATGAGGTCTTGCTGCCCAGGCGGGTCTCGAACCCGCGGGCTCAGGCAATCCACTCACCTCAGCCTCCCAAAGGCGCGGGATTACAGGCTGAGCCACCGAACCCGGCTACTATCTGACCCTTTAGAGAAAAAAATATACCAGCTCTTCCTCTACTCATTTGCTGTGCTAAATGAGGTCTCAAAACAGGCATCATCAGCGTCACCCATTGTCTGTTAGAATTGTAGAATCTGAGGCCCCACTCCAGACCTGAATTAGAACTGACATATTAAGAAGATCACCAGGTGTGATTTATATAATATAGGAAGCCTCAGAAAAACAGCCATATGAAGTGTGCCCATGATGCAGTAAATGTTCTTGTTCCACATGGATGTTGCAAATTTCAACCTTCCCCTGCCTATCCCTTCTACTCCAACCAATATCTAAATCCAGAACAATGAATTTCCAACTTAGTGAACATCAGAATCACATATGGAGCTATAAAGTCCTGGGGCCTCCCTCCAGTAATTCCATTCAGTGAGCCTTAGGTAGGATTTAAAGAGTTTACATTTTTTAAACAAATACAATTTTAGAAACAGTATTTTAAAAGAGTACACTTTAATAGACTCTAAAGCTGAGACAAAAATCAAGTTCATCACTATTAATTTTTGGAGGGGAGGGAGGATACTTAAAATACCACCAGTAGATTTGTCAGCAATAGTTTATTGTAAAGTAATGACATGTTTTTTTTTTAATTCCAGATCCATTTAATTTCTATTATTAATTTTTTAATTGACAAATACAAATTATATGTAGTTACAGTATACAACATGGTGTTTGGAAATATGTAACAAAAAATATATTATGCATTACCTCACATGCCATATTTTTGGGGTGAGAACACTTAAAATCTACCCTTAGCAATTTTCAAATATAGAATATATTGTTACTAACTACAGTCATCATGACGTATAATAGACACCTCAAACTCATTCCTCCCATCTAACTGAAATTTTATACAGTAACAACATACAGTGCCTCTATGGCTATATATGGGTTAAGTGCTACAACTCTGAGCTACAAAAAAATATTTTACTACAATTATTGTTTTCAGCATCAAGAATGCATTTTTATGTTTTCATTTCCTTATTCAAGGAATTACTGAACATTAAATATTTGTAGAGCATCAGTCTAAGTAGAACAAGGACCTAAGAAGTAACAAATAACCCTTGTAAAATCCATAATCAAGAGACCTAAGCAGCATTCTCATTCTTTTAACAAATATTTGGTAAGAATCTGCTCCACAGCCAGGCACAGCTCTAGGTCAGGGGCCAATAGACATTCTCTGAAAAGGCTAGATTATAAATATTTTAGAATTTGTGGGCCATGTATAGTTTTGTCACATATTATTTCTTCAGGTTTTTTACCCCCTTTTTAACCCTTTAAAAATATAAAATGATTCTTTATTTTTAGAAAGTACAAACACAAGCCACAGGCCAGACTAAGCCTATGAGTCATTTATCAATCCCTATTCTAGGTGATGAGGACAAAGCAGTGAAAACAGATCAAAGTTCCTGCCCTTGTGGAGACTATATTCTAGCAGAGGGACACATATAAATACAGTAAAATGGACAGCAATGAAATCTTATGAAAAAAACTAACAAGGGCATCAAGAGTGGTAGGAGAGGAAGATTTTTAATAGAGGGTGGCCAAGAAAGGTGACATTTAAGCAGAGACCTGAAGAGGGAAAATGAGTTATCTGCTTCCAGATACAACAAGACTTGTTCAAGTTGAATTATCACATGGGGAAGAATGTTAACACCGTTTGGGAATAAAGTCCAAAAAACAACAACAAACAAAAGTAATTCATAATAAAATGGGCTGCAAGCTCCCAAATTTTGTAGTTAAGACAAGTAGTGACAGTTTGAGGATGTGATATAAATGGGAATCATTCCAGCAGGTCCTGGAAAAGTCAGCACCTTTCTCAAGCTTCATTAACACCCAGATGAGATTCACCGCCTTTTCACATTAAGAAATGTTCCCTTACCTCTTGAAAAAAAAAAATCATTCAAATTCCTCCTTTCTCTGACATATAGCCCGCAGCTCTGCTTTCCAACCTCCATTAATCTACTAGAAGAGTTAACTTTGGGATCAATTGGAGCCTCACTAAAGAAGGTTGTCGCAAAGGAGGTGCTGGGGATACAGTTACAGGGAAAATTAAAGACAGCAACTTAGTAAACTGGCTAGAAGTCTCAGAGGTCAGACACACCTGCAGCTACAGTAGTTTCAGAGGCGCTGGGCTGGGAGGAAAATGGGAGAGACCCTTGTTGGGTGTATCATGAAAATGAAGCACTGGCCACAGACAGATTTAATATCCAGGCCGAAAGCTTTAGAGAGAAATACAGTTGTCTAAAACTCCCCTCTCAACCTCCTCTGGGTTCTAGAAGAAGTTGTACTATGTCACTGTCCTTTCTCCAAAGAGATGCTTTTGTTCCCTTGGCTAAATCTCAAGAAAAATGGAGAGGGTGAAACGGAAGGACACCATAGCAAATGTGCGTTCTGTCAGTGAGCCTTCCCTCAGCAGAAATCAACATCTTGCACTTGATGGTTTTAGAAAACCATTTGTAAGGCTAGGTCAGCAGTCTTTCTAAGAAACAATCAAGACATGTACCTTTAGAAAAATCAATAAAAATTCTAATACTGTTTCCTTCAATACTCAAAGACAGAAGCTGGCTGATAACATTCACACATACCCAATATAGCAATGGAAAAGGGAAAATAAAACCCTGGCCCCTCTCCATGTAGAAAAATTACAGTTCCACAGTTAGTTTAGCAGTTAAACCTCTTCATACATGAAGAACCCTTTGTGATCTGCCCTTGTGTGGCACCATGCCTGCCAAAGACCACATTGGGCTTACTTCCCTGATCATGGCTAGACTGACCAACAACTGCTACTCTTGTTTTAGCTACTGTTACTTCTTAAAATCGTGAATTAAATGGAGTTTCTTTCTAACAACCATGGACTTGCCCTGTCTCACATTCCCCCACCTCTGCTATCAATACAACAGCACTAAAATCTGTGCAAAATTCCAACACCATTCAAAAGCTTCCAGCTTTCCTTTGCAAGGCTAAATAGAAGGTTATCTTAAAGCATAAAACACACACACACACACACACACACACCCTCCACAAAACTTTTAATCCGCATTAAGTCCCTGTGATTTTGCAACTATCTGGCATTGGTCTTACTTTCTTCCCTGACAGCACAAGGCCACTTGCCCCAGAGCTAAATCATTATGCGTGGCTATCACCCTACACAATTCATGCACTGTCACTTCCAATTGATTTACTAGAGTGATATGAGAGGGACTGAGCTTCTCAAAGGCCACCTGTTCCAAATTAGTGTATTTAAGGTGTGAAATTACTCAGTCATAAAATCCACATTCATTTCCCAGGTATACAGCATGTTTTAGAAACATTTGCCACCTCATAGGCAGTACCTGCTCTGAATGTGCTCTCCAAAGGTTAAGTGAAATCCATGCAGAATTCATTCATCAAACATATTTAAGTTCCTACTTTGTGCCAAGAACTTATGTTAGGAATGGCTCTCAAAAAGATAAATATTACTGCTACTAATAGCTATTACTTTTGTAGCACTTATCCACTTTATATACAATAATGCATTTAATCCTCATAACTATGCTAAAAGGTAGATGCTATTATTATCTCCATTCCATAGTTGAGGAGTTTCCACAGCTATTAAATGACAGAACCAAGGTTTGAACACAAGGAGTCTGGCTCCAGTGCCTGTGACATTAACTGTCACACTACACTGCCTGGCAACAGCTGTGGGAATCTGTCTTCTCCATACTTAAGTGAAACACACACAAAATTAACCTGTCCGGCATTTCCTGAGGCCTTACCCCACACAAGCTCTAATGCAAGGCATGGGATGAAAGACAATGCATCAGGCCATGTCCTTTCTCTTCTCCCAGATAGCCACGTATCAGCAAATAAAAAATGATGGTCTTGCTCTTATTTTTCAGTCCTTTAGCCACAGATGTAGCTGGAGCTTCCTGCGACCTATATGCCTTTTCCACCAAGAAGTCAGAATCTAAAATCAACAATACGGTGGTAACTTTCAGCAGCCTTTTTATCCTACTTTTAAGTCTTTCCATGGAACTTGATAAGTCAATTCACCTTGGTGGCAATGGTACCATGAACTTGGATTAAAGGTTAAAATGGACAGACATATTTAATTTCATTACCCTCCACCTAATTATCACCATGCCCTTTCAACTGCCTACATCTAGTATCAAAGGTTCTGGCAATAATTTCTGTTGCCATCCCCAGAGGAACAGAAGCCTGCCCTAAACCACTCCCTACCCCAAGACAAAGCCCTCAGCTCTTCTGTCATGGCCTCAGGCATGAATGTCCAGGGGTAGGAACATGCACAGCTCTTAGTGCTTGCAATGATAGGCTGTCTCCTTTCCACCTCATTAGCTCACCCAACAAAAATCAGCTTGACTCTTTGGAATGTTTCACCAAGGGGAATGCCAACTTTAAAAATGCCTATGGAGGAAAATAAATATGCTCCTCTAAAATTTCTCCCTTAAATAAATAGATTTTCTACACCTAGCATAAGTTGTCCTACAATGGAATAATTAAAATCTATTGATAAAAATTATATATAAAATTTTTCATATTGTTTTCTTTGATTCTTCTAGTAATAGAATTCTTGCTTAATAACCCATATGTCCTTTTTCTCAGATTTCTTAAATTCTTTTTGACCAGTAGATTGATCTAAAAGGTGATAACTCATTGTGGCAGATTAACGACAGTCACAAATGCTTCAGTACTCCTCTGATGGAGGGATGGGGTCTATATTCCCTCCCTTTAAATGTGAATGGATTCTGTGATAGGAGAATATGGATAATAGAATACGGCAGAAATGATACTGTGCCCATTTCTGGCTCATGCTTCACAAGATTGACAACTTCCACTCCTTGGCTCTTGGAATACTTGTTCGTGAGCCCTGAGTCACCATTAAAAAGTACAATTACCCTACGGAAGAGAATATGTGAGAGGCCTTGAGACCACACTGTCAAGCAGAGGGACCGAACTGAACCCAGCCTTCCACTTGTCCCTGCCAAAGTAGCAGAAATTTGAGTGAAGACACCTTGGAACCCTCGAACTAGCTCAGATGTCAGCCAAATACTGCCAAGCAACCCAACCCAGGATCACACCACCTAACCAAGCCTACCAGAATTCTCAATCCACAAGAATGACATATAATAAAACATTAAGTCATAAAGTTTTGGAGTAATTCCTTACATAGCAATGAATGAACAACTGGAACACTAACCCTGCCACAAAACCCCAGTTTTCATTCACATTGTATCACTTGACCTCTTCTCAGTTTGCCAACTCTCGACAAGTTCATCTAATTGCACATCCTATCCACTCTTCAGGCTTTCAAATTTTTTTGTCTGTTTGCTTGCTTTTTCAGCTTTATTTAGGAATAATCAACAAATAAAACTGTATAAACTTAAGATGTATGACATGATAATTTTTTTTTTTTTTTTTTGAGTTGGAGTCTCACTCTATCACCCAGGCTGGAGCACAGTTGCACACTCACGGCCACCCCCAGTGTCAACCTGCTGGGCTCCGGCAATCCTTCTGCCTCAGCCTTCCAAGTAGCCAGAACTACAGGCACATGCTACCACGTCCAGCTAATTTTTAATTTATTGTAGAGAGGAGTCTTGCCAAGTTGCCCGGGCTGGTCTCGAACCCATGGGCTCAGGCAATCCACTCACTTTGGTCTCCCAAAGTGCTGGGATTACAGACTGAGCTACCGAGCTCAATGTCATAATCTGACAAACATATATATCATGAAATGATTACCACAACCAGGGTTTTCGGCTTGCTGGTTGCCATTTACCATTGATCTGCAACATTGTTTCTTTTGCTGTGAAACCACCAGAATCTATTCCCTTTTCTTCAAATTTCATTTGATCCACAAAGGGCTCCTAATACTTCAAATAAATGCAACTCTTTTGCACCAAGTAATTAGGCATAAGTTTTGTACAACAGTAATTATTGCCTAAGATAAGGAATTGAGGACTCCAGACATTGTTTCAGTTGCCCATTTATTTGCATCCCTTCAACAATAAATGTTAAGCATCACTGCTATCAGGACCCAGGGACACAGTGGTAAATAAAACATAGTGTCTACACTCATGGGGTGTATGTTTTAGTGAGGGACCAGACAGACAATAAGTAAAATAAAAATAAATGTGATAAATTCAAATTATGTTAAGTGTTTCCCATGAAAGAGCACAGTGGCCATAAAAAGAGGGCAGAAGAAGAGCGGTACTTTAGCCAAGAAAGGCCTCCCTAAGGAAAACAAAGATGTTCTATACTTGCTAGGCAAATATTATTATCTCAAGTCTACAGAAATGTAAACTGTCCCAACCATTGTTTGTAGAACTTGCCAATACCTGGTAGCTAATGGGATTAGAAATCAGGATTTCAAAACTCACTGACATGGTTGTTGTAGACAGATCAAAAGAGAGCAAGACCAGAGGAGGAAACAAACTGGGAGGAAGATACATGGGCTGACCCCTGGGATGGTGGCACTGGATATGAAAGGAAACAGATTCTGGAGCTAGTGTTGCGACTGGATCTATAGCACAAGGGTAAGCAAATGTCAGCATGCCTCAGATGACCAGGAGAGCGTCTCAAAAATGCAGATTCCTGGGCTCCCGCCGAGAGACTCTCATGTAGTCTGTCTTGGTAGGAGTTCAGGAATGTGTGTTTTAACAGCTCCCGGGTGATTCTGATGCAAGTAGGCACAGGCCGCTCTTTGAGAATCCCTACTTGAGGTCTCAACACCTGATGGGTAAGAAAGATAAGAAATGAAGAGTCTGTGCTGACTCTGAAGTGACAAGACTGAGTGAAGTCAAAACAGAAGCAAGGAGCAAGTCTCTTTCATGCCAGATAACATCAGGAGGCATTCTGCATGTGAAGAGGAGTGTCTAATAGAATTAGTAAGTTTGGAAGATACACTGAGCCCAGTCTTTTCTTCTCCCTCTTCAGGGCTTGCATTCCTACAACACATTTATTTGGTCAGTTCTGACCCAAGTGGGGGCTGCTCCTATGGCCTAGCCTGCCAGTCACTGGGTATAAAAGTCTAATTCCAAAGAGAAGCATTAGTAAGCCTCCTTGGCTGCAGACCTAAAGGCACTCTTCTAGCCGATTTCAACAGTGTCCAAGGTGATATGCTCACCTTCATCTGCCTGACTCTGTGGCTTCACTCTCCCCCAGTTCAGACCTAAGGCAGGAGGTATAATTTAGCAGGCCTCCACAAACCCCAAATAAAAGTCTTTAATTGAATTGACCAAGCTCCAGCTTCAGTATAAAAGTCAATACACACCCATGATCAATTTATTTTCAAGTTTACTAGCCCTAAATCCTTAGTCACTGAAATTTACTTACAAAGTTCCTAAACACGTCATCCTCACCTCAGCATTGTCACCTACTAAAAAGAAAGCAAACCAAGGAGACTAAGACCCTGGGTTCTTGAGAGCACAGAAGAGAAAGAAAAAGAAAGAAAAACCTACTTCATCTCATATTCAAAATCACACTAGTTAATCCTTTTTTATCTAAAACTCCTACGTGTTTTCCAATAGTGTTCTGAAATAATTCCTCCTTAATAAACTCTTTTCCCTTCTCAGGAAAGATGAGGGTTCTTAAACAAGAAATGCAAAGGTTTTATTGTGATTCACTTGAATCTTTTGCAAGAACATAAAGTACAAAGCAATGTGATTTCTGAATAAGTAAATTATACTTTAATTTATGGTGTCAAATAGATATAAACTTGGAATGTCACAATGTTTGTATCTCTATTAGCCTTAATTATTATTATTATCTACTATAGGGTTAAGAAAAAAACTTTTTTTCCTCTGCTCGTATTCTAAAAATAAATCTTCAAGTGTTATAGGTATGAATCAGTTGTATACTTGAAACAGGAAAGTATGACTCCATAATATCCATCTTCCTTCCCTTCCCTTCAAATCTATTTTAAGTAATATTTGAAATGCATGATTTGTCATTTATTATTAATTTTCCCTGGGATGCCTACCTTTCCTCCTCTCTGCTTACTGAAAGAGACTTGCTCTTAAAACCCAGGTAAGTCTCATCTCTCCTTTGAGGCAGGGCTGGGAGGAGGGAAGGGATTGGCCTCTACTTTCCCTGGACCACACCCTTTGCTAATTCCCATCCTACTTCTCATTTATACAGCACAATCAGCACCCCTCTACATTTTCCTCTGGTCTCATAGCATCTATTTTCCATGACATGGTCCTGCATTAATTATTCATCTCAACGCAATAAATATTTATCGAATGTCTGTTAGAGGCAAAGATGGCACAGGTGGTTAGCGACATGAAGAATGCCCCAACTTTATGGCACTGTGGATCCTCCACTTACTATCTGCATGAATTTGGCTGGCTGCTCAACTGCTGTTCCTCCGTTTCCTCATCTGTACACATAGAGATAATAGCAGGACATAACTCAAAGGCTTTTTTTAATTATTATTATTTTTTCATTTTTAATTTTAGAGTTGCGGGGTATGAGTGAAGATGTACTACATAAGTCCCCAATAGTGGACCAGGTACCCACTGTGTCACCATGTGCCCACTCCTTCCTCCTTCTCTCCCTCCCCTAGTAGTGCCCAGCATCTGCCAATCCCACCCTTCAGTGCCCACTTGTGAGTGAGAACATATGGTATTCAGCTCTTTGTTGCTGTGACAGATCACTTAGTATGATGGTCTCCAGTTACATCCAAGTTACTGTGAAGGCCATGATTTTTTTCTTTTTTATGGCTGCATAATATCCCATCATGCATGTGTACCACATTTTCTTTATTCAGTCCACTTTTGATGGGCAGTAGGACTGGTTTTCTGTCTTTGCTCTTGTGAATAGTGCTGCAATAAACATGCATGTGCATGTGTCTTTTTGGTAGACTGATTTATGGTATAAATAAGTAAAGCCCTGGGTATATTCCTGGAGAAGGACTGCTAGATCGATCATATGGAAGCTCAATTTCTAGTTCTAGAGAAATCGCCACACTGCTTTCCACAGAGGCTGAACTAGCTTACAGTCCCACCAACAGTGTAGAAGTGTCCCCTTTTCTCCACAGTCATGCCAGTACCTGTTGTTTTTTGACTTATTAATGATAGCCATACTTACTAGTGTTAGGTGGTATCTCATTGTAGTTTTGATTTGCATTTCTCTGAAAATTAATGAGACTGAACATTTTTTCATGTGTTTGTTGGCCTCAAAATCTCTTTAAATAAATTTAAAAACACTTAGAAGAGGGCCTGGTATGTAGCAAACCTCCATCAACATTAGCTGTTACCATTATTACTATTGCTAAGCATACTCCTACACACAGGGCATACAGAAACAAATAGGGCACGTACTATGTGCAAAGCACCATTCAGGAGATTTAACTAGGAAAATTATCTCTTTCAAAGAGAAAATATAAAACTATAAAAAGTTGTCATATTGAGAGTACTATAAAGAATTATAAAGCAGGGGTATGGGAGAGAGAGTAATGTGGTAGGAGAGAAGGTACCTGAAAAGATGGCATTCACATTTATGCTAAGTCCTCAAATGAAATGAGAGTATGACCATGAAAAAGGGCTCCAAACAGAAGGAACACAGGCCTGAGATGAGAGTGCTGAGGAGCAGTAAGGAGGCAAGTATGGTCAGAACAAAATGCACAAGAAGAGAATGGCATAAGATAATGTCAGGGATGCAGCCACGGCCCAGGTCAGAGAGGGCCTTGGAGGTCATAGCTCCAATAACTACAGACTTTAGTCTAAGAATCATGGGAAGCCATGAGAGGGTTACAAGCAGGGGGATGACATGATCTGCTATGTGGAGAATGTCCTAGATTCATATACATGTTCATTGCTGTATGTTCACTAGCTTGTGAGTTCTCTGAACTTCTTATGGGCAGCACCAAATCTTAGCATTCTTGGAATCTCATGTAGCTCACATGGAGTAAAGAACAAATATGGGATTAAAGCCTTACTAACTGGAGGAATGGCCTTAGTCACTCATTTGACTCAGTCTTAATTTTTAAAAAATAACCAAGTAAACTCTAATATGTTATACTCTCCGGTTTTGTTTTTTATTAGATGTTTTTAAATTGTGTTTCTTTTCCTAAGCAGTTTTCAAAGAAAGTTGAACAATGCCACCTTCACAGGAGTCCACTTTCCAACAACCTTATGCTCTGGTACACAGCCTTGAAAAACAGAAAAAGAAACAAGGGTGCTCCAAAAATCAACCTTAACTTCCCAACACAAAATCTCTATATGTTACTTGTACTTGTGTGGATACACACCAGTAAACTTTTAGTTAACATACATTTTTGACACCTTTGGTCTCAAATCCACAGCAGAATAAAAATCATAATATGCACAACTAGAATTCTTAGGAACCAGAACATTGACAATAATAAATAACAAATGACTATATGAAAGCTAAATAAGAAATCTTAAAAATCGAAGCCACAACAGAACTATGCTGGATGCTACTACAAAACTCAAAACTAAATGTTTCTAAAGTAATCAACACCAGAGTTCAACTATGCTCTGTATCTTTTAGTCTACAAAAAAAAGGGAACGATTATAATACAATCTGTATTATAGGATTGACTACTATATAAAATGATTAAAATCAGAAACGTTTGGTATATATTTTAAAACAGCTTGACTTATTTTTGTACTTTATACATGAGAAGGAAATTTGATTTATATAATGAAGACCAATAAATTACTAATATAGAACACATATCTCTGAAAATCAACTTACTTTAATTCCACAATTGTTGTATATTCAAACATTTTGTGTAATAGAAAAATTTAGCACAATTTAAATGCCCATCAACATCTAACAAAGGGGTGAAAAACCTCTACAATGAGAACTACAAAACACTACTGAAAGACATCAAAGATGACACAAACAAATGAAAAATCATTCCATGCTCATGGATAGGAATCAATATCAACAAGATGCTCAAACTACCTAAAGCAATCTACTGATTTACCACAATTCCTATCAAATTACCAGCATCATTTTTCACAGACCTAGAAAAAACAATAATTAAACTCATATGGAAGCAAAAAAAGGGCCCAAATAGCCAAAGCAATCCTAAGCAAAAAGAACAAAGCTAGAGGCATCACATTACCAGATTTCAAACTTTACTACAAGGCAACAGTAATCAAAACAGTATGGCACTGGTACAAAAATAGATACATAGACCAATAGAACAAAATTGAGAATCCAGAAACTGCTGGGATACAACCTTCTCATCTTAGACAAAGCTGGCAAAAACAAACCCTGAGGAAAGGACACCCTATTTAGCAAATGATGTTGGGAAAATTGGCTAACCATATACAGAAAACAAAGCTGCACCCCTGCTTCTCACCATATACAAAAAATTAACTTGAGATGGATTAACAATTTAAACGTAAGATCTCAAACTATAAAAATTCTAGAAGAAAGCCTAGGAAACACTCTTCTGAACATTGGCCTATGCAATTAACTCATGAGCAAGTCCCCAAAAGCAAAAACAGCAAAAGACAAAATTGACAAACTCAAGAGCTTCTGCATAGCAAAAGATACCATCAATCAAGTTAACAGACAGCCTACTGAATGGGAGAAAATATTTGCAAACTATGCATCTGACAAAGGTCTAATATCCATCCACAAATAACTCAGACAAATCAACAGGAGAAAAATAAATAATCCCATTAAAAAGTGGACAAAGGACATGAACAGACACTTCTCAAAAGAAGACATACAACCAAAAACAGCAAGCATATGAAAAAATGTTCACCATCACTAATCATCAGAGAAATGCAAATCAAAACCAAGATGAGATACCATCTCACACCAGTCAGAATGACTTTTATTAAAAAGTCAAAAATCAACAGATGTTGGTGAGGATGTGGAGAAAAGGGAATGTTCCTACATCATTTGGGGGAATGCAGGTTAGTTAAACCCCTGAGGAAAACAGTTTGCAGATTTCTCAAAGAACTTAAAACAGACTTACTGCTTGACCCAGCAATGCCACTACTGGGTATATACCTAGGAGCACAAATCACTCTACCAGAAAGACACGTGCGTGTACATGTTTACCACAGCACTAATCATAATAGAAAAACACATGAAAACAACCCAGGTGCCTATCAGTGATGGAATGGATAAGGAAAATGTGGCATGTATACATCATGGAATAGTATGCAGAAATGAACAAAAATCATGTCCTCTGAAGCAACATGGTTGCAGCTAGAGACCATCTTCCTGAGTGAATTATCACAGAAACAGAAAACTGAATACCATGTGTTCTCCCTAATAAGCAGAAACTAAAGACTGTACATACACGGACACAAGGATGGGAACAACAGACACTGGGGCGCTCCTAAAGGAGGGAGGAAGACTACCCACTGGGAGCCATGGGTGATGGGCTCAATAGAAACTCAAGTCTCACCATCACATAATATTTCTATGTAACCTGGTCATATACCCCCTGAATCAAAATAGAAAAAAAAAATTTAATGCCCATCAAGAGAAGAAGGGTTAAACTCACTACATTGCACACATATGAGGGGGAACCAAAAAATAAACCCAGAATTGTCTTTTTGGAGAGTGGGCCTCTTGTAGGACAGGTTTCCCCTGCTAGTTAAGTGTTCTAGGAACCTAACAGCATCAGTGTAACAGCTAGCGTTGTTGTGAGAATTGTGTTGGGCTTCACTGAATTTTTCTTTGAAAATTCTTTCAATGCATTTGCCCATTTCATGATGAGTGATTTATGAGTGCACCTGCCCATACTTCGCTGAGTGTTCAGCAGTTTTTGACCAAAAACAGCATGACTTCTGTGCCCCACCCTCCCTATTCACCTGACCTTACCCTGAGTGACTTTTTTGTTTGTTTCCCTGGATAAGAAAAGTCCTCAAAGGGAAACATCTCGTCAATGTGGAAGAGGTGAAACAAGAAAACAGCAGAAGCACTAAAAGGCATCAAAATTTACAAGTTCAAAAACTGTTTTGAGTAGTGGAAAAAGTGCCTGGATAGGTGTACTGCATCAAACGGAAAGCACTTTGAAAGTTACTGAAGTTTAAACATGTAAGAATATATAAAATTTTATAAGTTCTAGGTTTTTCTGGGTCCCCCCTCATACATTGGAATAACATGTAGCAGCTAAAAAATATGAAAGAGATAAACATGTACTGATGTAGAATATGACCCATAATGCAAACCTAGGGAAAAATAAATTGAAGAAAAATATCAGTAGATAACATTTATATTAAAAGGTAGAGAGAGAAATTTCTATATGTACATATACATATATATGCATTCATTGAAAAAGACTGAATAGATAAACAGACACAAGTAAATGTCAACCCAACATCCCTTCTCCCATCTTCCTTACAATCAGAAACACAATTTGTTCCAAAGTGGTCAAATAACCATGCTCTGACCAATGAACCTGGCAGATTTCACTGGGCACAGCTCCCAGAAAGCTATTGCCTTCCTGACAAAAGGGGGTAGACTCACCTGCATGTGTCTGTTTCCCTTTGTACTTTCCTGTCTTTCTTCCTGGAGTGCAGACACAACATTTAGAACTGGAGCAGCCCCATCTTCCCACCCCAAGAACAAAAGTTCCAAGCTAAGAAGTTGAGACAGAAAGGGAGACAGTGTGCGGATCTTTGAATAGTTGTTCCAGCTCTGCACTACCCATCCCAAAGACACCTTGTTATGAGGAAAATGTATGCTGATTTACTCAACTGATCCCATGTAGATGAACACATTCCTAACAGATTAATACCCCAAAATGAGAGAAGTGGGTACGTACCTCTGAGGAGAAAACTGGGTAGGAGCAGAGCAGAAAGGAAGACCGGAAAATCTAAGGCAGTTTGATGAGTCTTTTTAATTGTCTTAATATCATGGTGGTATATTATTTGTGTCATTTCTTAGCAAAACAGGACGGTCTTTTTGAGATTCCATGACTAATATGGCACAAAAGAATAAGACAGCCATTATTGTTGCCTTACACAATATCGTTCTCCAAAGGTTGTGTTCCCAAACATCTTCCCTATTCCCCCGTAGAAAAGATTTCCTGAGTTTTAAAAAAAACTTCTCTTGGCCTATATATTCAACCCATTAGGCCGCCTCTTGGGATAACTTTAGTAGGCTCCATATGGAGCAATATTTTTCACATGATCCTTAAATTAACCTGATAGGATTGGTATTGAGACAGGAATCTTGAGCTGGGAAATGGACATTATAGGTTCCACTTCCACTTCTAGCATGAATCATTACAGGGACATTCACTCAACCCAAGTCAGTTTCCACATTCATATGGATGAAGTAATAATAATTATCCCTCACTCATACTCGAACAAAATATATCACTGGTGAAGCACAGTGTCATGACGGGGAAGGATACGGTCTAGGAAAAAACAGTAGGTTCAGGTGGAATGCCAGGCTCTATCACCTATTGGTGGAATGACCTTGAGCGAGTCATAGAATGGGTCTCATCGAAAACATGTGAGGACAGCGGAACAGACTTCCCAGAGTGAGGATGAAGTCAAATGAAATAACCATAAGGTAGAAAATATGGCTCAGTGCCTGTTAACAATGTCATGAGAGTAATTACTGTTAATTAAACTTATCATCATGTTAAAAACATTTTTCTTGAATTAAGCTTAAATTTTCTGAGCATTCTTGTTATCATTACACGTTCAAAATGTAGCAATCAGACTCCCTTTCACAATGGCACTCAATGATTTCTCCCAATTTGTGTAAATTGTGAAAACACTGCCACACAGTCATTTCTGACAATTGGAAGCTATGTGAGTGGCACAAACATTAAATAGTACAGCATACCTAAAGAACAACAGTCTGTCTTAATAAAGAAATATCATGGCCTGTCAATTTGCTAAACACATTAAGTATACATGGAGCATTGCAAACATGGAAAAACAATGCCTGAACCCTAAGGTATGGAGATAGTTCAAAAGGGAATAAACAAATAATGTTAGGTATTAGGACCAATGAACACAACCTTTAATCACCTAGAACAATGCTCTTAATTGCCATTAAAATAATTTCAAATAATTGAAATTAAAGTCAGCTTTTAAAACTGTAACTACTAACTTCTTACCTGAAAATACATATATAGAAATACATTGTGAGACATAAAGACATATGAATATCATATAGTCAAATGTTACTAATTTTCCTTGAGTGCTATAACTGTTGAGATGAAGATCACCCAGAAACATGTTTGAGAACAATAACTTTGGAAACCAACATTATTCCAAAAAGGGGGGGGAGTGCAAAAAAAGTTGTATTAGCTGAAGAAATACAATATCTTAAGCTCTGATTCTAGTTAAAAGAGGATGTAATGACTAGAACAGGTCTGTTGATCCCCATCTCATCCCATCATCTGTAATTTAAATCTGATATCTGATTCTCCATCTGTTTATCAAACATCAAAGAGCACCACAACAAGATGCTGTCTCCAACGAGAGTGATCCACTCTTCCTTTCCTCTGAGGAATGTTGGGTCCTGCTCACCTTGGCAGTTAGTACAGCGGGATCACTGTCTCCCCAGATGGAGCTAAGCAGCCAACAGCACTTTAAGTCATCTGATTCATGTGTAGGAGACACTCATGAGCAAAATGTTTCATGGAAATGCTTTCCATCTTTTATAAAGATGGAACACGGTTCCCTCAAATCTCACCGCTGTGAAGAATATCTAGAACAGGATAGTAACCATAAATTTTCACAACTTTCTTTCTGTAGTTATTAATGCTAGAATGCAAATTAATAATACTATTAACCCAGTGTACCTGTCATTTTAATGCATGTCGATGTGAAACAAAAATGTTACTTCTTGCCTTTCTCATCTGATGATGGGAAAAGGAAGAGAAATTATCTCTTTACTTGCCAATTACATTTTCTTTTTGGAACAATGGAAATTTTTCTCAACCAATATATAATATTTGATGGGTTAGCATGTACTAGATACTATTCTCAGTAGTGTGCATGTTTTTGTGTGTTTGTGCTTAATGGACATGCATCTACATAGATGCAAATGCAATTCTTACAGCAACCATATAAGAAGGTAGGTACAACTGTTGTCTCCATTTAACCGAGGAAATTAGTATTCAGAAACATGAAGTAATCTGTGTAAGGCCATAAAGCCAGTCTGGGCGGTACCAGCACTTGATTACAGACAATTTGGATCTCAGAGCCCAACCTCTTAACTACTGTGCTACAGCATGACACACTGGAAACCTAAAATAAAATTGTCTAGTTATTTTTATCTTCATTCTGAAATATTTGAGTCAAAGCTCTCAAACTCACTTGCTTACACTGCAGGTTTAAGGGGTCAAAATAAATGAGGGAGACAAGTCTGGTGGCAACACAGAGAATGAAACTGCCCAATCTGAGGGGAAAGCCAGCAGTCAGCTGCAGCAGATTGTTGCCAAACAGAAATAATTTGTTATTACTTCAGTGTTGCCCCAAATCTGGATTTTTATGTCAAATCTTGTGATTTTCAAACAATGCAACCAATTCAAAAACATAATCTGAGCCAAACAAAACATGTCTATAGGCCTAGATTACCTGTGGACCACCACTTTGAGGCTTCCTCTTCAAACCAGACTGCAAACAAATTTTTGGTAGGAAAACAATATGTTCCTGGCAATAAATAATTGGTAATCTTCACATTTCACATTTCATCTGCTTGAGTAGCTCTGAAAAATCTAAAGCCCCTCCTCCTCCTGAGACACTTAACCTGTTTCTTAATTCATGTCTTCTTGCTGCAAAGTTTTCCTTTGGTCAGGTAGAAAATGACCTTGCTAGTTCTATTTATTATTTAACAGAACTCAGTCTCAAAATCCCTGTCATAATCCATAATAAAATAGAGAGAGCAAAACTTAATCGGCTGTAAATGTACAGTAGTTAGCATTTACCACAAAATGCTAATAATATTTCGAGAATGCCATTTCTCTTCCTGGCCTTTTGACCAAGTTGGTTAATGAACTGAGACTCAGGAAATAATGGAAATAATTTAGGCTGAGAACTTCACAACCATGCGTCAACCTTGAATTGAATGCCGAGCAGTGAAAACAGCACCAAGACTGTGGACCAGACTTGGCAAGAAGTGCTCCCCAATACACGTGGATGTCTAAACTCTAACAAAAGGAGAATTGAATGTGTCAAATACAAGTAGTAAATATCCTCCAGTTACATACCTAGCAGCACGTTTTCTTAGGAGAATACTGCAAAATTAAAACATTATGCCTAACATGAATATAGGAGGCCTGAATCATGTGTTTTTAAAGAATTTTCTAATAGACAGTTCAAGTCCACAGGAACTCATTTAGCATGTAAGTCCCTAACCTGGTAGGCTAATCACATATATTCATCATTGGGCTCTGACCCTAAAACTAAGCAAACACAGATACTAGTTTCTAAAATATTTGCCTTTAAATTCCTTCCTGTCAAAAAAGAAACCTCACACACAGCTTCTGGGACCCTAAAGTAGAATAGCTTATGCGGCTGGCCATCTGTTAGCATTTTGTGACGTTAAATACGCACCGCCCCCCCCCAGGGCTCAGCAATCCTGCCCATCTGTACTACACAGAAAAATTCCTGGACAGGTTCATAAAGGAACACTGACATGGATGACCCTGAATGCATTTTCGTTGTTGCTGTTGTTTTGGTTTATTTTTGTCTTGGAGTAGTGGGGAGCTGAAGCAACCTGTGTCCATTACACTAAGAGAATGCAGATATTGCCTATGGGAGTGTTCACTATGGAATATTCTGCAGCAAGTGGAACCTTAGTGCATCACTGACTCTCAGGAACTAACTTGGAAAAACCTACGCACTTGTGTGCTGAAAAGCTGAGATAACAGGAGACAGGAAAATAAACTTTAGGAGAAAAACCCACCTATTCCATTTGATATTCACTCATCCAGTCAGGGGTTTTTGTTTGTTTGTTTTGCTGTTACTGCTCTGAGTCAGGGTCTCATTCTGTCATCCAAGCTGGAGTGCAGTGGCACCATCATGATTCACTGCACTCTCAACCTCCTGGGCTCAGGCAGTCCTTCTAACCGCAGCCTCACAAGTAGCTGGGACTACAGACACCCGCCACCAGGCTCGGCTAATTTTTTTTTTTATTGCTTCTAGAGATGAGGTCTCGCTATGCTGCCTAGGCTGCTCTCAAACGCCTGGACTCAAGCAATCCTCTCGCCTCGGCTTCCCAATATGCTGGGATTACAGGCATGATCCACCCACGCCTATAATCCCAATACTTTGGGAGGCCAAGTATATAGATATATATATTCTTTCTTGAGGCACCTTACAAAATAAAAATAAAACACCAGTTCTTACCCTTCAGAAACTCTTGCCCTGGAAGGGAGACAGACACAAATGGCCATCACACATAATGATAAAAGCCACAAAAGATATGTGGACCCACACAGGAAATGCACCAAAGGCCCTGGCTGTGCCAAGGGACATAGCAAGAGGAAGACATGCTGCTTGAACTCACCACATAGGGGAGTGAAGCAACCTCCCCTGGGCCAGCTAATCGCCTTCAGAGAAAACACCACAGCCCTGGAAGTTTTCCAACTGTCATTTCTTGCTCCACAAATGGAGGGCATTAGGAGTCAGCAGAAAAGCAAGCCACCTGTGACCTGTCATTGGATTCCCACCTACTGGAAATGCAAACTGAGAAAATGACTGTGAGTGATGGAGATTCAACTTACTAGATACGATGCAGAGGATACTGTCACAAAAGATTCACTAATAAAACCCAAACCATTTAAATGCAGGCTCAAAGTCCCACTTTGCAAAATTATGCAATCTTTTTTATTTCAATAGTTATGGGGAGTACAAATAGCTTTGGTCTTCTTTAAGTGTACCCACCACCCCCATCTATGCACACTGTACCTGATAGGTGATTTTTTGACCCTGCACACCTTCCCTCCTTCCCCTTCTGAGCCTCCAGTGTTCATTATACTAGTCTCTATGTCTTTGCATATCTTTAATTTAGCTCCCACTTATAAGTAAGAATATACAGTGTTTGGTCTTCTGTTCCTGAGTTAGTTCACTTAGGATAATGTTCCCCAATTCCACCCAAGTTGCTGCAAAAGACAGGATTTCATTCTTTTTGACAGCTGAATAGTACCACATTTTCATTATCTACTGATCAGTTGATGGGCATTTGGGTTGATTCCGCATCTTTGCAACTGTGAATTTTGCTGTGATGAACATGTGGGTGAAGGTATCTTTTTTATATAATGACCTCGGTTCCTTTGGGTAGATACCTACTAGTAGTAGGACTGCTGAATCAAATGATAAATCTACTTTTAGTTGTCCGAGAAATCTCCATACTGCTTTCCTTAGAGGTTGTGCTAATTTATACTCCCACCAACAGTGTATAAGCATTCCCTTTTCTCCACACCTATGTCAGTAACTTTTTTTTTTAATATAATGGCCACCCTGACTGGTGTTAGGTGATATCTCATTGTGGTTTTAATTTGCATTTCCCTGATGATGCGTGATGTTGAACATTTTTTCATATGTTTTGTTGGCTATTTGTATATCTTCTTTTGAGTGACATCTATTCATGTCATTTGCCCATTTTTTAAATGGAGTCATTTGCTTTTTTCTAGTTGATTTGTTTTGAGTTCTTTGTAGATTATAGATATTAGTCCTTTGTTAGATGTATAATTTGCAAATACCTTTCCCATTCTGTAGGTTGCCTATTTGCTCCGGGTTTTGTTTTTTGGTTTTGTTTTGTTTGCTGTGCAGATGCTTTTTAGTTTAATTAAGTCCCACTTGTTTTTGTTTTTGTTGCATTTGTTCTGTTTTTAACGTTTTAGCCATAAATTCTATGCCTAGTTCAAAGTCCATAAGAGTTTTTCCTAGGTTTTCTTCTAGGATTTTTATGGTTTTAGGTCTGGCATTTAAGTCTTTAATCCATCTTGTGTTAATTTTTTAATATAAGAAGAGAATTAAAATATTATACAATTGACTCCATATCTACCTGTTCCTGACCAACTTTTTCTCTCCTCCTTTTTCCCAGTTCCATGGATAACCTGAGGAACTTGAGGTCATGACAGGGCAGCTTTCTAAGTGACCATCGCATGCTTTCCTGCAGGGCAATAGTTCTCTAATGATGCCTCTAGATGCCTGGGCTACACTTACCAAGTTTGGGAACTTGCTATGGGCAGGTAGGCTAAGATGTAGCTGCAAACACAGCAATTTTTCAACTTTTTAAATACCGTGGTAAAAGCTACAAACTTCTCCTCAGAACACTGATTGTAAATGCATAAAATAACATTCATAGGATTGCAAAGAACTTGGTTACATTACAATACTCCCAGTTAAGAACCCAAGCATTTTGTAAATGCCACTTATGGGGCACGTAGCAGGATAGGGATCACATCATGGTCCTCACAAAGATGTTTCTTTTTACCCTAATTAATCTGTTAATAAACATGTTCCTAAGGGTTTCTGCATTAGCACATAACATATCATAGACAGAGATTCTAGCTCTGGCCCTTCAGGAGGGCTTGAGCAACAGATATATTTCCAACAATGACGTGTACCTCCATGTTACCTTCTGAGCCATCAGCAGCATGATCAAGCATGATGGTGAGGACCACCAGCAGGGGCCTGGGAGCAGAGTTAAGCTATTCAGTCCCCCTTGGGCTGGAACCATCTGAGCAAATTGTCATCTCAGTGCTACTAAAACTGCCACTCATCACAACTGCTGAATAATTTGTTACATCATGGCTTCATTAAATCTGAAAACTTAAAAGAACTTTAACAGAAAATCATTTCACTGGAGTTTCCCCAGCTCTAATACATTTTACTAGTAAGAAAAAGTCATAGTATATTCCCAATCAGACAGCAGTTGTGCTGTTATACCCTTTGATTATAAAAATGCACAAATGACACAGCAGTAATAGGAAGCCAAAACTCCTTTTTAAGTCAACTTGTATTTCTTTCATCAAAATGCCATCAATACATGCTTGAAGAATGAAATATACATAGACAAGGGACATTATATTAAAACTAGCCTATTTTTCATCCCAAAATGGACATGAGGATCCCTCAGAATCTGCCCCTCCCCTAGTAGTCCGAGGTCTACATGTTGTGAACTTAAAAACTCATCTAACTTCTATATTTCAGTTGTAGAAACTGAGACCAAGAGAGTAAACAATTTGTCATAGCAATTTCTCATAGTTAACACAATAGTCTGCAAGAAAAGCCAGTCTCCTAGTTTCTGGACTGACATTCAAATTGTTCAGAGCCACAAAGACATGATCTGTTTAAAATATTCTTATCTGAAAAGCTCTGTGGTTTAAATTATTGCACCCTTTATTATAATTCACTAATTCAAACTAATTAGTGTGGGAATAGCAGTCTGACTTATTAAAATGCCGTAGGCATTTGAATATAAATCTATTATTTTATTATTTTCAAGTATTCTCAGCAACTTCACCTAGGTAACTAGAGAAGAATTTACAATAAGCAATTTTTTACCTACTAAAAATGCATTAGGTGTGTTATATTCAAAAATTAACTAAAAATGGATCCCAAACCTAATGTAAAGCCTAAAACTAAAAAATGTCTCAAAGAAAACAGTCGTGTGATAATTGGGTTGGAGCAAATATTTCTAAGATAGCAGAAATATAATACACAAAAGAACAAACTGGCAAACAGGACTTTATCAAAACAAAAAACTTCTGCTTTTCAAAAGATATTATTAGGAGAATAAAAAGACAAGCCACAGAGTGGGAGAAAATATTTGCAATTTGACTATCTGATAAAGGAATTCTATCAAGAATATATAAAGAACTCTCAAAACTCAATACTGAGAAAACAAACAACCCAACTAAAATAAAGAGCAAATAACTTAAATAGACACTTCACCAAAGGATATATCCAGATGACAAGCAAATGAAAACATGTACATTATTAGGTAAAAATGTACAACATTATTATTATTAGGTAGATGCAAATTAAATCTGCAAGGTGATATCACTACATACCTATTAAAATGGCTAAAATTAAAGATGCAGACCATACTCAGTTCTGGCAAGAATGTGAAGAAATTGGACGTATACATTGCTGGTGGGTAGTGTTGATGTGTTGATACAACCATTTAAGAAACAATCTGACAGTTCCTTTTTTTTTTTAATAAAATAAAGGGATTTGTTTGGCTCATGGTTCTGCTTGGCACCAGCATCTGCTTCTGATGAGGGCTCAAGAGGCTCACAGTCATAGTGGAAGGCCAAGGCGGAGCAGGCATGTCACGTGATGAGAGCGGGAGCCAGAAAGAAAGGAGGAAGTGCCAGGGTTCTTTAAATGACCTGCTCTCAAGTGAATAACGTGAGCACCAAACCATTCATGAGGGATTCACCCCCGTGATCCAATCACCCTCAACTAGGCTCCACCTCTGAAACTGGAGATCTCCTTTCAATATGAGATTTGGAGGGGACAAAAGTCCAAACTATATCACCATCTGTATATCTTCTTTGGTGAACTGTCTTTTCAAATTATACACACTTGAAAAATTAGTTTGTCTGTATTATTTGTTGAATTTTAAGAGTTCTTTATATATTCTGGATACTATTCATTGGTTATTGTCACAAGGATATATTTGTTTTCACTATGTGGCTTGATTTTTTTATTCTCTTCATAGTATCTTGTTGAAGAAGGTTTTGATTTTGATAAAGATTTGATTACTATAGATTTATATTAATCATTGAAATTAGCCCTCCAGTTTTGTTCCTTTTTAAAGGTTATTCTAGATCCTTTGCATTTCCACGTGAATTTTAGAATCAGATTGTTAATTTAAAGGCAAGCCTGCTGGCCTGCTGGGAATTAGATCGGGATTGTGTTGAATATTTATATAGATTAATTTAGGAGGAGGACTGACATTTTAAAAATAATGATCTTTCCACTCCTGAACAAGTTATCTCTCCATTTATACAGGTTGTATTTAATTTTCTTGGTAATATTTTGTAGGTTTTAGCATATAGGTCTTTCCATATTTTATCAGATTTATCTGTATTTCATGTTTTGATGCAGTTGTAGATGACACTTTGAACATTTACATTTGTTTGTTGCTAATACATAGAAATACTATTATTTTGTATGCTGATGTTGTATTCTCCAATCTTGCTAACCCAACTCACTACCTTTTTTGGGAAGATTTGAGATTTTCTGCATACCCCAAAGATTGTCATACCTTTTCTTTCTTCTTTTTTTTGGAGTTGGAGTCTCACTCTGTCGCCCAGACTGGAGTGCAGTGGCCGCTCCCAGCCACCGCAGCCTCAACCTGCTGGGCTCCGGCGATCCTTCCGCCTCAGCCTTCCAAGTAGCTGGAATTACAGGCATGCGCTACCACGCCCGGCTGATTTTTTTGTTGTTGTTGGATTTATTGTAGAGATGAGGTCTCGCTGCCCAGGCGGGTCTCAAACCCGCAGGCTCAGGCAATCCACTCACCTCAGCATCCCAAAGGTGCGGGATTACAGGCTGAGCCACCAAGCCTGGCTATTTTTTGATTTATTGTAGAGATGAGGTCTCGCCAAGTTGCCCAGGTGGGTCTCGAACCCACGGGCTCAGGCAATCTGCTCACCTCGGCCTCCCAAAGTGCTGGGATTACAGGCTGAGCCACCAAGCCTGGCCTACCTTTTCTTTCTCAAACTACTATCTTATTAAAGATAATGAAGCCGGGCTCAGTGGCTCAGCCTGTAAAGCCACTTTACAAAAGCCACTTTACAAAAGGCTGTGCCTTTGGGAGGCTGAGGTGAGTGTATTGCCTGAGCGCACGGGTGCGAGACCCACCTGGGCAGCGAGGCCTCATCTCTACAATAAATCAAATAATCAGCCGGGCATGGTAGCACGCGTCTGTAATTCCGGCTACTTGGAAGGCGGAGGCAGAAGGATTGCCGGGAGCCCAGCAGGTCGAGGCTGCGGTGGCCGGGAGCGGCCACTGCACTCCAGTCTGAGCGACAGAGCGAGACTCCAACTCAAAAAAAAAAAAAAAAAAGATAATGAATATTTTAGACTTGTGGCTCTGTTGCAGCTGGTCAACTCTGTCATTGCAGTATGAGTGCAGCCATAGGCAATAACTAAATTAATGAATATAACTGTGTTCCAATAAAACTGTATTTCCAAAATCAAGAAGCTTACCCACCTCTAATATGTGATCATGGTTATGAACAAACACAGTTTTAGGCCTCTTCCTTCCAAACTGGGTGCCTTTTATTTCTTTTTCTTAATTAACTACACTGGCTAGAATCTTCAGCACAATGCTGAGTAAAAGCAGTGAAAGACATTCCTGTGTTGTTCCTGATCTAACAGTTTCTTAAAAAGTCAAATATAAACCTACCATATGAGCCAGACATTCTGCTCCCTAGAGTGTTACCCAAAATAAATAAAACCATATATCTGTATAAACACTTGTACAAAAAGTATCTTTACTTGTAATAGCCAAAGCTGAAAAATCCTCCAAATGTCTATCAACAAGTGAAGGAATGAACAATGTGTGGCATACAATGGAATACTATTCAGCAATAAAAAGAAATGGGCTTATATGTCAATTCTAAATTGCTTTAATTAAAAAGTTAAAAAAAGAAATAACCTATAAATACATGCAACAACATGGATGACTCATAGAACAATTATGCAGAAAAAGAAACAGATAAAAAAGACCACATACTATATGATTCCACTAAAATTCTAGAAGATGCAAATTTATCTGTAGTGACAAAAAACTGTGGTTGCCTAGGGATGGTGCAGGAAGAAACAAGAGAGACAAATAACAAAAGAACACAAGGAAACATTTGGGGGTGGTGAGTATATTCATTATTTTGATCATGGTGATGGTTTCACAGGTGTGAACAAGTTACAACATGTCAAATTGTACAGTTTTAAATATGTACAGTTCGTTGTACTTCAGTTATACCGTAATAAAACTTTTTTAAAAAAAAAAGTTAAATGTGTTGACTAAAGTGGTAGGGTAGAAGGACTCTGGCTTCACTCTATCCCACAGAAAACCAAAACCAAATATCCAGCACACCAAGATTATGGTCAGCAAAATCCAGATTTTATTTTTAGTTTTTTTTTTTTTTTTTTTAGCAGAAAAGTCTCTTCTATTTTGCCCAGTCTGAACTGACTATTCACAGACACGATCCCAGGACACAGCAGCTTCAAGCTCCTGGTCTCAAGCACTTCTCCTATCTTGGCTTCCTAAGTAGCAGAGACTATAGGGCACACACCAGATGGAACTCATATTTGAGGCTGAGATGATTCCTGGAGGCCACAGAGCAATTAAATTTAAAAAAAAAACCTTCAAGCAGATGGTAAGTGAAATGGACTGCTTTATCTGCAATGCCCATCCCCCGATCTGCCTAAGCATCATGTTCAAAAAATTCCCCCCAGATACGTGGTTTTGGGATTGAGGTGGACAGCCAGCCTCCACACCATCTTGGGTTCCTTTGCAGGGAAACCATTCTTAACTTCAACCCATGAGAAGCACTGCAAGTGCTTGTAGAGAAAAACCCCTGAGGGTGTTAGAGACAAATAGGGGACACAGGATAAGCAATCCCAGTCCACAAAACTCTCCTCTTTATCTTAGCTAAAGGAGATGTCAAATCAGAGGGCTGTTTGGCAGCACCACACTGTAGAAGGCACACTTCACAGGTCTTCTAGACATGAACTCCTAGCAAGACTTCTTCCAGATCCAGGGTATTCCCTTAGCGATGCCCCCCTTCCATCTGGGATGGACAGTGCTCTGAATTAGTGAGCACCAAGGCAAACCTTGGCTTAAGGCACCTGCTAGTGCCAAAAAGGAGGCAGTGATCTAGGATTAAGGGGACTCAACAGATAACCGCAAAAACATATACCAGAAAGATCAAAACAAGCCAGACAGCAGAGACTGGGATAAAAAAAAACTAACGTTTCAGCCGGGCTCGGTGGCTAAGCCTGTGATCCCGTGCCTTTGGGAGGCTGAGGTGAGTGGATTGCCTGAGCCCGCGGGTTCGAGATCCGCCTAGGCAACGAGACCTCATCTCTACAATGAATCAAAAAAAAAAACGTGGTAGCACATGCCTGTAATTCCGGCTACTTGGAAGGCTGAGGCGGAAGGATTGCCAGAGCCCAGCAGGTCGAGGTTGCGGTGGCCGGGAGCGGCCACTGCACTCCAGTCTGGGCGACAGAGTGAGACTCCAACTCAAAAAAACAAACAAACAAACAAACAAAACCTAACGTTTCAAAGCCACAGACACACAT
Source organism: Cephalopachus bancanus (assembly GCA_027257055.1). Classification (NCBI taxonomy): domain Eukaryota; kingdom Metazoa; phylum Chordata; class Mammalia; order Primates; family Tarsiidae; genus Cephalopachus; species Cephalopachus bancanus. The sequence goes on along the minus strand of JAPVLO010000071.1, from coordinate 426,434 downwards.
TCACAAGAAATAACAGCAAACAAGAAACCATGAGCTCCCTAAACAAAGCAAGGACCCAGTGATGGACCCTAATATAATGACAACGTGTGAGCTCTCAGATCACAGATTCAAAATTTCAGTTCTAAAGAAACTAAAAACTCCAAGATAACACAGAAAAACAATCGGAGATGTGGCAGAGAATTTTAACAAAAAGATTGAAGTAATGCTTAAAAATCAAACAAATTCTAAAAATGATCAATACAATTGCTGAACTGAAAAACGTATCAGAGGCTTTCAACAGCAAAATGGATCAGTAGAAGAAAAAGAAATCAGTGAGCTCAAAGGTAGGCTATTGTAAAATATACAAGCAGAGGAGATAAAAGAAAAAAATGAAAAGGAACAAAGAACACCTACAGGATATAAAGAATCACTTCAAAAGAGCAAATCTAAGAGTCACTGGCCTCCAAGAGGGAGTTGAGAAAGAGCAAGGGGTAGTAGAAAGCTTTTTCAAAGAAATAATTACAGAAAACTCCAAATCTAGAGAAAGATATAAATATCAAAGTACAGGACTGTCAGAGATCATCAAATATATTTAACCTAAATAAGACTACCACAAACCACATAATAATCAAACCCTCAAAAGTCAAGAAAAAAGAGAGGCTCCTAAAAGTAGCAAAAGAAGGAGATAACATATCAAGGAGCTCTGATTCATCCAGCAACAGACTTCTCGCGGAAACCATACAGACTAGGATCAATGGTATAATATATCAAAAGTGCTGGGCGGGGGAGGAACAAACTGCAAACAAATAATACTGTACCCAGAAAACTTTACTTCAAACATGGAGGACAGATAATGTCTTTCCCAGACAAACAAGAGCTGAGGGAACTCATCACCACTAGACATGTTTTATAAAAAATGATAAAGGGAGCTCTTCAAGCGGAAAGAAAATGAAACTAACATGCATAAAGAGAACATTTGAAGATATAAAACTAACTGGTAAAAGAACACAATACTTAAGTATGCTAATACTGTAATCGTAGTATGTAACCCACTCATATCTCCAATACAATGACTGAGACAAAGTTATCAAAAATAATAATTACAGCAACCTGTTAAGAGATAGACAATATTCTAATTAAAACCATAGTGAGATACCACCTTACATCAGTCAGAATGTTACTAAAATATCAAAAAACAATATATGTTGGTATGGAAGCAGTGAAAAGGCACTAATCACCATTGGTAGGAGTGTAAATTAATACCACCTCTATGGAAATCAGTATGGAGATTTCTTAAGAACTCAAAACAGATCTATCATGTGAGATAGCAATCCCACTACTTGGTATCTACCCAAAGGAAAAAGGTCAATACACAAAAAAGACACTCACACCCACATGTTTATATAGCAGCACAATTCACAACTCCAATTTGTTCATAAATCCAAAGTTACCCTAGTTACCCAACTAACACAATTAGCTATATATTCTTGTACTATAATAGGCATATAATACTTTTCACACAAATAACACATTAAAAACAAATATATAGTTCTATTCATGGTAGTAGTAAAGTTTACATAAGTACAACCACTTGTAAAGGGTGCACAAACATGACAATGTACATGTGAACTAACTTACATGGTTGGACATGTGAATACACGTGCATATTTTAAAGTTCACAGCTTGGCTGGGCTCAGTGGCTCAGCCTCAGTGGGAGGCCAAGACAAGTGGAGTGCCTGAGTCCATGGGTTTGAGACCAGTCTGGGCAACTTGGCGAGACCTCATCTCTACAATAAAATAAAAAATTAGCCAGGCATGGTAGCGTGCACCTGTAGTTCCAGATACTTGGTAGGCTGAGGTGGAAGGATCACTGGAGCCCAGCAGGTCAAAGCTGGGGTGGCCCTGAGTGTGCCACTGAATTACAACCTGGGCAAAGGAGTGAGACTCCAACTCAAAAAAAAAGAACGTTCACAGCTTGAAGGTTCATAGGGAGGGGACTTACTATACAACCTACAAGACTGAACCAACATGAAATGAAAATCTGAATAGACCAATTATGAATAATAAGATTGAATATGTAATAAAAAGCCTTCCATTAAAGAAAAGCCCAGGACCTGATGGCTTCACTGCTGAATTCTATTAAACATTTAAAGAAGAACTAACACCAATTCTACTCAAATTATTCCAAATAATTGAAGAACAGGGAATACTTCTAAACTCAATCTACAAGGACAGTATTATCCTGATACAAAACCAGACAAGAACACACACAAAAAAGAAAACTACAAGCCAATATTCTTGATGAACACAAATGTAAAAACCTCAACAAAATTTAACAAACCAGATTCAATGACACATTAAAAAGATTATTCATCATGATTAAGTGGGGTTTTTCCCAGGGATGCAAGAATAGTTCAGCATGTACAAACTAATAAACATCTACGTCACATTAACAGAATCAACAAAGTAAAAAAGACAGCCCAGCGAAAGGCAGAAAATATTTGTGAACTATCCATCCAACAACATATTAACAAACAGACTATGTAAGGAACTCAAATAACTCAAAATGGGCAAAGGATCTGAATAAACGATTCTCAAAAGAAGACACACAAATGGAGAACAGGTATATTTAAAAATGCTCAATGTCTCTAATCATCAGAAAAATGCAAACCCAAACTACAATGAGATATCCTCTCACCCCAGTTAAAATGGTTTTCATCAAAAAGACCAAAAAAAAAAAAAAAAAAAAAAGATGTTGGCAAGGACACAGAGAAAGGAGAATGCTAGTACATTGTTGGTGGGAATATAAATTAGTACAGCCACTATTAAAACACTAAAAACAGCACTACCACATAATCCAGCATTCCCACTACTGGGTATATATCAAAAGGAAAGTAAAAATTACATCAAGGCGATATCTATACTTCCTTGTTTACTGAAGAACAAGTCACAATAGCCAAGATATGGAGTTAACCGATGCATCATCAATGGATGTACAAATAAAGAACATGCGGCACATATACACAATAGGATATTATTCAGCCATTAAAAAGAATGAAATCCTGCCATCTGCAGCAGCATTGATGGAACTGGAGAAACATTATGGTAAGTGAAATAAGCCAAGAACAAAAAGACAAATACTGCATGTGCTTGCTCATATGTGAAAGCTAAAATGTGATCTCATGGTAGTAGAAAGTTGATTGTTGATTACCTGTAGCTGGGGAGGGAGTAGGGGTAAACTGAGGTTGGTTAATAGGTATAAAAATACAGTTAGATAGAAGGAATATGATCTAGGGTTCAGTAGTATAGTAGGGCAGCTATAGTTAGCAATAATTTGGTTTTAGCTCAAAATAGCTAGAAAAGAGGAATTACAACGTTCCCAACACATAAGGGGAGAATGTTTGGGGGTGATGGATATTCCAACTGTCCTGGTTTGATCATTACACATTGTATGACTTATCAAAATATCACATATACCCCCCAAAATACGAAAGGGGACCCAAAAAAAGGTAATTATCTTTTGGAGGGTAGGCTCCTTGTCGTACACTTGGAATTTGTTCCTCCAGATCAAACGGTCAACCAAAGTTTTTATCTGGAAGTTTTGAGAAGGCTGCATCACTATTTGAGGAAGAAATGTCCAGAGTTGTGGCAAACAGGTCTGACAACGTACCTGCTCACATTGTACTGAGCGTTCAGCAGTTTTGACTAAAAACAGCATGATCCCCCCAAGCCCCGCCCTCCCATTCACCTGATCTTGCCCCAAGCAACTTTTTTGTTTGTTTCCCCAATGGAAAAAAAAAATCCTCAAAGGGAAACGTTTTTGCCAGTGTGGAAGAGTTGAAACAAAAAATGGCAGAAGCACTAAAAGGCATCAAAAGCGGTAAGTTCAAAAACTGTTTTGAGCAGTGGAAAAAATGTCTCAATAGGTGTATTGCATCAAGCGGAGAGTACTTTGAATGTGACTGAAGTTTAAGCATGTAAGAATAAATACACAATTTTTTTATAAATAAATTCCATTTTGGAGGAGTCCCTTCTCGTATATGCAACTATTATGTGTCAACAATAAATAAAGAAACGCATTAGGTTCCAGACATAATACCAAGTCTTTTTTTTTTTTTTTTGAGTTGGAGTCTCACTCTGTCACCCAGACTGGAATGCAGTGGCCTCTCCCAGCCACCACAGCCTCGACCTGCAGGGCTCTAGCGATCTTTCCGCTTCAGCCTTCCAAATAGCTGGAACTACAGGCGCACGCTACCGTGCCTGGCTAATTTTTGATTTATTGTAGAGATGAGGTCTCGCCAGGTTGCCCAGGCGGGTCTCAAACCCACGGGCTCAGGCAATCCACTCACCTCCGCCTCCCAAAGCACGGGATTACAGGCTGAGCCACCGAGCCGGGCAATATCAAGTCTTTAAGATAAATCGTCTCATTTCACCTCAAAAAAATATTTTGAGACAGGGGATGATGTTTTACCCATTTCAGAGAAAGAGGCTGAGGCTCAGAGAGATGAAATAATTTTGCCCAGGGTCACATAACTAGGACTTTGCAGAGATACAAGCATTTTTATTTCATGTTAAATAAATACTTTCCTCCTCCTAATAGTGGACATGGCATTGGTAGCAAATATTCACATGTACCCCAAAGCACTTGCCAATTTTTTAGATAACTTAAGCAGTACCCAGGTAATACATTTACACTACCTATTTACTTAACAAATTTCTTTTCATAGACAACACAGGTAAATCTCAGCCCTCTCACTTCAGGGCTGTTCTTTCATTATAAATTTCATTACAAATTCTGAAATTAGTAGGGTCCAAATTTATATTTCAGTAACTTACAAAAAACAACCTGGGTTCTGATGTGTCACACACTTACGAGTTGTGACTCAGACTCATAAGAAAACAAATTAAAGATCAGAACAACATGAAGTAGAAGAAAGAGCCTAACACTGCTGCCACCTGGAAAGATCAAGAACATCATATTTGTTTCTTAAACACACACACACAATGTCAGCCGAGCCATTCTGTGGATATTCCAAATTTCTAGATGGAGTTCTTAAAGGACACTAACTAAAAATAATAATAACTGTTGATTGCTGCTCTCCCCCTTCACATATGGGCTTTATTTTCAATTAGAAATGTTTGGCCAGCAATGGTTCCGATGCACAGAATACCCCTAGTTAGAAATCACTGCCCTCGACTGGGCAGCACTCACTTGAAAGCCTGCAAAATCACCACAGGACATTTGGAGGAAGGGCAGAAAATAGCAACATGTTCACATGTTCACTTCTGTAGCTCAAATCCAACCAGGTTTTGAAAGCACCTCTTTAAAGACACGGCTTCTACCATTCCTTGCAAACGTTTTCTAAATAACAAAGATGACTTTCCAAAGTCTTTATGTTTGATTTTGGAGAGGAAGACACACATCTTGACTTTGTAAAACCATCACGCACAATCAAGTTCAAATTGTTCAAGTCTCCCCACGCTACTGGATTACTGTTGCTTATTCCAGTCCTTTAACAGGCAGCTATGCAATGTCAGTGATGAGCTACTAAAAACTTACCTGCTGCTAAAAACACTGCAGATGCCCATTTATTTCATTTCATGCCCATATTATATTTTTCTGGAGACAAATTCTCTATTGCTTCCCTCTCTGGCTCTGGGATTCCATCACTCTCTTCACAAGAGGTAAGAATAAGAAAAAAGGATCCAGTTGGAGGTGACTCCCACCTTCAACCCTCCTAACCCTGCTGAACTTATCTGATTTCAGATATCCCCTGAAACTTAAATATTGATGGCATGTGGCATTGAGAGTTAACTCTTTTTTTTTTTTTGAGTTGGAGACTCACTCCGTCGCCCAGGCTGGAGTACAATGGCACGATCACCACCACCGCAGCCTCAGCCTGCTGGGCTCAGGTGATCCTTCCACCTCAGCCTACCAAGTAGCCAGAACTACAATCATGCCCTACCACACCCAGCTAATTTTTGATTTATTGTAGAGACGAGGCCTCGCCAAGTTGCCCAGGCTGGTCTTGAACCCATGGGCTCAGGCAATCCACTCGCCTCGGCCTCCCAAAGTGCTGGGATTACAGGCTGAGCCACCAAGCCTAGCCAACTCATTGTTAACTATTATAAGCACAGTCTTCTTACCGTCAATCCTTTTTAATGAGTTTTTAAACATTCTTTCAATAATATTATTTCTAGCATGCTATTCTGAGACCACCATGTGGGCCAAAATATTTAAAGCATCCAAGCAACACCTAGGAGAACACATTCTTCCTCCTGCTCCATCTCTCTCCCTCCTGTTTCTTTCTACCAGTGATTTTATTTTCCTTATATGGAACAGAAGATTCTGATTTCCTTGTATTACAGCACTGACATACTGATGAGATATTGACCCATGGCTTTTTAAAACCCCAAATTGTAGGCTTTGTTTAGAGGAGTCTAAGTGCATGGTTGAAAAGAAGAAAGAGGAACTTTCTTCTCAAGGGTAAGGAGAATCTTTTTCCAAACTATCCAGAGAACTCTTCAAAGACTGTTGCTGCCTTTTCGGCCTCAAAGACTCAAAAGGGGGAGGGAGAAAAAAACCTGCTCAGCCAAGGAGGATGGCTCACAAGCTCCTGTAATAACCTGAAATTCTTTACTCTCGTCAATGAGACAACCCTTTCTTACCACAGCTCCACAGCCCCCCAAAAAGATGTAAAGCACACTCATTTGTCAGATATTTTGCAAAGTTGACTTTGCCGACGGCATTGGGACTTGAACTTGCAGCCGAGGAGATGAGGAAAAGCCGAGTATTGATACCCCGTATAATTTGTTCCTTTCCCTTATTATTAAAGACTGAGATGATGATGGGCCCATCAAGATGACACAGGAGAAAAATAACGTAGGGTACGAGGGAGGTCAGTGGAATCCCTCACAAGAGAGTCTTTTAGCTTCCAGGAAAAGCCGTACTGCAGCAAAACGCGTTAAAGCATTTTCACAGTCCTTCCAAAGAGGTGAAATTGGAGGTCACCTTGATTGGGGGAAAATATGCCTCTCCTTGTGGCATAACAAGACAGAAACGGAGACTCATCCCCACTCAGATCAAACGGTACCTTGACGAGAGCGAGCGTCCAACTTCCAATTTTTTTTCTGAATCAGTGGTTCTCAGCTTTGGCTGCTGGCCTGAATAATCACCAGTACAACTGTTGAGCAACACAGGCGCCAGGGCTCTACCCTGTAGGATTCCAAAGGAACACAGCTGCGGTGGGGCCTCTGTGTTTTTTAGCGTAAAAGGTCCCCAGGGAGGGAAGGAAGTAGTCATTATCCTATGGACGCCCTTTCCCTCACTCCCAAAACACAGGCTCTTTAAACCATTCTGCAACCCTTCTTCTTGTTGTTCATAAAATGGTGAGACCTCGTCACTACAATAAGTCAAAGTTCCAGCTACTCGGAAGTCTGAGGCGAAGGTTCACCTGAGCCCAGCAGGTCGGGGCTGCGGTGGCCAGGAGCATGCCACTTGCACTCCAGCCTGGGCGACAGAGTGAGACCCCAACTCAAAAGTTAAAATTAAAATTAAAAAATAAAACTGGGCCACTGCCTTACTAGATTGTGGTGTGGCCACGTGCTCTTTGAGCCATGGCTGTCGCCATGCTTCCTGGCTTTGGCCCCCTCCCCCACCTTGGGAAGGTGAATCGTCTTTCTCCCTTCTCTCTCTCTAGTTTGCTTTTAAATAAACTTTTCTTTTTCTTAAAAAAATAAAAATAAGATAAAACTGTGTGAGGGTTCGGTCCTCTGGGTAAATGCCCGTAACTGATCAAAATAAGCTTCCCAGTAGGTAACTTCAAGACTTAACAGCTGACACCATCTCATGCATAAACACACACACACACATTCTATTTCAAGTTATTTGGTCATTTCCTACCCCTGAAAATATGCTCCTGTAGACAATAATCGTACAGGCAGTTCATCAGGAAACAGACCCATCTTTCCCAATCTTTGCTGTAACTTGAGGTTACAAACACACTTGCCTACCACTTTTTCTAAATTTAAAAGTTATTTTAAAGAAAGAGAGAACTAAATAAAAAAAAGAAATTATGTGAAATAAAGGAAGATAAAATAGTGCACCCTATGACTAACTCATGAAAATACAAATAACTCACAATTCTAATCTTTAAGAAAGCAACCTTAAGACCCAACTCATTAGCTTGTGTTTTTTGTAAAAGTAGGCTCTAGCCACATGTGGCGATTGTGTGCTCGAAACACGGCTAGAGCCACATGTTGAAATTTTGAATATACTGAGTTTAATAAAAACATTCTAGTAAAATTAATTTCAACTGTTTCTTTTTGCTTTTTAGTGTCACTGCAGAACGTTAAAAATTACGTGACTGTATTTAGCTATTCTAAGCCTTGCCTGCCCCCTGCTGGCAGGACCTAGGCAATGCAGGCAAATCATTTTTCAAAACCGTCTGTGTTAAGTACAATTCATTTGTCTGCAAAGTACCAAGAGCAGCTTGAACGTGCATCTTTATCATTTTCACAAATAATATATCATACTTAAGCCTCACAAAGAATCTCCTTAAGTAGAAGTTATATTCCCCACTCAGCTGGTATTTTTGAAAGAAACCGATTTCTTATGGAAAAGTAAGGCTAAAATAGCCAATCCAATCAAGAGTCTCTGTAGAGGTCCTAGAAATTTCAGCCATTGTAGGGAACAGAAACATGGACTTCAATTTGGATACCACAACTACTCAAATAATTTGTCCTAAGAAAAAATTACACAAGCCACCAACATGCATAATCACAGCATGCATATCTTGCATTATCCTTTGTAACAAGAAACAGAAAACCTAAATTTCCATAAATTTAAGCACCTCTATGAAATGAAAAACATTTGAAAGGAGAAGGCAGGTCTAAATAAAGATGAGCAGCATTTATTGAGAACTTACTAGGCAATCACAGTTCTCCGCATTTTCTAGACAACAACTAATTGACTCCGCATTACAGCTGAGAATTATTTTTATCATGTTTAATTATTCTGATTTTACAAAAGAAGAGATTGAGTCCCAAAGGAATTCCATAACTCACCAAAGTATGAGGACGGACTGAACTAAACCTGAAGTTCATGCTGCTAAATATAGTCACATGTAATTTTAAATGATACTATAATAGAATCCTTCCTCCCTGATCCAAGCCTCTCATGTGTTCTGCCAGCATACATGAAACTATGACCAGCTAACCTGTTGCTTGCAAATAGGTAAAATCACAAACCCTTCACAATTTTTTTTTTTTTTTTTTTTTTTAAGAGACAGGGTCTTCCTGTATCACCCAGGCTGGAGTGCCGCGGCACAATCCTGGCTCACTACAGCCTCAATCTCCAGTGCCCAAGTGATTCTCCAAGTACCAGAGACTACAGGGGTGTGTCACCACACCCAGTTTTTGTTTTTGTTTTTTTAATTTTTTTGGAGAGATGGGGTCTTGCTCTGTTGTCCAGGCTAGTCTCAAACTCAAGCAATCTCCCACCTTGGCCTCCCAAAGTGCTGGGATTACAGACAGGAACCACCGCACCTGGCCTCTTCACAATTCTTGACACCTACCCAGTTCCTTATCAGTGAGGCAGCCTCTCCACAGCAGAGTTAGCTCGGGGCCAGCAAGTAAAAGGGCTCTCAACAACCCCATGGGTCACTCTGTTCCCCAGATTGTAGAAGCCTTTCTCTCCTTAAGGTTGAGCTGAGCCCTCAATCTTCATAAAGCAGCTCTTCATTCTAGTCAGCTTTTTAGAACAATGAAAACCAAGTCATCTTCTCTTGTGCATGATAAAACTTCAAACCCTGAAGGCATTTATCCTAGCTTCCTACACACACCTACAGTCTTCCGTCATTCCTTAAAGGTGAACCTTTCCAGCCTTCTCATTCTGGAAGCTTACAAATATGAAAATAGCTACTATTTATTGAATGTTTGCTGTGTGCTAATCCCTTTGCTTACCTTTTTCTTAGTCATCCCAACAGCCCCACACAAGGCAGGCACATGTATCATTTTTACAGATGATGAAACAGGTTGAGAGAGGTTAAATAACCTGGACAAGGTCACACAGTCAGGATGTGGCAGAACCAGGTTGGCACTTGACCTCAGATTCCTAACACTTGATTCTGTTGGCTGCCTCACTCCCAGGTGTGCTCCAGTGTTTCAGGGCCTTTACACCAAACAGATTATATCAAATAGTCGCCAGGCACCACAGCATTTGGCACAATGGAAACATCCCAGTCTGGGCCCTACTTAAAGCTCTCTGGGAAAATGGAACTATTAAAGTGTATGTGTGAATCAGTAGCACCCAGGTTCCTAAACTCTCTCTCAGCTACGTCAGAGAAGTGGCTATAATTATATCTTTAAAAGGGAAAGTTTAAACTTTGAAGTGTCCAAATAGTCCCAGGGATAAATTTGAAGGATGTAGGGCACTATGATTTCCGACCTCACCATTTCTACACCAGAGGAAATTTCCAAAAAGATCCCTAAAAGATTAATTCTACAGGACTCCTGAATTTCTGAAACTGCCTTCCAAACAGCATTTTTCCACTCTGCTACATTTGCTGCCCTCTTGTGGGAAAATGACATTCTGCTTACAGGCAAAAAAAAAAAAAAAAAAATGGACAAATCACTACTTGAAGAAATAACAGAACTAACTTTGGCTTTTTTTTTTTTTTAAAGAAACAAACCTGCCAACTGACCTCTTCACCTTTTCTACTACTTGAAGCTACATAAGTCCTATATGTGACCTCCTGCTCAATCACTATGGCAAATCAATTTTAAAAACAGCAAAAGTGGTCTTTTGTGTTTTATAATTTCTAAAAAACACTGCCTCTGGACTCCTGTGGAATTTTACTGATGATGTTTGTCCTCAAGTACGATTCCCGCCAGGCACAGTGGCTCGCGCCTGTAATCCCAACACTTTGGGACACTGAGGCGAGAGGACTGCCTGAGTCCAGGAGTTCAAGATCAGCCTGGACAACTTGGCAAGACCTCTACAATTAATCAAAAAATTAGCCAGGCTTGGTGGCTCAGCCTGTAATCCCACGCTTTGGAAGGCTGAGGTGAGTGGATTGCCTGAGCCCGCGGGTTCGAGACTTGCCTGGGCAACTTGGCGAGACCTCATCTCTACAATAAATAAAAAAAAAAAATTGGCTGGGCATGGTAGCGCATGCCTGTAGTTCCAGCTACTTGGAAGGCTGAGGCTGAAGGATTGCTGGAGCCCAGCAGGTCAAGGCTGTGGAGGCCAGGAGCGGTCACTGCACTCCAGTCTGGGTGACAGAGTGAGACTCCAACTCAAAAAAAAAAAAAAAAATTAACCGGGCATGATAATACATGCCTGTAATTTCAGCTACTTGGAAGGCTGAGGTGGAAGGATTGCCTGAGCCCAGCAGGTCAAGGTTGCAGTGGCCACGAGTGTGCCACTGAACTCCAGCCTAGGCAACAGAGTGAGACTTTGAGGAAGGAAGGAAGGAAGGAAGGAAGGAAGGAAGGAAGGAAGGAAGGAAGGAAGGAAGGAAGGAAGGAAGGAAGGAGAAAAGAAAAGAAAGAAAAGGAAAGGAAAAGAAAAGAAAGATTGACTCTCACCACCTATCCTGTGAAAATTAGGTAGGTGGTTGCTGTTATTGTTGTTTTTAATGCTGGATTTAAAATTGAATCTTCAATCCACACCTAACACCTCATTGCCCAGTCAGGTGTAGACTCCCACCTTCTTCCCCTGTGTCTTACTTAGATAGGTGGGGTGGGCAACCCTCATTGTTTATACACAATCCACAAGCCACTCTTCCAATTCAAGCCATGAAAAGTGTCCAACAAACTTCTAACTAGTTAGGGCTTCCTAATGCTACAGTTCCTTTAATTGGCCAGCACTAACAACAAAGCCCTTGGGACAGTGTCAGGTGCCCTTTTTGGACACTCAGACACTGGCTTCTGTAGGTAACTCTGCAATTTGCTCCCACTGCCAGGCTTCCTGTGATGCACTCGTAGTGGGGTAAAAATCTGACCAAATTTCTCAGCATCTCAGTGCAGAGCCTCCAACTGGTTCAGATCATTGCATTCTCCATCAGCTAAGAGCTAAACTGGAAAGGAATTGCCACATGGCCACTGCAAGTTTCACAGACTCTTCTCCCGCAAGTCATTAAAAAAAATTATGGCATAGAATGGGAGTGGTTGATAATCCCACCGAAACATCTTGCCTGTTGACTAGCCTGATTCTCAACTTCCACTTAAGAAGAGAAATGTGTATTAAATAGATAAGATTAATGACTTCAAACACTCTGTCCTCATGAACAAACTCATCAAAAGATGCACAGCATAATAACCAGCTAGCTATACCCACTTCATAGCAACCAAATGGTATTGATTTTATGTTGATTCGTTAAAACTTCAATCATTATTTTTCTCATCTTCTTCACTCTGTAGCTTGAGGAGGGAAAACTGAGTTCTGAAAGATTTAAAAAATTATCTTGAGTCTAAAATTATGACTAGCCTTAAAATATAAGAATAACGAAGTAGAAAACATGATATATCATATTTGGGGGGGTAAGGCTATCTCGTGAACTTTCCATACACAATACCTTTTGGAGAGAGAATTTATAATTCTGACACATACATGATTTAGGGTTCAATCACCACTCTTTCCCAAAGAAGTCAAAACATTCCTGGCACTGCCATGCCTCAAATTACTGCAGCTGAGACAGTAAATTAATTATTTGGCAATGAGTTCATTGACACATATGAATTATTCAGGAAAACGCAATTCACTAGGGATTTTTTAAGTCTGTGTCACTTTAAATGTAGATGTAACCAAGAAAGGGGAGAGAAACACATACTCACAAACTGGTCCTTAGCTGACAGATTTAATCTTGCCTTTAAAAATCAGCAATGCATAGACATGGATTTCACTAGAAATTATCAGAACGACTGCCTCTAAAACTTTAGACACATTCCATTTTAAGTGCCATGCAAAAGTTACCACAGCTTTTTCCTTTTCTGCCTTCTTCTTTTTTAAAAAAATCACTCTTTTCTCCACATATCTAAAGAGTCTTAAATTATCTGAAAGTCCCTTCCGCTATATCCCTGTGTTAATTGGAGTTTATCATAAGGATGTTCTGCCTTTTAAGGAGGCTGGTGGATGAAGTGAGTGGGTGGGTGGGTAGGTGGGTGGATGGATAGATGATTACAAGACAGACAGACAGACAGGCAGGCAAGAATTTGAGAATCTTTGAGAAAATGCGCTAGAACAGTAAAAGTATACTCAAGAAAAGAAAAGTTGTCAAAAGCCTGGAAACCATCTTTCAAAGACCTTTTAAGCACCAAACCATTAACCTGCATTACTCTGCCATACTTCATGCGTCCTCTGGTTAGTTACACGCCATCAAGAGCTCCTGTCAATTACCTATGTCTAAAAGGTGGGCTCTGACGTTTGGAAGGGTTTTATTAATTGATCTCAGCGGTGCATAATGAGCTTAAAGGGCTTACCTGCATGTCCCCGGAGGTGCTGGCTTGAGGCGGACATCAGCTTACAGCACACCATTAACACATAGGCCAGGAAGAGCCAGTGCGACAGCAACACCGACTTAGCACAGACTCTCATCCTGGAGAGAAAGCAGGGCCCGAGTCAGAGAAGACTGAGGAAGGCCAGGGTCCCCGGCAAGCACCATCCTCGGAAGGGAGCAGAGAGCAGAGGCAGGCAGATCCTTGGCGCTCAACTTCCTTCCCCCACTAGAAAATGGAAAGCTAATCAAACCTTACGTGCACCGAGCATGAACCCCATTTTCAATAAACACCTTTTATACTTAAGAGTTATCCAAGTTAGCACCATGTGTTGGTGAGAAGCCTCTTTATAAATCCCCAAGGTATTGTTCGAGTTACCCTGCCAGAGCATTGGGGTTTTATTCTATTTTATATCATGAAATGCAAAAGTAACACACTTAGAGCTGAATTCAAATAAAATAGACTGGGTTTCTGCATCTGAAAAAATTCATCAAGATTTTGCACATGAGGTCCAAGAGCCTTCTCCTGGTTTCTTTCTTTGACTGTATATTAGGGCTCTCTGGTCTGGGAGACTGAACTCTGAGCTTGGTAAGAAGCATGGGCAAGTACAGGTGAATACAAAATAAATTTAATTCATATGATGAACAGTATCAAAATAGTTGCTCAGGCTGGGCGCAGTGGCTTAGGCCTGTAATTCTGACACTTTGGGAAGCTGAGGCAGGAAGATCGTTTGAACTCAGGAGTTTAAGACCAGGCTGGGCAACATAGCGAGACCCGTCTCTAAAAAAAAAGAAAAGAAAAGAAAAGAAAGTTGCTTAAAGATAATTCAGTTCACAGTATGGTTACATGGTCTATTCTAAAACAAGAGCTAAGGACAGGAAAGCATCAAAAACCATATTTCCAGCCCCCTAATTTTTGTCCTTTTTAGCACTATACAGGAATTGAACAAACCTTGATCAGCTTTTTTGGTTTGCTCTCTTTTTAAAAAAATTAACTTTTCAAGCAAAAGTCAGGCATTTGGCATTTGAAATTCCAGTGATATCAGGTGCTGCCTGGCACATGCCTCATGGTGCCTATTATCACCACAGTGGATCAAAGGAACCCCATTTTACATATAAAAACATGTTGCAAACACTCATGGATCAATGATAAAAATATAGCACATGAGGTTGGAGTCTTGTCTTATCGGGGTCACACCATAGGTGAGGCTCCTGGGGACATCCTCCATGGAAGCGTCTCTAGCTATGAGCTATCCAGTCTCTGCCGGAGTCCTGATTCCTTGCTCGAGGGAAAACCCATCACAGCTTCTGGGGCCCATATCACACTCCCAGGCACAGGCTCTGATACCAGCCCTCTCCTTCGGCAGTCAAATAGATCTTGCTTAAAAGGTATACTGCTCATTGATTTGAGACTCAGACTGCTTTTGCAACAGCCAGGCCAAGCCAGGATTCTAAGAACATCTTTGAGGAAATTCGGTGTTAAAAGTTAACACAAAGCACTGGCTTCTGTTTGCCTTTTTAAACTGTTTTAAAACCATTGTAAACTGTTAAGTGTGGTGATTTCTATTATTCAGCAATAGAAAACGAATACTCTATTTGTGTGATGCCTTGAAATTTCCCCTTTTGGGGCCAATAATTGCTGCAACCTACAAGCCAGGGTACCTGATCTAGCCATCAAATGAGTTTTGTTGTCTGTACAGTAATTTTTTAAAAAATTGAATGAGTTGCCAACATATAAAATGTGCAAACTGTATATCAGAATCCAGATTTTCTTGAAAAATTATCCCTGCCATTATCCCTGGGCTCACATTTCTGTATGTGAGTAGCAGGCTAGGTGGTAGCAACCGCATCTAGATGGGTCTCCACATTCCCCCAACTCATCTGGGCCTCAGACCCAGCCTGCCTGACCCATTTACTTGTAGCCATCTGAATTCTGATCCTTGGGTAAGAGGAATAAGCCTTTGTAATAACTAGATCACCAGCTGATATTGGGGTCAACCATTGGAATTTTAAAACATTATTTGTGAGATGAAAATCTCATTTTCTAAAATTCATCAAATATGGAAATCTGAACCTCTGTGCTGCCCCAAAATTATATAATTGATCATAGCATTTCACACGTATATAAGAGCTACATATTATCTTCTTAATTTTTTTTATAATTTTTTTTTGAGTCAGGGTCTCACTCTGTCATCCAGACTGGAGTACAGTGACATAATCACGGCTCACCACAATCTCAATCTCCTGGGCTCAGACAATCCTCCCACCTCATCCTCCCAAGTAGCTGGGATTATAGGTGCATGCTGCCACACCTGGCTAATTCCTATTTTTTGTCGAGGTGAGATCTTGCCATGTTGCCCAGGCTGGTTTCACTCCTGGCCTCAAGCAATCCTCCTGCCTTAATCTCCCAAAGTGCTGAGATTACAGGCGTGAGCCACCATGTCTGGTCACATATCTTTTTTTTTTTTTGAGTTGGAGTCTTACTCTGTTGCCCAGACTGGAGTGCAGTGGCCGCTCCTGGCCACCACAGCCTCGACCTGCTGGGCTCTGGCGATCCTTCTGACTCAGCCTTCCAAGTAGCCAGAATTACAGGCATGCGCTACCACACCCGGCTGATTTTTTGGATTTATTGTACAGATGAGGTCTCGCTGCCCAGATGGGTCTCGAACCCGCAGGCTTAGGCAATCCACTCACCTCAGCCTCCCAAAGGCGCAGGACTACAGGCTGTGCCACCGAGCCTGGCTACATATCTTTTTTTTTTTTACAGCATTTACAGCTGCTTCAAGAGTTTCTGTTCCCTTCATGAATGTACACTGACGTGGAAGAGACAGAAAACATGCTTTGCGAAATTAAAACACAAGCAGGCCCTTCAAAGCAGAGAGGCAGAATGTTTCTGTGTAGGTTTAGAATGCTTGGCATGTCCAAAGCAAATTACCAAAATTAGAAGTTTAAAACAACAGTCTATGGCCATACCATCCTGACATTCTGAACGTGCCTGATCCCATCTGATCTCAGAAACTAAACAGGGTAGGGCCTGGTAAGTACTTAGATGGGAGAAGTTTAAAATGACACAAATATATTATCTTATAGCTTTTGTAAGTCAGGAGTCTGGTGTGTTCCAGTCCTCTGCTTAAGGATTTATAAGGCTGAAATCAAGGTGTCAGCTGGGCATGTCCTCATCCAGAGGCTTAACTAGGGTAAGATTATTTACAAGAGCCCCCAGCTTGTTGGCAAAAGTCATTTTCTTGGGACTCTATGACTGAAGGCCCCGTGTTCTTGCTATAGGCCAGGATCTGCTCTCAAGTCCTAGAAGCTACATTCACATCTTTGCCACACAGCCCCGCCACATTCACGGTTCAAATCTCTTCTTCTAGGAAAGGCCCAGTCTCTTTTTAGTGCTGGACTGACTAGGTCATGCTCACCCTTTTGATTAACTGAAAGTAAATCCATGTGGGACCCCTAAAATCATCTGCAAAATCCCTTCATTATGCCTCATAGTTGTAATTTAATCAAAGGTATGAATCCCATTCACAGCCACATTGCCACCAACACACAAGGGGAGGCAATTAGAATATTTTAAATGATGTTCCACTGTTGGCAACAACTGAATAAAATATCTCTAATACAATAGAGAAAAGCTTTAACTTGGTAAAATTATAAATTTGTGGGTAATTTGATAAGGTGTGTCAAACGTTTACAATGTTCATATTCTTCAATCCCGCAAAGCACTTATAGGATTTAACACTAAAGAAATAACCAGAAATGTATGAGGGAAATTTGCTATTGTTTATACTATTGAAAATTATCCAAATGTTTAACAATATGGGAGTGGTTAGATGAACCATGACACGGCCATGAGATGGGAGGCTCTTCAGCCATTTAAGTGGTACTGTAAAAAGAAAAAGAAGCCAATTTAAAATATACTTATATGAACTCTACCCTATGCTAGCCTGGACCTGTTTTGCCTTCAGGTCCATTCTTCACCTTCCTCTGTACTGAGGGCTGAGGAGACCTCTAGGCTGCATTTCCCAGGCTCCCGGGTGGGTTCTCTGGCTCCTAGCCTGACTCAGTCAAGGAATGACAATGGCAAGAACCTGGACAACAGGAAAAAGAAAAAAGCCAGGGTATTCTCTGTCTTAGGCTGGATCTGGGGAGTAGCCATGTCTTTGCCATGGCTCCTGCCGAAAGGGTCTACTACGGTTCCAACTTCCACTCAAGAGTCCTTCTCCCAGGTGTTGCCAAACACTACTTCCTTTACCCCACCAGCCCAGAGATAGTAGTGGCTTCCTGCATATCTTCTGATTGGCTTCTCTGACTCTCCCATCGTATAATTAACCAATTGTCTAAGCTCATTTGCCTCTGTTCCACAGTATCAGAATGGTTTCCATTTTCCTGGGTGGATCTCAACAAAAAGTACTTCGTAAATCTAAAGTCTCAAGGGCAGACATTCAAATTCCAGTCAATGATCCCTAATCTGTCTTTTTCTTACATGGACAATTAAACGTCCCAGTTTCCTAGGTGAGTAGCAACAAGTTCCCAGTCCCTAAAACAAGTATTTGCTTAACAATAGCTATGATATCCCAATAGCTATGATAGTAGTGGAGGTGGGACCAGAAAGCTATTCAGCAATAATTCTATATTTTCTCATCTTGTCCTCTACTGAATCAAAGTATTGCTTTGCAAACTGAAATAATTTAATTTCAAAGATGAAAGCTAAAATTTAAAAAAAACAGTATTTCCCCAAATTCCCAAAAATTTTATGTAAAAGCAGGCTTTTATAAAGGATCAACTCTAGTGTACACAGTTCTGCTAAATTCTCAATATTTTGTAAAGACATCACCTCTATGTGCATGTTAAAATCATTTTACCTTGGAGACTTCATAAGATTTGGTTCCAGTCAAGCACAATTATTCCAGGATGTATTTCAGAGTGACTCCAAATTCCCATTTGTAGCTAGAACCAACCATTTCTGCAGTTCCAAAAAATTATCTTAGCTTGGAAGACCTATGTTTTAATAAAAAAAAAAAGGAATTAATCAGCATTTTAATGTTGAAATGAAACAGACTTCCAATAGCAAAATAAGTTTTTACCATGACGCCTACAATTTCAGGCAAGTGGTAAACAAACATACCCATATTTGTTAAATGTCCTAATATTAGGGAGGAAAAAGATACAGAATTATATAGTCATTAACTAGCCGCACATTAGTTAACACAATATAGTTTTAAAGACGTTCCCTCAGAAGCAAAGCATTCAAAATTTGATAGAGGGCCCTAAGTCATTCAAGAAGCACAATTTCACCCTCCCATTTCATTGACCATTGGATAAAAAGAAAAATTGGGACGGGGATTCCAAGATCTGCAACTTCCCAGAGCTCATAGAGCAGTGGAAAGGCCAGCATAAAGATCTGAATTCCTAGATTTACGTAATGGAAACCTCAAGATGATGCTAGACAGTCAACAAGGTTGTTTTCAAAAAATGTTAATAAGACAGAGAGAAAAAATGTTTCCAATATAATCCACCACACCAAAATATAAATAACACTTGTGAATACCACAGTTAACACTCAATACCCTCCCTCAATGGACAGACCTAAAATGACTTTTTCTACTTAATGAACACATTTTTAAAAGAAAGACTCAGATGATTCCAAGGCAGAGACATCTTAAGAAAAAACAGAACATGGAACTACATGATGTTTCATGTTACTAAGTTAAATATATCCCTCCTGGTGGTGATCAGAAAAAATAATGATATGCATTAATAAATATTAAAGTTGCAAATATAACATAAAAATTCTTTTTGAAATGGAGTCTAATTACTTTAGAATCTTGTAGAACCAATTACTAATCCACTACCATACACAACTGAGATTTTTCTCCTCCTCATATCATGTGAAGATAATTCCATAAGTTTGATTACAGAACACTTTAGATAATAAATCTGAAGACCCACCAATTTGGGGCTACGCACAAGAGAGAGTAGGCCTTGAGTAATTAGTTCAACAAGAGGAAAATGGCTTTGAAAAACTGTATAAATATAAGTTGCTTGGGAGAAACAACTTGGAAATGCTCATCTCCTAAATCCTCCAACTTTATTAAGTATGTTTGTCCTATGTCCACCCAAGGGCATGACGTGACCTTCTGCTATCAGAAAGAACTATACAGTATAATTTATCAGACCCATCATAATAAACTCTCTACATATTGGAAACCAAAATGACCTTTTCTGGCTAATATTTATCTTGTTTCTTCACACAAAAGGAACCACTGGGTATTTTTTTTCAATTCATTAAAAAATAGATCCATCAGGAGAAAGAAATGTGATCTAATAGTTCACATGCCAGACAAGGAGCCAGGAGTTTAATGTTAGGCTGAACAGTAACTCATTCAGTCAGATTTCCCAGAGTGTACCTTAGGCACTTGCTTTAAAGGATTAACTCTTTCTTGTCATGTCTTAGTGCATTTTCAGGTGTTCCATTTTAGCAGTGAACACCTGAAATGGAACACCTGAAAATGGGTAATGCATAAAAGAAAAAAAGAAAGAAATGTATTTCTCACAGTTCTGAAGACTGGGAAGTCCAACATCAAAGTGCCAGTATCTGATGAGGGCCTTTTTGCTGTGTCATTTCATGGTGAAAGGGAAGAAAGCACAAGCATGCAAGAGGAGACCAAACTCATTTTTACAACAACCAACTCTCACAATAAAGAATCCACTCCAGATAACTACATTAATTCATAAGGACAGAGCCTTCATGGCCTAATCTCCTCTTAATGGTCCCACCTCTTAATATCAACACAATGACAACTAAATTTCAACATGAGTTTTGGAGGTGACATTCAAATCAAAACACTCCATCCCGGCCCCCTAAATCTCATGTCCTTCTCACATACAAACTACACTCATTCCATTCCAATAGCCCCAAAAGTCTTAATTTGTTCCAGCCTCAACTTAATAGTGCAAAGTCCAGTGTTTCATCTAAATCAAATATGAGTGAGACTCAAGGCAGAATTCACCTCAAGTCCAATTCCCTCTAGCTGTGAGCCTGTGAAACCAAAACAAGTTCTCTACTTTCAAAATGCAGTGGTGGGACAGGCATAAAATAAACATTCCCATTCCAAAAGGGATAAACAGGAAAAAAGAAAGAGGTAACTGGTCCCCCAGTAAGTTTGAAACCCAACAGAGAAAACAACATTAAGTCTTAAAGCTGGAGAATAATCTCCTTTGACTTCATGTCCCACTTCCTGGGCACGCTGTAACAAGGGTTGGGTCACCAAGGTGATAGGCAGCCCTGACCCCATGGCTTTGCTGGACTCAGTCCACTCAGCAGCTCTCATAGTTTGGAGTCTTGTGCCTGCAGTTCTCCCAGGCTGCAGTTGCACACTGGTACTGCTACAGTTCTGAGGTCTCTGAGGCAACCTCATTTTCATGACTCCACTAAGCATTACCCTAGTGGGGACTCTCTGCGGTGGCTCCTCCCATGAAACAAATTTCTGCTAAAGCCCCAAGCCTGTCTGACACATTTTTTTTTTGAGTTGGAGTCTCACTCTGTCGCCCAGACTGGAGTGCAGTGGCCGCTCCCGACCACCGCAGCCTCGCCTGCTGGGCTCCGGCGATCCTTCCACCTCATCCTTTCGAGTAGCCGGAATTACAGGCGCGCGCTACCACGCCCGGCTGATTTTTTGATTTATTGTAGAGATGAGGTCTCACTGCCCAGGCGGGTCTCGAACCCGCGGGCTCAGGCAATCCACTCACCTCAGCCTCCCAAAGGCGCGGGATTACAGGCTGAGCCACCGAGCCGGGCTCTGACACATTTTTTGAAATCGATGTGGAGGTCACCATGGCCCCATAGTTCATGCACTCTGCACATCTGCAGGGCCAGTACCATGTGGACATTACCAAAGCATACCACTCGCACCCTCTAGAGCTGTGGCACAACATGACTCCCAACTTGAGTCATAGCTGGGGCAGCTGAGGGGTGCTGCCCTGGAATTTGGAGAGCAGAGTCCCGAGGCAGTCTGGTACAGTGAATGCTAGGCCCCACAGGCACCTCTCTGGAAACCTTGCTCTCAAGGTCCTAGCTTGCCTTGAGGAGCTCTAAAATGCCTTCGGAGTTGTTCTCCCATTGCCTTGATGAACAGCACCTGACCCCCTTCTATCTGTATTAATTACCTTAGCAAATGGGTGCCCGACCACATCCTTAGTATTCGCTCCCAAATGGTTTTTTTTTCTTCTCAAGCTGAGAGGTTTCCAAATCTTTCCACTCTGCTTCCCTTTAGTTATAAAATCTATCTCTAAATAATTTATCTCTTTTCTCAATTTTCTGTAAGTGGCCCAAAGAAGTCAGGTAGCAACTTGAACACTTAGCTGCTTAGATAGTCCTCCTGTCATATATCCTAGTTTGTTGCTCTTAAATTCTATCTACTATAAAGCCCTAGGGCATGGACACAGCCAAATCTTTTGCCACTTTAAAACAAAAATGGCCTTTACTCCAATTTCCAATACGATGTTTCTCATTTATGTCTGAGGCCTCATCAGAATGACCTTTACTGTCCATGCTTCTACCAACGTTCTGATCACAACCATTTAAGTGATCTCTAAAAAGTCTCAGAGTTTTCCTACAGCTATTCTCTTCTTCTGAGCCCTCACTAGAATCGCCTTTAACACTCTAATACAGGCCTTTTGCAGCATTTATTTCAAAACTGTTACAGCCTCTTCCTATTACTCAATTCCAAAGCTGCTTCCACATTTTCAGGTATTTGTTACAGCAACCACCCCCCTCTCTTTACCATTCTTTTGTCTTAGTCCATTTTCTGTCGCTAAAACAGAATACCTAAATTTGGGTAATTTATAAAGAAAA
This sequence comes from Cephalopachus bancanus, assembly GCA_027257055.1. Taxonomy (NCBI): domain Eukaryota; kingdom Metazoa; phylum Chordata; class Mammalia; order Primates; family Tarsiidae; genus Cephalopachus; species Cephalopachus bancanus. Next base: position 404,099 of record JAPVLO010000071.1, on the reverse strand, counting down.
GAAATTCATTGCTCACAGCTCTGGAGGTTAGGAAGTTCAATATCAAGGTGCCAGCAACCTGGCGAGGGCCTTTGTGCTACAGCATCCCATGGTGGAAGGCGGGAGGGAAAGAGTGCACAAGAGAGCAAGAAGGAGCCACACTCATTTACCCACTCACACAAGCCCACTCCCCACGAGATAATCACATTAATCCATTCATGAAGGCAGAGCCCTCATGACCTAACCACATCTTAATGTCATTACAATGGCAATTAAATTTCAACCTGAGTTTTGGAGGGGACATTGAAACCAAAGCATGTCACTTCTAAACTTTAGTACATTCAAGATCAATTATTTTATGGATGGCACCAAAAAAAGCATTGACTTGTAGTCGTTTCATTTCTCTGTTGTTCCTAACTATAACACCATCCTTTCTATTCATCTGCTTCAAAAGTCATTTGTTTTTAAAGAGTCTCAGTGTTCTCAATGATGAAAGACATTGCTCATACCTGCAATGAAAAAACTTTTTTAGAACATGTCCGGTTATTCTCAGAATAAACTAAAAAGACTCAGCGTTTGGATGCTGGGCTACATTTTTCATCTTTCACCTGATGTGTTGGTATTATGTGGAGACAGTCACCCTTTTACTACAAAAGAACAGAATGCCTATTTATGTTTCCTGGTACCAAGAAACTTTGAGGTTTCCAAGCAGAAGAGACCATTCTTCAGATGTTTAATTTATTTCCATGTTACACAAGAAAGAATTCTGCCTACACTTGATTCTTATCAAGGAAAATGGTGAGGCTGTGCTTTTCTTTTCTCTTGATCTATGTGTCTTCCCTATTAGTAGGGTGATTCCCTAAGAGAATGATTCTTTCAGAAGAGTCATTCACTTGTCGCAGATAAGCGACCTCGGAATGCTTCTTATGACTGCTACACCCACCACGCTCCATATACAGCATCATGTTCCCTCCACCTTTTCATTCTAAAAACTCACAATGATGAAATATCAACTCCTCTTAAAATTGAAAGACACAATGACCTTAAACATGGATCTAACCATGAGAAAAATCAGATGAACTCAATTTTGAGAACTCAAATTTGAGAAACATTCTGCAATATATCTGTATTCTTAAAAAGTTCCAAGGTCATGAAAGACCAAAAAGAGAGAGAGAGAGACAGAAAAGAGAGAGAGAATGAATTATTCCAAATAAAGGAGAGAAACATGGCAACCAAGTACATGTAATCCTACATTGGATCTGGGACCAGGAAAATACGCAGTCATTCTTAGAATGCGTACGTGTCCTTGTGTACTCACATACACAAGGACACATGCACATAGCTATAAATTACATTATTGGGACAGTTAACAATATCTGAATATAGCCTCAATATAGATTACAATATCCTATCAATATTAAATTTCCTTATTTTTATCATCATACTGTAGTCAAGAAAGAAAGCTTCCTTGTTATTTTTAAATACACCCTGTAATATTTAAGCATAAAGGGGCAAATGTCTCCAACTTGCTTTCAAATGATATTGAAAAAAAAAAGGAAGGAAGGAAGGAAGAGAAAAAGGAGAGAGAAAGGGCAGGTGGGTTAGAGAGAGAAAGAGAAGAGAAAATGGAGAAATGAATACCTGGATGCAAAAACAAATGGATAAAACGTAAGCAATTGGTGAATCAGGGTAAAAGGTATATGAGAATTCTTTGCACCATTCTTTGAACAATTTGTTTATTTATTTATTTATTTATTTATATTGGAGATAGGGACTTACTCTGTCACCCAGGCTGGAGTACAGTGGCATAATCATAGCTCACTGTAGCCTTGAACTTCTGAACTAAAGCGATCCTCTTGCCTCACCCTTAGTAGCTGGGAGTACAGGAATGTGCCACTATATCTGGCTCATTTTTTTATTGTTATTATTGTTATTTTTTGTTGAGATGGGGCCTCACTATGTTGCCCAGGCTGATATCAAATTCCTGGCCTCAAGCGGTCTTCCAGCTCCCGACTCCCGAAGTGCTGAAATTACAGGCATGAGCCACTGTGTCCAGTATTAAACTTTTCATTAAGTTGGTAATTACATCAAAATAAGATATTACATATGCACTTGAAAGGCTTCAGCTTACAAATTATACTAAAAATGATTGAAAAATTATTACCAATTCTAAACAATAAAGAGAGTTGATAGCTTGAATGTTCTAGTTAATTCAACTGTGAGCATTTACCCAAACCTTCTGGGGAGGCTTGTTTTTACTTTAAAAACATATAGTCCCTACTAGGAACCAAGCACTGTCTTAATCATTTTAAAATATAAACTCACTTAAAAGTAGGATTTATTTACATCCTGATATGGTGTAGACAAGCAAAGTGGCTTGCCCAAGCTCACTCAGCAAGTAAGGGGTTGAGCTGAGATTCTAATTCAGGCAGCCTGGCACCAAGGTACCTACCCACTGTTTGGGTTCAAGCAAAAGTATTGCCCAAAAGTATTTCAGTTCCTTTTCATGCTTTATAGTAAACAGGCTGAAAATAAATCCATCTTTCTTCAGGACTAGAGGATATTGGTCATCGTTCTTAAGTTAAACATTCTCTCCGTGCTTGAATCTGTATAGACAATTGGACTAAATTTGTTAGCAGATCCTGGGATTGACTGTGATGGTTTATATTAGTCCCTAAGTAAATCTGGCCTCATCTCTGAAAAGTTGGTGAAAAACAGTGGCCCAGGGTTCTGATTTGCTACAGATTTATTAAAGGCTAACAAATATCCTTTCCCAAATTAAGACCAAACATGCAAGAATTATAAAGACCTTGAATGCCTTGGCCACCATTTTTCAAACGGATAGAAAACAGCTGCACTTCAGAATAGAACTCTCTAAAATGTTTCAGGAGAAATATACCAGAGCCACAACATCACGCATGAAGGCTAAATTATTTCTGTTGATTTCTATGAAGGAATTCAGTTCCAAAACTTTAAAAAATGGATTTTTGTCTGTGCATTCGCTCGAACTCATTTCCTGACACAATCCAACTCAGAAGCATTTTTGCGACAATACACAGTAAGAATCTGCTTAACAACAAACAAACAGCCCAAGTGCTGCAAAACCACACTGCCCCTTCCCGCCTGCCCACTCACCAGGGAGGTCTCCAAGCACATCTTGCATCACCTCCAGAGTGAGGAGGTGTGGATAATTAGCTATATCCAGACTCACCATCAGTTCATCCCTGACCTCCCCAACTGGGATCTACTGGGATAGCCTGGTGACTTCTATACTCAGCCCCTTGGGTATAGGGGCACAGGTAGGAATAATTTTTTCAGCTAATGATGTAAGAGGTGACATCCTAAAGAGTTTAGACATTGTGGTAAACCATTTTTCCACATTAATTTTCACTCCAACAGAAGATGATAGAAGTGGGAAATGTTTCATAAATTAGTAATCTGGGTTTGGAAGTAAAAAAAAAAAAAAGGGTTTGTGAGTAGAAGAGGGGGGTGAAAAGACAGTCTTGTCTGATAACCAATGGAAATTTCAAAACAGAACTTGGCTACATAGAACAATTCATCATTTCTCCAGACAGAAATGAGGAAAGATGTTTCCATTTCCAGTTGCTTACATAACACAACCACAGTGAATTGTTTTTGGAAATTTGCAAATAGCTTTTCCACCAAAGTATGCACAACCAAATGGAACTTCTTTCTTGACAAATTTATTCTGAGCCAAGGCAGGTATTAATGAGCTTCTTCTATTAAAGAGTGTGCTGATGAAAGTAAATGTACTTAATAGGTTACCAACGTCTATGTGAATGTCTTTCAAGCACTGATATATGGCTGATGCCTCCACTGAATTATCATTTACAATTATCACATGAGATGTGAAATTACTTTGTAATTTAGAGTATATTCATCCTCATCTGTTAAAAGCGGGCATGTTTTTCTACCAGTATGTAGTATATACATGTCATAAATTTCCTTTTTATTGCTTGCTTAAAAACATCAATGAAGAATTTACTACCAAGGCATTTTACAGCATGCTATTTTAAAGCATGGTGTAAATGAGTCATTAAAGACAATAACTGTCTATTAAATATCAAAGAATTTTACAAATGGCATTTTAATTTCAAGTTTTGCCAATACCATCTCATCGAAGTTAGATGGTAGAGAGTTCTTATAGAAGGATGAGGGGGTGGCAAGAGGATGGATGATGAAAAATTAGTTTTGGGGTACAATGTTCATTAAATAGCCGACTTGACCAATACGCAATCAATGCATGTAACAGAATTGCATAGATACCCTATAAATTTGCACAAATAAAAAGAAACAAGATTATCGTCCCATTTTTTAAAAAGGCTCTTCTAGTCAGAGATGACTTAAATGAATTACATAGACATGGTATGTTTGCATAAGGTTCACATTCTGTCATTTTAAAAACTGAGAAATTCCTTAAGATCACATGGGGCATTTATTTAAGCACAGTGATACGTTCCTCTCTTATGGATGTATGGCCGAACAGTGCATTTTGTTGATGAAGAAAAAGTCTAGCCTTCAGTGACCACGAAAAGTACAAAAGCAACCATTGCTAAGTGGTAAGGTTAATTGAGAGCTGATAAACATAAAACAAAGTGAACTGGCAAGCGATGTAAAATAAAATGCACTCACCCAAATCAGCAACACCCTGCATGGCTCCAAAGCTCATTGTCCGAGTGAAATTGCCCAGGTCTGGGGTTGAACCAATATGAACGGTAATGACAATTTAGCCATAAATCTCTCAAGGCCCAATTATCCTTACTGCAGAAAGTTTTTTCTTTTTTTAATTAGACTAGTTTTTAATTGGAAATTTTCCTCTCAGTTATCATTTTTCAAATAATCAAAACAGTGCTTAAGGATGTTATTGAACATAATAAATAGCCAACATAAGATTTTGGAGGCTGTCCACAAGTTGCCAAGCCCTTGAACTTTTATCCAAAAAGTATTTATGTAATATGATCTAACATCTACATAAAAAATGTCCATAAAGTAACAGCATCTCTAATACTTCAACCATTACCATGGTCATGTGGAGGTCTATCCACTTATAACCAGAATGTAAAGCTCTTGAGGGGAGGGATATCTTATTTTTCTTCTACCCTACCTCTAGTATAATGCCTCAAATATTGTAGGACTTAAATATGTTTCGTTAATAAATTTAAAAATTTAAGGCCTCTAGTTTCACTCCCAAATGAATGGTCACTTAGCCTCTATGCTTCCCAAATTCCTCACATGTAGAGTAATATAGTTCAACTAGATGACCTCCAATGTGCTTTCCAGGTGTAACAATGACTTGCAAAATATTTTAGAAAAAATACAGGGTGATTCAGTTATTGAAAGCAGACAATTCATGGGCATGTATCCACAGTAATTCAGTCATGGCAGGATTACAGGATTACATAGCAAGACAAAGCCTATCACAGCCAATATTGGCCATTCTAATCTATTAGTGGGATAGATGCTTCTTAAAAGCTTAATCTAAACCTTTATTACATTTTCAACCTTAAAATCATCTTTTGTTTGACAATGGTGCCCTCCTGTGGGCAAAAAAGGAAGTATTTTGACCATGCTAACACGCTGATTTACAGTACATACTTTTTATTGTAATAATTATATTTTAATTTTTAATAAGGCCATATTTATAAGCAGAATGCAAACTATTCTTAAATAAATAAATGATATGATTTAAATAATACCACCATGCTAAATAGCATTACCAAAAAAAGTTAAGTCAAAATATACTAATAGTTTCTAAATGAAATGATAATTATTCCTACAGAATAGTAGACACAAAAATGCAAACTTAATAGGATTCAATATTTGTTGGTTCTTCCTGTAACTTCTCTAACACAAGTCTAGGCCACAAACTGTCAAAGCTCCTGAGTTATTTAAAGATGCTCAAAACACTCAACCTGCACATACTAACAGCAGATTGGGCACAGATGCTACAGTGGAACGTGCTGGGGGTCGTTAAAAAGACCAGACCAGCCTGGGCAACATGGCAAGAACTCATCTCTACAGTAAATCAAAAAATTAACCGGGCATGGTGGCACACGCCTGTAGTCCCAGTTATTTGGAAGGCTGAGGTAGAAGGATCACCAAGCCCAGCAGGTCGAGGCTGCAGTAGCCGTGATGATATACCACTACACTCCAGCCTGGGCGACAGAGTGAGAGGCCAATTCAAAAAAAAAAATAAAGGGTAAGACTGATTCTTGTCAATTCAGTGGTGACAAACTGGAAAAGACAAACATACAAGGAGAAACCCATGGAGTATGTCATTAAATATTTAGCAGTTTCTCTTAGAGTAATGAAAATAAAGACTTTAGCAATGTAGAGACGAGCAAGATCAGTAAGAGCTGCTGTAATCCAGGAAAACTTCTTGGAAGTGGCAACCCCACAAACGAGTTAAAGATTGAAAGGAGTAAAGAGATGTTTGGGGATGTTTTTGTTTGTTGTTGCTTTTGAGGGGAAGATCTGCATCTGTTTTACATCGACTTGACTTGGTGGAAGACGTGGAAGAGCTACTAAAGGAAACCACATTAGTCATGTAGAGAAAGGGAAGGGAGATAAGGTAGGTAAGGGGACCTGGCAGGTCAGACAGAAGAGCTAGCGCTGTCTTCCGTGGTCCAGGCCTGTGTTCCAGGGGTCACTTCTGCATGATCCATCCAGCAAGTATGTTCTACACCGGACCCTGTCCTGGGTGCTGGGCACAGAGGACAGACAAGGTCCCCAACGTCCTAGGGCTTGTATTCCAGCATCAGGGGGCTAGCAGGTAAACAAGCATAAAGACTGTAGACTGAGAGAAGAGCTACAGAGCAAACAGGAGTGAACCGTGTGTGGCGGAGACTAGCTGGGCTTGGAGGAAAAGAGGCTACTTGGACTGGTTGTTCAGGGACAGCCGGGCCTCTCTGAGAAAGTGACTCTGACATCACGGTGAATGAGATAATGTGACCTTCCAACAGAAGCATATTCCATGGAAAGAAACAGCAGGGCGAAGGGCATGAAGCTAAAATAAGCTTGGTGTATCCAGGAGCACAGAGGCAGCCAGGGCAGCTGGAGCGGGGCGATCAAGGGGAACCGAGGTAGGAGGTGATGTCAGAGAGAACCAAGGGACAGGCCATGCAGGAGTTTATAGGCCACAGTGTGGAACTGGGATTTGACTCCGAGTGTGAAGTGCAGGAGAGAGATGGGTTTTCATAAGAGCCTTCGGACTGCTGGGTGGAGAACGCCCTTGGGACGGGAGCAGGATTGGAAACCAAGACACCACTGCAAAGGTCCAAGCAAGAGATGGTGGTGGCTTGAAGCAGAATGGCTAACAACAGAGCCCAAGAACAAATGATGCTTTAGGGCCCAAAATAACACCTAGCACACAACAGGTTCTCAATAAGCATCTGTGAATGAATGAGCAAGTGCTTGAGTGAGTAAACCACCATGACCAGTTTTGCAGTCTTCCATCAGCTTCTTCATTAACTCTCTTCTCAAGCTGTACATACTAGTAAGTACAACAAATATGGACTGACTTACCTATCGTCTCGAGAGAAAAAAGAGTGGCAGGAACACTCTGCTTGTTTGGCACAGACTATGGTTTCAACAAGAAGTACAAGGAATAAAATGTGGCCAGCTGTCTTGGAGACCAGAGTCCCAGTGAAGCCAGGCCTCTAAACGATGTCCTCTCACGTGCCTTACTGGGTATCTCAGACACTCTAGGTGGGAGCAAACTAATGAACTAACTACTAGGTTCAAGTCTAAGGTTTTGGCACCAGGAATAGTAGTGTTTATCTCACGGACATTGTACATCATGCAACTGACTACTTTTTAGTCTTTACTTTGGCTTCTAGGAAGCTCAGAGCCAAATTTAGAGTTCATCTTCATTAAGTGAATAGGACCTTTCACCATACATTGTATATACTAATCTTATGCCAGTTTTTCCCTTTACCTCTCAATTTACTGAATACTTCTGAAGGCTCTCTCAAATCTGTTTTGTTGAAGACAGATACAAATGTATAAATATGTCAACAAGACACCATATGCTCTAACAGGTCCAAAGTTCAACTTGTCCTAACTGTCTCTTGGTTGACTCTCCTCTTTCCCTACCCATCCTACTTGACAGACAAAAACTCAAAATATCTACCTTGACACAGTTACCTCAGGTTAAAGTATTATTTCCAAATGGTAAGATTAAAAATATTACCTAGACCATACAACATAAGAAGTCACAGGCAACGGATCACATTGAGATTCACTGACTTCCTGGCAGATAGCAAAGCTATGAGGGAATGGAACAAAGGACTGGTTGGGTTTGGTTTAAAGTAAATAAAAGTTGAGGATCAAAGTCCAGGGCTTGTGGGACAGAGAAGTGAGCACCATCAGGGAAGCGAGAGGAGGACAAAGTGGAAAGGGGTGACAGGAAGGGACTCCAAGGACACACATTTCACAGCCTTTGCAAAGCTCAGTCTTGGCCAACAGTGATCCATAACCAATCACCTCATCTGAAATTAAGATCAACATTTTGCATGTGATCCAAGAATCCAGAAAAGCGTTCTTAGACCTTAGAAAATACTGGAAAGCCACACCGGATTGTTTTGTACCTTGTTTAAGTCAAGAGAAGAAATCAAAGAATCTGCCATCATGATGATAATTTAGCAGATATGTATTCTGGGTCAAACACTGGACCAAGTGCTTCACTTCTCATCTCATTTAATCCTCAGAATAACCCTGTGAGGTGGCTTATTTTTTTTTAATCATTGTTTAACAGGAAAGAAGATAAGTAAGTCCAGTATTACCCAAGGGAGCAACATAAGTAAGAGGTGGAGGTAGATTCAGGATTTCACACTAGGCTGGCAGATTCCACAATCTGGAAAAAACAGGGAGCGTAGAATAATAGAAAACAGCCCAAGAAAACCCAAAACTGGAACTGAAGCAGGTAGTAAGTGGTCAGTCAGGACTGTTTCAAGACTGAAGTTTGGACAGCATAGGAAGTCCAACTCAGAACATCTCTCGGTTCAAGGATAAAGGTGTTGAGAAACACTGGCTGCAGCTAAGAAAGAAGTGCATCCCACAAATTTCAACCACAAATCTACTTTTTCGTATATAAATCTTATTAAACAAATGAAATACCTATCAAGTATTTCCAGTGAAAATTCAGCATCCAAACTGAGGTGCTAAGCGTAAAATACATACCGGATTGTGAAGACCTAGTAAAAAAAGAATTATTTCATTAACAATGTTCAATATTAATTACATGTAGAAATATTACCTTAGAGAGAGTTAGTAAAATAATCATGTGAAAATTAACAAGAAAATACAGACACATCAGTCTAACCAAAAGTGGTTATCCAGAAAATAATACACTCTGAATTTGGAAAAACCTTTCGGCCTTCATAGAATGTGCCTCAGACTCCTCCTATGGTTGGACATCGTTGACCCAGAGAAAAGCCTGTGAAGTTTTCCTCTTACTCAGAATCTGAACAGAAACAGCTCACCTTTATGAGGCATTAGAACCAGAACCTGAGTCCTAAGAATTTCTATGTCGAGTCTACATTTTCAAACACAGATTCACTAAACACAGCTTCATTCGGGCATCAGGGAGCATCCTGGCAGCAAGCATGCTTATGTAAGGGAATATTAGGTCATGATCCCATAACTCCAACACACAGGAGATGCACTGCACACTTTGATAGCCTTCCAAAGCAGAACAACACAGGGGGCTGGGCAGAAGGACCTCTCTCTACAGTCATGAGTTTATGCCCTCAAGATAATAAATGTACTTTTCGTCCTCAAAAGGAAGAAATGCAAGTAAAAACTAAAATTACCATAATAGGCTGTGTAACATAAATACATAGAATGCAAATTTATCTTCACAACCTAAAGGACCTTTTCATGAAAATAGTAGAATCACCTGAAAACCATCGATTCCAAAGTACCTTTGGTTATGGTATGGGGCAGAGGCAATAAAATTTCAATATTATCTGGCTTTTTCTTTCAGTTCTTTATAGCTTTCCTGCCACAGGACCTTTGCACATGCCATTCCCTTTGTTCAGAGCCAGACATATTCTTTTCTCCTTCCCCATCCAGTGAATTTCTACTCATCCTTTATATTTCAGGGCAAACACCATCTCTTCAGGCAAGCACTCTCTAACTTAATAACTAAAATCCCAAATGTTAATATTTTCTTCTTGATATCCTTCAGAATGGCATTTCTGCATTCACACGGGTCGTCCCTATAAGTCTTGAGCCCTGCAAGGGCAAGGATCAGGCTTCTTCTCTCAGCATGACCTCGCTAGCCCTCAATAAACTACCTGGTAAATACCAAGCATTTGACAAATATTTGTCGACTCAATGAATGAATCTGGAAACCTAAACTTCACCAGGATGTCAAACCTCTTTTACCTAATTAATTAGGTTTTTCAATACCAGTTTCCATCTTGAGGCAACATTTTTAACCAGAGACTTTCTTAGACGTTGACCCAATTTACAACTACGGCTTTCACGGAGGAAACTCCCCAGCCCCCCCACCAAACCTCACAAGAAAGAGCAGGGCAGCATGGTTTGCTGTGTAGTTCAGCCACCCATGGTTAATTCAAGCCAAGCTAAGTGAAACTTCCCCTTCTTGGAACTTAAAGAAGCTGTCAAAGGAGAAATATATAAATTTGGGTTGTGTGAGGTGGCCATCTTTCCCTCATCACACGCAGGGGAAACAAAGAAAGTCGGACTTCACAGACCCGAGAGTGACACAAATGCACAAAAAACAAAAATGAGACAGAAGAGCGTGATCCAGATCCCTGAAGGTCATTCTATTTTTAGTTCCAAGACTCTCCTCGGCCTGTCTGCATGCCTTCCCTTGGATTCCGCAAGAACTCTTATGGGTTTGTTTGTTTTTGCTTTTTGTAATTCTCGTCTTTGCTTGGCTTAGCTGGAGGTTTTCACTAAATCTAAATAGAAGCACTTGACTTCCTAGAAGGAAAACTGAGGCCCCAGAAATTACCTTCCCAAGGTTACAAAGCAAACTGGCAGTAGAGCTGGACTTTATACCCACAAGCCTTCTGACACAAGAGCAACCCTGTCTGCACTATCCAATTGGTAGTTACTGGCCACATGTGGTCATTTAAATTTAAATTATCTTTAGGTATAATTTAAAATCTATTTCATCGGTCACACAAGCCACATTTCAGATCTCAGTGGCTCCAATGTGGTTAATATGGTCATATTGGACAGTACAGTCACAGAACAGCTCCACCCCTGCAGAAAGTTCTAGTGGATAGCACCAGCTCCTTGAAGGATCAACCCTCTCCATTTGTAAAATCTAAAACAAACTGCAAAAGTTGCCTTCAGTTGATACCAAACACAATGGAACACATTGGAACAAGGGCAGGTCTTGCCATTCCAAGGACGAGGTAGTTGTCCTCATTCTTTACATCCTTCCAATGGGTAAACCATGGGACCTCTCTGAACCTCAAGTATGTCATCTGAAAATTGATTTAGAAATTGCTATGTAGGTCACTGTGCTGTTCAAATGAGGCATGGTCCAGGGAGGGGCTCTGTAAACTGCACCTTGCCTAACACTGGGTGCTATAATTAATAACGGCAGCAGCTAACACTACTTCTGGAGCCTGTATAAATGCCTGGCTCTGCTCTAAGAGCTTTCTATGCATTAACCCATGGAATCTTCCCCACCATACTTGGAGGCAGGTATTGTCATTATCCCTATTTCACAAAGAAGAAAATGTGGAGGCAGGGAGGTGACGGGACTTGCCCAAGGTCAGCTGCCAAGTAGCAAGGCAGGAATGTGAACCCACATTCTTGAGGCCTCCCTCCTAACCACTGGGCACTGCTGCCTTTCTTGTATCTAAAAGTGGGCATGCTGTTATCAATGCGTTCATCCCTCCTCCTCTTTTACCCTACCACTGTTTTCTGTCAGCCAATTCCTATATCATTCACTTTTATGTATGCACACTCCAGTTAGAATCTTGTCTATTGGCCCTTCTCTTTTAATATTTTCCCTTGTATGTGCATATTTTTGGTATGAGAACCAACCAGAACCTTACTGGACATGAAAACATTTGACATCAAAACAAGCAGCAGGCTTGTTCGTCCTACGGCATTATGCAAAGTAGCAATCAGCAAACAGATCCTGCTTGAGAAAACCTGACAAACCAAGTTAGTAAAATCACTTTCCAAAGTATTTTCAATCTAATAAGTAATTTCAGACATCATTGGTTCTCCCAATCAATGGCCATTTCTATAATAGATGAAAGGAACCAAAAAAAGAAAAAAACTGGGGACAAGAATCCTGAGAGATAACATCCCAGTACCCTCAATTCTGCCGGGAGCATTTATCTGCCTGCCTGTAACAGTGGCACGCACAGTGTTAGGCAATACTTTCACTCAGCCAACATCTTCTGAACATCTCTTGGGAGCCAGGAACTGGAACAAAGGGTCACCCCACCCGCCTAGTAAACAGGACCTGCAGCTCGGGCTTCAGAGCAACTGCCAGTCCTGAGAATGGTGACTCTGAATCTTAGGCCTTGGATAGAATCCAGGGGTCCATAAACTGGGATGAGCAAAAGAAATGCCATCTTTATTTTCACTAACTTCTATTTGAAATCCATCCATTCTTTCAACGATGAATGTCAGCAACAGACCATGTGGGTTATTTAGTAGTTCCTATGTCTTGGTCACAAATAGAAATTATAGATATTTTTAAATCTCCTAGCAGTTTATCACAAATACCACAAAGTATGTATCTATCAATAACCTCACAGTTACATACAGTTCATGAAATTGCTTGTACATAATACTGTTTAATGCATTCATACAGAAGCACACATGCTTTATATCACAAAATGTTTTAATGTTTTGATCACTACATTTCCAGATAGCGCTTCCTTTGTAATCCAATGAAATTTGTTTTATGTGTTTTAAAATGTTCAAAGGAGGGACCCACTGGCTTCATCAAATCACCAAAGGGACACATGGCACAGAAGCAGTTAAAGAATCTCCATCCCAGGAGTTGGCAAAACCATACCTTTGATGTGCAGCATCACAGCTGCAGCTGCCTCCCACCCCAGTAAGCTGAAACTATCACCCATCAATTCTGCAAGGAGTTTGAAAAGAAACTGACACATGATGCAATGATTTCTGGATAAGGCATAAACCAGTCACAAAAGCACCAAGAAACACTTGCAGAATGGTTTTAGAAAGAAAAAAAAAAATTGCCCTGTACAGAAAGCTCCATCGTTTCAAGTGTTTCTTGCAACCACTATCCTATAATGTATTCCAACTTGCAAGTGTAGAAATGGCCTCATTATCCCCACAGAGGTCCTTCAGAAAGTCTATTTCAAAGCAAGCACCTCTGAAAGTTAGCCCACAATCTAAAAGCCTGTGCTATAAATACGCATGGCCTAGGAAAGCAGTAGCAAGTTTGATTCCATGATTGTGTCCTTAAGAAGAAAATCGGGAGAACCAAAGGCCAGTGGATTGTTTGACAAACAGCTGTGAGGAAAAGGAGGTGAAGGTTCTAAGATCTTTAAGATGACTTGTGTCAGAAGTCAAGGACAAAGAGACCCTTGTCATCTTGAAAGAGATAAAAGGCAGGCAAACAATAGTAAAAAGGTTCACAAGTGTCTGTGTATGCTATGACAAAGGAAGTGAAATTATCAATATGGATGGAGTCTTAGGGTAGGTTCTCTCCAAAGCAGAGCATGAGACAAGAACTTAACACAAGAATGCATACAAGGTTGCTGATGTAACTGGATTCTACTAGGGCTTCCTGAGAAGTGTAGAGAAAGGCTGCCAGAATCATCTACCGGAAGGACAGGAGGTGAGGTCATTCATTCATCAGATCTACACTCTGCTGGCTCAGGGGCATTAACTTCCAGGTTAGCAGAAGTTAATGTTGCTTGTACACCACTGCACTGGAGAAAGCCCAGCGAGGAAGGTGGAAAGAGGCTCAGTGAATGCTGGGGGATGGCACATAGCTGCTCAAAGTGAATCTGAACTTGCTTGGAACCGACCTTGCAGCTGTGGGCAAAATCAATGAAGGACTGAAAGGCTGTGGCATGAGGAGCTACAGGTGGCTGCTACCCACAGCTTAATGTGAAATGTAAGCTTTGTTCTTCCTCGGTACTCCCTCTAAGTTGAATTTTACAGTTCATTTGCTCTCCAATTTTTGACCCTAACTGTGTGCTGGGAACTGCCTCTAGGCACAGGGACACCATGAGAAACAGGCCAGGCAAGGTCTCTGCTTTCATAAACTTTAAATTCATAAAGAAGTAGTATGTAAGCCAGGCATGGTAGCACGTGCCTATAGTTCCAGCTACTTGGAAGGCTGAGGCGGAAGGATTGCCTCAGCCCAGCAGGTTGAGGCTGCGGTGGCTGTGAGCGTGCCACTGCCCTCCAGCCTAGGTGACAGAGTGAGACTCCAACTCAAAAAAAAAAAGAGTTAGTATGTCAGATATTGATTTTAAAAATAGATAAGAGAGCTGAGCACGGTGGTTCATACCTATAATCCCAGCATTTTGGGAGGCAGAGGCAAGAGGATTGCTTGAGCTCAGGAGTTCAAGACTAGCCAGGGCAACTTGGCAAGTCCTTGCCTCTACAATAAAATTTTTTTTAAAGTAGCCAGGCATGGTGGCACACAACTGTAGCTCCAGTTACTTGGAAGGCTGAGGTAGAAGGATCACCTGAGCCCAGTAGGCCAAGGTTGTAGGGGCCATGATCATGCCACTGCACTCCAGCCTGGGTAACAGAGTGAGATTCTGACTCAAAACAAACAAACAAACAAAACAAAAAAAACAGATAAGAGAAAGGGAGATGAGAAAGGGGGAGTGAGCAGAGAGGAATTTAGCAATGGTAGTCAAGATTGCCATCCTGAGTTGGAGCCTGAATGATGAGAAGGAGACAGACCGGGGATACATAAAGAAAGAGCATATATGCAGAGGGAACAGCATGTCCAAAGGCCCTGAGGTGCAAAGAGTCACCCAGAAGGTGAGGAGAAGGGAACATCTGTCATAACCAAGAGTTCTCACTGGTCAGGGAGTAAACCTACTGTGGAAAATCATTTTCAGATAGTGATGAGATCTGTGCAAGACGCAGGGTCCTCTCCAGGAGTACCTGTTTGTTTGCTTGTCTCTTGCCTAATTACCATCCATGGATCACTGAACTTGAAATTTCAGTGTTAACTGGTCCTAAACCAAAGTAAAAATTCCAAACTGCCTGTAGTCCCAGGACATTTTGAAAAGGAAAAATAAAAGTAAATAATAAAGTAATTTCACATCTGAGGAAGAGAAGAAGCAAGTGGGAATACATAGTCGTGAAGTGAAATCATCGTTTATGTTCACAGCAGGCCAGATGTGGAAGCAGGATATGGACTAGACAGTCCTCAAAGGAACAAGTGTCCTTCCCCAAAATGGCAAAGCTGGCTCCGTCTCTCTGTTCCTCTCTCTCGTCCTGGGGAAAGATACATTGATTGGCGTAATAGAAAATCAGGTATTGATTTCACATGTCCCTCCCTGGGCATTCGAATTGAAGATCTTGCCAGCTGACTGATCTTTAATTTCAATTATTTGGGGTCTTCTGACCTTGAGGGACTCGATATGCAAATAATAATAGCTGCTATTAGAGTGCTTTATTTAACATTAACTACGTGCCAAATACCATGTCAAAACTTACTTACATTAACTCCCTTGAATCTTACAGCAGCCTTCTGAGACAGGGACTTCCTAAGAGTTAATTCAAACACAGAGAGGTTAACAATTTGGGAAAGGCTGTAAGGCTGACAAGTAGAGAAGCCAGAATTTGAACCTGTAAGGGTCCAACTCTAGAGTCCTTCTCTTAACCACAGCTCTGGGGTTTCTTTAAACCAGCATCAACCAGAGAGCTGACTTCAGTGGTGATTGTGTTTCAAGGTACTGGAAGTCTGCCTGTATATAGAGATGCTATACCTTATACAGAACTCATGGCCGTCTAAAAACCAGTTTCCACAGTACATCACAACCATCATGAAAGTTATTTCAGTGAAGTTATTTTAGCCAAGAGGGAGACGGTTTGGAGAAATTGATCCTCCACTAACATCCAAAGGAGCCAAAGAAATTAGTGCTCGTTGTCCGAAGAGAAGGTGGAGGCATAGATAGGCACTGACTGTCATTCCCAATAGAATAGCTTCCTATCTAGCTGGCTACTCCAAAGTCATCTGCTTTGGAGAATGCCTCGATCCTCAAATGAAAATGCTTTCCAGCCTCTGATACAGAGTGTCAGGAAGGCAAAAGGCCGGAATGAGCTGAACCCAGCAGAAAACTCAAAGAACTACAAAGGGGCTATTTTTGTTATGCTCAGGGCAAGGAGAACAACAAGACGACACAGGTCTCCTGCCTGAAGAGGGTGGTGTGATGCTAACAGCGACGGCAAGTGCAATTATTCAACCTCCAGTCTGCATCTGTGTTCCCTCAAGAAAGAGGAGAGGTTTTCCAAAAAGAGCAAGGGGATACCAGTCACAGGGAACGAAGGCCCAAAATAAGCACCGTGATTGTCAGTATGACTGCCCTCTCTAAATAAGTCCAAGGCTCCCAGCCCTGGTGAATTAAAGCCCAGGCCGCCCATGGCATGAAGTTAGAAGTAGCCAGAACATTGGTAGCAAACTCAGAAAAATCCCAGAGAATGGGAAATGACATACCAGCAAATGAAAAGGAATAAACATAGAGGTTCTGCCAACCGTAACTCAGGAGCCATCATGCCAATCCCAGATAAAAGTCTATAATGCATTATTAACAAGGGGGGCAGGGTGAACACTCAGTGCAGCTGTGACTAACTGGAATCGGCATGGATTCACTAAGAATAATTCATACCAGGCAATGCTCATTCCCTTCTTTCATACTCACTGAAGTTGGTGATCAAGAGACTGCTCTGGTTATAAAATCTGGAATTCGGCAAGGCAGATGCATTTTTGACACAGTTTTTCATATAACTCCAATACAAAAATACAAAGAAATGTAGACTGGACATAATAACAACAAATAGACTAACCCTCTCAACATGCTGACTGATTACATCTACATCAATTTAGAATATAGTCTCTAGTGGTATGCCACTGGGCTCTATCCACAGCACTGTCTTGTTCACCTTCTTATCAATAACTTGGATGTCGATATTGCTATCATGCCACTCAAATTTGAGGATGACAGAAGCTAGAAAGAAAGACAGCAAGAGGGAATTCTCTAGAGGTAAATGCAAAATAGTAAGCATGGGTCTAAAACATAAGTGGACAAGGACAGGAAGGAAGAAACACTGGTCTCCACACAGGGAAAGACTGCACATCAAATATCTTGATGGTGGCCGGGCTCGGTGGCTCAGCCTGTGATCCCGCGCCTTTGGGAGGCTGAGGTGAGTGGATTGCCTGAGCCCGCGGGTTCGAGACCCGCCTGGGCAGCGAGACCTCATCTCTACAATAAATCAAAAAATCAGCCGGCGTGGTAGCGCATGCCTGTAATTCTGGCTACTCGGAAGGCTGAGGCGGAAGGATCGCCAGAGCACCAGCAGGTCGAGGCTGCGGTGGCCGGGAGCGGCCACTACATTCCAGTCTGGGCGACAGAGTGAGACACCAACTCAAAAAAAAAAAAAAAAAAAATCTTGATGGTATGTTCAAGATGAATAAGTAAAACAATTTGGCTGTTAGAAACATTGTTATCATCTTATGTTCCTTTAACAAAAGTACACTACTCAAAAGGAGAGAAGGGATAGTTCTGTTATACTCTAAATTAGCTAAGCCAGAATCAAAGATAGTCTATTATTCAGTTCCACTTAATAATGATAGCAACAAACCAAGATTTGTTCAGCATGTATGGCCCGGATGGTCAAGAAGCTAGACCAGCCCTGTCCAACAGAACTTCCCACCATGATGAAACATTCCCTATCTCCAGTACAGGAGTCACTGCCCACACATGGCTACTGAGCTCTTGATACGTAGTAAGTGCAGCTGAGGAACGGCATTTTTAGTTTTATTTTATTCTAATTCATTTAAATTTATGTAGCTGCTTGTGTCTTGGAGCTACCAACTTGGGCTGCACAGCTCTAGACAACGCCACATGCCAAATAGTGGAAGTAACTGGGAGGATGGCAAACCTGAAGAAAAAGGACTCAGGGACAAAACGCCAAAAGGATTTAATATCTGAAGTGCTGTCTTGTGGAAGAGGGGTCAGAAATATTGTTTGGAGCCCATTGGGCCAAATTCAGACTTAGAGAAATTACAATAATATAGCATCCATGGATTTGTAGATATAACTGCTTAGTAATTACAACAATGTCAATTCTATGAGGGCAGAACTGATGGCCATTGTACTCACCACCTAGTACCTAGCATGGAGTAGGCCCACAGTAAATATGTCTAAGGAATGAATGAAACAATCAATCAACCCATGAAACGGGAAACTGTTCAAAGTGAATATAATTGCCTCACAAGACCATGAATCCCCCAATCTGGAGGGGTCCCATAGGATCTGGCTGACCACTTGCTAGGGATACTGTGGAAGATCCAGGCATCCACCAAAAGCCAGCCAGATGAAATGGACTTTAAGGACTTTCCAGTCTGCTAAAAGCCTTGCCTCTACCATCAGATGGGACTGGGTTCAAATCCTAAAACACTCAAAATTTTTCTGACTATATAACTTACATGTTGCTGCATAGCTGATTATACAAACTTAGTGACTTCAAGCAACCCACATTTGTTACCTCAGTTGGGGGAGGGAGGTCGGAAACCTGGGCGTGGCTTAGCTAGATGGTTTGCTTAGGGTCTCAAGAAGTTGCAATCGAGGTGGCAGCCAGGGCCAAGTTCTCATCTGGAGGCTCAGTTGAGGAAGACTTCCCCACTCACATCGTTGTTGGCAACCTTCAATCCTTCATCCTTGTGGCTGTAGGACTGAGAGCTTCCGGGCTTTTTGCTGACTGTAAGCCAGAGTTTGAGTTTGTTCCTAGAGGTCGCCTGCAGTCCCTTGCCACAAGAACTTCCCCAGCATGCCCACTCACTTCTCCAAGCCATCAAAGAGCATGTCTAGAGCAAGTCAGCTAGCAAGTCAGAATTTTATACAACACAAATCATAGATGTGTCACCCCATCACCTTCACTGTCTTCTACTGGTTAGTAGCAAGTCAGATTCCACCTATAATCAAGGGGAGGCAGTTATACAAAGGTGTAAACACCAGGATGTGGGGATCATAGGGGACCACCCTAGTATCTGTCAATGACAGGGACCTTAGCAAGTCTTTTAGAACACTCCAGCTTCTTGTCTGTAAAAATGAGGCCACTAATAGCACAGTAGGCACACATAACATGCAAATTCACTTTAGGATGCAACCAGAGTCGGGTCTGTCTCCACAATAGCACTGAAACCTCACAACAACAAATCTAGTAAGATAGATTTAGGTTAAAGAGGCTTAAGATCAAAAGAGAGGCAAGTCAATGCTTTAAGCCAGAGAAATGCTTAAGAATTCTCAAGCCATCACCCACTCTATAGAAGTTTGATAGTTAGAAGCAGAATTCACTCAACATTCATTTATTCAACAAATTTGAATGCCCACATGTAGACATTTCTTTTGTTCCCTCCTATGGACTAGCGCAGTAATTCTTAAATTTTAGTGCTAAGAATTCTTCTATGGATTGTAAACAAAAACATTTTATGGGATTTTTCAGGGAGTTATTCTAACTATATATGATTTTCCTTTTACACAATTCAGCACCAAATCCCATGTGCAATCAGATTCCACTGTAACAACCTCATACGTTTGTTCCAACAAAACATCAATAAAAGGTTGACACAATGCTTGGTACTTAATTAAGTGCTTGATAAATATCAACTCTTACCTCCTATTAAACTACCAAGCATGTAAAAAATATATGATGATGAATTTTGCCTGTAATATTAGTTCATTTTAATTTTGCATTCCCCAAAAGAGGGTCAAACTCCATATCTTTCTCTACTGCTGAATTTACATTTCAATAACGACAGCCCCAAAACACGTTAAGAGCTGTTCTGTTCACATTCTGAACAGCTCGCTGCTGAAAGCAAAGACATTGCTGACGTTTGAGAGGAGAGCAATTATGCCAAGCCAATCGATAAAATGAACTATAAAGATTAATCCTCTATAATCCATTTTTTTTCCTATAAAAGACTGCATTTGGCGATTTAACAGCTTTCCCCTGTGTCTCTATCATCTTCTCACCAAAGACAAATACCAACCATAAAAAGGCACTGTCCAATTAGAATCAAATGTTCTTTCCAGAGAGATTTACATTCCCTGTGTATTTTGATTGAGAGAGCAAAGGAAAAGGGACACTAACAAAGACATTATGTGTCAAGCACTGTGCCAGACAAGGTCCTGTGCTAGCTCATCTGCATCTCACACCCTCCAGGTGATGGGTCTGATCAACTCTATGTTATAGATGGAGAAACAGAATCTGTAGGAGAGGTTAAATGGTCTGCCCAAGGCCACATACATGCTCCCCCCAACCCACACCAGCCAGAACCAGAAGCTAGATCCTCAGAGTGGGGAATCCCCTAACATGGCACATGTCTCCAGCATTGAAGAATCCCCAAAACCAATCATTTCCTCAACAAATATTAGAGGGTCCTCTATGTGCTGGACACTACAAGCCACTGCATGGCTTATAACTAAATCAGAGAACCAATCAACAGGGGAGACACAAAAAATGCAAGTTCACCTGTTAACCTTGGAATAGTGGGAAAGTGGATGGGAAGGGAAGACTGCTTAATTTAAATCAGTATGTCAGAAAAGGTGAAACAGAAGGATAAAATGCCACAAACCTTCCGGAGGAGGGTGTGCTTACACTGGGATGTGTGTGTCAGCAGGTGGGGCTGCCTTGGCTCAAAGCCCTTATTAGTGGTAATATGTTTCTTGCCCACGCAGAGGGCTCTAGAGCCCAGATCAAGTACCCAAGTGCTGGGAAATCATTTCAATTCTCCACACCTCACCTCTGAGGCATCACTCCCCTCCCATAAGACCCCTTGGATCAATGTTTCATCCGCTACGTTCAAGCGAATCACTGATCCTTCTCCTTCATTCTTTGGGTCCAGGCTCACAGAATATTTCTCTCACCTTTATTCCATTTTTCATCTGATACCATCCCCCACTCATTGGGAGGAGTTATTCTGTTATCTTCCCCACTGTCTGTTTCCCATTTTTCTGGACATGAAAGAGGAACCCACTCCTAAAGGGAATACAAGCCAATTTTGCTCGTCTACACCGGCGGGGCCCCTTTAATCATGAAACAACAGGAAAGACCTGAAAACCAAAATCCCCTTTCCACTTTTACCAGTCTCATCTAATCTGGGTCTTTTTATTTGCTTGCAGAACAGTACATCAAAAGAAGGGGGGAGGAACAGCCATGATTAAAAGACTGCTGCAGCTCAAGGACACAACCAAAATGTTAGATGCTTGACTTAACTACTGGCCACTAATTAAATGCAAAACAGGAGCATTAATGTGAAATGGGATGAGCAACACTATATTGAGTTTTTATTTTTTTCTGCCAAATGAACCCCCCTGGTTCCCTCCCCACATCCTGCCGCGTTTGCGAAGTGCTTGGGACCAGATGAGCAAGCGAGCAGCATGCCGTTAATCAACTCTTCCTCATCTGCGTGTGCTGCTGCATTCAAAGAGAATTAATAACGGGCTTAGCCGAAAGCTAAGAGGACCAAGGTGCTGCTGGCTCCTGTTCAAGTGCTCGTGGATTCATGGCTGTTCTTTTAAGCCCCAAGAGATCAAACTCAGTTTTCCTTCTGTGATAGCTTGAAAACTGGAAAGCCCCAAGAATACCCTCTCAGGCTTCAGAAAACCACCGGGGAGCAACAAAGCAGAAGGAAAAATCTCTGAATTCTCTGATATTTTCCTCTGGGTAGATGTTAATTAAAAGTAAGGTATAGATCTTATGCCAGGATTCAAGGTGCTTACCCAGGTTCCCTGCCCAAAATATTTCTCCAGCCGGGTTATACTATTAGAGGTCAATGCTTTGTGGTTCTTTAGGAAGTGTCAGTCCTAGAGGAATTAACATGAAAAGACTTTCAGCTGCTCATTCATTTAAACTGCCCTAATTACACTTATATAAAACAACCACCACCAAAATAAATAATAGCTAGCCGCTTTCACCTAATGAAAACTTCCTGTGTGCCCAACACCATGCTATGTGCTGTGTGTGCATTTTCCATCTAACCCTCACCTGATAGTTTCTTCTTTTTACAGATGAGGATACCTAAAAGAGTTCACATTATATGCCCAGGTTTGCACAGATAGCTAGGCCTGAAGCCAAGATTTAAATCCAGGAGGGCGACTCCCGAGTCAGTTTTCTAAAGGCCACCCAGTTCTGCTTCCTTTTTATACCTGGTGGCTGGGCGGAGTTGTGCAGTAAAGCTGGCCCTCAGGGATCAGAAAAGAGGGCACAGAGGAGGGAGCCCTGGCAGCTAGGGCAGCAGAGAGCCCAAGAAGAAGGGGAAAGATGTGCCGGAAGGGGCAGAGAAAGGCTCCCAAAGCCAAAGCTCGTTTTATTTAGCAGAATGGTTAAAAGCAGAGCCTTTGAAGCCGGACCGCCTGGGTTCCAACAGCAATTCAAATCGTGAGCTCCTGGTATTCAATTTACAGTGCTGTTTGTTCATCACTTGCCCGCTCTCCAGCATGTGGACCTAAGAATATCAACCATTTGGAGACATTATCTGTTACTAATCTGATCAAAGTTTGAAAGACAGCCTCGATAAAGACGAAGAGAGACATAAACTTAAACTCTGTAACTTATTGGCTATGTAACACTGGCAAGATACTTCATCACTCTGTTCCTCGGTTTCCTCACCTGTAAAATGAAGATAATAACCCTACTCATCCCCTATTAAGTGTGTTAATATATCTAAAGGATTTGGAATAGTGCTTGGCACACAATAAGTGCTATATAAGAGATAACCGTATTTTCTATTAATTATTTATCAGTTCTGGCAAGAAGTAGTCGTGGCTCAGTCTGAGAAAAAACAAGATATGCAATAGAAATGTGTGCTTCCATCTGCCAGAAACATGTACGAGACTGTTCATAGCCACTTGATGCACAGGAGCCAAAACCTGGGAAAACCCCAGGTGTTCAACACTAGAATGAATAAGCAAGGAGCAGCCTATTCATACAATGGAATGCTACACAGCTATGAAGAACTACTGTTACAGATACAGCAGATTGTTGGGCAGAAACTCAGGGAAGAATAAACGCTGCATACTTCCATTCATATGAAGCTGTAGAAGAGGAAAAACTAAGCTCTTCTGGTAGTGGTGGGTATGACTAAGCATTACAAAGGACCCATCTGGGTGCTGGAAATTCTGTATCCTAGCTAAGTGATGGTTTCATGGGTGAAAATTTACTAAGCCTTAATAGTGAAGATTTGAGCACTTTATTGTAAATTGTCCCTCACTGTTTTAATTAACAAAAGACACTGAATCAGTATACTATATGATGTGACTTTACTTGTAAAGTTAATTTTGTTCTCAATGTTAGTAACTAACAGTTTTAAACGTTACTTAAACTGTGACACATGAAATCATGATGCATTTCACCAATTAATCCAGAACATTAAATTCATTATTTCATTATTAAGATGAAACCAAATATAAGTCTATTTCAGTAAAAATATGTAATAAATAGTGCAGTAAAAAAACCTCACAAAAGCAGCATGCAAATGAATGAAGTTTAGTCTTCACTAGACTTTGAAGAAGCATACTCAGCTATGAAAAGGAGGCACATGGGTCTTTATTCTAGTTCTGGGGTAAACAAACTGTGTCCTGGCTTTGTATTACGTGTAAACCAAGAATAGTTTTACATTTTCAAATGGTTGGAGAACAAAATTTTTAAAATATGTATTGATACATGAAAATCATATAAAATTCAAATTTCAGTGCCTATAAATAAAATTTCACTGGAACATGGCCCCACACATTTATTCACAAATTGTCCCTAGCTCCTTTCCCACTATAATGGCAGAGTTGTAGCTGTAACAGAAACTATCTGACCCACAAAATCTAAAATATTTACTCTATAGCCACTTATAGAAAAAGTTTGCCAAATCTGCTTTAGTTGCTACCTTCTGTCATTGCTACTGATGTAGCCCCATAAAGTCAACTCACTACCCTAATCCTTTCTCACTACCAGGCTGTTCTCAAATGCCCACTATGGTTAACTCCTTGGCTCCAAATTCTGACTTTATAAAAACCACAGTATGTGTCCAAGCTCTGAGTTCTCAGGACAGGTTCTGGCCTAATGGCAACTAGAACGCTGTCACAGCTGGGCTCGGTGGCTCAGCCTGTAATTTCAGCACATTGGGAGGCCGAGGCAAGTGAATTGCCTGAGCTTGTGGGTTCGAGATCTGCCTGGGCAACTTGGCAAGACCTCGTCTCTACAATAAGCCAAAAATTAGCTGGACGTGGTAGTGTGCGCCTGTAGTTCCAGCTACTTGAAAGGCTGAGGCAGAAAGATAGCCAGAGCCCAACAGGGTGAGGCTGCAGTGGCTGGGAGCATGCCACTGCGCTCCAGCCTGGGCGACAGAGTGAGACTCCAACTCAAGAAAAAAAAAAAAGAGGAATGCTATCACAAGATTTTTGCCAAAAGAGACAACACAATTACAACTATCACAAACAAAAACTAGGAGTTAGTCCCTTGTATCACACTGTAAAATTGTACTTTTTTCCTGGAATTTCTACTGTGCCCTCAAGTTAGTTCTTGCTTAAAAACCCACCAACTGTAGAGTTCTCTTCCATGTTTTCAAGCCATTATTGGACCTTCAAAGTATAAACATTGAGAGCCATTGTTGGAAATGTTCTGAAAGGAAATAGAGTACTAACTGGCTGACAAGAAACTTTAACACTCAAATTGGTGATGAAAGATGAATTTTCCCACCTCTGAACTTCCAGACTTTTTCCTCCATATAGGAATATCCTTCTTTCCATCTCCATTGTAGCTAAATCTTTCTTACTAGACTGAAAACTCACTAAATACGAAATCCCCATTAGAATTAAGAATCATACCCAGCCTACCACCTTGTGTGAAATAGGTACTTAGGCTATATCTGAAGGGAAAAAAATTATGAGAAATTTCTACCCCATTCAATAAATATTGAACTGTCCAAAATATGCTGAATTTACCTGCTCATCTCCTTAGACTGTAAGCGACTATTTCTTTATCTGCAAAAGCAATAACGATTTTTGACAGACAAGTTCAAAACCTACCAGGGTGAATGTGTACTTTTGGAAATAGGGTAAATATCTTGCAATTGTGAGAAATTTTTTCTTGTGGAATGCTGTTTAAGAAAAGGTGTGAGTTTCCTACTGACTCCGTCTAATGTTAATCATTTATGAAATACTGTAGTTCAGA
Source organism: Cephalopachus bancanus (assembly GCA_027257055.1). NCBI lineage: Eukaryota > Metazoa > Chordata > Mammalia > Primates > Tarsiidae > Cephalopachus > Cephalopachus bancanus. Next base: position 378,701 of record JAPVLO010000071.1, on the reverse strand, counting down.
ACTCAGCAATTGGAGTCATTTCAGGCAGTAAATATACATTTCCTGTCAAAACATATCAAGCAGGTAAGACTTCAATTTATTTGAAAATGAGTTGTAACTCACTTCAGGATTGGCAATTTGGAGAATTCTCTGATGGCTTTTAATAGCCTTGGCAGTTTTCTTCACTTCTTGCCCCCAAACCACTGAGTTTCTCCATTTGACCCTTCCCAGAAATGGCTCTTCGTATCTGTGTAGTCTCCATCCCTCTAATTCCAAATCAGTTGTGTAGCTTCTTTTCCCATCACTCGGGTTTTTCAGAACTAAAGTTAGGTCTACACAAAGCTTAAAGTATTCTGGATTTGCAAATTATTGCCCTACTGCTTCATTAAGGATAAGGTTCCAGCTTCATTTATCACTGCATCCTACCTGTATCATTTCATCCCACTGCATGTAACAATGCTCTAGAAATAAAGGCTTCAACACAAAATAGCTTATTCGTTTATAAAAGTTAAGTCCGGTGGTTAAGTTAAGGCCAAGGGACTTTGGTGCCACAGAATTGCCAGGGCCTCAGGCAGCTTCTACCTCTCTGTTCTGCCTTCTTCCCATCTGCCTTTCAATCTCAAGGTCACTTCATAGCCCAAAATGGCTGTTGGAAAACCAACTGTTTCATCACATTCCAAGACATAAAAAGGAGGAGGGTCCAAAATAAGCTTCACTCTATTTGGAAGACTCCTTAGAAATAACCACCTAAAACTTCTACATAACTACCCAAAACACAACTACTCTAACAAAAGAAAGGCAGTAAAACATAGTCCCGTTCTGTGCAGCATGTGCTTGACTAGAAATCAGGGTTCTATCATTAAGGAAGGGCGAAAACCAGATATGCCATAGGCAACTAGTATCTCTTCCACACCATGTATAATGTATACATCCATTTTGTGTAGATGGATCATCAACAATTAAACAATTAAAAGAAATGTAGATTCTCCAGCATGGTCCCTTTCATCACCTCAGAGAATTGTCCAGAAAATTCTACCCCAATATCCAGTAAGGTAACATTCACCACTAAATGTATTTCTTCTCAGATTTGATGTTCAGGTATATTTTATACTTCCTCATCAGGTTATCTTAATAACAGATTTCAGATGTAAATGGTGCCTCAACTGTGCTTATTATAAGACTAAGGTAGTTACACAGTTTGAATTTTCAATTAATCTCATAGGTGTTTCTATCTCATTCAAACCAAAGTTCAGAATCAGTACCCTCCACCCCCTTAAGACGGTGTGGAAAAGACTGAAAGTTCCCAGAAATGACTGTATTTACCTAGGATCAAATAGGCTCAAGCTTTGAGTTAAACACTCAGAGTTTTCACTCTGGCATGCAGCCTCATGGACTATCAGGACAAGTTGGCAGAAGGCAACATGGCTTCTGGCAGATCTTCAGGAATAATGACAATGTGCATTTATACATTGAGCTGTGGTTTTCAAAGTATTTTCACATAGTCATCAATTGGAAACTCCCACTGTACGTTATAGCTGGCCGGATCACTATTGCTCTGAGTAGGTAAAAACTATATTACTCAAGATCTTCTGTTATGAAGTAACTTTGGAGACTTAAAGGATGAGGAGACAGATGCACTCATGTGCACATGCATGCACACACACACACACACAAATAAAAGGACAGAAAAAAATAACAAAGAACACACAATCTACATTCCAAGAAAAGGAACATCAAGATCAAGTACAGAGTCACTGAAGAAAGAATATAAGGCATACGTTTGATACAGCCAAGAAAATGAGAGATGGTCAGTGGGGTTTCAATAGAGGAAGGGGGAGAGGTCACAGATGCTGGCAACAAAAAAACCAGGGAACTGGCAACTGTCATCTTCTGACCCTACTCGTAATATTACTTCTGCTTTTCCTACCACCAAATAGATTTTCAGCATCCATCTTCTGTCTCTGTCATTCCCACTCAATTTACTTCTAAAAATGTCTTCCAAGAAAAATATGAGACGGTATTGTTTTCACTGCAATTATGCCTAATTTTAAAACATATACAAAATTCCAGAATTATAAAATTCCATGCGATTTAAAACCAGTTTTCCACAAATTTCCCTTAACCAGTGCTTTCAAATTGCAACTCAGTGTTTGTGCTTTTAAAAATAACATATACATATATATATATATATACACACATACAGGTTCTCATTTCCTATATAGCAAGAGTAAGCTTTCAAAATATCCGTCTGCAAGAATGAAATTCCAAACCCCTGGCATAGGATTCACACACCCAGTAGGCCTTCAATTCTGTGGGCTCCTTTGACTTGTAACCTCCCAGAAGTGCTGCTTCAACTGGTTAGAGGGGGAAAATCATTTGTAAAAAAATATCTTGGCATCCATCAACCAGAATTTTCAAGGGCAAGAAAACTGCAGTGCCCAAGGAGCTGTCTGAGGTGCTTAAGGTTAATGGCTGTATTTACATAGCCATCAATTCACTTTACAAAGAACTGCCCCAGTAGGACTGTGTGGTTCCCTCAGGCAGCCCCAGTCAGAGAAGAGCAGACAAGAGTCTCTACACACGGAGCGGAAATGCCAGATAAATCTTAATGACATTGTCTTGTTTTCATTCGCTTACTTATCTCCTTGTTTTCAGCTAAAGAGTCTGGGACCCCTTACTGAACAAAACACTTCCATCTCTCCATGAGTCACGCTCTAAAACCTTTTGGGACTGCCATAAATTATAATGGCCTTATCTTCTATGATGGTGCATACCTTCAGCCATCACTGTACAACAGAATAGTCATGGCATACGCGACTGCTTAAATGTAAAGCTAAATTAATTAAAATTAAATAGAATTTAAAAATCAATTTCTTAGTCACAATAGCTACACTTTACGTGTTCAAAAGTTACGTGTGGCTTAGTGGACAGCAGAGATTAGAACATTTTCATCACTTCAGAAAGTTATATTGAAACTTACAGAAACTTGTAAGCTTGTATTTACAGATTTATCTATAATGTCCAGAGCCTGGCCTGTTCTGGAGTTTACTTATCTTAATTCCAACAGAACATAATAATAAAAGATACATTCTGCAGTCCCCACATTTCCCAGATGCATTTCCAAGCAACTTAATGCTCTAAAACACACCCTCTGGCAAATCCACTTCTACCCTAGAAAAATACTAACATGTGAGTCCAACTCTTGGGGATTAGGAGAGGGCTTTAAGCAGCAAATACTACATCTCAGTTAATGTCATATACGACTTGTTCAACAATGCTTTCATCATACTCTCTGTAATAGAAGAAAAAATGGGAAAAAACTGAATTCCCAGCTGTTCAGGAACAGCTAAATAGAACATAGTACATTCATGGTGAAACATTAGGTGGCAGTTAAAGAAATGAGTCAGATCAGAAAACCTCAACATTGTAAATATGTAAAAATATGTTTTAAAAAATTTTGCATTAAAAGTCACTCAGCCAGTTAAACAAGCAGCATCCACTATGTACCAGACACATTAGTAGGTGTTCACATTAGTAGGTGTTGGGGACAGTAAATTGAGTAAAACAACACATTTTGTTAGGAAATTCTCTCTAAATAGTAGGAATGGCATGAAAGCAGACTGCTATACAAAATCACAGCAGAAAGACACACAAGGTAAAGGGCTTTACAGAGAGATGTGGGTAGTGGTACTAGATCAGAGTAGCGGTAGTAGAAAAAGCTTCTTAGAGCTAGTAACATAAGAATCAGGTGTTAATGGAAGAGTAAGACTTTACTCAAATGGGAGAGATGTGCTATGCTTATCATAAGCCAGTAAGCATGAAATAGAAAAGCCTGGGGTTTAGTCCAGCTGACACAAAAAGTACAGGGTAGGTAGAAGATATCTGAACAACAGAGAGGTATCTAGAGTAGAGACAACAAGACAAAAAAAAAAAAAAAAAAAGAAATGAGTCAGAGCTAGGAACGTATCACTGTGGCTAGATCTCCAAGATAACAGGAAGTGAAAAATGCAAACTGTAGAATCAGATGTGTAGTATAATACTACATAAGTAAAAAAAATTCACCTTACTATATTTAATAAACGTACATAATTTAACATAAATAGCAAAGTTTAATACATTTTTATATTTTCACGTTATGCTTTTTAAATAAAGTTAAGTGCCAAATATGCTTCCTATTTCTGTTGATTACTTAGCATTGACAAATCAACTTTAAATGATGAGAGAGAATCTATTAAGTCTTCATCAGTGTATTCTTCTTCCTCATGTTTGGATTTGAGATGTAAGATACAGTAAATATTTTAAATATGAGCAGAAAGATATAAGATGTATAACTCTTCATAGTACTTAGGGAGCAAAAGGTAGAAACAGGTTTTAGAGAAAGTGAGTTTATTTTTTCTCTAATTTTATTTTTACTCTTTTTTTTTCAATCTGTATGTTCCCAACAGGGGCTCTGCAAAGTCACTGTGATCCCATATTATAACCAGTAGTACCATCGAACCTATGACACAGCTCGAGTGGCTGTAATAACACTAACCAGTCATTCCCAGCCAGCAGAGAATGCCACCCACACGTACCATGCTCTACGGTAAATCAAAGGTCATTTTTTTAAAAAGTAGATATTTGTCCTTAAAAAAAAAAGGACAATTTTGTTGTTTGGATGCTTCTGCAGTTAGTCTTCCATAGAAACTATCTCTGGCTGTCCCCAAATCTGCCACTCAGCTTGGAAGCCTCATCTTCTAACTGTCTGGGGTTGAAAACTATGGGGAACAAAGGCCAAAAGGGCTGGCAGCCAGGGAGGAAAACTGTAGCATCTTGACAGTTGGGCAGAGATGACCAAAGTGAAAACCTGCAGAAAGGACAACAGTGACTGATGGGTCCTAAGGAAATGTTAGCACAAACCTAGTCATACGCAACACCCTGCTGCCTGCAAGAGAGGATCCCAGTTTCACAAACCAGCTATATAATTAAAACACAGCTCTGGAGATAGAGGAGGTTAAATGACTCTGACCTGGCCCATCCACTCTGCTTGGTGGTTGCCAATTCTATCAAAACTCACACATTTCTATAACACAGATTATCTTTAAAATATCTCACAAATTCCCATTTTAAAAAATGAGTAAGAAAAAAAAAGGCAAGCTTTTTCCATTTGTTTTCTTATTCAAGAAAGACTTGGGTTTGCAAACTTCTAATTTTTTTTAAATAGTACAAGACAAATAAAATCCACTGAAAGCTTTCATTTAAACAAACACAGAAGATAATTTATTCCTCCAAGTGGCAGGAAAAAGCAATAAGCCAGGCATCTGTGCAAAAACTTTCCATACCCCCTCAAGTCCTATAACTCTGTCTACAACTCCATCTCCTGGTCCTGACTAAATCTTCAATTATTCCCAGAACGGATGAAATCTTAAATCCACATCAGCTTTTAACATCTGCTGAGTCTTAACTATACAGGAACAAAAACGAAATTCCTGTATGTCACCTGCAGATAGGATTACAATTTAAATCAGGCTAAAACTATATGGAAATAGACTTTTTTTGTCTAATCAATATAGACATCAGCCAGATGACAGAAGCTGGCAATACACTGGTTACATGCTAGCTACAGGAAACTTGCCTCAACATTCATTTAAGCAAAAATTATTCTTATTTTAAAAGTTCTCAATTATAGAAAATGCATCTTATGTTCTAAAAGAAACTTGGAAACATTATCAAAATCAGTTTCTCATATACTGATCCAGCTAACATCTAATTTGTACTTTGGGTCCAGCCATTGAAATCAATCTTCAGAATCATACTATTCAGACAAGCTTACCAGCATATTACAAAATGAGAAATTTCCAACCTAATCAAAACAACTTTATTTTTGAAAATCTTCATATTACATTTTTTTAAGTCTGAAAAACGTACAGTCTAAAAAAGTGCTGTGTAAAGTGTGGCCCAAAGCCTGGCAGCATTAGCATGCTGTACAAGCCTGTTAGAAATGCAAGTTCACAGGCTCCATCCCAGATTTACTGAATCAGAAAGCTGTCGGGAGGGGAGGCAAGTCCAGGGAATCTGTCTTAACAAGGCTTCCCGGTGATTCTTCTGCACGAGTCAAAATGATACTATCAGGAATGGCAATAATCCTGGAATCTGGGAACAAGTATATCAAACAAGATAGATAATATGAAATAGACTTTCAAAATCCAACAAAATCTAGAATTTGCAAAGGACAAAGAATTGCAATCAGTATAAATGCTATATTCATTGCTTATATTCATCTCCTCTCCTTCCTTCCAAGTAAATAGGGATCATGAAACTCACATATGGGTGTAGTCAACTGCTTGTTAAGTTCATGTCTATTTATGCTATGGTTCAGAAATATTTGCACATCAAACCAAAATATGAGTTTACACTTGGGATCCTGAGTCTTTGGTAAATGTGAAAAGAGTAAATCTAGAATCAAAATGTCTTTAAGAATCAAGAGTTTCCTAGAAATCTTGCCAGTCCTTTTTCTAAGTGTGACCTTAACTTTCAGGTTTGAGGAATATTGTCCTTTCCTGATTCATAACTTCGTAGAATGATTAGCGTACTTTGATTATGTGTACATCAGGACAAGCTGACTCGGGACTTTTTCCCTGCTACTAAGAACACCAAAGCCTGGTGCTCCATCGTACAAGGGTTAACCAACCTGCTAGGCCAGTATCAATGGCAGAGCTTATTAATACTCTGCTTTCCCGACTCACCCATGAGGAGCGTGGGGGCTGATGTGTTCTAAACATTGCCGTTTTCCTTCTAAATAACAAAGAAACCTTGCAAATGAACTATCACATGTGACTCAGGATTCCAGGAAGACCCTCTCCACTCCTCCCTGTGCCTTCTGCCCTCGGTCCCCCTCATCTCCCTGGCAGGATACAGGCTTATCTCTGGGTCTTTAGAATCAAATTAGAACACCCTGTCAGACACCTATTTGTGCAAATGTTAATTTCAAGTGTATTTAAATGTCTTCACATCTTGCTTTTGCTCATCACATCAAGCAGAGCCGCTTCCACTGTGTAATCACAATAATGAATAAACATGGGGTGCTTAGAAAGGACTCAGGCACCACAAAACTGATCAATTGTTAATTTTACAAAGTGACTAAACGTGCCTTCCTTTGCAATAACTCCATCAGGCTGTGTTTGGGGTGGGAAGGATGCCCATGTCCTCTGCCCACTGTCTCCGGAAAGCAAAAATGCAATCATCAGTCAGAGCCTACCTAAAGATTATCTTGATCTTGATTACTTCCTCTACGTCTCAACCCACCACTCCCTCCCAACCCCAATGAGAAGCAAAAATTGCCATGGCATTTAAAAAACCAGGGATTGCATGGTTATTAATTGCCCAAGGATTTAAGGCAGCACTAACAACCTAAAGAGTCACAGTGTATATTTATCGGTCTCTTATTATTTTGATAAAATGCCAATTTCACAATGAGCATTTGACCCTCAGGAACTCCAAATCTCAATCCAATTTCTCCATGTGGCAGGATGTAGACTTCTAGAGCTTCTCCTTGGGATAAACACATTTGTTATTTATCTCTTCTCTCCAACCACATATATATACATATGAGGAATTTGGCCAGCCTTTCATTCATATGTATAAATAATTTTTTTTTTAAGTTGGAGTCTCACTCTGTCACCCAGGCTGGAGTGCAGTGGCACCCCAGCGTCGACCTGCTGGGCTCCAGCAATCCTTCCACCTCAGCCATTCACATAGCTGGAACTATGGGCACACACTACCATTCCTGGCTAATTTTTGATTTATTGTAGCGACGAGGTCTCACTAAGTTGCCCAGGCTAGGCATGAACCCGCAGGCTCAGGCAATCCACTCGCCTCGGCCGCCCAAAGTGCTGGGATTACAGGTTGAGCCACCGAGTCTGGCCAAAATTATATTTCAATATAAACATGTTTTTGAATGGCCAAACTTTCTGGAGTTGAAAGAATGAATGGTTGACTAAGAGCTTTGGCCCTGGACCACACTGCCTGGGTTCAAATCATGGCTCTGCCACAAACTACCAGTGTGGCTTCTACCCTAAGTGCCTCATTTTTCTCATGCACAGAAGAGAGACGTTAATTGTGTCTATCTTACAGGATTTTGGGAAGAATGAAATGAGACAGTATACAAATATACTTAGTGCAGTAAAATGGGATAGCACTTATGGATAACATATGATGGTTCCTCAAAAAATTAAACATAGAGTTGCCACCTGATCCAGCAATTCCACTTCTGGGTATAAACCCAAAAGAACTGAAAGCAGGGACTTAAACGGATTTTTGTATACCCATGTTCAATGTGATTTGCAACAGCCAAAAGATGGAAACAACCCAAGTGTCCACTGGTGGACAGATGTAAAAACAAAATGTGGTACATACATACAATGAAATATTATTCAGCCTTAAAAAGCAAAGAAGTTCTGACACATGCTACAACATAGATAAACCTTGAAGGCATTATGCTAGATGAAATAAGTCATAAAACAACAAATTTTGTGTGACTCCACTTAATATGAGGTACTTAGAGTTGTGAAATTCAGAGGGACAGAAAGTACAATGGTGGTTGCCAGGGATAGGAAGAGGGAAGAAGGGGGAATTCATGTTTAAATGGGTACAGAGTTTCAGTTTTGCACCATGAAAAGGGTTCTGTGGATGAATTGGAGTGATGGTAGCCCAACAATGTACATGTACTTAATCCCACTGAAATGTACAGTTTGAAATGGTTTAAGTGATACATTTTATGTTGTATTTTACCAAAAGTAAAAAAATGAAGGCTTAGCACAGTACAGGGCAACATCCTTACTCAACAAATGATGGCTATTGCTGTTGTTATAATTTTTTGGAAGCTCAACAGGTAAATATTTAACAAACATTCCCTAATGTAAAAATGGTCAATACTCACAGAAGACTCTTGTGAAAAAGACACTTGCTATGTAAAGTCCAATTTCATTTAAATGTCTCCTTATCCCCCTTTCCTTCCTCCTCAGCCCCCGTTGGTAGGTACTCCTTGACCTTAATGGGGATGCTTAAATGTTAGCCAAAGAGTTTCCTAAATCTCCCCAGCTGCACATCAGCTCCTAAGCTCTGAGATGGGGGAAATTCAGCACACAAGGAGGATAGGATGGGTACCAAGGGGCGTTTTCACAGCTTCCTCAAGCTTGCTTAACAGAATCCCATGCTTCTGTACTCAGCCTGCAAAGAGCAGGACAGAGTGCAAAGAAGATGTGAGGCTTTTATCCTGGGAGGACTGGGCCCATGGCAACAAATTTTATGACTCTTTTGATTTGTGTCCATGGATATTTGTGTGTGTTGAGTGTGTGTTGAGAAGGAATTAATCCAAAAATATAGATGAAGAAAGCTGTGTCTCCAATGTGAAGCCGGGTTGCATAATCAGTTCTGAAAGCAGAGAAAAGGTAACAGATGTTTACATTACAATCTGGCTGCCACTGGAAGAGCTGCCAAATGATTTAAATAGTAACGAAGATTACTATTCCAGTGATTTGTTGTCCTTACTGATACATACAGAGAAGAATCTACCCCAGTAATTTTTTCTTTAAATGGCCTTAATTAAAAACTCCATTGTACAAAATATTTATGGCTTTCAAGCCACTTAAAAATCTTAAACTAAGCCGGGCTCGGTGGCTCAGCCTGTAATCCCGCGCCTTTGGGAGGCTGAGGTGAGTGGATTGCCTGAGTCCGCGGGTTCAAGACCCGCCTGGGCAGTGAGACCTCATCTCTACAATAAATCAAAAAATCAGCCAGGCATGGTAGCGCATGCCTGTAATTCTGGTTACTTGGAAGGTTGAGGCGGAAGGATCGCCGGAGCCCAGCAGGTCGAGGCTGCGGTGGCCGGGAGTGGCCGCTGCACTCTAGTCTGGGCGACAGAGTGAGACTCCAACTTAAAAATAAAAAATAAAAAAAATCTTAAACTAGATACCAATAAAAAAATAGAACTGAAGGACTTATTCCAATACTGGCGTGAAACTTGATTCCTGTTAACAGTAATGCACTGTAAAGAAACTCAAAATACCTTTCAATTTTTGAGTGCTTTATGACTAATATTAAGATGAAGTTTTGAACAGAATAACATACAGCCAGGAAGAATGACACGCAGCTATTTTCATTAACTTGTCATCTTTCCTGGAATGGATCTAGAGAATATCTGGGTCTCATTTGAATGCACCTGCATAAGAGGCCTCTGTAGTCAAGGAAGGTTGGGTTCCCTCCCTAGATATGGGCCTTTGCTGAGTAAACAAAGCAGACACAGATTATATGACATATGATCTCATCTAACTAAAACTATTAGGCCTAAGGACCTACATGTGGATAAAAGCAGAAGGAGGAAATTGGAAATGGATTTAACAAAATATGAAAAGTAATTGTCTCTGAGTGGCAAAATTGGGTAGGGTTTTTTTTCCACTTTCCTTGTTTTAATTCTCCTACAACATTTGAATTTTCTAATCCAAGCATACATATAAATTAAGACATTTTCAAAACAGAAGCCTAGGGTAATGGAAAGAATCTTGGCCTATGCATTAAGATACATGGGTTCTTAGCCGGGATTGGTGGTTCAGCCTGTAATCCTGTGCCTTTGGGAGGCTGAGGTGAGTGGATTGCCTGAGCCCGCGGGTTCGAGACCTGCCTAGGCAGCGAGACCTCATCTCTACAATAAATAAAAAAAAAAAAAAAACCCAAAAAATCAGCCGGGCGTGGTAGCACATGCCTGTAATTCCGGCTACTCAGAAGGCTGAGGCAGAAGGATAGCCGGAGCCCAGCAGGTCGAGGCTGCGGTGGCCGGGAGCGGCCACTGAACTCCAGTCTGGGCGACAGAGTGAGACTCCAACTCAAAAAAAAAACAAAAAAAAAAAACAAGATACATGGGTTCCCTGCCAGAAATAAAAGAGCTGGGGATACTGGATAAGCTATTTCACAACTCTGGGCCTAAAAAGGTACACTGGAGCAGAGCTTCTCAACCACAGCATTTGGGACATTTTGAACCAAATAATTCTTCACTGTGTGGGACTGTCCTGTGCACCACAGGATGGAGAGCAGCGTTCCTGGCCTCTACCCACAAGACACTAGTCTCCCACCCCATCCCGCCCCAAAACCTAACAAACCAAAATATCTCTGAACAATTGTCAAATGTCCTCTGGGAAGCAAAACTGCCACCAGGTAAGAACCACTGCACTAAATGGTCTTTACATTTCTTCCTTGTTGGAAACATTTTATTATTTTTAGAAGTTGTGTCTAAAGTCTGAGGGTGTACACCAGTGATTCACAGGTAAGTAACTATGGTGTACCAAGGACTCATCAGAATTTTCATGATTCATTAGACAAAGGACAAGATGAAAATCAAGAAAACCATGAATTTGCAGTGAAAACTTTAGAATATATAACATAGATGTGAAACTAAGAGTACCCAAGTAAGCACAGTGGTCATTAAAAAATTAATAATAACTACTCTAGTTTTTGACAGTTCCACCTTTAATTAACTGAAGCTCTACAGAAACATTCAATTGCTTTCCAGTTTGAAATCAACTTACAGCACGACAAAGCCAATGGAGTAGTTTGTGTGCATTGCCATATTTTTATTTTTTTTTAATCTTAAGGTTTTGTTCTTACTTCATAGAAAATACAGGGATATCTTCATATTTTTCAAACGAATATTTTATTCTTCTGCAATAACAATACTATAATCTCATAAAAGGAAACAAATTATCCGCATCTTGATTATCTTTCTAAATAGAGTGTCTTATTTGTCATTTTATTAACAAGAACTCCCTAATATTTGATGCTACCATACTTCTGAATTAAAATTATGTTTGTGTTAATGACTTGCTACTGTAAGATAAGACAGCTTTTCAATTGAAAAGAATGACTAAAAAAGATTCAGTGTTGTTTTAGATTCATGACTCCTTGAAAATCAGTTGTTTATCCATATAGAGAAAGCCATCTATTAACCAGAATGTTTCCTTAACATCAACATCCTACACCTGGCACATACTAATTGTTCAACAAATGTAAAGTATTGTTATCATTATTCACAACCACGCCAGAAAATAGTTTTATTCCAAATTATTAGTGTTGGTTTTTACAGCAACTAAAAGACACAAAGTATGAAAGAGGAGACTATCATGCAATCGATTAATATTCTGAGTTCCCTTTCACATGTAAACTTTAAATCATTACCTAAAACTGCCTCACCAACATCTTAACATCCGTGTCTTTCCATGTGCTCAGACAGGTTGAAACTGAGTCATCCTACCCAATCCTCTTCTACCGCCAGCTGTCTTTTTAACCTCTCCTTTGTAACTGCTACGAGTAACCCAAAGTAGCTGATACATACAGCTGTCAAAACCTTGAGCTGGATTCAGTTAGCATGGCGGTCTAACAAACCAAGCCTCGATAGTACATGAAGTCAATGTGGCTCTCTTCTGCAGAGACACTAAGAAGAGGGTTCCCACCACATCACCGAAGTCGTTCTCTCCAGGTCTTCACTGGAAAGGGCATTGGGCTAGGAATTAGGACTCTGAGATTCTAATCCCATTTCTTTTTATAACACATAGATTCAAAGCACAACACCTCGTATCCCTGATCTTCTAGAAAGCTAAAGTCTGAAGTACTTTCCAGATTTAAAAGTTTTAGAGACTTTAAGTCTTTTCTTAAACCAGATCATGCAATAAAAAAAAAAAAAACCCTTATGACTGACTTTACAGAGAAAAATAGATTGAACTTGACTAGTGACTGCAACACAGGAAGAATTTTTTTAAAACAAATATCTAATAGATGAAAAGTCAAGGTTAATTTTATCTTGTGAGAGATGGGTTGCAGGTCACAAACTGAGTGGGTGGGCTATTACAAAGTGCAACTCTATGCGACAGCAAAAGTCTCTAAGTCTTAAGTCTCTGCCAAGGGTTCTGACATGGGCTTTTTATTTTTATTTGTTTTTTTGAGTCAAAGTCTCACTCTGTCACCCAGGCTGGAGTGCAGTGTCACCAACACGGCTCGCCACAGCCTCAACCTCCTGGGCTCAGGTGATCCTTCTGCCTCAGCCTCCTAAGAAGCCAAGGCTACAGGCACAAACCACCATGCCCGGCCACTTTTTATTTTTATTTTTTTTGTAGAGATGAGGTCTCGCTATGTTGCCCAGGTTGGTCTCAAACTCCTGGGCTCAAGCAATCCTCCCACCTAAGCCTCCAAAACAGTGGGATTACAGGCGTGAGCCACCGTGCCTGGCTGACATGGTCTTTTTAAAATAACACTTACAAAACAAATAATTATGAAGTAATTAATGTGGCCAAGATCACTTCACCAATCCCCTTTGTGGATATCTTTGCTTCCTATTGCCTGCCCCCCACCCTCAAGCCCGAATCCTCTTAACAAATTAGGATAAATACCCTTTATGGTCTCCCAATCATTTATGACTGGCATCAGGACTTGAATCATCTTGTTGATCCTCACTGATTTATAGCCAACACCTGATGAAATGAATGTATGCAACCCAAATTAGCCCATCACCTAGTTGTTCCATCTCTGAGGACCAAAAAAAACACCAAAAAAACCGGCTTTTACTATGATGTCTCTACATATTTGCAAAGAAACAGTGCTAGAACACAGGGTGAAAACTCCCAGAGAGGAAGAAAGCATAAGGGGGAAAATCTACTTAGAGATCTATAAAACCGCAATCTGAGAATTTTATTATTAAGCTAAGCTCCTTAGTATAGAAATACCCAAAACTCTCCAACTGGGCAGCTAATTGAGAGTTAGGAAGCGCCAAAAAGACTTCCCTCTTTCTCTCCATCACAAGCAATATGGAATCCCTTGCTCAATATGATAATGTGACTTTTGTCAATGCATGTTCAAATCAGATAGAGGATTGGCTGGTGATGATGTCATACCCCAAGGTTAATCCCCAGTGAATGCAGTTTTAATATCATATGCATCAACACACCATTTACATAACAAAGTATTATATTAAGTGTAACAATAAATGAGTGGTGCAGATAAAAGCAGCTATTAGAAAAAGGCTATGTACCACTGAAAAGGAGGTGGGGAAGAAGAGGAGTTTTTTCTTCTTTTTAAAATTACTAAACGGAACTAGGTCATCAAACAAAACACATCTCTAAAAAAGATCAGAAAATGAATATTGAAATTCAAATGACCTAGAACATTTTAGTACTAGAAATACTGAAAAGTCGCCTTCAATAAAAAAAAATAAATCAGTAATCAAGTAGTCATATTTGTAGGTGTTTGTGTCAAGGAGAAGTAATAAAATTAAAGTCATTCAAAAATAGGTAAACCGGCAGTCACTGCTTTTCTTGGAAGAACAACTTCTGTGTAACAGGGAAAACTAGTCACGTCAAATTGTGACCTAAAGCCTTCTAAAAAATCTTAAAGTGTCAAAGGGCAGTTGAGATGGGGCTGACGGAAGAGAGAAAAGTCACAAAAAGCAGAACAATAAGACAGAAGAACTTAGGGAGAAAATCTTGAAATACAGCTTTCAGCTAGGAGAATATTGATCAAGAAATGTCCACACATACAAAGAAAGCTCTTTGCACAAATGAGCCATGCCAGCTCACTCGGTCATTTTGGGAGGACATAAGTCATCATTAGTCATAATGATTCTGAAAACTGCTCTCACACTGCCTTATTAAGACCTATATTTCCAAACCAAAGGAACTATTGGGCTTGCACACTGATTTATGACCATAAACTTAGCAGAAATGCTTCTCACTATAAAACCCAAAGTGAGCTGTTGAAGAATTCTTCAAGTCATACATTTGTCCTCAAGTGACTAAGTAGAAACACTAATTATCTGCAAAATGGCTGGTCTTACGTTATTTGAGTCCTTTTTTAAAAAAAAATCCAGCCCCTGCCTGAACTGGACTCAGACACAAAAATTGTCCCCACCTGTGCCACCCTCAGCGAGTGTTTGCGAGGGGGTTGGCAAACTGTGATGCTTGTAATCAGAAAGCTAAACTATCAATGTGCGCAAGTTTGGACGTCTTCGCCCGCAGGTAGGGGCTTCGGGACAATCCCGGTACCAAGGATATTAGAGAAAGAACCAGACAGCTTCGAAAGCGCTCATCCCCTCACAAGGGCATCGCCTGTCACATCACATCATCCTTACTCGTCTCAGACAGAAGGCCGATGAAAAGTTAAAAGGGAACTGTTCAGGGATAAAGACGCGTCACCAAAGGAGGTCCCTAAATCTCTCGTAGGGGGATGGGGGCATGGCTAGGTCTTTGCGAGTCCGTGAACCTGCACACACGTATTGCCGAAGAGCGGATTCAAACCTTGGCTAAGGCTTTCGAAGGGGTCCGTAGAGTCCCCATACGTTAAATGATACTGATTCGAGAAGAAAACGCACCTGCGGCACGGTATATGTCTTGGGCTGCCTTCCCAGGTGCAAGCTATCCATGGCCATTCCTCCCAAGGATAATCTCCTCGCTTGGGGTTAAAGACGATCTCCCTCCCAGGAGCGAATTGACCGAGTAAAGGGAGGCAAAAAAAGGGGCGGGGGGATAAGAGTCCAAGAAATGTAGAGACGCCGCGTTGGTGGGCAAATCCCAGATGTCTCACGCGGGAAGAGACGGAACTTCCAGGTCGGCTCCAGTTACCCACCTGCGCGGGAAGCTTTGCGCTCGCAGCTGGAGGATGCGTCCCGAGCGCTCGCTGCGCCCTTCCAGCAAGAGCCCCGCAGCCAGAGGGTCAGGTGGAGAGCTGACTTGCTCCTGGCTCAGATCCAAGGGATGAAGCCCCAACGCCGGCTGGTCCAGACAAGCGCTCACGGCGAGTTCACTCTCCCCCTCCTCACACCAATGCATCAAGTGGCCACCCCGCACCCGCAGAGCAGTCCCGGGGACTCTGATTGGCAGACACCACCCTGAAATTGGATCGGCTGCCGCCCCTCCCCAACCACACATCCTCACTTCGGAGCGCAGCTTCCAAGTTCGGGGTGCAAGCCGACCATAGCACAAGCGGTCACCCCCGCACCCCAGAGCTCAAGAATAAGGGGGCTGCCCCGAGCTGAATTAAGTCGGTACCAGCTGAGAAGCAGCTGCTGCCTATGGGGCAGCCTCTAAGTACTAGGTCCAAACCCACCCCCCACCTCATCTTCCCGCTCCTCGCTCCTCCTTTTCCCTTCTAACCCGTCTTACTCCTAGAGCTGGCCGCCAAGTCGGACCCAAGCGTCCAGGACCAGGCATTGATCGCCGCACCGGAGCCCGAAGACGCTCACCGTGACGCCTCCTTGCGGGCGCCCCGGAGTGGCCCATCCCCGGCGCAGCCTTGCCCAGAGCCAGAAAGTTCCCACGTCTCTCCAAAGAGGAGCCCGAAGCTGCCACGGGAGAAGGAGCGGCCGCGGGAGGGCAGCTGCTACCGGATTCCCGGGGTCCTCCGGCAGCCGCGCGCGCCGTCGGTGCGCCCAGTCCAGGGCGGCGCGCAGCGAGCAGTGCGGAGCGGAGCCTGACAAGCCAGCCGGCCGGGGAGGGGGCAGGAGGAGCCGGGCCCGCCGCAGGCCACGCTGATTGGCCGGGCCATTCGGCAGCTCCTGCCCCCGCCTGGCCCCGCGGTCCACGTGGGCCGGCCCTCTCCCCGCCCCGCACCCCTACTCCGCCGGCTCTCCCGCACTCGCCGTCTCCCGGCGCCTCTCCCGAGCGCCTCACTGTGGCCGCCTCTCCCAGGTGCTGGGGAAAAGGTAATCTTTCCGAATACCTGCGAGTCGCGTTGAGCCCTGTGTAAGGGAGAGGAAGTCAGAGTTCGGCTCCCAATCCAAATCATTCCCTACGCAGGACTCAAAGCAATTTGCAAGCAGGATTTCTTAGCCACCTTGTGCGATGTCACATGCATCAACTAATCTGGCCAAGTGTGTAATTTTCCTTCATGGGAGAGGAGAAAACTTGGCGCACAGGTCAATACCTGAATACATTTCATAGTCTAAAAATTATATAAATGCAGCTAAGACTTCTTTGGCCCTCTCCCACCCCACTCCCTCAGCCATGCTCCCCCTTCTTAAGCATATGAGTAACTCTGATCATCAGTGACACTTAAAAGGTATTCCTTTTGCAGAGACTTCTTTATCTGATCTGCATTTTACAGATGAGAAAACTGAAGCGCAGGGCATTTAAATAATTTACTGAAGATCACAAAGGTAATTGGTGACTCCATGCTCTTTGTTATTCAAAGCGTGGTCCTGCAAAGCTATCCCCTGAGAACATGTTACAATTGCCCCACACCAGAACCAGAATCATTTTAACAAGATCCCCACGTGGTTGGTATATGCATAAAGTTTGAAAAGTGTTGCTCTATGACACTATGCTGTCCACTGGCGTTGGCTTGGCTTATAATCTGAACTTTCCTGCATTGACATAAAATTATGTGCCATCCTGCGCCAGTTGCATTTCAAAGTATATTTGCCCTTCTCTGAGCCTAACTTGAACTCACCCAGGACAGGCCTTCTGTTTCTGTTCCCCATACCTGTGTGTTATGCATACACACCACACCACACCACATTATTTTACTTTTTCATTCAGATATATATATTATTTAATTTATAAAGAAATTTCACATAGACACTTTATTAATATTTTAATTCAATGTATAATGAATCTGAATGTATAAATGCTTTTATTCAATTTCATTTTTCTTTTTCCTTTATTTTAAAGGTGTAGGATACAAGTCAAGATTAAGTATCCAAGTGGTCTACGTGCAGGTGAAGTATGGGCCTGCCAGTGGTTCTCACTTCCCCTTATTTTACTTATTGTTAAAAATTTTCAATTCCTTACTCTTTTATTATCAAAATTGGGGTTCTCAGCCTGGGCAAAATAGCAAGACCCAGTCTCTACAAAAATAAAAACAATTAACCAGAATAGTGGTGCATTACTGCATTCATAGCTACTGGGAGACTGAGCCAGGAGGATTACTTGAGCCCAGGAGTTGAAGACTGCAGTGAGCCATGACTGCACTCCAGCCTGGGCAACAAAGTAAGACCCTGTCTTAAAGAAGAAAAAAAAATGGAAGTTGTCACTACTTTAAGAGGGAATTCAAGCATCAAAATTGGGTTTGATCTTCGAGGTGTCCCTTAAAGACTAAGTGCTGAAATTCTATGAAGGACAAGGAGAGATTCAAGCAAAACCTGACACTTCACGCCAGGAGATTCCAGAGCTCTCTTGTCATTTATTCATTCACTCCACAAAATGGAGGGCCAACTGTGTGGCAAGCACTATAACAAGTTCTAGTGCCTACAGAAGTAAACACAACAGTAAAAGTTCCTGCATTCACAGAGTTTACCTTCTAGTGGGGGGAGACAGGCCATTAACATGACAAGTGAATTAGAGTGTGTGATGGGAGGTAGTCAGTGCTGCAGAGAAAAGGAGATGAGCACTGGGAGGTTGTGTTTGTTTGGGGGTTTTTGTTGTTGTTGTTGTTTTCTTTCTTTTTTTTTTTGAGTTGAAGTCTCACTCCGTTGCCCAGGCTGGAGTGCAGTGGCACACTCACCACTATGCTAGCATCAACCTGCTAGGCTCTGGCGACCTTCTGCCTCAGCCTTCCAAGTAGCCAGAACTACAGGCGGGCGTTACCACGCCTGGCTAATTTTTGATTTATTGTAGAGACGTGGTCTTGCCAAGTTGCCCAGGCCGGTTTGGAACCCGCGGGCTCAGGCAGTGCACTCGCCTCGGCCTCACAAAGTGCTGGAATTACAGGCTGAGCCACTGAGCCCGATCAGGAGGTTGTGATTTTTAAATGTGTGGTCAGACTAGTTCTCACTGAGAAGGTAACCTTTGAACCAAGACTTGAAAAAGGTAAAGGAGCATGTCATTTAGAAGAACAAGTCCATATTAATGTATTCACCTAATGCCGGGGTTGCCAAAACAAACATATACATGTTTTAAGAGAGGTTCGCCATAATCAGAAGTGTCTGGATGGTAATGGTAACCACTTTGAGCACCTCTTGTAATTGCAGAAGTCAAATGTGACTTACAGTCATCTTATTGAGTATTGCAATTTTAATAGTTTCTTTTTTCCCTTCTTAAAATGTGTATACATTTTTTGGCACCCTTTGTAGTTATTGATTCTACACTGTGGCACAGGTCTGTATATTTATGTAAGCCTGGGCTGTTTTTATGGCTCTAAAATTTTCCTGAACTGAGGGTTTCTTGTCTAGTGGGGAAAAACAAAACATAAGCAATTGTGTGTGGCTCAGTCTAATGCTTAGTCTCCCATCCTGAATGTTCAGTATTGTTAGGGGTTCACTTGTGTCTCCCTAAAGTTATATGTCGGAGTCCTAATACCCAGTACCTCAAAATATGACTTTATTTGAAGACAGTCTTTACAGATGTAACCAAATTAAAATATGATCACGAGGGTAGGCCCTGATCTAATATGACTGTGTCCTTATAAAAAAGGGGAAACTTGGAGATAGACGTGCATGCACACAGGGAGAATGCCATGTGACCATTAAGACAGAGAATGGGTGGTACTTCCACAAACCAGGGAATGCCAAAGATTGCCAGCAAAGCAACTGAAGAGGAGAGAGGCATAGAACAGATTCTTCCTCACATTCCTCAGAAGAAACTAACTCAGCCAACACCTTGATCTCAGACTTCTAGCCTCCAGAACTATGAGACAAGAAATTTCTTTTGTTTAAACAATAGTCTGTGGCACTTATCTGGCAGTCTTAGTAAACTCATACAAGTATGTTTGTTTTTAAAGTAAGATGGTACAATTAAGGAACTCATCTACAAATTTCCAATGACCTGAGATGTCTTTTGTGCAATCCCAAGAAGCCACAATGATCTGATGAACTGAGATTTACTAACCAAATCCCAACAGAAAAGTCCAGTTATGTTTGTTTTAAAAAATAGCCAAATGAGATCCAATTATTCAACTATTTCTTTGTTCAACTATTTATTGAATGCCTGCTGTGAGCCAGGCTCTGGGATATGGTGATGGACAAGGCAGATGTCACTTGCGTGTATTGTTATGAGGAAGAGAGGACATTAAACTATCAACAAATACATGAATGAAGTAATTTCAGAGCAGAATGGGTGCTTAAAAGAAAAGAAGATAAGGCTAGAGCACTAGAATAGGGGATGGGTTTAATTTAGATTGGCTGCCCAGGGAAGGTCCCTATGAGGTAGTGACATTTGAGCCAAGACCTAAATGACAAAAAGCCATCCAAATGGATATCTAGGCAAAAATTGTTCCAGGCAGAGATAACAATTCCTCTTATAAGACAATATTCCTGTCATTGATTCTGTAACACCTGTCTTTGTGACCCATTTTGCATCCTTTGAGGTTGTATTAAATCAATCAATGTCTGTTTCACAAAAACGGGGTCAAATTATTTATTTTCTTACATAAGAACCCATGAAGGTCGCACCAACAGGGTTTTGCACAAACACACACATTCAAAAAACACCCCTTAATGTTCCTCTGTATTTATAGGAAGTAACACCACATGACTTGGACGTTGTGTTTATTTTCCTCGTTTATATAACATCCAGAACACTACTGGTGTGTCTTGGAGCTTAATCAATACACTGATGACTGACTGTGCCTGAAAGGAACATTCTGATTCTCACAGGCCTATTTATAAGATCCTCTTATTTTCAAGTGAAGCTTCAGTTTTCCAGTTTTGCAATATTCATGTACTTTGTCATTTTTCTTAAGAGACTAATAAGAACGATAGCTAACATTAATTGGAAGCTTGTGTAGGGCTCACTAAACGAACTGCTTCACATGGATTATCATTCTCACAACCATGCAAGATAAATTCTCTTATTATAAACTCCACGTTACAGACAAGAAAACTGGGGCTCAAAAGAGGTTAAGTAATATGCCCATGGCCAAAACCACTATTAAATGGCCAACTAATGCCTTGAGCCAGTCTCTTTTACTGCAAACCCTGTGCTAGAGTGGGTGTACAGAAACATATGAAGAAAGAACAGAGAAAAAGCATTTCTCTATTCCTTTTCATTTGTTTTTGAAATTTTCAAAGTGCTGTTTTCTAACTTATTTACCCCAGCCTTCTTGCTTTCAAGTTCACTTTTCTAGCTGGATATTTGCTTTGCTTTCCCTTGCTTCAAACTGGGAACCGCAAATACTTTGATAAATGAAACAACTGATATATTTTTTGTTTTCAGCCTGTCTGTTCTTCAGCATCCTCCAAGGAAATATGAGTCAAGCTTCTTAGAGCTCAGCCTACTTTGACTTACATGCATATCTCATCACTGACAGCACCCCAACAAAGAGAGGTCCCTCCCTTCCCTCAAATAGTAGGAAACATCACACACTTTGCCAGACCCAAAACTACACGCAATTTCACAATGCCAGCTCTGGCCCTCTTTACACAGATACTAATAGATCCTCCTGCCTGAGAGTGAAGATCTAAAAATGGCTTCAGCTGGTCTTTGTGAATAACTTTCTATTCTCGTGGCTTCCCCACAGTCCTGGTCAAGGAAAAAGCCCAGAGAACTTGCAACGTTTAAAAGATGTGAGGCTTTTCTCACTGCATCCTGGATTCCCCCACCTTGCTCAGGAAGTGGGACAGCCGTTTCAGCTGTTAAATGACTTCCTGCCTTGGATGGCTTGGTCAGGCTTGTTTTAGACTTCTGGAACTCAGACACGTGTCTGGCTATTTGCTTTGGAAGGCTTGGGTGGGTTTCACTATCCTTCTCTTTGCTGACCACAACTGCTTCAATAATTTACTCCCTGAAAAGAACAGCCTTCGGGGCAAATTAGCATAAGAAGGATTTATGAAACCACAGTGGGAGAGCATTTTTAGAGAACACACAAGAGTTGTTGCACAGAGCAATATGAGCTAGGTCCCAAGCAGGACCAGCCTCAGAGAGAATCATCAAAGAAATAATGCTTTTTCATATCCTCTCTTCTTCTTTCCATCCCTTTCACTCCAGTATCTCCCAAAATTGTCACATAGCCCTCAGTTACTGGTGTTGTCATTCATGAACTCATTCTTCCATTGATTCTTTTGTTAATTCATTAAAAAATGTCGTTTGTCAGAGGTGTCTGTACACTCATGTTTCTAGCAGCATTATTCACTTGAACAGAAGCAACCCAAGTGTCCATCGACTGATGAATGGATAAACAAAATGTGCTATATACATACAATGGAATATTATTCAACCATTAAAAGGAGGACTATTCTGGATCAGGCATGGTAGCTCATGCTCGTAATCTCAACGCTTTGGGAGACCAAGGCAGGAGGATTGTTTGAAGCCAGGAATTCAAGACCAGCCTAAGCAACATAGTGAAATTGAATCTACAAAAAAAAAAGACAGGCGTGGTGGTTCAAGCCTGTAGTCCCAGCTACTTGGGAGACTGAGGCGGGAGGATTGTTTGAGCACAGGATTTCAAGGTTACGGTGAGTTATGATTGTACCACTGCACTCCAGCCTACATAAGAGAGCGAGTCCCTGATTCTAAATAAATAATAATAATACAGGAATATTCTGACACATGCTACAATATGGATGAACCTTAGCATACGACATCATGCTGAATGAGACAAGCCAGTCACAAAAAGACAAATACTGCATGATTCCATTTATGTGAGAAACCTAGAGTACCCCAATTTTTAGAGACAAAAGGTAGAATGGTGATTGCCAGTGGCTGGCGGAAGGGGAGAATGAGAAGCTGGTGTTCAGTGGGTATAGAGTTTCAGTTTTGCAAGTCGTAGAGTTCAGGAGATGGATGATGGTGATGATGACTGCACAAAGTGTGAATAGATCAACACCACTGAACTACACACTTAAAAATGGTTAAAATGGAAAATTTTACACTATGTATATTTTACACAATTAAAAATAACTTTTAAAAACCTAGTGGAAGGACAACCCCTTCGGATCCCCTCCCGCTGTGGGAACTTTTCTGTCCTCAGTAAATCCTGTTTTCTCACTTAAAAACAAACAAAAAAACTAGTGGAACTTCTTGTAAATCAATCTAAAATGGAATTTTTTTTTTTTTTTTTTTTAGTTGGAGTCTCACTTCATTGCCCAGGCTGGAGTGCAGTAGTACGCTAACAACCACCCCAGCACAGACCTGCTGGTCTCCACAATCCTTCAGCCTCAGCTTTCCAAGTAGCTGGAACTACAGGCATGCACTAACACACCCAGCTAATTTTTGATTTATTATAGAGATGAGGTCTCGCCAAGTTGCCTGGGCTGGTCTTAATGGCAAAATTTTACAGCTTAAAATGTGAGATGCAATTCAATTGGCATCACAAATTACCTTAGACTAAAAATATTTTGGTCAAAAAAATTTTTTTGTTTATTTGTGTGTGCTAGACATTGTACAAGGCACATAAAAGATGTTCATAATCTCTGACCACAAAGAATTTACAAAAGCATACTACAATGACATAGATAGTATCTTTTAGTTTATACTTTCTTCCTCCAACAAATATTTAACAAGTGTCTACTATGGGCCCAGCTCTCTCCTATCTACTAGATACATTTGTGAACAAAGTGGATGAAGATTCAACCATCACAGGACTGCCAATTTAGTGGGGAAAAAAGATAGCAAAAAGCTAATGTTTCTCTAAACCCTCTGCTTCATCACAATGTACCGGTTCTCTGCACCTTCACTTTCTGGATTTACCTTACTTTGATAAGGAAATCTTATAAAATCTGCTAATGATTTCCAGACATAAATCTTCTAACTATGATTCCTCCCACATTTGTAACATATTTTTGCAGTAACACAAGAAACTATATATTATTAACACAGTCTTTTCCAAATTATGATTTTTATCCCACAGATGGGTTGCAAAATGGTTTTACCTGAAACACAGAAGAATATTTTTAATAGTTGTAAGTTTAATGTACATTAGGAAAGAAGTTAAATGACAACATCAAACCTGATTTCACGGATATTGCTATTTAGAATGAGGTTTTATCAAAAAGGGATTCCAACCAAAGAAAAATATTAGAAGAATAAAGCAAATGGCAAAATTGGAAAGGTGGGGCACAGCACAATTGGGTAGGGGGCTGACATTTGACTCCATTGACAGAAATGGCTAATAAGAATGATATTCCTAAATCACAGGGACTGTAGTGCCTTCATATCGCACCATGGGCCTAGCCTGGCTTCCTCTTCTTTATGTTCCCTTCCTCTCTAGCTCTGTAACTCTGCGGTGGGGCTGCTCCACCTCACACTAAGTGGTGACGTGTACTGAGAATCTTTTCTTTCTCTACTCACCAGTTCAGCTTCCCCTGAAACAACTCAATCTAGTGAGGATGGTGGCAGAGACCAGCTGGTAGTTGAAATTCATCTTTGGAACTCAGGTTCTGACTATGCTGAGTTTGTAACCTGCAAGCTGATGTTGTGGCACAGTACAGGTGGAAAAAGAAATTATGTTTCTAGTCCTTGCCTGTCCTGTTTACTCTCCTAAATTCTAGTGTAAATTCTTAGAGAAAGAAAAATAAATGTTGAGTGTTATTCCAGTTTTTTTCCCCTCAACTCTATTCTAACACATACAACAAAAACCACATGCCATTTAACTTTTATTTTTGGACTTGAGTTTTTGCCTCTACCTTGGAACGACATTATTTACTAAAAGGTCATGAATGTTAAAGTAGGACTTAAGAGGCTTCACTTGGACATCTGACATTTGGAATACTCTCGATCAGGGACTTACTCGCCAGGGAAGCTAAATCTACCTGGAGCCCTCAAAGCACATGGATTTCAAGCTAGATGCAGTACTAGATGTTTGCCTGCCTGCCAAACATCCCCTTCTGAGGTGTACTGGCCAAAACCCTTGATTGCAAGTGACAGAAACAAAAACTGGCATAGGCAGAAAGGAACAGCTATCTATTCACCTAACTGAGAAGTTCCATGCTAGTATGGGCTTGGCCTCATTCTCTCTTACCAGGAGGCTACTTCCAAAAAGCAGAGAAAATGTTCTTCAATAATCCCAAGCTATGCCTGTCACGCCAACCATGTGACCCTAAATGCAACAAGAATTCTCTGACTTCAAATTTTAAAAAATTGGGAAGTCAGAGACTTATTTTACAAGTCCATCCCCATGCCCGGGTTGGGCAGAAGTGGGTAAATGACAGCCCTACCATAACGACATGTTTATAAATTCCTAGAAAAGAAGGAATGTTGGACAACAATAAATAATGCCCATTTCAAGAGTCTGCCCCACCCACTGCCCTGATTGACCAACTATATTACCCAACCCACAAGATGACAGCTAATTAGATTAGGTTTACACTCCAAAGTCAAGTACTGTCCTTCCATCCAATACTTCTGCCTTGGGTGACCTTGATGGAAAAGTGGCACAGGCCAAACAGAATTTTCCTCCTGGAATTTAAAATTGGAGCCCTAGAAACTAACCCACTTAATTGGGACAGTTGAACTAAATGTCATAAAATACAGGACACGACAGACAATTACGGATAATGTGCAAATGAAGAGATAAAGGAACTATCTATAGAGATTAGAGATCAGAGCTGAGAGAAACATTGATTCTGAGACCATATCACCTCGGAAAGAGAGGTTCAGGAAGTAGCTGACTCGTTTTACTGGGAGTTCCAGTGCTTAGAAATTTTATGTGAGTAGAATATCCAGGTAATAAAAGGTGGACATATTTAATGCATTTACCCACATGGTCTCATTTTCTCTTTGTAGTAATTTCTTCAGAAGGCATGTGTTTTCTCCATTTTACAGATGAATAAACTGAGGCTCAGCGAACATATTTGATGTTTCTTAACATGATTTTTTTCAAGCTAGAAAGTCTCTACATCAAGAATGCTTTGCCCCTACTCCATGTTGCCTCAAAACCTTGAGTATAGAGAAGATCTGGACTGGAGACATGGATCTGAAAATGATCTGCTTAGATTCTGTTTTGTGGTTTTTTTTGAGTTGGAGTCTCACTCTGTCACTCTGACTGGAGTGCAGTGGCCGCTCCCGGCCACTGCAGCCTTGCCTGCTAGGCTCCGGCGATCCTTCCGCCTCAGCCTTCTGAGTAGCTGGAACTACAGGCGCGCGCTACCACACCTGGCTAATTTTTTGATTTATTGTAGAGATGAGGTCTCGCCAAGTTACCGAGCGAGTCTCAAACCCGCGGGTTCAGGCAATTCACTCACCTCAGCCTCCCAAAGGCACGGTGCTTAGATTCTTAAAGGTACTTATTGAAGCCATGGAAGAGATTGAGTCTGTCAAGGACAGGAGCACAACTAGGGAATAACTGTGGTGACTCTCATCTATTGGGCACTCACTCTGTGTAAGTTTCTGCACATGATGTACCAGTGATGGTTTATTTCATGTGCCAACTTAACTGGATCACAGGGTGCCCAGATATCTAATTAAACATTATTTCTGGACTTGTCTGTGAAGGCATTTCTGACCTAGATTTATATTTGAATAGGTGAACTAAGTAAAAAGTCTACCTTCCCCAATGTGACAGGGTATCACCCAAACCATTGAGGGCCTGAGTAGAACAAAAAAGGTTAAGAAAGTTTGAATTCACTCTCTGCCTGACTGGACTGAGACATCAATATTCTCTTGCCTTCAGCACTCCTGGTTCTCAGGCCTTCAAATTCAAACTGGAATCCACACCACTGGCTATCTGGCTCTAAGGCTTTTGAGCTATGCTCTTGGCTTTCCTGAATTTCTGCCTTGCAGATGGCAGAGCATGTGACGTCTCAGCCTCCATGTTCCCACCAGTCAATACCTTATAATAATCTCATGTTTGTCTTATATATATAATTTATGTTTGTTTATATATATAATCTACATCTCCTATTGGTTCTGTTTCCCTGGAGAAGCCTGGCTAATACAGTACTCTATCAGCAAAAGAGAAATTGAGGTAGAATTTCTAGAGATCATAGTGACCATACTTCTAGGTGCTATGAGTTCTAGGTGCTATGAGACTGAAGGAACTTCAAGTAGTTTGTTTCTAGGATTTGGTCATTTTCCTGCCACACTCACATTCCATCACCCTCACAGTGTACTTGGCCTGAAAAATCCATGAGAATCTTCCTTAGATGTTTGAACCTTTAAACAAAACTTGCAAATTAGGAGAGTCCTAAAGGGCCCGGCTGAAGAAAATGAAGTGGAACCTGGAAAATATCAGAGTGCTTGTCATGTTGAATATGGTGACCCCCAAGGTGACACTTCTGCCCAGTCTTGATAAACAAGATTCCCAGTTGAGTTAATTTTGCCCTCGGTGAATTCAGAACATTCTAACACTTTAGTAAGATTTTTAACAACAACAACAACAAAGTAAAGTGTGATTCATTATGTCAGCATTTTATTTTTTAAGGTTATTAGCACACACTGACATATATTTTAAATAATAAATAAATGTGCTGAGATTATTTGTTAAATATTCCCTTATACTTCCTTTTACCCCATGACCCTTCTTTCCTTCCCCACACTCAACAAATTCAAACAGCTAGACAGTATGCTCACAGCCCTAGGGGGAAAAAATACCAAAGCCAAACTCAGGGAACAAAGAGACAAAGCAAAGAGACAAAACCATGGCTTATGAGTTTCAAAATAGGCTGCTGAAACCTATACCAGTGATAATAGTTTTGAAAGGGTTTTTGAGCCTCGGAAGTCAGGCTTTTGAATATCAAAAAGCCACAGCACGCCCTAAACAATAGATTGGGGAACATAGCCTCCTCTCTAGCTTTCTGACAAGGTACAGATTCCTTGGTCTGGGTGGAAGAGAAGACAGTTTGAAGAGAAGAAATTCAGATGGGGTGAATGTTGCCTAGAAAGGTCACTGTGGACGGTTCTCCCTTAGCCCTTTAACCCCTGGTTGTGAGACGAACAACAGAAACCTCACCTAGGAAGAAATGCTCAGGGTTTCTCAACCTCAGCACTGTTGATGTTTCGGCTGGGTAATTCTTCCTCGTGGCAGGCTGCCCTGTGCATTGTAGGGTGTTTAGCAGTATCCCTGGTCTCTACCCATTAGATGCCAGTAGTACCTCCCAACCGTGACAGCCAATGATAACTCCAGACATTGCCAAACACCCACTGGCGTTGGGGATGAGGGTGCAAAATTACCCCAGTTGAGAATCAGTGAGACAGATATAGATATATTAAACATATGTATATATCTTTCGAATAAAAAGTTCTTTATATAGAAAACTTCAAAAATACAGAAAATTACTCCCCCCGCCCCCAAAAAACAGCCACACCTTACCCACTCAGAAGTAATCATTAGCATTGAATTTACTTCCAGTTTTTCCTACGTATGTATTTTATTTCCACAAAACCAAAAGTCGAGGTTAGAGGGTAAAATACTGTTTTGTAATCTGCAATTTTTTGCTGAGCAAAATGTCATGAATTTTTATAGAGGTATACTATTCCTTAACATAGCCATAACAAACCTAATTAGCCAATCCCCTACTATTGGATTATTTAGGTTACTCCCATTGGTAATGCTTTGATGAACATCTTCAAATATTCCTTTGACTCTTTTTTTAGGAAAAATTTTCTAAGAAGTGCTCTTTGAGAAAAATCAGCTGTATTTTGGAGTTTGGATCTGTAATATTTACTGTCTCAGTGGCTTAAGTCATAGCTTTCTGACAATATATGCCTTCTATTTCTCTGGTGCTTTTAACTTTCCACAGTACTTTCCACTTTGTCAAGCTTAAAGGTAGCTACCAATTGTCCCTTTTTACTGATGAAAAAACTAAAAACTGGTGTTCACAGAAGTTAGATGACTTGCCTATGGCAGCACGATTATTTAGCAAGAGGGCCAAAACCCACCTTACCTGAGCACTTTTTGCTATTAGTGCTCACCTTGGCAGCATATATACTGCCGAAATTGAAATAATCCAGAGAAAATCAGTATGCTCCCCGCTCACAAATGCCAGGCAAATTTGTGAGCACTAGGGTGTTAAGACAATTCTTAATGCTGAGTCCAATTTCTAAGTATAATTTTGTATAAATTCCAGAGGTCCCAAAATATAATCAAAGCTATGGACCTTGGATGGGTGAATCCCCCACTTTCCATGCAAACTTCTACAACCATCTTGTTTCCAAATGCTGACTTGGAGGGTTAATATATAAAGTGCCAATCCAACATCAGCTTCTTTCTTATCCCTGAAGCCAAATTAAGTTGGTACAGTCTGTTTTTACTTCCAGTTTCCCTCTAACACAGATTTATTACCAATCAATTTCTTATCGAGGAAAAACAACCCCATCATAAGTATTTGAGATAATGACATCTAAGTATTTTATATTGCTTTAAGTCTGAACAGTTAGAATAGAGAGTGCATCCAATGTTCATTATGTCTTAATGCTTGCATTCTTTTTCATGTTTTGATTCACAAAAAAACTGAAAATGCTACCCACTGCTTAGACATTTTTTTAGGTTTAATGAGATCAAATAAATTCTGGGGAGGGAAAAGAAGAGTACAGCTTAATAATGTTTTAAGTGGCTTGTAGAAATATTCCTTCTACCATGGGCACAGTTTTAAACTAAAGCAACTTCTGCAGTGCTATTGAAGGCTAATGAATGCCTTAATAACATGCAGAGGAAAACGCGATGAGTTGATGAGATACAGAAATATCCTAGACCTCTGAAATATAGTTAGGAAAACAACTCAATTGTACTCAGAGACAGAACTCATGACAAAGAATCATCCTAACATCCAGTCATCAGTTTCGCTAACCATTAATAAGTGATCTTCTTGGCAGCATATGTTGAGGTAATTGACACTTACTGATTTGAGGGCTAGACTTTTAAAAGCTCCATATAAACCTGAACCAATTCCTCTCAGTTCCAATAATACCTGGAAAATGAGCACAATTTAGAACATCATATAATTTTTTATTTCCTAAGATCCTGTTGATGCCAATCCTTTCTCCAGTGAATTAAAATTCTTCTGCAGGCATATACTTTTTAAAAATTAAAGTAGTCAATAGATTCTTCTAGAAATTTTATGCTTCTTTTTCTGATTGCCTAGTTTTTGGAACTGCTCTATATGTGCATGTCTCTCTGTGTGTAAGACTGTTACCTTCAAACAGACTTGCTTTCTAATAGACATCTAATTGTAGAAGTGCACATTACATAAAGCTGAAATAAACAGAATTTCTTAGAGTTTGGCAAATTCCAGGTTGGTAGTTCTTTGATCCTTGGAATCCTGAGCAATGGGATACATTAGATATCATACTACTTGGGCAAAAAGGGCAAATATCAAGTGACAGGGGGCATCTGAAAACATACGCTGTTGGGAACTCTCAAAAATGTGAAAAGCAATAGGAAAAAACAGGCAGAGCAACAATAAAAAGGAATAAAGAACTGATACATGGTACAACATGCAGGAACCTTGAAAGCATTTTGCTCATTGAAATAAGCCAATTACAAAAGACTACATATCGTATAATTCCATTTCTATAAAATGTTCAGAGAGACAAAACTAGAGAAAGAGAGCAAAAAAACTAGTAGCAAGGTGTTAGGAGAAGGAGAAATGATGACTATTTAATGAATAATGGGTTTCTTTTGGGGTGGACAAAATGTTACAAAATTAAGTAGTGATGATGTCTGCACAACTCTGTCAATATGTTAAGACTACTGAACTATATCTATATACTTTAAAGGGCATGAATTCTGTAGTCTGTGAATTATATCTTAATAAAGCTCTTTTTAAAAAAGAAAAAAAAGCAGAAACAAAAAGAAAGAATCAGAAGAGCCAAGGGCCTGAAAGGGTCAGGACATTCCATCACCAAGAGAAACTTTTTCCTCACTGGTCTAAGTTGACTGTTGAGGTTTCCTGGCAACTTTGATATGACCAATTGGAAATTAAAAAATAATAATAATAAAGTCAACATTGGGCCTGTGCCTGTCTCAGCTAGATAAGTTCAGTAAACATTGCACAAGCACCTACTATGCTCTAGGCACCTAAAATATGGAGCGATCGTGACCTTTTTGGAGTCACAAGCGCTTTTTTTTTAAATCAAAAAGTAAAATATTTTTTAAAGAAAGGAAGGAATTACACATGTTAAGAATGAGCCTTTTCAAGGGATGAAATTATGAGTATTTTCTTTTTTCCAATGGTCTAGAATATAATGACTTTTAAAGAAGAAGAAATAAATTTGTAAAGGAAAAAGTATTAGAGCAAAATATCATAATTGCTCCATTAAAGCTATGGACACCCACAGGAAGGAGAAAGAAATTGAGCCTGAAGAAGGAAGGGCAAAGAAATTTCCAGGGGCAATTGTTTGATATTGGCCCCCAAGATAGGAGTTGTGGGCTTGAAAAGGTCTGAGGTTGTTGCTCCATCCTTCAGGCCCCCACCTCGACCCCAGGCCCACTCTAGGTGAGCTATAT
Source organism: Cephalopachus bancanus (assembly GCA_027257055.1). Classification (NCBI taxonomy): domain Eukaryota; kingdom Metazoa; phylum Chordata; class Mammalia; order Primates; family Tarsiidae; genus Cephalopachus; species Cephalopachus bancanus. Next base: position 347,396 of record JAPVLO010000071.1, on the reverse strand, counting down.
GTTGAGGTCCAGGGAAATGCTGTCTGCCCTACCTCCTTTCTCTGTGGCCTCCACCCATCATTAGGGCCTGCCTTTTGCTTCAGCAAGGGCAGGAAGACTTAACAAATAAAAGTCATTAGGAAGGAATTAGCTTCTGGATTTGGGCCAGTGGGTACCACTTTCAAACTCTTTTTTATTGTTGCCAAAGCACGTAATATGGTGAAACAATTGCTCTGTTGCTGTAGAAGTTAATGTAGAGAGCTTTACCATTAATGCCCACACAGCATGTGCCAACAAATAGAGAAAAGCCTCTATTGGTTCTGTAATTCTGCAGGAAAGATGGTCACCTTTTCAAAGATGATGTAGAGTTCATTTTTCATTGTAAGCTGTGTTCATCACCACAGTTTTGATCCTGTCATCCTTTGCTGATCTTACAGATAACCCAGCCTTCTCTGATGGAATGAAAGAAGATGGTAAAATTCACACTGGCTCACACCCATGACCATCCATTCCCGCAGTGATGGTCCTGTGATAAAAGGGTATAGGCTTTGGAGTCAGCCACCGGGGTTTTAGTTCTGACTCAAGTGACTCATCAGCTAATTAGCTTTAGAAGAGTTATTTCATACCTCGGCTTCTTCCTAACCAAAGTCAAAGCTCTTTACAACAAAAACTACAAAACACTGATCAAAGAAGTCAAAGATGACACAAACAAATGGAAAAATTGTCCGTACTTATGGATTGGAAGAATCAACATTGTTAGGATGTCCATCCTATCGAAGGCAATCTACAGATTCAACACTATGCCCATTAAATTACCAACATCATCCTTCTCAGACCTGGAAACAAGCCAGAAATTCATAAGGAAACATAAGTGACCACAAATAGCCAAAAGAATCCTTAGCAAAGGAAACAAAGCGGTTACAAAAAAAAGAGAGAGAGAAACAAAGCAGGAAGTATCATATTTACAGACTGTAAACTGTATTATAAGGTCACAATGATCAAAACAACTGGTATTGATAGAAGAACAGGCATATAGACCAATGGAACAGAATAGAGATTCTGGAAGCAAAACCTCAATTCCTCAACCAACTCATCTTCAACAAAACCTCCAACAACAACCGTTGGGGAGAGTAGAACCTATTCAGTAAATGGTGCCGGGAAAACTGACTGACCACATGCAGAAGAACGAAATAGGATGCCTACCTATCATCATACACAAAAATCAACTCCAAATGGATCAAAGACCTAAATGCACAAATCTCAAACTTTAAGAATCTTAGAAAATGCAGGAAGCCGGGCTCGGTGGCTCAGCCTGTAATCCCGTGCCTTGGGAGGCTGAGGTGAGTGAATTGCCTGAGCCCGCGGGTTCGAGACCCGCTTGGGCAACTTGGTGAGACCTCATCTCTACAATAAACCAAAAAATTAGCCGGGTGTGGCAGCACGCGCCTGTAGTTCCAGCTACTTGGAAGGCTGAGGTGGAAGGATCGCTGGAGCCCAGCAGGTTGAGGCTGCGGTGGCAGGGAGTGGCCACTGCACTCCAGTCTGGGTGACAGAGTGAGACTCCAACTCAAAAAAAAAAAAAGAAAATGCAGAAGACACCCTTTTGTAAGTCAGAATAGGCAACCAACTTCTGACCAAAACCCCCAAAGACCATGCCATAAGAGATAAGATAGACAAGTGGGACCTCATCAAACTGAAAACCTTCTGCAAAGCAAAAGAAATCATCAAGAAAGCGGGGAGACAGCCTATAGAATGGGGAAAAGTACTTGCCAACTGCATATCTGACAAAGGTTTAACATCCAGGATCTACAAGGAACTCGAACATGACAAAACGAAAAAAACAAACAGCCCCCTTAAAAAGTGGGCAAAAGACATGAATAGACACTTCTCAAAAGAAGAGATATGAGCAGCCAACAGACACATGAAAAAATGCTTAGCCTCACTAACCATCAGAGAAATGCAAATCGAAACCACATTGAGATACCTCCTACCTCCAGTAAGAATGGCCATCGCTAATAAAATAAAAAACAACAGATGCTGGCCAGGAGGCGGAGAAAAGGGAATACTTCTTCACTGTTGGTGGGAATGCAAACTAGTTCAACCTCTATGGAAAACAGTGCAGCAATTCCTAAAAGAACTAGAAATTGACCTTCTATACAACCAAGCAATCTCCTTTCTGGGAATATACCCAGAGGAACTTAAATCATTCTACAAAAAACATACCTGCACACACTTGTTTATTGTAGCACTATTTACAATAGCAAAAACATGGACCCAACCACATTGCCCATCGAAAGTGGTCTGGATAAAAGAAATGTGGTACATATTAATGATGGAATATTACACAACCATAAAGAATAACAAAATTATGAACTTAGCAGCAACTTGGATGAATTTAGAGTCTATAATACTCAGTGATCTATCACCAGAAACAAAGAACTGAGTCCATATGTTCTCACTCATAAGGAGACCCTGAACATTAACCGTAAAACTATAAGGAATGGATTGGCAGAGGCTGGAAACTGCCATGGGGGGGGCATATAACATTTATAAGGGTACCTGATTTCAAACCAGGCAAAGTGAGGAACAAAGGGAGATCCCAACCTTACTTGTATGATGACCACTTATATACCTAATCCTCAATTGTACCTCACATCTTTAAAATAAAATAATTTTTTTAAAAGCCACAGAAACAAAGAACTGAGTACTGGGCTCAGACAGTTCTCTTGCCTCTGCCTCCCAAAGTGCTGGGGTTATAGGCTTGAACCTCCATGCCTGGCCTCAGAATTTATTTATAAAAAATTGTGTATTTATTCTTACATGCTTAAACTTCAGTGAACCTTCAAAGTATTTTCTGTTTGATGCGGTATATCTATCGAGACACTTTTTCCACTGCTCAAAACAGTTTTTAAAATGGTCAATTTTGATGCCTTTTAGTGCTTCTGCTGTTTTTTGTTTCATCCCTTCCATATCGGCAAAACATCTTCCTTTGAGTTCTTTTTTCATCCAGGGAAACAATAAAAAAAAGTTGCTCAGTACAAGATTGGGTGAATAGGGAGGGTGGGGAATAGGGGTCATGCCATTTTTGGCCAAACACTGCTGAACACGCAGCGCAGTGTGGGCAGGTGTGCTCCTAAGATCACCCATCATGAAATGGGCAAACGCATTGAAAGAATCTAAAAAAAAAATTCACTAAAGTCAAACGCAGCCTTTTACAACAACACTAGCTGGTACACTGATGCCAATGGATTCTTGGAACACTTCACGGGGGAAGCACACCCTCCAAAAGATAATTCCGGTTTTGGGGGGAGTCCACCCTCATAAGATACACACAATCACCTACCACCAGAAGTATTGAACAAACTTGAAGTCATTGTTATTTTCTCATACATATATATTATATATACATAATTTTTTCATTTTAAAGATGTGGGGGACAATTTAGGACTAGGTATACAAGTGGACATCATACAGGTAAAGTTTGGGCCTCCCTTTGGTCCCCACTTTGCCTGGTTTGAGATCAGGCGCCCTTATTAATGTTATGTGCCCCCCACCACCATGGCAGTACCCCGCTACTGCCAATCCCATTCTTATAGTATTATGGTAAATTTTCATGGTCTGCTTATGAGTGAGAACATATGCTATTCAGTTCTTCGTTTCTGTGATAGACCACTGAGTATAGTTGATTTCTTAATAAAAGACTCAATACCAGCATCCTCAAAAGTTTAAAGACATTATCTATGACTGTCATTTTTCTTCTTTAATTTATTTAATTAATGAATATATATTTATGTATATATAAATATAAGCAATATATAGATATATGTATATAAGATACATATCTCTATATTATCTACTTTATTAGAACTGCTTTGGTTGCATGTGAGAGCAATTTATTTTGATTGGCTTAGAATCGCTCCAAAAAAATGAGGGGATATTTACTGATTCACATATATGCAAAATCCAGTGGCAGTTTAGTTTTAAGCACAGCTATATCCTGATACCCAAATAATACCATCCCAATCTTGTCTTTCTTCAGGTTTTAATCTTTGCTTTTCTGTGTGTAGCTAAATGAGTTAACAAAAATAAATCACTCAGAATATGGTAGTGCTTAGCTCAAGATAACCACTATAAAACTATTTACTACCATTATTTATTTAATCCTCCTTACCACCCTATGAAGCATGCACTATTATTGTCCTATTTTTACAGATAAAGAAACTGAGGCACAAGGAGGTCATGTAGTTATTTGGTAACAGAGCAGGGCCAGGCAGTCTGCTTCAAATGTCTTTTCTTGAGCACTTCTCCAAACTTTTCCCTTATCGAGCTAGAAAGGAAGTTGAGCCCTGATTGTGAAGGGTTAGAAAACACAAACCCTAAAGGACCGATGCTTTCAAAATAAAGCAAATGAGCAAGAAACTCGGGTCACTTGCCACCTGATAGGGTACCATCCTCTCGAATCTATTTTTATCTTTTTGAAGCAGAAAATAAGTTCTTACTTCTATAATTCATGCAGGCATCTTATGAATCCTTCACACAGGTAAAGTTTCAACTGCTTAAAGATTTCTAGAGACAGGAAGTAACCGGAATATGAGTTCTTGTACTGATTACTCTTTGTTGAAAACCCCATCTCCCAGCCCCAATCTATTTTCAACTCTTGCCTGCCCTGTGCCCTGTGGAGCTGACCCATATGGTTAGAACCTCTGGGTTCCCTCACCCCTGGCTTCTGGTTGGGTTTGGCCAATAGGGTTCTTTTTTTGTGTGAATTCCGCCCCATGGTTGCTAGCCCCTGAGTGCTTCACCACCCCTTCCTACTTTTTCCCCCACTAAAAAACCACACCTTTGCAAAGAGCCCTTTTGCATCATTCTCTTCAATTAAAACTTTTGAGTTTGGCATTAGTTTCCACGCCCACATTATGGTTTTGTGGGCCCTTAGCACTTCTGCTACATAAGCCCCTTCCTCCATTAAAAAAAGAAATTAAATTAAATTTAAAAAATTTTTAACTATTAAAAATTACATTTGTACTCCACATCTTTAAAATTAAAATTTAAAAAAATATTACATTTTATGACTGTGTTGATATAAAGACAAATATAATCCAGGCTGGACTATATTAATTTTTTTCCAATTTCAAAAGAAATTAAGACATTCCATGGGCCCTAGGAAGGTGGTCCTAGTTGTTGTCTGCCAGCAGGCACTCTAACGAATGCAGTCTCTTCAACCCACGTGCCTAACTGACAGATAACAAACAGAAGCTCCTAGGAAAGTGGGTTGCTATCAGGTTAAAATCATGATCCTTGGATCAAATTTGCCAAACAGCCTGTTTCCAATACAGTGATCCTAGCATCCTTGGCCCTAAGCAGATCCTATTTCCAAGTCACAGCTATGATGACAAGATGATAACAGAAAAAAATGGTGTATCTACTGTTGAACTAATGCCTAATTCATTTACTTAGTACTCACCACATTTCGTGACTGAGGGCATAACAATCACATGGTTCATTAATAATTCTGTTTCCTCTGTGTAAATATATCACTCCATACCCGGAAAGGAGAGAACACTTTCTGTATGTTCTCAGAAAGATCACATTTTTGCTCCTAGTATTGAAAAGCAAGGTTGAAATGTGGGGTGTTTTTGTTGTTATTTGTTTGTTCGTTTGTTGAGTTGGAATCTCACTCTGTTGCCCAGGCTGGAGTGCACACTCACAGTCACTGTAACCTCAACCTGCTGGGCTCAGATAATCCTTCTGCCTCAGTCTTCCAAGTCGCTGGAACTACAGGTGTGAGCCACCGTGCCTGGGTAATTTTTTTTTTTTATTGTAGAGACAAGGTCTCGCCAAGTTTCCCAGGCTGGTCTTGAACCCCTGGTCTCAGGCAATCCTCTCCCCTTGGCCTTCAAAGGTGCTGGGATTACAGGCTTGAGCCACCACGCCCAGCCTTGTGTTGTTTTTAAATGAGACCTGAGACATTTTTGATGATGAATACTGCCTTTAATTGGCAATTTGTTAAGTATCAATGGTATTGAAGGTTACATTTAGGATTCTGTTTGTTCACCTGCCACACAGTCTGTGACCATCTCATAGGACAGGCAGAAAGTAATGGAAAATGGAAAATTATGCTGGGAAGAAGACAAAGCTAGACAACAGAAGTATTTTAAAATCTAAAACCAGCAGTTATTGATTTTCTGATGGAGATAAACACCTCATACCCTATCCAAATGCAGGACTGAGGCTACTTCAGAGTCTTTGCCTCTTTTTAATCTTCAGTTGTAATTGCGAGTTAATGCCAAATTTAATCTCTAAGCCTCTGGATCTTTCTGCACCCCTTCTCTGTCGGTTCTCTGACTGACTGGAGGAATGAGGAGGTCCAGCAAAGGACAAGGGAAGCTGAGAGTTTGCCCCTCAGCACCCTAAATATCAACCATAAAACTAATGAACTGTGGCAACGGAATTGTCTAAGTTCATTCCAAATTATGTCTTGGTAAAGTTCATCTTTGTTTTCAATTATCATCCTGGAATCATAAATGTCGAATGCAGGGTACAGCTTCTCAGCTCTCTGAATCTTGTTTGCATTCTTTTTACTGTCAAGCCTATGCAGTAGGCATGTGATGGCTCATTCTACTGGATATCCAGGGCAACGGGTACAAGTCCTCTGCTAAACCCACACACACACAATCTTTTTAAAAAGGAATAAATCTGAAAGGGTCTCTAAAAGAAATTGCCCTGATTCAATGAATCTGCATTTTTGACATGTTGCTGAAGATCGTGTTTTTAAGTATATCCCTGTTAACTATTCATAACCCAGTTATAAAGTCGTGTTTATCTTATATCTTTTTTTCTTCATTCTCTTATGACTATATAACATTTACCCTGACACGTTTATAAAGAATATTGAGGTTGATACTTGCTGGTCTTAGTAGAAATTAATCAAAATCCATCTGTTCCCTTCTCAGCCTGGACAATTTCATTACAACTAAACCAGGGATTATAGGATTCTTACATCTTCTTTTTTTTCTCTACACAGTTCAGTTGATTTAGAAACAATGATTAAAGCTGCTTACTTTAAGGAAGATTGTTTCCAATCTTCCCTTCTTGCAAGGCAGAGAGAGATGAAAGCATCTTGATCCTGAAATATTTATATCTAAGACTTGAAATCTGTATCAGAGGCATGATGAACGATTACAACCAAAGACTTTTTATTTTAAAGTCATATTTCTCATCTTTACACTTTTGCTTTTCTCACAGGTTTGAGGAACTAAATGCTAAACACATTCACTGTCCCCCACCTCTGATAGATTCTCTACCTTTATTTAATTGTAAATCCAGTGTGACACAATAAAGAGACTTGCAGAGAAGATTACCTTTCTAACACTAACTGTTTATAAGGATAAATATCAGTTATCCTTATGTGGCCTTAGAATGGCTGCTTTCAAAGGAATGCAGAACACAAAATAGGGGGGAATACATGTAAGCTTCCCACAAGGGATACCTTGATTTGGGAGTCAAGAAATCTTAAGAATTAGAAGTGATTACTAGAGAGTACTTCTGGGTTTACCCAGCCTCAGACAGGTGCTGTAATTAATTATTCTCTTTTTTTTTTTCTTTTTTTTTTAAATCTGGTTTCTGCTTCCCCACCCCCACCCCCGTCTAATGCCCTTTTAATTGAGGTAAAATGCTCAGGTCTTAATGCTCAGGATGAGACAGATGTATGCATTCATGGAACTACCACACAATCAAGATCAGGAATTCTTAATTTTTGTTGGCTGTTTTCAAAAATAAGAATTATTACGGCCCTCTGCTACTAGGAATAAACTTTCTTCTAAATTCAAAAATAAAATACAATACAGTAAAACAGAAGGTCTGTGAGTTGGTCCCCTATGGAACCAAATGCTATTTGAAATAGTTCTTGTCGAGGGTCTTTTAACAACATAACAAAAAGAGGAACTGATCTTGACCGGCAGGCAGAGGGGTTGGCATTATGGCCCAAACATCAGAAACAGAGTGATTCCCTGAGACTGAATGCTAAATCCTGGCAGAAGATGCAGTCTTTCATCTTCTGAAATGGATAAATTGAATGAAGCAAGGCCAGTTCAGGGCCAGGCTGTTGAATGAAATTTTTAAGTTCTACATAGACATTAAGACGTCAATTACAGCAGACCAAGAAATTGTCCTTCTGTCCTTGACATTTTCTCCTTCCTTGCTAGTTCCTTTGTAACAGGAAGCCAGCTCTCCACCTATAGTTCCCAGCCCTCGGTTCACTGCACCTTCAGGGTATTTCCTTGTACAGCAGGAATCCCCCTGGATAAAAGGAGAATTATAAACACTCATCTCTAGAAACTTTGAAGGGAATATATGTATATACAGTCTAAGGAGTGCAAAATGCTCTGCACTTCATTCAGTAATCGCTGCTCAGGGACTCCAAGTACAAAAATAAAGATGAACTGACTGTAAAGTTAAAAAAAAAAAAAAAGGAGCTGAATTACAGGGAGTTGTGTTGTGTTTTTTTAAAGCTAAGAGTTTCATACTTCCAAGCTTTATTGTCACCTTACTGTGATACCACAGTGGACTTAAAGTTTTCTGAAACCAGGCAGGGCACTTGGGTTCAAATCCTGACTCTGCCACATATCTGATATATGACTTCGAACAAACTATTATTTCTCTGTGTGCTCCCACTTCCACCTCTGTAAAATGAGGACAGGAGTCCTAGCTCAGGAGTCAGTCAACTTCTTCTGTAAAGGGAAGATACTAAATGCTTTATGATTTTCAGGCTGGGGGGGCCTCTACTGCGACTGCTCAGCTCCATCATCACAGCGTGAAAGCTGCCACAGACACTAAGTAAGCCAACAGGGGTGGCTGTGTCCCAAAAAAACTTAATGATGGACAATAACATCTGACTCTCATAATTTTCACGTCAGGAAATATTCTTCTTTTGATCTTTTTTTCCAGCCATTTAAGAATGCAAACAACAGCTGGGTGCAGGCCTGTGATCCCAGCACTTTGGGAGGCAGAGGCAAGAAGACTGCCTGGGCACAGGGGTTCAAGACCAGCTTGGGCAACTCATCTCTACAATAAATCAAAAAATTAGCCAAGCATAGTGGCACATGCCTGTAGTCCCAGCTAGTCCGGAGGCTGAGGTGGAAGGATTGCCCAAACCCAGCAGGTGGAGGCGGCAGTGGCTGTGAGTGTGCCACTGCACTTCAATCTGGACAACAGAGACTCTGACTCAAAAAAAAAAAAAAAAAAACAGTAAACAACGCTCTTAGCACACAGCCTGTACAAAAACAGGCAACAGTCAGTTGTGGTCTTAGGCAACACATCGCTTACAAACTCCTGACTTAGTTTGTAAGATTGTTTGAGTATTAACACAGGTACAGCTGTTAGACTAGTACTCAATACATCATGAGCGCTATTTTCATGTTATTATGTGTTATTATCATCTAGCAGAATGTGACGAATGTTACACTCTCCAGGGATCTGGTATCAGTAGTATTTCCCAGAAAGTCGATGTTATGGGCTTCTAGTTTTGAGAAAAAGAAATGGAGGTCTTAAGAGAGAAAATGATCTTAGTGTCTTCCTCCAATATCTAAGAAAGATATAATGAACACTCTCTCCAGATATGGATCCAACATACAGAGTGCACCATTGTATAGATCTCATCATTTGGGGAATGATTTTTTAAAGCCATTGCTGTCCATTTTTGCACATTAAATCCCACAAAGAGATTTATTTACAACATTAAATCATTTCTTTGTGCTGCCTGGCTACATTTTTAACTATTAAAATATTCATCACACGCTCTAAGAACCTAATGCCAAGTGTTTTATGACCTTTTAAAGGATGGCTTCTTTAAAAAATCACCTTCAAATGCAGATGTCAGTTTCCAAGTGGGACCAAGGAAGAGCAGTCCATTGTCAAATACCAAAGGGGATATACAAGAGATCATTGCCCTGAAAAACTCCACCAAAGATGGGCTGATTAAACAGAAATTTATATCATGTATAAAGCTGTAGGTTGGGGAGGAAGGGATGGGAAGTGAGGAGGAGATTTGGGCTAAAGTTGTTTGGAATGAGAAATGCACTGATTGTCTACAGCAATGATTTTCAACAGAGGGCAATTTGGGCTCCTAGGAGAGATATTTGGCAATGTCTGTAGACATTTTTAACTGTCACAACTGGGTCAGGGGTGGGAGATGCTGCTGGCATCTAGTGGCTAGAGATCAGAGATGCTGCTAAAAGCATCCTACGATGCACAGCACACACACCCCCACCAAGGGACAATTATCTGGCCCAAAATGGTTAATAGCGCCATGGCTGAAAAATCCTGTAGACACAGGAAACACCCCAGCCGATCCTCACCTCACAACTGATTTTATTTTGCTTTTATTTTAAATTGGCTATTTCAGGCATGAGTCAAACAACTAAAGATAAACACTGGAAAGCATCCCTCCCTATGCTCCTATTTAGGACCACAATTCAGTTTGAACTCTCCATCCACCCACTTTTTCAAAGTCATCAAGATGGAAAAATTGCAAGATTGGTGTTCATTGAAATTACACAAATTAACTCAATTACCCTGAAGAAAACTAGTACCAGATCACCAGATTGCTGAGCAACTGATGCTAATTTTGCAGTTCAATTTACTAACGAGGTAATGTGACAAATGTTTAAAAGCTAGTCAGCTGTAGTTAGAACCAAGCCATCCGAGGAGGTCTGTACCGGCTGTGTATTTGGATACAAATCTACTCCTTGTTCCTGACCAAAATGAATCTGCTCCATTTCCTTAAATAAATAAAGTCCTTTAGAATAACACAAGGTGAAAGAAGAGGTGAAAATGAACTTCCATCCTTTTGCAAAGAATCAAAATACTAAATGAGTAGAAAGAACTGATTTTAAAAAAACTTATAAGTCAACTTATGGAGAGTCAGAATAATTCTGATTCACCCTAACGTACTTTAACAGTATAAGTACACCAATTAACATTGTATATTTAACACCGTGTTAAAACTTTGTCAGTTTAAAATTTTCATTTTACAATGAAATTCTATTTAAGTTAAACAGTATTTGTAGAGTGCTTTACAATTCTATTTAAATTCATCTATATTTGTACAGTGATTTATAATTTATGAAGTACATTCACATATATTATCTTACTTGAGCCCTAAAATAATTCTGAGAAGAAGGGATATCAGGTATTATTATACTTGATTTCCAGATGAAAACACAGGTTTTAATCCAACATATAGGTCCTGTTGGACTATACCGAGGACTCAACTGATGATACAATGTTTTATAAAATTGGATTCGAACTGTTTCAATTATCTACTGATGAATAAACGATCCAACACTCAGTGACTTAAAACAACAAACCTTTTAACGTGTCTCACAATTTAATGGGACAAGAATTCTGGCAGAGCTCAGCTGAGCAATTCTTCTGCATCATGTGGTGTTTGTTAACTGGGATCACAAGGGTTACTCTGACATCGAGTTGGTGGCTGGTTTGAAGGGTTAAGACAGCTTCACTCTCATATCTGGTGCCTTGGTGAGACAGCCAGAGCGCCAGCCTCAGCCAGGCCTCTCTCTCTCCATGCTGTCTCAGAACCTATCCATATGATCTCACCAGCAGGGTAGTTAGATTTCTTAATGGCGGCTGAGGCATCAAAAGCAAATACTCCAATAGGGGTGGAAAGTTACCAATCTTTTTTTTTTTTTTTTTTTTTGAGTTGGAGTCTCACTCTGTCACCTAGCCTGGAGCGCAGTGGCCACTCCCTGGCCACCGCAGCCTCAACCTGCTGGGCTCCGGCGATCCTTTCGCCTCAACCTTCCGAGTACCCGGAATTACAGGCACACGCTACCACGCCCGGCTGATTTTTTTTTTTTTTTTTTAATTTATTGTAGAGATGAGGTCTTGCCAATTTGCCCAGGCGGGTCTCGAACCCGCAGGCTCAGGCAATCCACTCACCTCAGCCTCCCAAGGCGCGGGATTACAGGCTGAGCCACCGAGCCTGGCTGAAAGCTACCAATCTTTAGATGTCTGGGCTGGGCACTGGTCCAGGATCACTTCTGCCATATTGGATTTGTGAAAGTAGTCACAGAGCCAACTCAGATTTAAGAGGTAGAAGAGTGAGACATACACTCCACCTCCAAATGGAAAACATGATCTTGAGAATCTTTTCCAGCTTAAATGTTGAATGATTAGCCCAGTGATTCTGACTTATTCCCTGACCTTAGGAGCGATTCTCCCCAAAGAAACAAAGAATACCAGGCAAGATTGCAAATCAGAGCGGGCTGATATAAGCAGCACTCAGCATCTGTTTGTTCCACTGTATCATTTATTGATTTACTGCTGTCTTTGGTCCTATCCATTCCTGTGTCTTCAACTATTATTTCTATGCCCGGGATGTCTATTCTGCCAAGCTCCAAGACCAAGAGTTCACCAGGGACCTCCAGTTGGATACCTCACAGGCACTTCAATTTCAACACACCCAAAATGGAACTTTCCGTCTTTCCTTCAAAACCTGCCTTTACTATCTCAGCAAGTGATACAATCATCTACCATTTTCCAAATCTGCATCCTGACTATCATCCTTGACTTCCCCTCTCCTTCATCCTCTGCATTAAATTGACAATCAAGGCCTAAAAACATCTAACTTCTAATATCCACCCAAATCATTCCATCCTCACTGCCACTACCCTGCTTCATGGACTTCTAGACTTTTCTCCTTACTATTTCCCCTACAATCCTGAATAACCTTTCTGAAATCCAAATATAGTTATGTCACTTCCCATTTTAGTTGGAAGACACACTGTTAAGAATAAAATCTAAAATCCTTAATGTGATTTATACATTTTGTTCTTGTGTGATTTGATTTAAAGACATCAAATGCCTTTCTGCCCCATATAGTTCTCTCACTAGCATTGCCAATAAGATGCTCATTTTATCCATTCCTTCTATTAAGGCACCTGAAGTCCTTGTTAATGGCAAACAATATCAAAAGGAGTCGCTCTACTTAACACCTTAGCTATTAACTTCTTTATGTCATTCATGAAAGTGTCTGTGGATATTCTATTCTTTGGATATGGGTCACAGGACAGATAAGTTTTGAAAAATGGCCAGGGTTGTCCAAATTAGTGTCTGGAGCCATTTCTGGTATATGACAATAAAAATAACTAGCTGGTGAGCATAAAATGTGCAAGTATCTGGAGAGATTCTGTATTGTGAAATTATTCCATATGCCAGATTTTTAATGAAGAAGTTAGTGATTGTTATCAGCCAATACATAAATAAATAAATAAAGGAGGGCTCCAGTGAACGGGACAGGCTCAATAGCCACTTTAGATTCAAAATTTCAGGGGCCAAATGCAGGTGGTCATGCTATAATCCCAATGCTTTGAGAGGTTAAGGGAGAAGAATTGCTTAAGACCAGGATTTCAAAACCAGCTTGGGCAACATAATGAGATCTTGTCGCTACAAAAAAGAAAAAAAAATTAGCCAGGCATAGCGGCACGCACCTGTAGTCGCAGCCACTACAGATTTTTGTGGGAAGATCTCTTGAGCCCAGGAGTTGCAGTCAGCTATGATTGTGCCACTACTCTCCAGCTTGGGTGACAGAGATCCTATCTCTATTAAAAATAAATAAATCCAGAATTTCAAGATCTAAACATCTTCATTTGATAAGATTAACACAGCTAGAGAACCAATCAAATCTTCCCCCCAAAAAAAAAATTGTAAGGGATGACTTAAATGTATGGGTCACACATAAATTTACAATATATCAATCATTTCTGGAAATGAGGGACCCATCAGACAAGACTTAAAAACTGAATCCATATATAGCTTAACCTTTCCATCGCAATAGTATGTGTTACTACATAGGATTTGACCTTTAATAAAATTTAACATTTTTGAAACTCAGATTCTTTGTCTCATCCTCATCAGTCTTCCACTGCTGTTTCCCTTTCAAGTTCCTATCCTGCTGCCCAGGAATAGAGCACTAACATGTGGCCACCACCGTCAGACACTCATACCCTCAGTCACCCACATGCCTGGACCATTGGCTGTTTCTGCTGATGCTCCTGCATTATATATACCTTATTTTACTCATCTTTTTATAACACATCTACCACACTTTCCATCACCTTCTTACGTCCCTACATCTTATCACTCATCTTTTCAATGCCCTCGTGTTATTTACCTATAAAATCTGAATTCCATGACAATGGCAAAGATGATTACTTAACATTTTCCATCACTTCGATGTCATTTCGAACCATCTCCTATAATCCTCAAACCACCACTATGATGGATTAATTAAATAGACTGAAATCGGTCAAAATCACCTTTTCATACACCAAAATAATTTTGAACAAAATGATAAGACATTGAGGATTTGCTTCAAAATAACCCAATGAAAGTGGGGATGGGAGCTGGGCTCAGTAGCTCAGCCTGTAATCCCGCGCCTTTGGGAGGCTGAGGTGAGTGGATTGCCTGAGCCCACGGGTTCAAGACCCGCCTGGGCAGCGAGACCTCATCTCTACAATAAATCCAAAAAATCAGCCGGGCGTGGTAGTACGCGCCTGTAATTCCGGCTACTTGGAAGGCTGAGGCGGAAGGATCGCCGGAGCCCAGCAGGTAGAGGCTGCGGTGGCCGGGAGCGGCCACTGCTCTCCAGTCTGGGCGACAGAGTGAGATTCCAACTCAAAAAAAAAAAAAAAAAAAAAAGAAAGTGGGAGTGGGGTAAAATAAAACAAGAGTGACTATACGTTAATGATTGTCATGAGTGGTGTGTATGTGAGAATTTATCGTACTATTCACTGTCATGCTGTGTATATTTGAAACTTACTATACACTAAGGTTTTTTAATGTCATCTTTTTTATACAATTGCAAACAATTCAAATCTACTGATCAGTATTGCTATTCAATGTTTGTAGATAATTTTTTAAATGTTTCATTGTGTGTCCAATTTTATAAATACCTAATACGGGAAGAGCACTCCAGCTTTAAACACAAAGGTCTCATTTTTGTTACACGAGTTTGTTTTTTTCTAGACCTCTGAAATATGCATTGCCCACTCATCTTAGTGGAAGAAACAATTACCCAGGCACTGTGTCCAACTGCATAGTGTTATCTTTTAATTAACCTGTGTAGCCTTTTTTACTTAACCTAGTTTGAGAAGTGACAGCCACTGGGCTGTCTAAATAATGTATGCCACTGCACCTTTATTGGATCTATTCAATCAAAAACAATATTTCTGGTGTGTGGTCCAGCTCTTCACAACTAGTTATGCTTTCTAATCAGTCATGAGGCTTGTCATGAACATCAGTGTTGCAACTTGTCTTGCTAACCAGAGTCCTTAAAGTTGTTTCAATATATGAAAAGAAGGGGGGGGGTAGCTGGGTGCCCACATATCTTCTGAAGGGTAACATTAAAAACGCCACGTTTCTGGGTGAAGGGTCACCAGCATGTAATCACATCTCTAAAAGTGTTCTTGCCCTGGGACCCAGCAGTGCCACATCTAAAAGTAACTGGACATGTGCACAAAAGTGTATATGCAAGAATATTCAAGGTGGCGGGTTTTTAAATATAATATTCAGCAGTTAGGAAGAATCTAACTCTCCAACAATATGGGATTGGTTCAATGAAATTATCAGCAGAAATTTAAAATAACTGTATGTAAATAATTTTACAGTAATAGAAAGATGTTCATTAAATCCTGTTGGTAAAGAGCAGGTTATTCAGAAATATGCATATTATGAATATATATTATATACACATATATACCTATATATATATATACATATATACCTATACACATACATACCTATAGCCTATATATATATATATATATATATACACATACATACCTATAGCCTAATATTTAAAAAGTTATCTCTAAGTATGTATATGTATGTATGAGTTTGAGAGGATGTTGAAGGGATGTGCACAGCTTAGTTCAAGATTGATAAATATCATGAATTTTAAATGATTTTTTTCTATATCTATTTTATACATTTCTACAATGAAATGCTACTACGTGTAGTAGCTACATAAGAAATAAAAAGGAACAAAAATAACAGATAAAACCTATTCTTCCTAAATGTATTTCAAGTGTTCAGATAAAAGGCAAGTGAAATAACCTAGAGAAGATGTAAAAAACCTTTTGGGAGCATTGTTTCAATAAAGAAAAGCCTTTCTGTATTAATTATTGAGTAGAAATGATGGAAAAGGTAACGGGGAAAGAAGCAGAGTGGAGAGTCACCCTGCAATGGGCAATCATGTCCCAACCTGAGCCTGGGAGTTTGAGTGGGATGTCCTCCCCAATCAGTAAAATATTGTAGCACACCCCCCCTTCTGTGGGGGGGGTGGTGCCAGAGGTTTTTGGAGCGCCTATAATGTATTAGGTATTATTTACTGATCCTTACAGTCACCCTTCAAGGTAGGTTTTCCTAACCTGTGGCCCGGGAGAGGTCAATGTCTTGCCCAAGCAGGCAATCTGTGAGCTGAGGTGCCCTTCACCTCTGTGATTCAGGGACCATCCATTACAAAGAGAAGAAAGACCCAGAAATGTGCAGAGAAAGGCACTGTCAATGTTACAGTGACCGAGACAAGACGTGGGTAACATCTGGGTAGAAATCTCTGAAGAAGAATGGGATCAAGTTGAGTTGTGCAGGCGGGAACTAAGACTTTTTTAGGAACCAGAAGTAGGCTTTTGTGATTGTAAATTATTCAGGCTAGATGTTTACAATGAGCAATTTAGCTTCAGGCCAATATTAGCTTCCATTCCTATTACTATCAGATTAATTGCATTTTGTTGCTTTTTCTAAATACACTTCAAATCAGAAAACCTATAATTCAGCAGTTAGTTATTAAAGTAGCAGTGGATCTGCAACTGTGTTATCTGAAGCTCATCTACAGAATAAAATAAAAATTCACAGTTTCTTTTTCTGTCTAATAAGCAGAGCATTAATAATAAGCATCTAGGATATTGCTCCTAAGGTAGAAAATGTCTAAATTGAAAAATTCTTCATATAACACAAGAAACTGACCGGTCACTCGTGCCTGTAATCCCAGCACTTTGGGAGGCCAAGGAGGGAGGATTACTTGAGTCCAGCAGTTTAAGACCAGCCCAGGCAACATAGCAAGACCTTGTCTCTACAAAAATGCCAAAACATTAGCCAGGTGTGGTGATGTATGCCTGTAGTCCCAGCTACTTGGGAGGCTGGGGCAGAATGATTGCCTATACTCAGGTGGTTGGTTGAGGCTGCAGTGAGCCATGATCTTACCATGGCACTCCAACCTGGGCCACAAAGAAACCCTGCAGGAAGGAAGGAAGGAAGGAAGGAAGGAGAAAAGAAGGAAGGAAGGAAACAAGGCAAGCCAGAAAATGATTGAAAGGACTTGGATAAATTTGCATCTTTACACATCTATAGAATCATAGAAATACACTTGCAAATTCTGTCATTTCAAGATTATACAAACCATTATATATATAAACATATATATATATATATATAGTATGGTAGTGGGTGCATGTACAGAGATAAATTGGACTTAAAGGGGAGTTAATTCAGCTGACGATTTCAACACTAAACAATTAAAAAGTCTTATTTTCTATATACTGCAGAAATGATATATAAATGTGTGTGTGAGCATATCTATATATATATTATTCATTTTTCATTGTTCTCCATGATCTTATACCTTTACATGAGGCTAATATCAAATAGGTTTCACAGTTAATCAATAAAACACAGTTTACCATCAGATGACCAGAGAGTTGTCAATTTTTAAAAATCCCAGCCTCTCTTGTGGATAGCTGACTTCAAAGACATGCATTAAGTTTATTAAGCAAGTAATGATTGATTTATTACATAACATTAAGAAATGTTTTCTTTGAAGCACAAATTAAAAGGTCACAGATGCCCAGATTTTTCTTCAGGTTGATAGTTAAAAATGCAGAATAGATAGTATTGCTGGCTGTGAAGGACACATGAAGGGCATTTGAAGTAACTCTCCTTTCTGGGCAATATTTTAATGAAATGCTTAATATTCTACAGTAAATATCTAGATTAATGAGGCAGTTCTCTATTTTCAAACAATGGGTGAACAATTAAGACCCAATCCTGAAAACAAATTGGTGTCGCTGTTATTTTGTGATGGTATTTAAAATGACCATTGCTGTAGCAACGAGGCATTATTTAACAGAAATGAAAATAACCATTTACATCAAGCTTTTCAGTGGAGATATTCAGGGAAAAAAATGTGGCAGCTGCTGTTCCTAGAAATAAAGCTGACATTTTAGGATGAAAGCAACCAGCTGAAACCTAAACATGCTTTGTGCCATGTTCAGAAGTCACCCAAAATGTATGCCAACGTGCTGAACACTCTCCATAAAGCCAGCAAGCTGTGCAATTGTTCACCCTGGTCTCAAAACACTCAGGGGAGACACGATAGGTGCAGACCTTTGAAGAGGTCAGTTTTGAGAGAACAGAATTAATTTGCCAAATGAGAGTAAGAAAAATCATACATCAAGTGTGGGAAAAGTTATCTACATGTGAAGATTAACTGGGAGAAACTGATCTACCCGCCAAACTCAAAGTTCAATCCAAGAGTACCCAAAACACCTGCATGTCCTAAATAATCAGGAATTATATTGCTCAGCAAGCCTGCATAATGATGTAAACAGAATAATAAATTGTCTCATATTTTTTCCAGTGCATTGTTATGGAAAATGAGGATGAAAATTCTACAGGTGGTCAATGAAAATAAACTATTGTTTCATGCCCAAGAGTCATATAAAAATCAGAGAACTTTTCTCATACTTTTGTGAATTGTAGTTATATGTTTACCTCAATGCCCTCCCTGATGAACATTCTTTCTAATTCTACTTGTCATACCTCTGGTTTTTCTTTCTCAGGCTGCAAAGTTATTTCACTACTTGAGATAACTTCTATGATTTTGGTCCCCCCCCAACTCCCCTCAAAAAGAAAGGTCTATATGGCCAAATTGATGGGATGAAATGATAGGTTTAAAGAATAATGCATTATACTATCAAGATCTTGGCATGCCAATTGCTGAAAAGACTATTTTGAGCCGTCAGTTCTAAAGCACATACTTTTTCATTGACTGACATGCCAAGTGCTTGATGGAATAATGAATTGTTCCATTGACATCACGTTGCAAACCACCCTTGGGCTCCATGCAGCATTTTTCAGGGGTGATGAATAACATTGTTGCTCTTTCTGTGGTACGTTAAGCTAGGAGAATGAGGTCAGACCCGGGATTGCCGAAGAGGAGGATGAAGGTTTAAGGATGAGGGTCAGAGATATGATAAAGGTCAGACAAGGCATGGTGCATGTGATGACACCTTATAATTAATACACATTTTGACATGATTGCAACAAAACAGCTCCATGCAAATATTCTGCTTTCTTGCTCAGGAAGCGTTTGGGTTAGGTTTTTCTGGCTTGGAAGCTATTTGCTACTACTGCATTCAACAAAGAAGCCCAACTCTTCTGACTCAGAGACAAGAAAGACCCAAAGAAGGCACCAAAATGAAAGCCATAGGGCCATTGCCCTTAGAGTGCGTCATGTACATACATCCAGATCATACTCTGCTCTTTTTTTTTTTTGAGTTGGAGTCTCACTCTATCGCCCAGACTGGAGTGCAGTTGCCGCTCCCGGCTACCGCAGCCTCGACCTACTGGGCTCTGGCGATCCTTCCACCTCAGCCTTCCATGTAGCTGGAACCACAGGTGTGCACTACCACACCCAGCTAATTTTTTGATTTATTGTGGAGATGAGGTCTCACCAAGTTGCCCAAGCGGCTCTCAAACCTGCGGGCTCAGGCAATCCACTCACCTCAGCCTCCCAAGGCACAGGATTACAGGCTGAGCCACCGAGCCCAGCCTTTGCTCTTAAAACATCCACATCCAGCCTTGTATCTCCAGGGTTGGCCCAATCTAAACCATTCTAGCCAAAGGAATGCCTTCTGAAGACTTTAGTGCACCCACCATGCAAACTTGTCAGGACCCCCTGACAACGTTAAGGGCCAAATCTACAAAATGCTTACAACTGACAAAAGTCACAGTCCACAGAGATAGGCATTCATGTATTAGGCACTTTCCACTTGTGTGAAGAATTTTTTTCTGCACTTACAAGGCAGTCTTGGGCCTTCATTGAGACAAATCTCTGGTTTCCAGGTGGAAGTCTTCTCTATAACGTATGCCTGAGTTAATGACTATTATAGTAATAAAACCTGCTTCAAGAGTTCTCCTCCCCCCTCTGCCAAATAATAATTTTTCTTTAAGAAAAAGAGAAAAGCTTTGGTTTCACCTCTCCTGGTAGTAGTCATTTTCTTACCTGTAATTGAAAACTTTGGCCCATGCTAGGTTTCCTTTCCATCTCAGCCCATCTCTAAACACTTTAGCAGATGAAGTACTCCACCACCCCAACCCCCTTAATGTGCCCATTAAGGACACATGCATTTTGTACAAAGACCTTAGGATAAGGCCCAGAAGAACCATTCTCCCATCAGAGCCACCAAGTGACTATCTTACATAACTGAACTATGAATTTGCATGTGTATATACATTCGCATATATTCACAAGCAATTTGCCATTTAATCACAGAGTTAATGAGCAGAAGTCTAGCCTACATAACTGTAGCTACGATATCAGGTCCAAACTCCTCACTCAAAAGCTGAGAATGCTGAGGCCAGGAGGAGGAAATTTGGCAGACGGCCTTTTTAGTTAGAGAGGCTTTCAGATGATGTTGATAAAACCACTGAAAAGCGAAGGTTCCAGTCCCACAGCCCGGGGGGATCTGCTAGCTTTTTCCAGAGGTGCGCCATTTGCCTTCTGGTCTCACACTGGCCTTCTCACTGAGGGCTCCCACCTCTCAGACTGTCAGTCCATCACAGGACCAAACCTACTGGGGTTGCAGACCTCCGTGGCCAATGGCATCATAGCATTTCAGATTAAAGTTCCTGCATCTTCTTTCCCTTTTCTCTGCCCCTCTTGCTGTTTATTAAGGCCTCACCAGGTGTCAGAGGTTAAGTGTGTTATCTTACATTTCCCTGGGAAGTGCCTTCCCTGACTGCTCTACCCTGAGTCTAGACTTTTTCTCTTGGTCATAAAAGTCTTCCTTCTCTTCAGGGCACATGTCTCCATTTATCTCACTTGTGTGTTATCTTATGACTAACAGTCTACCCTGTTCTCTCAGCATGTGCTCCCATCAGAATGCCTCAGACCTAGAATGGCCAAATAAAATCTCACAACAACCTTATGAAGTTGGTTCCTTTAATCATCCCCATTTATAGATTAAAAAACTGAGGCTCAGTGACCATGAGTGGTTTACCTTAGGTACTCAGGTAAAAAGTAGTAGCATGGGGCCTGTTTTGAGTCCAGAGCCTGCAATTTTACCACTCCACCACACTGCCACACCTCATGATTTTGCAAAGCCTTCTAATTTCTCATAATACTTCATGTGTGTGTGCTTGCAAAATATCATTACACTACAGAAGACTGTCAGTGGGTGTCAAGAAGCCTCAATGGGTGAAGTGGGTGTTATCCGCTGGTTAATTTGGGTTTTCTTCCAAGGGCCAGACCCAGATCACAATAGAGTAAATTCAAAATCTGCTACAATGGCTTACCACATGGGTCTTCATGTGGACAGGGTGCTGTTACCTAAGAACTGACTAGTCAGGAACTTTCTGCAGTATTCCTGGCTGATGGGTGCTACTATGCTCCACCAAGAAAGCAGACTTTTACACTATTTTTAAATGCTAATATTGGAATTAAAAAGGAGGACCCGGGCATGGTAATAATCACACCTGTTATTCCACACTTTGGGAGGCTGAGGTGAGAGGATTGCCTGAGCCCACAGGATCGAGACCAGCCTGGGCAACATGGCGAGACCTCATCTCTATAAGAAATCAAAAGCAATTAGCCAGACGTGGTAGCGCACACCTGTGGTTCCAGCTACTTGGAAGGATGAGGCAGAAGGATTACCTGAGCACAGCAGGTTGAGGTTGCAGTGGCCGTGAGTGTGCCACTGCACTCAGCCTGGGCAACAGAGTGAGACTCAAAAAAAAAAGGAAAAAGAGAGAAAGAGGAAGAGGAAGATAACGAGAAAGAAGAAGAAGAGAAGCAGAGCATGACATCTTTCCCAGCTGTTGGCTCATTTCACTGGTTTAAAAGCAAAGTCATATATGAATGGGCACCTTTTTCTGGGTATAACTTTTATTCCCTTGTCCTCCGGATTTATTACTTTCACCAAGTAGCATCCACATAAATCTCTTCTTTCCAATAGACTGCTATCTGAATTGCAAAAGCATGACCATCCAGGAACATATAATCTAGTGAAAAGTAAATACGATAGAATTACAAAGTGATTTCTGAAGGCAATTTATTTGCATAAAGATGCCTAACAGGCCAAACCAAAATTCTACCTCAGAGTTTGGAGATGGTACTATGAAACTCTCCATCATCATATCTTACTTTTAATTTTACAGAAAAGCAGAGGTAGCAGCATCCTCATAAATGGGAGAAGGAAAAACTCCCAGTCCCATTTCCACACAGTGAACCATAAACACTTCTAAAAGCATCTAGTATAAATTCTCTCCCTGAATGTTGCTGAATATCACCTATAGTTTTGAAAAATGGCATGTAGACAAAGATGGTTTCTAGAAGATTTACATTTTTCTATCAGTGTGGAATAGCTCTTACTGTGAATCTGTGTTTGCCTTCTTTTCACCCCATTTCCACCTGCCTGAAGAGTTTGAAGGGTTGCTATAGTGTGGTGTGTACTTGTTGCCTTTGTTTTTCCATTTTCCTCCCCATCCTGCCTCCTTTTTAGCTGGCTTTCAACTGTTAATCCTGGCCTTCCCCTGCCTGGCCTTTAGGTCTGTTCAATATGTCCCTGATACTTCTCTCATTTCACTCTGTCACCTGCTTTATTTACATGTCTATAACACTTTGACTCGAGTTTTCTTCTGGGACTTGCAACGGTCACCTTTAACTTCATCTCCAACTTGCCGATTCCTCATCCAATTGTCTCACATCAAACTGGCCTGATTTTACTGGCTGGCACCTTTATTTAACACTGAGCCCAACTTAGATTTCCATCCAAGACAGGGGGCACTTCAACTGAATTGTGTCCTTGCAAATTCATTCTCCAGATTTCTGTGGAAACTGCAATTACTTTTTTACCTACTCTTGTCTGTTGATTGAATGACCTCAACTTGAGAGCCAGCAATGCACTGATGTAGTTGGACGGCATTAAACTTGGAGTAAGGTGACTAGGTCCAAGTGGTTCAACTTCAGTTCGCTTCCATCTTCGAGACATGGCATGTGGAGATTAATACCTGCAGTGTTGGTATTGCTACATTAGTGAGGTTCTTTCAGAGTGTAAGGAAGAGATAACCCAATTCATAACCTGAATGCACAAGTGGCTTCCCAGGTAACTGAAATCATATCCCATACAAGAGGGACCCCAGTAGTTCATATCTGCTGTCTTTGTCCCAGGAGCTTTGACATTCGCTTTGCATCTCACAAATATCTCCAGCAGAAGAAATCCAGATGGGTTATTTATTTTAACATTTTATCTTGCAGCCTCCTGATTGGATAGACTTTGGATTGGTTATTGGTCTCTGGTCCAATTAACTGGCCGGTAGCACAGTTGATTTTACTCAGCAAGATGCAACTGATCAGAGCAACTGTATGCGGAAGAGACTGCCTGGTACCCCTTTCCCCATAAGGGGCCTGTAGTGGTGGCAAATGCTTACAGCCACCTGCCTGGAGGGGGATTCTTGCAAGACCAATCCTCGTACCTCTTGAGGAAAAGATTCCACGGTCAAATAAATTTGGATACAGTGCATACTACATCTTCCTGTTTAGAGATTCACAATGTATACATCAAAGGTGCTGAGCAGCCCTGCAATAAAACATTCTCTTTAATTTGACTTGAGGCAGCATCTCTCAAGTTGCCCATTGTTTAATGTAACTTCTTATTGACACCCTCTGGAAGACACTTTGGCAAATGTTGTTTTAGACCTCATGAACAGCCTACTTCTACCAGCTTTATCAGCGTCTCCTAGACCAGCATTTCCCAACCTCTGCACATCAGAACCACCTGTGGACATTTAACAAAATGTAGTCAGCCAGGCTGTGCCCCCAGAGATTCTGTTTTACTTGGTCTAAGGAAGGGTCTAGAGATGAGAATTTAAAAGCTCCCCAGGTACTAGCCTTTTAAATAATATTAATTCTATATGTCATAGTATAATAATAGCACTTACTGAACATATGCTAAGTGCCAGGCAGTAAAAATTGTGACTTTGCTTTCATATTTCATCTTTTTTTTTTTTTTGAGTTGGAGTTTACTCTGTCGCCCAGACTGGAGTGCAGTGGCCGCTCCCGGCCACCGCAGCCTCAACCTGCTGGGTTCCGGCAATCCTTCTGCCTCAGCCTTCCAAGTAACCGGCATTACAGGCATGCGCTACCACGCCCGGCTGATTTTTTGTTTGTTTGTTTTATTGTAGAGATGAGGTCTCGCTGCCCAGGCGGGTCTCAAACCCGCGGGCTCAATCCACTCACCTCAGCTTCCCAAAGGCGCGGGATTACAGGCTGAACCACCGAGCCCGGCTCATATTTCATCTTTAAATCCACCCTACCTAATACACAGGAGGTGCCTCAAAACATGTATACACATTTTAAGTAGGATGTTCACTCAAAAGATGGTGTTAACCAAATGAATGCTAACGTTGCTAAGGGACAGGCAGGACAGTCCAAAAAAATGATGGAAGCATGGTTGAGTGAACGTCATACTATACATTACTACTGTACTTCAATTCAACAGAGAAAAGTAATACATCGATAACATCTCTTAAAATGTGGATACTGGCCGGGCTTGGTGGTTCAGCCTGTAATCCCAGCACTTTGGGAGGCCAGGGTGAAAGGATTGCCTGAGCACACGGGTTCGAGACCAGCCTGGGCAACTTGGCGAGATCTTGTCTCTACAATAAATCAAAAATTGACCACGTGTGGTGGTGCACCTGTAGGTCCAGCTATTTGGAAGACTGAGGCAGAAGGATTGCCGGAGCCCAGCAGGTCGACGCTTGGGTGGTCGTGAGTGTGCCATTGCACTCCAACCTGGGCGATGGAGTTAGACACCAACTCATAAAAAAAAAGTGGATACTTTTTTTTGGCACCCTGTATAAATATATTACCAATTCACAAGTAAGAAAACAAGTTCCTCAATGGTCTCACAACTTGTGTTCTATAAGGCTGAGAACTTAGGGTCTCCTGATTTCTCTATCCATGTTCTCTGGTGTACACAACACTGTTTTTCCCAGGAATGCTTCTCTCTTGGTCTGAGAGTGCTTGCTACTGGTGGGCGTCAACAAACCATCGTGAAATGAACAGATGCCAAGAAGAAACTTCAAGGCCCATTTAATAAATTTTTTTTTTTAAATCCCCAAATTCTGTGAAGAATAAATGACATAAAATACTTTGAGCACTGTACTAGGTCATGGCCACAAAAAGACTCAGTGTTAACACTCCTTTATTTATTCTAAACAACACTCCTTAATATGACACTTGATCTTAGCCAAAAGGCCAGGAAATGATACAGCACTCCTTAATTAGCCTTTTCTAATTCTTGGGCTTCTAGCCTTCAATGAACTCTTCAGCTTGATAACAGCAATTATGTACATCATAACCTATAAGACCAATACAAGAAGGAAATTGCCTCCTAAAAGGAATTAAAGAGTTCACGTACTAGCTACTTAACCAGAGCTTGAGTCCCAACCAAATTCCCTAGCAAGTCAATGAGAATGCATTCCCCTGAACAGCTTCTATCACTAGGACTGCTGTCCCCAGAGCCAAGCGCTATTCCCACAAGATGATCAGGAGATATTTACAGGATTCAGCTATTGGCTGCAGCTAAGAAATTCCACACTTAATTCTGAAAACCGTTCATGATAATGTTTGTATGTTTCCTCAAATCAGGAATGAAAAAATTCCATCACATGCAGAAGCCGGGCCTTACTCTTGGCTCACAGGTGCCTGGAATCCACAATGCGATTCACACACTGGCCTTCAGGCACCCAAGAGGCCATTTGAAAGGGCTTGACTGCCACCTCATGGTCACTTGTGCACTACGAGCCAAAGCGAGGGCCCGCACAATAAGAAACCAACTGTGAGCAAAATGCCCTAACCTACTTCTGTTTTGACAAGGATAGTTATAACGTCTTTTGACATGCCCCAATAAGCTAAAAGAGAACAAAGGTAGTAAAGGGTTCTGGCAATAGCCCTTGCTCGGGAGTGAGTTATTTTAAACAACTGGTTTCTCCAGGGTGATCATACCTAAGTTGATTTGATTATATGCTCCTAGCTTAGAGACGGCAAGTATTTTCCAAGTTTTCTCTTTACTATGTTGCAAAGAAAAGTCTTTTGTAGCTGCAAGAAAAGTCCTAATTCCAGGACTGTTCTCTCAATTTCATAAATCCCCGAACAAATTTCTCCTTTCACTTTTCCTCCCTTCCTATTTCCTTCTTTTCTTTCCTTCCTTGCCTTCCTCATTCCTTCCCTCCTTTCTTCTTTCATTACATGTAAACTTCCCTTTTTAAATTTTTTCACAAAGAAAGCCGTATAGCCAAATTATCTCGTACTTTTACTGGCTGTGCGACTTTGGGCAAGTTCCTTAACCTCTCTGCTCTTTGGTTTTTACATTTTTAAAAGATTGGGGGGGCGGGGTAAATATGCAAGAGACCGTACATGGGTCACAAAGTCTAAAATGTTAACTATCTGATCCTTTACAGAGAAAGTTTGCTGACCCTTCCCGTAGCCTTCCATAGTTTGAAGCACACAGTATCAACTATAAGTATTTTTTAAGAAAAAAATGAAATCTGAATCTAAAAGAAACTTTAGCTCTAACTTCCAGCAAACAGGAAGCAGAACGAAGAGTGGGACAAGCTAAATGGCACAACCCTTGTTCCGTAGTACAGCGGTTCTCAACCTGTTTGGCACCAGGGACTGGTTTCACGGAAGAAACATTTTCTATGGATGGTGGGGGTGAGGAATCAGGCATCAGATTCTCACAAGGAGCACACAACCTAGATCCCTCGCATGTGCAGTTCCTCATAGGGTTCACTGTCCTATGAGAATCTATTGCTGCTTCCGATCTGACAGTAGTTGGATTTCGGCTCATGGGCACTCACCTCCTCCTGTGCAATCGGGTTCCTAACAGGTCACAGACCGGTACTGGTTGCGGCCTGAGGGTTGGGCGACCCCTGCCATAGTGGCTGCATAGAGGATGATGCAAATAGAGATTCCCCTTTGAGACTGAGGTTCTGCCTCCTGGAATTGCTGCAAGTGTTGACTGCAGATGGATCACGGCTGAGCTCCTCTCCCGTTCATCTCAAGGGAACTGCCTTGCCAATGTTACTTTCCTCTTTGATAGCTCACTGATATGGCCATCTCTTGCCTCATTTTGGGACCTCACTAAAAGACCACCCCAGCTCCACAGAGTCCCGCTGAGGTCTCAACTTCTTCTGCATTCTCCTTCAATTTCTCCCTCTGCCCAAGCATAGGTATCTTACTTCCTCACAGGTGTTGATCATGAGAACCTTTCCACCAAAGCCACCTGCGTGCAAATCTCCATCCCAGAGTCTGTTTTCCAGAGAACATAACCTAAGACATCCTTCTACAGTCTATTCCTAGCAAAACAGTTACAGTTACCCTTTTCAAAGCCAAATCAGGTCTCTACTCCTTTTTTGAGATCCCAGCAAAGGATTCCATCTCACTAGAATCAAAGTTCAAGAACTTTGTCATCTGTACCCCTGTCCCATGATCTGACCTCACTTCCTACTCTGTTGCCCCTTGATCACACCAACTGTGCTGGTTTCCAAGCACATTTCTGCCTCAGGGCCTTTGCATATGCTGCTGT
Organism: Cephalopachus bancanus; assembly: GCA_027257055.1. NCBI lineage: Eukaryota > Metazoa > Chordata > Mammalia > Primates > Tarsiidae > Cephalopachus > Cephalopachus bancanus. The sequence goes on along the minus strand of JAPVLO010000071.1, from coordinate 319,473 downwards.
CTTCCCGGAATGCTCTTCTGCCCAGTTTGTTGCATAGGGTCCATCCTTCACCTCCTTCTAGTCTTGACTCAGATGTCACCTCAATGAGGACTTCCCTGATCCCCTACCTAAGCATGTAGGACTCCACCTCACCGCAGACACCACAGCCGTTTTTCCTGCTTCAATGTACTTCGTAGCATGTATCAGGATCTGGCACCCTGTATACCTAACTTATTCATGTCTTCTCCGCTGGAATATAAGCTCCATGAGGGCAATGACTTTTGTCTATTCGTTTCATTGCTGTATTCCCAGAACCTAGAACAGTAATTGGCACGTAGTTGTGGCTCAGTCAGCAGGTGAGTGAGCAAGTGAATAAACAAATGGAAGATTCTGAATATGGAATCAGAAGCTCTGTAATCTTTAGAGAAGTCACTGAACCACATCTGATTTTTACATGAAAAATGGCAGGCCACCATTCTTGCAATGTTTGGCTAAGATAATACAGTGTAATATTTGTAAAAGCATCATATAATAAACTGTTAAATTCATGTAAGAGATAATTTTTGCTTAAAATTTTTTATCAGGCTTAGCTTTTATAAGCTCAGAGCTAACAAATTGCTCAAAAAAGTAGCATATAACATTCAGACACAGAAAACTTTAGAAATGGTTCTGATATTCAAATAAAATATAAGGATTTATTCCAAAGCCACATGCAAAATGTACAATGAAATGTATCCCTTTTAAGACTTAATGAATAAAAAGAGCAGTCTTTACATTTTAAATTTCATAACAATTGGAAGACATTTTGTTCCCACAAAAAGTCTGACAAAAGGTAAAGTGTCTCGTTTATATAAAATGTACTCGCTCCATAAATGCAAATATTCAAAATAATAGTTATATTATGAAAATGTACTCCATTTCTGAAATTCTTGCTAGTCTACAGAATCTCATTTCCATGTGCTTCTTTAAATGAGGTAAGAAGTATAGAAAACTTTTTTCAGATATTGATACCTTGTTGAGTCAAATTTTTTTTGAGTTGGCAATGAGTCTCACTCCATTGCCTAGGCTGGAGTACAGTGGCATGCTCACAGCCACCCCAGCGTTGGCCTACTGGGCGCCAGTGATCCTTCCGCCTCAGCCTTCCAAGTAGACTGAACTATAGGCATGCGCTACCACATCCGGCTAATTTTTTATTTATTGTTGAGACAAGGTCTCGCCAAGTTGCCTGGGTTGGTCTCAAACCCTCAGGCTCAGACAAACTGCTCACCTCGGCCTCCCAAAGTGCTGGGATTACAGGGTGAGCCACCGAGCCCGGCCTATGATTCAAATTTCAACATGACCTTTACAATCCGTTTCATGTGAAACATTTTCCCAGTGGTTACTCAGTATTTTGCGCAAAAAAGAATAGCAATACCTATCATTTTAAAATCCATAGTATAACTCTTTTTATACAATTTTAAGACCCAAATCAAAGTTATTGCTACAGTGATTCACTATTTTCTTTACAGATATTTTAATAAATAGTTCTAAATTCTAGAAGACTGTTCATAATCCTTTAAAGCAGGGGTCAGCAAACTTTTCCTGTGAGGGTGCAGATATTTTGTTTTGTTTGCCATTTCTCTAATGAATATTCTTTTTTTTTACAACTCTAGAATGGAAAAAAAATTATTTAGCTTTGCTGCAGTTTGCTAGCCCCCTACTTTAAAAAACAGAAGAAACTAGTCTCTAAATTAGACTACTCAAGTGTTCATAAAATGTAAACATCACATTTTTTTCATTAAAATAAACTTATGGTAACTGACTGCTAAATTCAAAGTTAATAAACAGTAAGAAATGAATCCCATTCAAAGAGTGGGACTACAATCCAGATATTCTTTTTAATCAATGGCACTTTCTTATGGCTTCTTTTTCATTTTGATTGAATAATTCACATAACTTTACTTTCTCATGTATCTTACTTTTTTATAGGAAAAATTCTCCTCATGAGGCTAATTTGAAGTTTGTGAAATCAAACACTGCAATACTTTCATGCTAAAAGAGGTAGATGCATACACACAGGTATATGCAGTTACAAATACTTGCATAATGAAAACCACTGTTTCATGTATAAGTTCAACCTAAATGTTCTCCATGGCTAAGAAGGAATCAGTGGAAACCACCTGGAAGGTATGCAAAACGGTCCTACAGAATGTTCTACTTTGTTTTTATCACACGTAGTCACTACATTTTGGAAACATGATTTGAGTATGAAATGTGTGAATATAAATGAATACAGTGGTATGATTTATTCAGGTTCTTGATGCATGCAACCTGGAGCTGACTAATCTCTGATCTAGAACATGGTCCTATAGCTTGGTACTGAGAATAACAGCTGTGTGTGTGTATGTGTGTGAGTGTGTGTGTACACAAGCGCGCACACATGCATGCGTGTATTGTGTACATTTTCCTGTTCTACCATAATCGATGTTACAAACAGATTATAACAAACAAAAGAGCAGTTGGAAATTTACCCAAATATATCATAAACAAATGGAAACCCTCCAGAATCATAATCATATATTCTACAAAAACATTTACAAATTCTAAAGCTGAAAAGTTGAAAACTTTGGTATCCTTAATAAGAATACACCAGTGAACCCATACTCAATTTTTGAACACAAAAAGTAAAGCTTTCAGTGCAAATTTATTGCTATTAATAAATAGCAATGTCTCAAAAAATCATAGGAAACACTTAAAGACTATAAAACCCATAACATCTCGAAGGTATGTTTTGGTGTAGAAAAGGTAATTTGGGGCTAGGAAATAGCAGGTTGTTTTGCTGATTTAATTGCGAATCTCTCTTTGCAAACAGACTCTGCATTTATAATTCATCACGTTTCTTCTTAAATGGCCACTTTGGGTGTTGCAGTACGTGGTCTGCAGCCTGAAGGACCAGGTACATAAATTCTTCCACATCAAAAGAATAGTTGGTAAACTTGGGGTGCTCTCCCAGCGTTGGATGGTGGCCCTGCAAAAACAAACCAAACACAGATGCATAACTCGTGCAGGGCACAGTTCTCTCTACAAGAAGAAAATGATTTTACTATGGTCAAGGCAACTCATTTATGTTCTACATCAGAGGTCAGCACACTTTTGCTGTTAAGGATCAGATAAAAAATTTTCAGCTCTGCAAACTATAAGGTCTCGGTCACAGTCACTCAACTCTGTCAGTGAAGTGTGCTGTTGTTTATATACAAAAATAGATGGTGGGCTACATTTGCCTATAGGGGCTATAATTTGTTTATCCCTTCTATATATAATCGAATAGATCTTTCTAGGCCCAAATTTCACAAAGCAGTCTTAACATTAAAGACATAGAGTGCTTAATTTCCCTTTTTCTCCAATTCATAAATACAATGCCAACAATTCAACATTCCAGAGAAGAACAGGAAGAACAGTTCATCTTTGCATTTAAGTTCAACGGACATTTTTCATATTAATATTAGACACTTTCAACCAATTAAAAATGAAACAAGGTGAGTTTGTGATTGAACTTCACCTTATCCTGAGGAAAGACTTTGTTCTGCCTCCGCCAAGTGATGTAGTGGATGCCTCTCAGCCTGGCCAAGTCTAAGTAACAGCGTTCATCTTCACAGTTGTACCTAAGGACACAAGAGTGTTACAACATGAAGCTTTTGTCCAGGGTTTTTGCTTAATCGACAATTCTCTTGGGGAAAAAAAAAAACACCTCCCAAATAGTCCTTGCTAAAGGTTGTATAAACAGTAAACAAGACTCAGAAAGATAATTTTAAAATATTCTCTGAACTAAGTAACTTTCAGAAAACACAATAGGATTAAGAAATGAAGAGGGGTGGGGTGCAGTGGCTCATGCCTGTAATCCTAGCACTTCGGGAGGCCAAGGTGGGAGGATTGCTTGAGCCCAGGAGTTTCAGACCAGCTTGGGAAACATAGTGAGACCTCATTTCTATAAATAAACAAACAAAAAAAATAGCCAGGTGTGGTGGCAAGCGCCTGTAGTCCTAGCTACTCGGAAGGCTGAAGGACTTCATGAACCAGGAGGTCAAGACTGCAGCAAGCCGTGATGGTGCCACCGTACTCCAGCCTGGGTGATAGAGTGAGACCCTTACTCAAAAAAAAAAAAAAAAAGAGAAAAACAAAAAAGAAATGAAAGGGACTGGTTTCATTCAATAGGGCCTACTGCCTATGAACTTGATATTACCACTTGATCCCCTATCTTTACACATATGGAAGTGGTGGGTAACACTTCCAAGGTCATAGAACTAGATCTTGAAAGAAGCAAAAACTGAACCCAACTTGATTAGACTCCAAGGCCTGAACTTTCTCTCAGTTGCATTTCTCTCCCTTCCTCCCTGCTTGCTTCTGTCCTTCCCTCTCTCTAGGAGATATGAATGGAGATAGAATCCACAATGACCTAGCCATTTCTTTAACATATAACGTGTATATATTTTTAAATGTTTTGTAGGACATTAGATGTTCATAACAACTTTTTTCCTAAATAGTCTACTATCTTCATACTGAGTCATTTAAAAAATGAAACCATGGAATCCAGATATTTAGACACAAAGGAGCAAAACAGGAATTGCTGTTAGTGCATCCAGAACTAAAATGGGGTATCGTGTTAAGTAGAATTATTAAGGGAGGGAAAGCCAAATCGCCACAACCAACCACCAAGTTACAGGAGTGCCCAGGCAAGTCATTCGCACCCAAGGGCCCCAGTTTCCTGCGTACAGGATTAGTGAGCACCAGGTGAAATGGGTAGCTTGTGTTTTGGAGCTATGTTGTGCACGAGACATACAGAGCCTCTTTTTTTATTTTTATTTTTTGAGACAAGGACTTGCTCTGTCACCCATGCTGGAGCCACAGTAACAATATCATAGCCCACTGTAGCCTCGAACTCCTGGGCTCAAGCTATCCTCCTGCCTCAGCCGCTTGAGTAGCTGGGACTACAGATGCTCCCCACCATGCCTGGTTCAGGTTCTCTTTAACACAATCATTATACTTTTGGCAGAAAGATGCCCAGAGTTTGAGAGGCATGCCAGAGTAAGGAACTTAGAGTAAGGAAACCAGAGACTCACATCTTCTGTACCATGCTGGAGATGGGAAGAGGAGGGAGTAGTTTGCTTACTAAGTGCAGAAGCAGACTGCAGGCTTGACATTTTTAGCTTTAAGTATTTTTCTTTCCAGATGCCTATAGGATGTGACTTCTCTGGAATGATTAAATATTAAGCCTTTCGATGCTCAGGATGAAAGTCTTGGCACGCATAAAAAGTATTATTAGCTGTCTCAATGTTAACATGCCCCCCCAACACTTACAGTTCAAATACAGCAGCCCAGTCTGGAAGGAAAAGTAAATGGGTAAGACCAGCTCCGTGCATGCCAATAAATATGTCCGTGTTGTGTGTGATCCTTAGTTGATCTAAAAATCCAAGTTCTCTGCGAAAATATAGAACAACACAAGAGAGATGGGAGAAGACAGAAGTATTAGGCTGGCTTAACTCATGATCCATGGTAACAATATTTATACAAGTGTATTTCTCATTTTAAACCACATTCCACCTTTAAGCATTTTTGCCAGTTTCAAGCACACTCTAGCAGTTGATTTCTTTCTTTATTCTTTTTCAGAGAGAAGGTCTCACTCTGTTATCCAGGCTGGAGTGCAGTGGCAAGATCATGGCTCACTGTAGCCTCAAACTCCTGGACTCAAGCAATCCTCCCACCTTAGCCTCCTAAACTGCTGGGATTACAGGCATGCACCACCATGCGTGGCTGATTAGCTTAACTTCTTAATAATTAACATTTTTTAAGTAAAGTCTATTATCTTTTTAGCTCTGAGTAACATTTATCTTTGAAAAAAACTTAAACAGCTGTCTTAAATGGAAAACCAGTAACACATGACATAAAAAAAAAAATGTAAAAATAGATATAACCCAACTAAAAAGTGTTATTCATATCTAGGTAGATTCCTTTACAAGACAAAGCACTGAGCCTGCTCTCTCTTCATGAAGAGGGAAATTACCAAGTGTAAAGAGATGTTGTGACATACTAGCACCAAACTAAAATCTACTTCCTTAAGATAATGAAAGGATTTTTTTTTTAAAAAAAGAAAAATTTCTCCTTGTGCGATCTGAGTTATTCAGTGCCATCTGGGTACACTCAAAATGATCTCAGATACCACCAGGGCATTATCCTGCCTTTGTAATAGACTAATCCACAATTTTATGCATGTTGGGGTTGTATAAGTATTCTTTAAATCCAAGATACTGACAGATGTGCAAACTCTGAACTGAAAAATCAGTCCCAAAACAGTTCATTGAAGTGAGGCTAGGAAGACATGCTGGAATAAGAGTGACACTCTGAATAAACAGAATAGAATGAGATCTCCAAGTCTCTCTTTGTCCAAAGTAAAGAAAAATAAATGGTCAAGATTATTTTGGATCTAAGAAGGGAAGGTGAATTCCCTCTTAAATCAGCGAACAACAAAAAAACCCCATAGGAAAAGACACTGCCTCTGTGTGTGTGTGTGTGTGTGTGTGTGGTGTGGTATGTCGTGTCGTGTCACCCCAGGAACATGTGCCTCAGTTTCTCTGGGAATGTGAACTGATGCCAACGGAAGGGTGGCCATTCACCCAGGTGAACATACCCCTGGAGTTGCCAGTTGTGGGAACGCCCGTGGATCAGCACTCACAAATCCCTATGCTAACATATGATTAACGTTTCCCTCAGATTGGCGAGGTTCAAATTTATTGTCATTCTTGATTCATCTGGGAAACTCCTACATATCCTTAAAAGTCAGTCAATGATACAGCCTCCAAGATGCCCTCCCTGGTTCTTTCAGGCTAATGCCAGGGCCCTGTCTCAGCTCACACATTTCCTCATGTGGCAATGAAGGCGGTCAGCACAGCGCAGCGTAATTTGTAAGATAAGAAAAGCTTTGCCAACCTCCGGACTGGTGAAAGCGAGAGATGAGATAAAGCAATGAAGCATAACAGTAAGTCTCAATGAAAGGGAGCTGTTCTCACAATTGCCATTATCTGCATTCAGTGTCCGAGGTCCTCAAGACAAGAGCCATGCCATCCTCTACAATTGGATTCCTACTGCTAAACCTGGCAACCAGCTCAGGGGTCCCTAATAAAGATTCATTGTATCAATGAATTGCTATATGATGGATGAGGTACAAAGCTCCCATGCTTATGTTCTATGCAGTAAGTTCTATGCATGGATACTTTTTTTTAATAGAAAGAAACTGCTTGTAGTGTTAAATTTGGAAAACACAACTGTGAATGTGAGTGGGCAAGTTTTCACTTTTCCTTTTGATCTCTTCTACACTGCTTAAGTTTTCAACCAGGAACACATACTGCTTTCACCAGGAACGTGTAATGCCAGGAACAGGAATTCCCTAGACAGTGAATAATAGGTATATTCTGTCTTTCTAAGGCTTTTAGTTGTATAGAGTTTTTTTTTAATGTAAATTTTTAATAAGACTTTAAAAAAAATCTCATGTTATTTCATGCCCCTCAGATTATTCCCATAGAAATAAGTTTAGGTCAGAAGTTGAAACATTGCAGCTAGCAGGGTCTATTAGGCCTATGACATTTTTTTCAACTTCAGAACTAGTTGTCAAATTTGACATTCAGAAACTTAAATGAAAATCTGGATTTATTACTTCTCTTGAAACATGAGATGATGTCACAACATCAGGTCCCAGAAAGCTGAGTGGCAACTGTGCCCTGTGCCCAGGGTCCTTACCTGCCCACTTTATTCACTGATGGTATCTGCTTGTCCCTTCCAGACTGCAAATGCCAATAGCTCCCATTGGAAAATACTTTCTATCCCCCATGAACTCATCCAAGCAAGAGCCGACAGCATCTGCCCGAGAGTGGCTATTACTTACTTATACTTGTAATCAGCAATCTGGACTTGAAATGTAGACACAGTTTTCAGTGCATTTACAAGCTGTGAAAAAAGAGAAACACTTAGGATTTCTTCTCTTTCCTTCTCTTCTGTTTTACTTTCATTTGTGAGTTATACAATTTCTTCCTTTTTGCATTTAATATTTTTTAGGTATTAAATATCCTTTATGACAATTGTTTTGAGCCTTAAGTGAGCTCAAATTCAGGCTTCACTCCTTGAACACATGACTCTACGTCTCTCAAATTCCAAGGTATTGGGCTGTCATGAGGCTGAAAGGGGAAAATTCACAGGAGCAAAGTGTTCAGCACAGAAACACTCTCTCTACACATTCATTGTTTTACTACCATTTGCTGGTTATTCCTTCAACTTTCGATGTACATTTTTGAACAACAACTCTGTTCCAGATATATGAGAGGGAACCCAAAAAACCCCAGAATTTATTAATTAAAAACTGTGTATTTATTCTTCACGTTTAAACTTCAGTCGCCTTCAAAGTACTCTCCGCTTGATGCAATAAACCTATTGAGATGCTTTTTTCCACTGCTCAAAACAGTTTGTGAAGTTTGATGCCTTTTAGTGTTTCTGCCATTTGTTTCACCTCTCCCACCCAGGCAAAACATTTCCCTTGAGAACTTTTTTTCATCCGGGGAAACAAAAAAGTCTCTAGGGGGTAAGATTGGGTGAATAGGGAGAGTGGGGCATGGGGGTCATGCTGTTTTGAGTCAAAAAACTGCTGAACACTCAGCATGGTGTGGGCAGGTATGTTGTCATGGTGGAAGAACCAGTCACCTATGTGCCAACTCGGGATGTTTCTTCTACAAATTGTGACACTACCTTCTCAAAATTTCCAGATAAAAACTCTGGTTGACTGCTTGATCCGGAGGAACAAACTCCGAGTGTACTACGAGGGGTCCACCCTCCAAAAGATAATTCTGAGTTTTCTGGAGTCCTCCCTCATATTGAAAGATTTTTCTTCCCATCCATTATCTCATTTCAGATAATCCACTAGAACTTTGAACCCCATTCTCTGAAAACATTAAGGTCTCGGCAGGAAAACATTTTCAACATTTCTACACAGAAAAACAATTATTCTTCTAGCAAACAGAAAGTAACAAAATGTGATTAATCTCTTATCAAAAACATAGTCGTGGTTCTCTATGTCCCTCACAATTAGGCGACTGTGGATCACCACCATTCAGAAACTTCTGCCCTTGGCTCACACTGCCTTGTGGCACACATAATACTGCAACAGCACCATCAACAATGATAAGCAACACTGACTGGGCACCTACATTGTGCTGGCATCTCCAAGTGCATGAGGCTTACTTCACTTCATCCTCGCAAAAATCATACCAAGTACGTATTAGTATTATGCCCATTTTATAAATGAGACAAGAGAGGCTTAGAGAAGTTACATAACTTTCCCAGAATCCCTCAGTTGGCAAAGGCAGAGCAAAAATCAAATCTAGGTCTTCCAACCCCAGAACCTGTGCTCTTTTTTTTTTTTTTTTTGAGTTGGAGTCTCGCTCTGTCACCCAGGCTGGAGTGCAGTGGCACGCTCAGGGCTACCCCAGCGTCGCCCTGCTGGGCTCCAGCGATCCTTCCACCTCAGCCTTCCAAGTAGCCAGAACTACAGGCACACACTACCACGCCTGGCTAATTTTTGATTTATTGTAGAGATGAGGTCTCACCAAGTTGCCACCGGGGCTGGTCTCGAACCCCCATGCTCAGGCAATCCACTTGCCTCGGCCTCCCAAAGTGCTGGGATTGCAGGCTGAGCAGAACCTGTGCTATTAGACCATGTGCTCTACTGTCCTACACATAGAAAGCAGTGAACAAGATCTAATCCTCTCCCCTGTTACACACACACACACACACACACACACACACACACACACACACACAGTCATAAAATAAAAATTTCTCTCTCTAGACAGTCTCTGAACTCCTATGAACATACTGCTTATATCAAAGAGTTGAAGGAGTGAGAAGAGAATATTAGAATTCCATTTTCCAGGAGAGAATTAATCAGATAGTGCAAGTCTCAGTTTTTTAATGAGATGTACCCACATAAAAGGAATTGCAGACCAGCAAGCATGCCCTTTTTCTCAATTTCTAGCCTCACCAGAGAGGTGGTCATATCCTTTCCAACACTACTGTTCAAACTGTGAAGTTGGGCAGGATTTGACAAACCATCATTTAATTAGGTCACTTGGGTTGTATTATCTATTCACTCATCAAAGTATAGTCAAAAATGCTTTCTTCCCTGCCCAGTAGCTGCCTTTTCAGCGATGTCCAATCCTGGGGATAGAAGCTGCCAATTGGTGCTCTTGGGCTTGGAGTTGGGAGTTGAAGGACCAAATCTCACCTCTGGGTGCCATCATTTGGGCAATATGTGTGACTGGATCTGAAAACACCAACCCCTGCCCCGTAGCACACACCAGCACTATACCCTTCTGCTGGACTTCTCTCCAGAGGCCTGATGCTATTCCTTAGCCCGCCCTTTTCTGATGGGCTGAACCAGAAGTAGATCCAGTCTCCTCTGAGCTCTGCTTGCTGTCTGAGCAGTAGAACACTCTGGGAAAGAAAGCCGCCTCAGTCCCAGACTACCTCAACTCACCTCATTACTCTACTCACCAGCTGGGTGATGTTAGGCATGTTTTTAACCTCTGAGCCTCAGGGTCCCTGTCTAGAACAGAGGATGATAATAAAATACCCCACACCTCATCTGCTGGACGGCTTGGGGGATACACTGTACAGGGCACACAGTAATATGCTTGGCACACAATTAGCACTCAATATGTGTGACCTATACCAATATATATGATTGATCTCAATATGTGTGACCTATAACAATCTATGCAATTGATCTGTCAGCTATGGAGGCATCCCATCTATTTACCTCCAACATTGCATTATTGAATACATTTTTATTTCTGGGTCTTTCAACACACAACACACACACAGCCTACTTCTTCCATACACAGAGCTTACAATCATGCCTCATTATGCCATATGTTCATGTCTTCCATAATCCATATGGGTCTTAGGAAGAGATGCTAATTACATAATTTTTATCAGCCTGTCAGGCTCCAAATTCATCTGTATAAAATATTTTACTCATCAAAACCTCCCCCCACTTCCCACTTACTACGTTTTTTTCCATTGCAATTCCACTTAACTGCTCAAGCTAAAAGGCTGTAGTCACACCAGATCCTTAACACCTCTCCTTGTCTTCCATTATGTGAATGTATTTTTGCATTCCAGTAGTGTCACGGGTCCTATCTTTAAAATATATCAGGAATCTATTTTTTTTCATCTCTACTGTCATCACCTTCTTCTAAACTTCTCCCCCGGGCCACAGTAACAACTCCTAATCAGTCTCTCTGCTCTCATTCTTGTAGCAAAAATTATTTAAAAATAAACAGTATGTCAGTTCATGTCTCTCCCTGTGTATCTGTTTTCAAATTGCTGTTGTACAAATAACCTCAAATTTAGCAGCTTAAAACATGATATCCTCTTACAGTTCTACAGGATGGAAATCTGACACAGGTCTCCCTGGGCTATCATCAAGGCATCAGCAGGCTGTGTTCCTCCTGGAAGCTCTAGGGGAGAACCCCCCCTCTTGTCTTTTCTGGCTTCTAGAAGCCACCCATGCTCCCTGGTCAATGCTCCTCCTTTCTTCCACCTTCAAAGCTGGCAATATTGTATCTCTCTGACCCTACTTCCCTTACATCTCCTTCTCAGACTCTCCTGCCTCTCTCTGTCATTTTTAAGGAAATGATGAAGTGAGAACTGATAAATGAGAAGACTCCAGCTAAGAAACAAGCTTTCCGACTGGGCAGGGTAGCTCACACCTATAATCTCAGCACTTTGGGAGACCAAGGTGAGAGGATTGCCTGAGTTCACGGGTTCGAGACCAGCCTGGGCAACTTGGAGAGCCCTCATCTCTACAACAAATCAAAAAATTAGCCGGGCATGGTAGCACATTCCTGTAGTTCTAGCTACTTGGAAGACTGAGGCGGAAGACAGGTCAAGGCTGTAGGGGCCATGAGCGTGTCACTGCACTCCAGCCTGGGTGACAGAGTGAGGCTCCGACTCAAAAAACAAAAACAAACAAACAAACAAAAAAGAAATGAGCCTTCCAGGCGGAGACAAAAGTTCTCCAGTGGATGAAGTTTAAGGCCTATTTGTGATTACATGGGGCTCACGTGGCTAATCCAGGATAATCTCCTTATGTTAAGGCCAGTTGGTTGGGGACCTTAATTCCATCTGCAACCTTAATTTCCCTTTGCTACATAACCTAACCTATTCATAGGTTCCAGAGATTCAGATGTGGACATCTTTTGGGAGAGAAAGGAGACATTATTCTGCCTACCACCTCCTGCTTAAAATTTCACAATGGCTTTCCCTCACACTGTAATAAAACCCATCTCCTCACTGAGGTCTAGGTGGCTGCTATGATCTGTGTTCTCTCACACATGCCTGATTTCCCTGAGCACTGTGATATCACCTCTCTTACGAAGCCACAGCCATATGGGTGTTCCCTCCGTTTCTGGAACACCTAAAGCTCAGTCCACTAGAGGATATTTACTTCTGCCCGGGAGGCTCTTTCCTTGGCTAGATTCTCTGCTGATCAGGACACCTTGCCTGAGCACCTCCCATTTCCATCTGCACCCCCAGGCTTGACCACATCACCCTGGATCATTTCTTACAAAGCACTTATCACTGAAGTCACCATACTTTCCAACTTGGTTACTTATTTCTTGTCTGTCCTTCATCTCTAGAGTATAAGCTCCATGAGGACAGGGACTTTCCCTGCTTGGTTCTACTCTATCCCAGGCCTAGAACATGGCTTGGCACATAGCAGGTGCTCAATTCATCTTTGTGGAATAAATTGTATTACTGAGGGCTATCTTCAGGTCATGACGTTGCAGGTAAGAGCCCTGCATGGTGAGCACATTGAGAGTAGATATAATGTATGAGTTGGTATGGCTGAAATGAGTTGGAATGCCTAACATGCAAACAGTCTCTAAGACACATGGTCATGTAAGAAGATGAAGATCCCTCCAATTTAACCTTCTGCCACTGCTACAGGATTGCTTCACGCCATCAACCATTTTCCAAAAGATATTCTTGCGTTTTGCTGTTAGTTTGTCTGGAGGGTTAATACTTAGCAATCTACTCCAGTAAAGGCAGGACTCACACAGTTTTTGTCTCTGTTTTTATTCTTAATTGGTGCAAATGAACGTTTACAATAAGGCAAAGCTAGTTTGGACAATGGGTAGTTGGTGACTTCCACTAGAAATTCAAATCTAATAAATGAACTGGGGATAGGCCATCAAACTTTTCTTTAAATGAATAGTTTTAAACCAAGGCTATTAGTGTAATGTGAAAGAAAACCAGTAGTTATGGGAAGGTAAATTCAATATGATGATATTAAAAATGTATGCCAAAAACAAACCTCATTTTGATTTAGGATTTTCCGGTATTCTGTGCTCCGTGCAAGAATGGTGACTCGAATTTTTCCATCCTGTAATCAAAATGAAAGGCAAAATGCTATATCTGCCTGGACAAATGAATGAACATCTGAACCTAAAATGTGATTTTTACAGAGAGATGAAACTCAGTAAGGTTACATTCATGAAACTATCATTTTTTTTTAGTCTGACTCCTTCACTGTTCTGTTAGGGAATAAAAGTGTTTAGCCATGAAGGCAAACCTGATCATTACACTGCTCTGTTCAGATGGGTGGGTGGGTGGGTGGATGGGTGAATTTTTGGCAGGGGTTGTGTGAATTAGATGGGGATTTGGGAGTAGGTGACAAAAAACAAAGAAAGGAATAGGAGAACAATGTACATTTTTATAATATCCTTTAGTTTATCTTTCATAGGTTGGTGACAACCGATTTCAGATGACTCCAGGTTAGAAAACATTAGCACAGAAATCTTAGTCCTGATTATTATTTTTTCTGCAAAGGTGGCATTAACTTTTTTTTTTAGAAAGCAGGATTTATTGAGAGTACAGAAAAGCTCCTGCAGTGGGAGGGGACCCAAAGGGGTTGCCTGGTATTCATTTTTATTTAGAGATGAAAACTCAAGCCCATCTCAGAACCCGCAATGTATCCATTACCTTGGGTCCCTCTTGTGTGATGTTTAATCTGTGTAGTACATGCTGGGAAAATGCCCTGAATAATCCGGTATTTTGACAGCCAGATATCTAAAATTAAAACACCAGTTCATATTATAATGAAGACTTCTGTATTGCAATTCAAGATACTTTCAAGTCATGTATAAACAAATCTATCAAGAATAAAGTCTATAAATATGAACATTAACAGAAGATAATATGCTTACCAGAGGAGTATTATAGAACAGCCCATACCGCATGCGGGGGAGTAATGAAAAAATAGCTTCTTTAAAACATACCTGAGAAGGAAGACACATGAAGAGATAAGAGAATATAATTTAAAACTTGACACCAAAATAGCATTTATAATCTTGGAAAACATATTCTAATTAATCTCCATGTTGCATTATAACAGTTGAGTAGCAAACTATTTCAAAGAAAAGAAAATTAATATCTTGAAAAATTATAGAAAAAAGTTATTTTTTTTAAAAGTAGTATGGCTTTAAAAAACTAAGAATTCTAGTTATAACTAAAACAAAAACAAAAACCAATATCAGGTGCAGCAGCCTAGTACTTTGGGGAGTAGAGGTGAGAGGGATGCCTGAGCCCAGGAGTTTAAGACAAGCTTGGGCAACTTAGAGAGACCTCGTCTCTACAAAATCAAAAAACTAGCCAGGCATGGTGCACGCCGGTAGTTCCAGCTACTTGGAAGGCTGAGATGGAAGGATCACCAGAGCCCAACAGGTTGAGGCTGCAGTAGCCGTGAAAGTGCCACTGTACTCCAGCCTGGGTGAGAGTGAGACTCTGACAAAAAACAAAACTAAACTAAGAAGTCAGAAATCAATGCTAATAGTTAATAGAAACTCATATTAAATGTTTATTTTATAAACGAGTCACTTGCACACAACAGTTATTTACAGACTTTTCAGGAAAGTTTCCAGTACCCTTTTGAAATCGTATGTTTTCAGATGAATAATGTCATAATCAGTAAATGCTTTCCACACGTCAGAGAACAGGTCACCATATCCATAAGTACTCTGAAGGCAGAAACAAAATAAATTAGGGCAATGAAAGGATACAACATCTTTTCAAAGATGCAACAAGAATACCTGGATTCACCTATCAGTGTTAAAGACCAGTGGTCCAAAACAGTTCATATAGCCCACATAGGCAAAATGGACCATCCTCTTGGGCCTGAGCAAATGCCTAATTTGATGAAATATCAGAAATAATCATCACAGTGATACTTTTAGTCTACTAAGTGTTTTGTTTTTCCACCTTAAGTCTTTTTGTTCTCACGTCTTTGAAATTAAAATTGCCTGGGGTTCTTTTCTGTGAATTTTCTAATCACAGATACACACAACATACACATACATATGCCACCATTTGTACAGACTCTGATATGCTCAGTAAGCAAAACCATCAGGGTAAATAGAATGTGTTTTGGCAAGTAATTTTAGAGCAGGAAAATGGCTTGAAAGTTTTAACATTAAGAATATAACATATGTAACTTATGAAATGTTCTCCCCATTGGTTAGTGAATAATTCCCTATTAATATTAATAATGTCAATAATGACAATATTATGATAATAATAGCATCTTAAATTATTAATAATGTCCTATGCACTGGCATTATTAACTTACATTAAGCTACCGCACAAGCTTAACGGGCTAGGTAATATCATTATCACTATTTTACAGATGAGGAAACTGAGTCACAAATTTAAGCAATTTCCCTAAATTGTAGCGCTGATATAACCTTAAATATTCAGCTGGGATTCAACCCAGTCTGAGCCACCAGACTTCAGGTTCATAAGCACCATATGACAGCTACCTCTCAATGGGAACTAGTTGTTTCTAGTATATCTACCAAATGGACTTCCTTTTTGAAAAGTGGACGTTAATTATGAGACCAGGCACGATAACTCACGCCTGTAATCCCACCACTTTGGGAGGTCAAGGCAGGAAGATTGCTTGAGGCCAGGAGATTGAGACCAGCCTGGGCAACATAGCAAGATTCTGTCTCTCAAAAAAATTAAAAAATTAGCCAGGTGTAGTGGTGCACACCTATAGTCCCAGCTACTTGGGAGGCTGAGTTGGGAAGATTGCTTAGTCCCAGGAGTTTGAGGCTGTAGTGAGCTTTGACTGTGCCACTGCACTCCAACCTTGGTGACAAGTGAGACCCTAACTCAAAAAAAAAAAAAAAAGTAGAAGAAATTAATTATGAGTCCAGGAGCGGCCACTGCACTCCAGTCTGGGCGACAGAGTGAGACTCCAACTCAAAAAAAAAAAAAAAAAAAAATCATGAGTTCCATCAGCTAAAAGGAAGGAGATCAATTATTTTTTAAATGATCAAACTTAGAGTGCAAAATTCAGCCAATAGAAATAAAAAAATATGCATTGTAGGATTATAGTCAAGGTCTACAGCTAGTTATACAATATGTTCATTGTGTTCATGTCTTTTCATCTTTATAGCATTCTTTTTTCAGATTTTGAAAATTTTATGTGACACCTCAAGAAGTACCCTTCTATACGTCTTTGGAGGTTGGCAGCCTTGCCCATCCCACTGACACAAAGCTATTTCAAAGTTATTGAGAACTGACAGATGTGGCGATTAAAAAAAAAATTCCTTCCTTCGATGTTCTTCCAATGCCATTCTAATAAAGACCCTTCTCCACACAATCTAAAATGAAATGTCCCTGTTCTGGCTCAATAATAAATAAAGGGTAATTAAAAGAAGTGATTCTAGACCATTTCTTGAGATAAAATATACTTCAGATAAAATAAGACACCTTTGAAAGGAAATTTAAATAATAAAATATAGTAATCCTGACTGACCCCTCCTCAGGGAAATTATACATTATTCAAAAACAACCACCTCTAGAAGTTTTTTTTCCACATCCCCCAAATTCAAATTATCTACCATGGGGTGAAAGGGGACTTCTTCCTACATGCATTTTGAAGAATATCTTAATATTCTTCAAGATGACATAAAAGTTCCTTCTGTGTAATTCTCAAATTTAAACACGCACATTACCTATGACTTAGAAATTCCACTTATAGAAATCTGTCCTGCAGAAATGCTAGGATGCATTTATAAACATAGAGATATCTAAAAAGAATGTTTCCTGAAGCATTTCAGCAAATAGCAAAGAACTGGAAACAAACTGGATGTGACTGGGCCAGGGGTGATAAACATGTGCACTGATGCATACATCGAACTTCCAAAATATCCATCAAGTGGGATACCATGTACCCACTTAAAAAAAGATAATCCTAAATGTACTAACTTGGAAAGATATTCATGAGGTAATATTAAGGAGCAGTAGGAGAAAGAAAGTATGTTTTCTCTTTATCTTTTTTTTATAATTGTCTATTCATCTACTTATTTTTTGAGTCAGGGTCTCACTCTATCTCCTAGGCTGGAGTGCAGTGGCATTCTCATGGCTCACCACAGCCTCGACCTCCTGGGTTCAGGTGATCCTTCTGCCTCAGTCTCCCAAGTAGCTGGGACTATAGCCACATACTACCATACCTGGCGAATTTTTAATTTTTTTTGTAGAGATGAGGTCTTGTTATGCTACCTAGGCTGGTCTCAAACTCCAAGGCTCAGCAATCTCGCTACCTTGGCCTCCCAAAGTGCTAGGATTACAGGCATGCACCACTGTGCTCAGGCATTTTCTATAAGGACACAAACATATTCTTATACAAATTTCATATGTATACACACACATATCCCTATACAAATTCTTATGTAAATTTTGTATAAGGATATATTTACATGTATTAAACTAAAAAGATTCTTGCAAGGGACTCATACACATTAACTGCAGTCACCCTTGGGGGAAAATGGAATCAGAGAGGGGGGAGACTTTTTTTAAAGTTCACATACTTCTGTGTTGTCTCAAGTCATTATAATCAGGATAATCAGGTATTACTTTCATAATTAAAAAGATAATAAGAAAGTTATACTACTCTTAGCACAAGAAAATGTGGAAAGTCTGCAGTAATCTCCCCTTTCATTAATTTCATTTAAGAAGAGCAGACCCCTGTGCCCAGAAAATCACCTCAAGAAGTACCCTTCTATATATCTTTGGAGGTTGGTGGCCTTGCCCATTCCGCTGAGGAAACCACATGCTGAAGGGAGTGACCAAATCGCTGAGCTTTGGGAGGAAGACAGGGTAGGTCCCATAGGCTTCCTTGTGGGGACAGTTTTCACCAAAATCTGAACTGCAGTCACAGTTTTCTCCCTCTTCTTCCCCGGGGTGAACTGCATATCAGAGGCCTTCAGGACTGACTCTGGCAATATCGTTTACTGTGGGAGATTCATGTCACAGTCAGCCTGCAGGTCACGATATTGCTTCATTTAAGGGCTTACCAACCAAAGAGAAACAGCAGCCATACCATCCCTTACTTAGCACTGTTCTCATCCAACCTGCAGTCTTCTGTGGGCCTGAATTCTGGAGCCATCTAGCAGAGTTGCCTGTCTAGAAAACTTGATTGACTGAGTAGCTAGCAAAGGCCTCTCTGACCAAGAATGTGCATTTAAAATAGATGCAAAGGAAGGAGGTTCAGCTGCATCCACCCTGCTTGTCCGTGCCAAAGTCGAGGTCAGACAGCTCTAACGTCATAGGGTCAATTATGTAATCTGGGAGTAATCTGGGATCTGTATGATGGCGATGCATCCCATTCCCACCCAGCAGGTACAGAGAAGGGGAAGGTTGGAAAAGCTGGCTCAGTTTAACTTAGACTAGGTGAGGAAGATGTGGAAAAGCACATAACAAGGAACAAAGAAGCTTCTGGAAAGTGTTTAAGAAACGTTCTCAGCAAGTTCTTTAGAGAACTTTAGAAAAGTGATAGAACACTGTGATTTCCCAGCACACACCCCGGGGTCAGGCTACCTGGATAGGAATCCTTGGTTCCTCCCCTCACTGACGAGTTATCTTAGAACACTCACATTCAGGCCTCAGTTTCCTGTTTGTCAAATAAGCTAATAAAAACTCAAGTCCACAAGAGGCTGTGAGCATTACATGAGATAACATCAGGTGTAATAAAAAAAAAATGCAACCTTGTATCCTACCCTGTAAAAAAAAAAAGGCAAAACAACCCTGAGTTAATCATTCAGGACCTGTGAAAGCTTGTGAAAGCACTTATACCAAAAATAGAAAAGAAAGACACTGGTGTTCTCTTTGCTCACAGAAACATTTCCAATAAATGAAACCGTGGTGGCAGCAAAACAAAAATACAAGAGGAAATGTAAATGTATGTAGAGAGAGAAACCAAAAGAAAGCATTAAGGGCTGGGCTCCATGGCTCAGCCTGTAATCCCAGCACTTTGGGAGGTCAAGGCGAGTGGATTGCTGAGCCCGTGGGTTTAAGACCAGCCTGGGCAACTTGGTAAGACCTCGTCTCTACAATAAATAAAAAATTAGCCAGGCGTGGTAGCGTGCACCTGTAGTTTCAGCTACTTGGAAGGCCGAGGTGGAAGGATCGCAGGAGCCCAGCAGGTCAAGGCTGCGGTGGCCATAAGCATGCCACTGCCCTCCAGCCTGGGTGGCAGAGTAAGACTCCAACTCAAAAAAAAAAAACAAAAAACAAAAAAAACACCATGCTAAGTCCGATTCTCATCAGACTTCAAGTCAAACTAAAAGTCTAAGGAGCAGTGATCATGAAAACCTTTCTATGCAGCTCTACTATAAGCCTTGTACGTATGGAAAAAAAGGGTCATCAAACTCTGTCCCCTTCAGCATGAGAATCTGACCTTCCATTAACTGGTTAGCTTTGTTCTCTGGAAACGAAGTTGGTGTCTGTCAACTATGTTTCTAGCAACATTGCTTCTGACCAAAAACATGCTTGAAGATGCCAGGCATGGTGGCTGTAATCCCAGTGTTTTGGGAGGCCAAGGCATCTCTTGAGGATCTCTTGAGCCCAGGAGTTCGAAACCAACCTAGGCAACATATGAGACCCCATACAAGAAATGCAAAAATTAGCTGGGTGTGGTGGTGTGTGTCTGTAGTCCTAGCTACTCGAGAGGCTGAGGCAAAGAATCACTTGAGCCCAGGAGTTTCAGGTTGCAACGAGGCTATGAATGATCCACTGTATTCCAGTCTGAGCAACAGATCCAGACCTTGTTTCTAAGAAAAAAAGACATTGGATGGGTAAATGGAATCGAGACTGGGAAAGCCACGTTTAGGCTTCACTAAGTACAACGATTTTTTTGGAACTGGGCATACCTCTTTCAAAGACGCTGGAGGCTTTGCCAATGCAGTTATGCCAGGAAATGTTGGCCCCTATGGATGACCTGTGCCTGCCCCAGGCGATCACCTCTCCTTGTACCAGAGCTGTGCCGTGTGGACTGCTAACATTCCCCCTGGAAGAAATGCTTGAGGCTGTTCTGCCCATCAGCTGTAGTTCCCCTGCATTATGGTCTGAGTAAACTCATGCCAAGAGTGGGGTGTGTGAGTGTCTTGTGTGTCAAAATGTTTAGTGGAATCTTAGATGACCCCTTGGGGGGTGTTCCAGCTTCCTAGTTAGGCAACCTCTCTTGTGTGTACTACAAACCATGTGTTCTCCTTGTTGCTGTCACAGTTAACATTCAGAGTACATGTACTGTGCACCAGGCATTGTGACCATTCACACACTATATGGTTTATCCACCAAACGACCTGTGGTAGGTACTCTGATTATCCCATTTCACAGCTGAGGATACTGGGACACATTCTGGTGTTTCCTTGGCAGGTAGAAGAGCCAAAACAGGAGGAAAAAGGCAGCCAAAGAAAGAGAAGGGGAAAAAAAAAAGACTACACTAAGAACAAACAAACAGCAAGTATAATTCAACATATACATTTATGTATATGCCTACAACTCACCCTATATAGTGAGCTGAAACTCACAGCACAATTTGGCACAAAGGAAGCAGTAACAAAGAAGTTGCTATTAAGCAAAGGGCGACAGGAAATGCAAGAGGCCAAACAGTAAATAGAGGCAAGTTCTTCCAATGTGGGATCCCCAGGTACAATGAATGAAAGCCTTCAAATGTCTGTCTCAGAGGAACACCGAACCATATCCCTGAATTTTTGGTCTCTGGGGCCGCACCCACCTAAAAGGGGAAAAGATTATTCCATTGTCTTATTCTAAAATTCAAAGAACAAAGGTACACACATACTTGTATCTCCGCCTGTAAGTACATGTACACGTCAATGCATCTATGCAGACACATTCACACCCATCTGTCTGCATATGGATGTGTGTATGAGTGTGTATGTTTACATGTGTCTCAGCAAATCCCTCCACAAAGATCAGAGTCACACACTGACAGAGCAAGGTAAAGACAGTGTTGAAGCAAGAGCACCTTCTTACTTACAGTGTCCCACATCACGACATACACATCTGTACTGAAGGAATTATTAACATGCTGAGTGATATAAAGATTGACAAAGTCACAGAAGTGGTGATACATGTTAACACCTAGGGTAGGAAAAAAAAAATCTATGTTAATTAATCCCAAAGAACACAAGAAACAATTTTTATTCTACCCCACCTATAGTTTAATGGACTTTTAGTTTAAATAAATGGAGAAGGAAGAGAGTTTGTTTCCAAACATGAAATGATCTAAAACCAGATAGTCCTCGATTTACAGATTGATTGGGTTCAAAAATTCACTTCAAAATTGGTTGTTCAGAGGTGAGGCTCAGTGGCTCATACCTGCAATCCCAGCACTTTGGGAGGCTGAGGCAGGAGGACTGCTTGAGCCTAGGAGTTCAAGACCGCCTAGGCAACATAGCGATATCCTATCTCTACCAAAAAAATTTTAAAAAATTAGCCAGGTGGTGGTACATGCTTGAGGTCCCAGCTACTCGGGAGGCTGAGGCAGGAGGATTGCCTGAGCCCAAGAGGTCAAGGCTGCGGTAAACTGTGATGGTGCCACTCCAGCCTAGGCAACAGAGTGAGACGCTGACTCCAAAAAAAAAAAAATGATTGTTTAGAACTCAGGAATGCATTTTCCCATATATGCCAAGTAACAATTAATTATTAAGTTTCCAGAAAAAAACAATGCAGGTCTACTTAACTCAAAACTAGGTAGAATTATAGGGCCATGAAGACTAATCATTATTTCTTTTGATCATTAATTTTTAAATGCATAATGTTTAGGCAACATCTGTTCATCACAAAAGTACTGTCAATGACAGTAACTAACATTTTGGATATTTGCATTCTTGCCTCTTTTTTTCTTGTTTAATCATTACTTATAATAGTCTTACTGGGAAAATATTAATTAACTATGGTTCAAAAGAGGTGAATGTCTCGGGTTCTAATTCAAACAACAGGAACTCTGGAGACAGAATAACTGGGTTGAATGCCAGTGCAGTCACTCATGTGCAACATTATTAGATGAGTTCGTAAAGCCCCTAAGCTTGAGCTTTTCCACTAGAAATGGGAAATAGTTACATATACGTGCCAGCCTTGTCATGGCAAATTCAAAGATAATATATCTTAAAGCACCCATTCCAGTGCCTGGCACACAGTGAGACCTTAATGAAGACTAGCTGGATCCCACTAGGTCATACAGAATGGAAAGGGCTGTGGATGCCACTATTTGTAAATTCACATTTAGGTCATTAAAAAGGAACAGAACGTGCACCCTCTCCACTTAGGTATACAGGCCCAGTATTCAGTCTGGAAATATACAAGTCTAAATGGGATAAAATCCCAAGAACTGACAATTCAAACATACATTTTAAAGGAGGGAAAATGTTGAGTTAGAAAAATAAAAAATAAAAAACAGGTTGGGTGTTGTGACTCATACCTGCAATCCCAGCACTTTGGGAAGCCTAGGCAGGAGGGTTGCTTGAGCTCAGGAGTTCAAGCACAGCCTGGGTAACACAGTGAGAACTCATCTCTACAAAAAATAATAATTAAAAAAAACTAGCCAGGCGTGGTGGCACGCGCCTGTAGTGCTAGTTACTCGGGAGGCTGAGAAAGAAAGATTGCCTGAACCCAGGAGGTTCAGGCTGTGGTGAGCCGTGACTGTGCCACTGTACTCCAGCCTGAGTGACAGAGTGAGATCCTGACTCAAGAAAAGAAAAGCAATGACTCAAAAGCAGAAATCACAAAATATTTTGTCTTCATTACCACAGTGAATAACAACACTATGTACCAGAAAATAAGAGTAAAAAATATTCAGTTGTTTTCAGCCTATCTTAGATAATCATTTAGAAGGGCTAATTATTTTACCCACAAAAAAGTATATTTTCAAATAAACAAGAAAGGTAAAGTTCTACCAGGATCCATTCCCTTCTCCCAAGTTAGCTACACAGCACACATGAGCTCTCTCACGAAACACTCAGTTAGTTCCTAACAGCTATGAGGAAATGCCACAGGCACAAATTAGTGCTTGGTGCCACAAAGATTAATAAACAAGCGAGAAAACAGTCTCTGTCCCCAAGAATGTGCCTCTAATGAGCCTTGTTCTGTAGATTGCTCATTCTCCCAAGGTAAGAGTTAATACAAAAGGGAAAACTGGATGACAGCATAAGTGAGAAGAAAAGTCGAGTTATGAATATAGGAAATAAATGGCACTGTGTACCCTGGCCTGTTATTCCCACTTTGCATACTTTATTGCATAAGTACCTGCATACATTTCATAGCTCACACATTTTCACCTCTTTTACAGGCAGATCACAGTGTTTTCTTTGCCCCTTTTTAATGTGCATATTTTAAAAAAACGAGTCAGAGCCTCAAACATAGCATTTTTACTCGCTCTTATTTCAGAAACTTAAACTTGTCTGATTTCTGAACTTAATGCTTTGCAATATAAGAATTATGACTTCAGAAGGCAGAGCACATTAAAACTGTGATCAATAAATTATAGTAATTTTGAAATATTTGTGACAGAGGGCTCTCTGTATTTCACTATAAGCCCAACCTCTCATGAATTTTGATATGATATAGCATAGTAATCTCTGTCTCTTGCAATGAGAGAGAAAATATAGTACAGTCTGTGTTTCTCCTCTCCAAGGCAACTAGTTCACAAAGTTAGGGCGATGCTTACAAGTTCAGAGACACCATAGATGTCAATGGAAAAATGATTTTAATTTTTTTCAAAAATATATGCAGTGGTAATTTCCAGAAGAATTTTAAATTCACTTTAGTCACAGAAGCGGTATTAGAAATTTTGCCAGAGGAGGTCATGGATATTTCTTTCCCACCCATACTATCCACATGGCTTTTAATTTTAAAAAAATTTTAATGAAGCACAATATAAATTAAATGATTAGAAAAACTAGATGGGGTAAATTTAGTTATAAAAGGTGTATATATGCTTTCTTCTGTCATCTTTTGATTTTGATTAAGTCCTTTGACATAAAAGTGAAGGAGTTTTGTCTAAAATACCAAAAGTATAAAATAATGAGAAGTTCAAACTAGTTCACTGACTTCCTTAGGGAAGAAAGCAAAAAGCAAATTTACTGTTTGTCATACTGCTTCCAAGAAAAACTATAGAGAATTACTATATACATATATCCAGAAAAAAGGAGTAAAACCTCATTAACAAACACATAAATAACAAATCAACTTCTCACCTGCATCTAGTTTCATGAAATATGTTGGTTTTTCAATAACAATGTCACATTCAGCATCTTCTATAGGTCTGAAGTTGAGCTCAGTATAGCTTTGTAACTCAGCAAACCTGGAATCATGAATTGGGATATGATTTCAAAGTGATTCTCCCAAACTTCCTACTGCAATGTTGTAACTTAGGATCATTTCATTAGGCAAATTTTATTTCTAGTTTGTGGAGAAACTTCTATGGAGACCTGTAACTTCTAAAACTTACTGGTATTTACATCATTTGACATCAATTTTTTTCTTCTGAGTTGGAGTCTCAACCTGTAGCCCAGGCTGTAGGTCAGTGGCATAATCACAGCTCACCGCAGCCTCAGCCCCCTGGGTTCATGTGATCCTTCTGCCTCAATCTCCCAAGCAGCTGGGACTACAGCCACATGCCACCATGCCTAGCTAATGTTAATTTTTTTGTAGAGATGAGGTCTCATTATGTTGCCCAGACTAGTCTCAAACTCCTGGGTTCAAGTGACCCTTTCGCTTCAGTCTTCCAAAGTGCTGGGATTACAGGTGAGAGCCACTGCGCCCAGCCTAACTAATTTGACATCAATTTTAATGTTGAGACAAGGAACAAAAACGATTTTAAAATTCTAATGTGTACGATAATTAAATCTGGAACTTATCACACAAAGAATATACTGGGTTGGCCAAATAATCTACCAGTAAAGTGGAAAGATTAAAAAACCTTCCAGACAAGAATAAAAAGGAACAAGGGGCCAAAGAAACTCTTAAGGTAGACTTCTTGGATTCTGAGAAAGATGGTGTTCTAAGAACCATCCAGTACCTCCGAAAGACAGTAGACAGCTAACCTCCCAGAAAAAAGGAAATTTATTTCTTCAAAAACATCCTCAGAAGCCACATGGCATAATTCTCTTCCAAACAAAAGAAGACAATCACACAGGCATGTGACAATTGTGAGATATTTCGAATCAACATAAAGATCGTCTTCAATTCTTCATCGTTGAGATCACATCTCATATAAAACAAATATCAAATAGATCCTTTAAAACACAATGCCAAAATATCGTGGTGGTTTCAAAAATATGTCTAGAAACTTTTTAATACTTCTTCCTTTAAGAGGTGGAAGTTAATTCCATTCCTTGAGGGTGGGCTGGACATAGTGACTTAATTCTAACGAGCAGAATACAGAAGTAACGTATGTCACTTCTAACGTTAGGTTACACAAATACTGCAGCTTCCATCTTGGGGCATGAGCTTAGACCACGTGCTCCTAGGGAAACCGGCTGCTGTGCTATGAGTAGACTAGGGAATGGCCCATGTGGTACAATTTGAAGCCTCTGGCCAACAGTCAGAGAAGAACTGAGGCTTACAACAACCTGAATAAACTCAGCAGCAGATTCTACAGGCATAGAGCTCAGATGAGCCTAGAGATGGCTACAGCGCTGGTTACCAGGTTTACTACTCCTCATAAGACCCACCTGGTTGCTCCTACATCCTGACCATCAGAAACATGTGAGGCAATAAAGTTTTGTCGTTTTAAGCCAATTCTAGAGTAATTTATTATATAACAATAGATAACAAGCCAGGTGTGGTGGCTCATGTCTATAATCCCAGCACTTTGGGAGGCTGAGGCAGGAGGATTGCTTGAGCCCAGGAATTCGAAACCAACCTAGGCAACATAGTAAGATCTTGTCTCTACAAAATCAAAAATCAAAAAATTAGCTAGGTGTGGTGGTATGTACCTATAGTCCCAGCTACTCAGGAGGCTGAGGAGAGAGGATTGCTTGAGCCCAGGACTTAGAGGCTACGGTGAGCTGTGATCATGTCACTATATACCAGTGTGGGCAGCAGAGACCTCAACTCAAAAAATAAAAATAAAAAAGATAATGAACACAGACTTACCTAGATTATACTTTGGAATAATGTGTTACACTGCTACAAATAACTCATACAATTATACCCTAGGGAGTTATCATAGGGAACTAGATATGAAAATGTACTAGGAATCAGAAAGTCCACTAGAATATAGGAACTACCTATAGTAGGTAGTTATGCAAGGTCTGTTACAGCAATAGACCACATTGCAGACTGTAAAATGCCATATAAATGTATGGTAGATTATTATTCTGAATGGTTTGCTTAGCATAAATGTCTGGCCATAAAAATGAACATTATATGAGCAACCTATGTGACTATACAGGAAAAGCATGAGAGTTTCTTTAGAGTGATAGAACAATTCTGCACCCTGATCATGGTGGTGGTCACATGAACCTACCCATGCAATAAAATTTTACATAAGTGCATGTAATTACTGGTAAAATCCACATGTGTTCAGTTAATACCACTGTATCAATGTCAGTTTCCTGGTTTTGATCATTGTGCTATGGTTATATGAGATATTACCATTAGAGGAAGCTGGGGTAATGGGACAATGAGAACTCCTTGTACTATGTTTAAACTTCTATGAATATAAAATTATTTTAAAATACAAAGTTTTAGGCCAGGTGTGGTGATTCACACCTATAATCCCAGCACTTTTTGATCTGGGTGAGAAGTACATGGGTGGGTTCACTTTTTCATAATTCAAACTGTACCTTTTTCTGTAAGCTCATTATATATCTCTCATATGTGTATTTTTAAAAGTGTGTTCCCCAAGGCACATGCAACAATTATAAGTTAATAAAAATGTATTTTTGTGTTGATTTTTTATCTTTCATTAGCAGACAGTAGGTACTAAATCATACTTCCTACCATATTCTAAACATCTATTTAACTCAGATATGACTGAGGTACCCAATACACTCAGTTGTCATCACTCCACAGAAGGTCATGCCAAATTATCTACAAATGAAGGAACATTTTCCATTTGTGAGTCCCCACAAAAATCTGCAAGTGTCAAAAATAAAGGTAAATATTTCAGAAACAAATGCTTAAAAAAAAAATCTCACCATGACTGCAGAGGGCTCTTGCGCTGGCCTTCAGACATCAACGTATGAATGTCAAGTTTACAGTGCCCCCCAATTTCACCACTCTGGAAGAAATCTTCCTTAAATCTAGTGTATAACAAAAAATTAAGTTGAGCTCAGGAAATTTCTTTAGGACTTACATACATGGGTTGTAACTAAAGTGGATTACCAATTTCCAAACTCAGTTTTTTATTAGAATTTAATTATAATAGAAAAACTTTAACGTATACAAAAGTAGCAAAATCACAGAAGGAACCTGATAAATCTATGATCCAACTTTGAAAGGTGATCCAATCTATGGTCAATCTAGGTCATCTACTCCCCACCCATTCCCCAGCCTCTCTGCCATATCGTCAGGGAGCAAATCCAAGACCTATCTCTGGGCCTGAAAATATTTCAGAACTCCTATTTAATTTCAACACCCATCATATAAGTACCTGTCGTGATTTCTCTTGATGTTTCGTAAATCAAGGTAGAGATTGGTTGCTCTGCAGTACTGAAGATAACGGGAACATATCAGGCTTGAGTCACTCTGAAAAAGAAAATAATAATTCTGAGTATTAACACTGCGAGGACTCACCCAGACTTGCTAGACATGTTGATGTCATGTATACCTCAGATTCAAACCACACAACATGAGGAGGAAAGCTTTCCAAAGGCTGCATCTGCTCAAGAATTGTTTTCTCCTTCCCAGCAGACCTTGGCCAAGCATACTTTTGCCAGTTTCTACATGTTTAGGTTACAACAAAGAATTCCCAAATGCTTTATCAGTACTGCCTGAACTTTAAAGCTAAGAGCTCTGGTCCTTATGGTTCAATTCAGTCCCTTAGAAAAAAAGCCTAGGTCAGGCACGGTGGCTCATGCCTGTAATCCCACCAATTAGGAAGGCCGAGGGAAGAGGACTGCTTGAGCCCAGGAGTTCAAGGCTAGCCTGGGCAATATAGTGAGACTTCATCTCTACAAAAAAAATTTAAACATTAGCCAGGCATGGTGGTGTGCACCTATAGTCCCAGTTACGAGAAGACTGAAGCAGAAGGACCACCTGAGCCCAGGAGGTGGAGGCTGCCGTGAGCCATGATACCACTGCCCTCAAGCCTGGTCATCAGAATGGGCCTCTGACTAAAAAAAAAAAAAAAAAAAAAAAAAAAAAAGCCTCAGCAATGGTCCTACCCCCACAGCTATGTGAAAAAGCATTTTTCAAAGCAGCCAAATGAAAACAGGAAGAATGTACACGTAAGAGACATTAAAGGTAGAGGAGGGCATTTTGCCAGTTTTAATAAGACATACTTTCTGCAAACCATAAAACTTGAAGGACCCTCCATCTTAACAATAACATGAGGGCAATATTTTCTAAATAATTGAACAAAGCAGTTTAAGAGTCAACTACCAGAGCCAGTTTCTATTTCAACCAATCTTGGTTGTGCTGAAAAAGAAAAAGCTTCAGAAACTTTTATCTGCCCTGGAGTTATGCATTTTTAAACTGTTTTTCTCAAAACTTCCAGTATACATGAGGTCTTAAACTCGACCTGCATGGTGCTTTGAGTCTGTAGTTGGAAAAAGATTGCAATGGACTGAAAGCGTGTTCCTCTGCAAAATTCACATGTTGGAATCCTAACCCTTAATGTGATACTATTAGAAGTGAGGCTTTGGGGAGGCAATTAGGTCATGAGAGTGGAACTCTCATGAGTGAGATTAGTGCCTTTATAAAAGAGACTCCAGAGAGCTCTCGCACTCTACTTCCATCATGTGAGGAGACAGGGAGAAGTTGGCTGTTTGCAACCTAAAAAAAGCCCTTATCAGAAACCAACCATGCTGGCACCCTGACTTTGGACTTCCAGACTCCAGAACTTTGTGAAATAAATTTCTGTAGTTTAAAAGCCACCCAGTCTATAGTACTTTGTTATGGCAGCCCAAACTAGCTAAGACAGGGATCACACTTTGAAAGCACAAAACATATCTTGGTAAATCTTAGCCAAAAAAGTATTCTACAGGCCACCTTGAAAGATGTGTGCAAGATGGGGATATGGTTCTTCTCTAGCCCTTTTCACAAAGACTCCAGCCAAGCGTGCAAAGTAAGACACAACATTTGTTAAAGGCACCCTGCAAGCAACCTGGGGCTTCATTCACTTCACCAGAATGCTCCAAGCTCTCTTACGTGACAACCTCCAATAGCAATATAAAGCATATATTCAGTTTTTTAATGCAAGTAAATTTAATTTTTTTTTTCAGTTTCCCAGGTTAGCTGGAGATAACGAAGACTCCTGAAATATCAGAGACTTAGCGTTCAGGATCATTGAGTTAAAGAATAGTGCACCTTAATCTGAAGTGCTTGCAACTCCATCAACCTCTGAAAAATAACACAGCCCTTTGCTGGGAGCCAGGCCCTGCACTGAGTATTCTTATATGCAGAATCTCATTTCATCCTTACCGTATGCTATAAAATACACATGGTTTTATGGCAGAGGAACTGGAGTTATGGAAAGACTGAGTACCTGTCCAAGAGTCAGAATTTGAGCCCTATAGTTGAAAGCCTGTATTTACTGCCCCAAACCACCTTTTGGCACCATGTTTGTCTGACCCACTGAGGTATAATGTGGTATGATTGAAAGTACACTGAAAAAGATCTGCATTTTAATTCTAGATGTATACTCTTTTTTTTTTTTTTTCTGTAGAGATAGGAGGCTGGGCATGGAAGCTTATCCATGTGATCCCACCACTTTGGGAGGCAGATGCAAGAGGATGAGTCCAGAGGTTTCAGACCAGCCTGGGCAACTTGGTGAGACCTCACCTCTACAATAAATGAAAAAAAAATTAGCCAGGCATGGTGGTGCACATCTGTAGCTTCAGCTACTTGGAAGACTGAAATAGAAGGATCACCTGAGTACAGCAGGTTGAGGATGTGAAAGGTATAACTGTTGCACTCCAGCCTGGGCAACAGAGTGCGACACGACTCAAAAAAAAAATAGAGATGGAGTTTTGCTATGTGTCCCAGTCTGGTCTTGAGCTCTTGACCTCAAGCAATCCTCCCACCTTGGTTTCCCAAAGTGCTGGGATTACAGGTGTGAGCCACCACATCCAGCAAATATGTATAACTCTACAGAGTAGCTGCATAGTCTTGGGGAAGTTGCTTAACTTCTCTGATGACTGTTTCCCATGCTGATAAAGTGGCTTCTGTCTATCTGCTATAATGCTTATGAGTAACAAACTAGATAACATGTAGAAAAGCTTTCTGCAAACTATAAAGTGCTAAGCAAATTATAGAACAGCAGGTGGGAGTATATCATCTCTTTCAAACTACCTGAGAATAAATTTGCAAAGATGAAATTTATCAGTTTCTCTACTTTAGCACATGTTGGGAGGGAATTCTATACCTAAAAATATTTTAACTGTCTCAAATATAACTACGTGATATATGTGTGATAAGGAGGACAGGGCTTTCAAAGGAAACAGAACAACCTATTGGAGGAAGTTAAATAAATGCTAAGTACATAACTGAGAATTAGGGATGCCTTTCATAGTACTATCTACCTCGTTCTCTGTTACAATCTAAACAACAACAAACAAAAATAAATAAATCAAGGCCGGGTGCGATGGCTCAAACCTATAATCCCAGCACTTTGGGAGGCCGAGGTGAGAGGATAGCCTGAGACCAGGCTATCGAGACCAGCCTGGGAAACTTGGCGAGACCTTGTCTCTACAATAAATCAAAAAATTAGCCTGGCATGGTGGCGCATGCCTATAGTTCCAGCTACTTGGAAGGATGAAGAGGAAGGATCGCCTGAGCCCTGCAGGTCAAGGCTGCGGTGGCCGTGAGTGTGCCGCTGCACTCCAGCGTGGGCAACAGAGTGAGCCTCCAATTCAAAAAATAAATAAATAAATAAATAATCGTAATAAGCAATAAAACTAACCAAGCTCATTGATGAAGAAGTTAAACACCTACTGTGTTCTTAGGCTGACAGAGCACATGTATCTCCTCCAGCCGTTCTTGGGCAAATCCAAAGTCAGCTTGTCTCCAGAATATGTCCTCAGCAGACTCAAGAGTGTCCGTCCTATTTGCAAAGAAAAAGATTCCATGAATTTATTCTTTTTACTTTTTCTGGACTGTGAATTTTCTTCCTAAAGGTTAAATTGCTAGAAGTCTGTTATTACTTTAATATAATTTTCCCAAAACCATAAAGTTACAACATAAAGTTATCAAAATAAATTATTCACAGACTTATTCCCTTATCATAAAAATATGAAATTTATAAAAGTATGAAGTTAGGATCATCTGGAACTGAAGACAATAATGCATTCTTAATTACTGTATTTTCTTTACCACGTTTAACTTACATGTATTGGAAGCACTGATTATTCTTAGCTCTCCCTGGCAGAATCAAGAGAAAACCATCCATTTATCTTCTTAGCATATACTAGCGGAAAAATATTTTCTATGGTCCTGACTGTTTTCTTCCTCTGGCAGAGGAAATGACAAATATTCCTAACTCAGTATGTGAGAATCAAGTTGAATTCCTGACTGTATAAGCAAATTAGTATCTAAAGTAATTATTATCTAAAACCAAAGACTCTAGTTGGGAATCAGGGCATCAACAGTGCATAGAAATAAGGAGACTTAAAGAGAAAGAGGTTATTCCACATGGAAACTTACCATCCCATGTCAACATAGTTGCAAACAGGGTAACCAAACCTGAACTCTGGCTTGCAGGATTTCTCATAACCCCAGCAGTACTTTAGATTTTCTAAGTGTTTCTAGAACATAAAACATGTACATTTAGACAGGTCTCTTCTTCTGATATTCAGAGAGAATTCTAAGATTTTTCAAAGGTCTAGGCTTTACTTAGACTATTAAAGACCATTCAAATTAGAATTTCTTTTTCTTCTATTTTAAATAGACTGAGAATTTCTTGAAATAGCTTAAGAAAATGCCTTTCTCAGTGAGCAAATTGATTCTAAAATTAGTCTCTAAACACACACAAACACACACACACACACACACACACACACACACACACGAATTGTGTTGCCAAGAGAATGTCAGCTAAATTGAATGGATCAGCAGCTTTACTCTTTCAAGATCAGCTGAGTGGCTGTGTGTGGTAGCTCAAGCCTGCAATCCCAGCACTTTGTGAGGCCAAGGTGGGAGGATCACTTGATCCCAGGAGTTCGAGACCAGCCTGGGCATCACAGAAAGACTTTGTCTCTAGTTGGCCAGATGTGGTAGCGGAAGCCTACAGTCCCAGCTAGTACTTGGGAGGCTTAGGCAGGAGAACTGTCTGAGCCCAGAAGGTCGAGACTGTGGTGAGCCATAATCCTGCCACTTCACTCCAGCCTGAGTGACAGAGCGAGACCCTGACTCAAAAAAAAAAAAAAATCAGCAGAGACCTTGCAAGACATGACAGCCCTGAAGCCCTTAGGGGACACAGCAGCTGTTGCTGGCCAGGGAGCTGACACCAGTCTGCAAGGTCCCAGGAGCAATTCTGGTCTGATTCCAAAGTTTGCTTTTCCATATGCTTCCTGTGCCAGCAGCATGGGAAAGGAAGTGTCTCACAATGCCCAGCTTTGATCTGTAAGTCTGTGTAAGACGTCTTAATGGGCTCCTATTTGAGGCCTTTCCAACTCTTTCAAAACAGAAGGAAGTCCACAGTAGCCGTCTTAATTATGTGGAGACAGAGGCTGAGGTGTCATTACAGAAAAGAAGTGC
This sequence comes from Cephalopachus bancanus, assembly GCA_027257055.1. Classification (NCBI taxonomy): domain Eukaryota; kingdom Metazoa; phylum Chordata; class Mammalia; order Primates; family Tarsiidae; genus Cephalopachus; species Cephalopachus bancanus. The sequence goes on along the minus strand of JAPVLO010000071.1, from coordinate 286,185 downwards.
TAAATGACCCTCAGTGCAGTTTAAGAAAGGTGTGAAATTCTTTTCGATTACTTTTAACAGGTTGTTTTTTTCTGCATAAAATCTAATTTGCTTCATTTACAAAACATAGGAATAGAATTGGTTGCCTATTTGTTTTAGAAGTGATTTAGCTTTCAAATTTCACTTTTATGAATAGGGCATAATTTTAAGCAAAGTTAAGTCACTTAGAAGTATCAGATGACACTGAAACAATGAATGACTCACAGTGAAAACCAAAAATTAGAATTTGACCATCAGTGTTCAGGTTATAAAGCAGAACCAGTAAGCCAGCCTAAATTGCATCCTTTTAAAAACAAGTGAGAGAAGAAGTGACACCTACCTTATATGGACAAAGGGAGTCTTTCTTACAGACAGTGGCAATATGCCTATTGTTGTGCAAAAAGAAGGGAATGTGCTCCTCTGGCAAGTGGATGCTGGCATAGTCATATAGAGGTTTGCCAGGAATGCTGGGAGTCTCTGGAGGAGGTGCATCTTGGCCACTCAGTGGGACTTCATGAAGCAATACTCCAAAGATGAGCAGTATTAACATAGCAACCTCCAAACCTGGAGATTACATTGAAAGCATCTTCATTAAGAAAATTCCTTTAAAAGTCAAAGGGCAAGGTGGACCATAATTGCAAAGCACTTTGCAATGGTTCACCACTTAGTAATGTTCAAAGTAATGTTCCTTTATCAAACAAATCTGCACTTGTTTTGTGCCAGGCACTGTATTAGGAGCTAGGTACACAGAGGTGAACAAAACAAGATCCTAGCTTACATGGAGCCTACAACCTAGTACGAGAGTCATAAATAAACAACCAAAAAAAAAAAAAAACTTCAGATGAGGACAAGGGCTGAGAATCAAATAAATCAGGGCTGGCAAACTTTTTTTGTTAAAAAGAGAGTAAATATTTTTTACTTTACAGACCATAAGATCTCTGTGGCAACTATTCAACAATGCCTTAGTCCAGAAAGCAGCCACAGTCAATTGTAAATAAATGGATAAGACTGTATTCTAATAAAACTTTATTTATAAAATTGGGGAGGGGCAAATAGATTCAGTCTACTGAGACCTGAAATAAAGCAAGGTAATATGCTAGACGACATGACATGGTGGTTGAGAACATGGACTTTAAAGCTCAATCACCTGGGTTTGAGTCCCTGTCTGTAGCTTCCTAGCTGAATGACCTTGAACAAGTTACTTAACCTTTCGGCACCTAAGTGTTCCCATCTCTGTAAAATGGAAATAATAATAAATCTTCCTCATAGGGCTATTGTAAGTTAAATGAGTTAATTGTTGGTAAAATGTATAGAAATGTACCTGGCAAGCACTAAGTGCTATGTAAGTATTTATTAAATAAATGTGTAAAGTCATGTGGGCAGAGAGGGGGACCTAAATAACACTGGAGCTGAAACTAAACACTGAGAAGAAGGGAGGATGTATGAGAGAGAGAAAAGGAAGTGGCATGGCTCTGAGCAAGTATGTATCTGCTGAATAAAAAATAATAATCACAATGTGAGCACATACTAAGTTCCAGGTGCTCTTCCAAGTACTAAGGACGCAGTCATGAAGGTACAGTCATGAACTAAACTCACTGCCCTCATGAAGTACACATTCTAGTAGGCAAAATAATCATCTATGATAATAACCAAGACTTAGAAACTCCAGGAGTGAAGTCAAGCAGTTTGCCTCAAATCTTGTACCCTTAAACTCTCCCCTCTCCTGACATAACTTTGTGAAAAGTGACAATGGTCACTTTATTGCATTCCTAACTAATTCATAAGGGTCAAATCTCTTGGACTAGACTTTTCCTGTGTATTCCAGACAATAGCCATGCCATTCTGTTTACTTTGGTGATATCTTTGCTCTATTTTCTTAAGTGCTCTTTTCACCAGATGACAGAGCCATAGTACACATTGGTGTTTCTCAGCAAGATCTGTTATTTACTGGGTCATACTTAAAAACCCAGCTTTCAAAATCAGCCTTCATTGACCATGGGCTATGGGATGGAGCCTTCAGAAACAGACAGCTACGTTCAATGGAGACTCAAGTTCCAAGGCCATGGGAATCCTAACTGAACACCAAGAAGGAATCCTATTACCCTCTATTACAGTGGTTTTGCATTTAGGTAACTCTTCAGAGTGCACTGCTATCTGCTGTAAATCTGATCTCAATATTTTTAGTTGGGACTTTTATGCAAGAGTGAGTTGATAGCAACTCTATAAAATTATAAAATACATATTAGTAGCAGCAATGACTCTATTTAAAGTATTTACCTCTTTAATCCTCAGAACCACCCAGAAGCTTTTGTGATGTTTCAGGTCTCTAAATCCTGTCAGAAATGAAACATATTACCTTGAAAGTCTGTTCAAGTAGACTACCAGTCAGGTGACATTTTTAATTAAAGCAAGTATTAAGAGAAAGTAATTTAGCGAGTTAATCCCCAATCCGAAGGCCTGGCTCAGGGTGCTTTTTCTTTTCCTTAATGAATATCACCGCTAAAGGCAAAGTTATAGGCAGGACCCTCAACACAGTAACTTAACTGACCACATCGTAAAGACGAGCAGGGAGTACAGGCATCCACTGGTGCAGGACAACAGGATACTCAGCAGAACAAACATTCCTAGGCGCAATTTTCCCAGTGCAGTTATGCTTGCTGGATGACAGGGTTACCCAAGCTAGAGCGGCCAGCCTTAAGGTTCACAGGCAGGCCGTCCTATCCTTTGACTTGTCCTTCTGGTAATAAAGTCATTGTTATGACCAAGTCCTGACCTTTGGTCATCCAAGTCCATTAACCTCACCTGAGCTCTGGCCATAACGAAACTCACCGATCCGTGGAGAAGCAACGCTTAGGCTGTGTGTGGGAAAATCTAAAGACGCTGATGAGAAAGCCGGCTTCTGCCAAGGGCAGGTACCGACTTGCATAAGGCGGATGGGGGTGGCTGCTGGTGCATGAAAGTACAACCCCAGGGCCTGGCGGAAAGCCCTCCTGCTGTTGGTCCTCCCGCAAGGCCCGCCAGGATGGGTGGATGCACTTCTCCAGCACCCGGACGGTTTCGTGGCCAGGCGACTTTTTCCTTCAGCACAGGGCAGCTGGGCTCACTCCACTCCTGTATCCCTCGGGCAGATTTCCACAGGTCTGAAAAGGGAAAAATCAGAAAGATGAGGAGAGGTGAAACCTGGGGTTGACAAGGACACCGTGGGCGAGATGGGGCGATGCTCTACGAGGGCGCTTGGAAAAGTTTGAAGGCAGTGGACAAATGACAAGTTCAAGACATCTGAGCCTCGAAACGACTCCTAAACCTCCCACGGGGGCCCTCAGGTCTCGCGGTGGGGACAAGGCAAGGCTCGGGCAGGGCTTGAATGCCTGAGACGCCGAAGTGGAGGTCCCGGTCCCCGGCTGTGGCTGAACCGTGTCAGTCCCGGCACAGGCGCCGGGTCAGCGGGGGCGCCCTGCGGCAGCTCAGGTGTCGCGCTCGAGTTCGCGACCCCAGCCGCCTCCCGGGACGCCCTCCGAGGCGCAGAGCTCCCGGGGGTCGCCCGCCACCCCGCGCTGCGGAGCCCCGGGTCCCCGGCGCGCCCGGGAGGGGCCCGGGGGAGCGGCTCCACCCCGAGAGACCGGGTCAACGCAGTGCGGGCCGGAAGGCTGGGGGGCTCCGGGGAACCCCGCGCTCCGCCGCGGGCACCGGGAAGGGCCGGGCGCCCAGGGCCGGGAGAGTCAGGGGGGCTTCCGACGCACGGTGCCCGGCCCGCAGGACCTAAGACCGCGCGGGCGGAGTCCGTGGACAGACGAACAGCCTCCGGGGGCCGCGCCGGCGCGCGGGCGGCGCACGGCGCGGCCGCGGAGGGAAGGGGAGAGGGCAGAGGCTCCGCGGATCGCGGGCGAGTCCCACCTGGAGCCGCGGGCGCCGTGACTACCGAGGAGGAGGAGGAGGAGCCGGCGGCTGCTGGGGAGGCGGGAGTCGTCATAACCGGCTACTGCCGCTCACCGGAAACCTCGGGCGCCGCAGCCGGGCCAGGGGGCGCCAAGGAGCAGCCGGACACCTCGGCCAGCCGGCGCCAGGGCGGGCTCCAGCCCCGCAGGCGCGCAGGACCCGGGGCGACTCCGGGAAGGCCTGGGCGCAGGGCCCGCGGGGAGGTCGGGGGCGGGGACTGCGGAGCTTGTCCTGCGCTCTCCCACTGTGTCGTGTGAGTCTCCGACCGGCTTCCTAACCAGAGCTGGGAGGACCCCGGCCTGTCAGGAAGCTCGATTACCATCTCCATCTCAGGACCCCCTGGTCCTCTATCCGGATCTATCTCAATCTCAACACTCTGTAGTCCTCGGGAGAAGGCGGACCGCTCTTAGAGGACCTTAGGACTAGGCGGTTGAATCCTGACTCTTTTCTACGTTGCACTGGGGCGGATTTTCACTGTTCTTACTTGGGCAGAGGCTGCCTTCCTAATTTTCAAACATGGGACTGAATATAGTTTACAAATACGCTTTCGGGTGGCGGAGTTGCTTCGGAGCCCATACTCATTTTAAAGTAGTATATTTTACCTATCCGTAAACTCATCAAATCACTTAAAGTATAACTGAATTGGATTTGAAATGTTATTTATATTATAATTCTTGGAACACTCACCTCCCATTGTCTTGTCTTTGAACTCTCAGTGCTATATCTAGAACAGTGGTTCCCAACATTTTTGGCATGGGAGGGGCGTGGTTCGGGATGATTCAAGCACATCATATTTATTGAGCACTTTATTTCTCTTAGTTGTAATATAACATGAAATAATTATACAACTCACCATAATGCAGAATCAGTGGGAGCCCTGAGCTTGTTTTCCTGAAACTAGACCGTCCCATCTGGGGGTGATGGGAGACAATGATACCCAAAGTGTGTTGCTTATGTCCAGTCTACTCTGTAATCTTGTTTTGGTTGTTGTCAAGGCAGAAAACCCTGCTTCACAAAGATAAGATGTTGAAAATGGAAGCCGGCTTTCAGTGCTTTTGTGGCAATCTCAGGATATTTCTCCTTGACTTTACTCCAGAATGTATGGAGATTTGAAGTTGTCTCAAACATACTTTTAAGTCCACCGACGTTTGCGATCTCAAGCAGTTGATACTCTGCTAGCACAAAATCAGTTCACCTAGCTTATTTACAAATGGGTGGCGGATCCATTCCTTCCCAGTTCGGGGTCTTTTGGGATTGGGAAGTGATGCTCAAACTCTTTTGAAAGCTGAGACAGGTGATCATGCACTAGCCCGGAGAAAGAAGGTCCTGATTCAGTCTCTTTCAAAATCTCTGCTAATGTTTGAAAAATCCCAGTCATCACCCCTGTAATTCCAATCACCCCTATAATTCCAATTTGGAATCACCCCTATAATTCCACTCATCACCCCTATAATTCCAATTTGGCTTTGATTGTAGCCACTTTATCTGCTGACTTGAACACAGTTGTTGTTAAACCCTGAAGTGACAGATTGAGTTCGTTGAGCTAGTTGGATATGTCACTCAAGCAAGTTTTGCAACCCATTCTGTGTCACTGAAATGTGCTGCCAGTGGTAACTGTTTTTCTAAAAGAAATCTCTGGAGCAGCTCTTATAAGTCAAAAACTCTGGCCAGTGATCTACCTTTAGAAAGCCATCTCACTTCTGTGTATAAGAGAAGATATGTGTGCTCTGCATTCATCTCCTCACAGAACTGTGTGAACAGATGTGTTAAAAGCATGTACTTAAATGTGGTTGATAATTTTAATAACATCCTGCAAAACGTTGTTAAGTTCTGGTAACATTTTTTGGCTAGCCAGCATTTCTCTATGGGTTACACAGTATGTAGATTCACATTTGGAAGAGACCTCTTTGACCAAGTTGTGAAAGCAGAAAGCTGTCCAGTCATGGCAGCTGCTGCATCAGTGCCTATATACCAACACAAAATAACCAGTTCAGTTTTCCTGATATGTGATCATTCAAAGACTTATTTAGTTCTGCAGCTGTGGTATTGGTTGGCAACAAAAGTACACTTAACATACCCTCATGCATATCCTCCTTGAAAAATATATCACTCAAAAACAAGCATTATTGCCTTGTTGTCAAATCGGTAGACTCGTCAACCATGGTGACTCATTAATCCTAACAATTGTGCCTCAGTATCCTCTACAGTTTCATCAATTCATCTAGTTATGGTGCTGGCTGAAAGAAGAACACGTGCCACCTCTTGAACTGCATCCTCACCTAAAAGTTCACGAGAAATGTCCATAGCAGCAGGCAGGATCAACTCTTCACCAATAGTAAAGGGTATCTTAATTTTAGCAATGTGGTTGGCTACTAAGAATGATGCTCTCAATGCAGACACTTTCAGTGAAGTGATGGCTTTCAATAATTATTTCATTTTCTTCGTGTTCATGTTTAAAAAAAACACAAAAACTCCAAAGACTTGCCTTTTAATGCAGGATAGTTTGACTATGCAGCAAAGCAGTTTTGAATGTTTCATGTCTTTGGTGGATAGCCAGTCACCACATATTATACAAGTGGGCTTGGAGAATGTGAATCACCTGTTACAATGAGTCCGTAATTTAAATAGGACTCTTGATATTTTCTTTTAAATGCAATGGCAGTCTTAGAGTCTTAGAGTCTCTAAGACTTAGAGTCTTCTGCTGTCTCATCATTGGGTCTTTCCCCCTTTACAAAGAAGCTCTCCAGTGACGTTTGATTTTTACTCATTTTGGCTAGGGTTAGCTTGTAGGCTTGCCAAAACTGTGACTGAGACAAGTGTGCAGTGTGGGAAAGAGGCGTGAACAGAAGTGGTAAATAAAATAATGGGTGGGCCACACATGGACTAAAATAAGTGTTGAATTCTGACTTAAAGTCTACCACCAGATGCAGCTGTACAATTGAAGTATATCAACTTGCCACTTATTGATAGAGTTTCCGTATGAGTCTGCAAGCAATTGATTTATCCTGGTTGCTGTGCAGTCAAACTTTACTGCTAATGTTAATCTGTACACCATCTCAGCTCCACCTCAGATCATCAAGCTTTAGAGGCTCATAAGGAGGGCACAACTTAGATCCCTCGCATGTGCAGTTCACAATAGGGTTTGCGTTCTTATGAGAATCTAATGCCCGCAGCTCATCTGACAACAGACAGAGCTCAGGTGATTGGGAATGATGGGGAGTGGTTGTAAATACAGATAAAGCTTCTAGCGTTGCTCATCTCTTGCTGTGCAGCCTGGTTCCTAACAAGCCACAGGGCTTGGGGACCTCGGATTTAGAGCAAAGTGAATTGATCATTAAATATTGACTCAACTTGACCTGATTAAATGAAAGGTTATGCCTTCAAAATGAACATGCTCAGATACATAAAGTCACCAGTGTTAAGTAATATTATCATAAGGAAATTCAGTAGTTTGTTTTTTGAAAGGCTTACATGCTTTTAAAGTCATTTTTAAAGATACTATTGTAAGAATTATTACAGGTTTCAATAGTGACCTGCTAAATTAGGAATGTTACCTGGAATTTTTTTTTCAAATAATAACGACAGCAACAGCATATACAGTGTTTAATATTTGCCAAACATTCTAAAGCACTTTACAATATTAATCCATTTATTCTTTATGTAAAAAATTCTGCCTCTAAGGGAACTGCTGCTCCATTATTTTATAATTTGCCAACCCTATACCCATAAGGACAGTAATACTTAAAAATGCTTTCTCCATCTATTGCCACCAGCCTACTTTTGTCATGTACAGGAAATGTAGATTTCCGGTTAGACTTCAGAGTGAATTGGAGTAATTTAAACCGCATTTTTAAACAAACTGGTTTTGTACCAGAGTGATGCGCAATTAAAACAACTATATGGCCTGAGCCCAGATGTTCAAGACCAGCCAAGGCAAATTGGTGAGACCTCATTTCTACAATAAATAAAAAAATTAGCCAGGCATGGTGGTGTTTGCCTGTGGTTCCAGCTATTTGGAAGGCTCAGGAAGGATTGCCTGAGCCCAGCAGGTTGAGGCTGTGGTGGCCATGAGCGTGCCACTGCACTCCAGACTGGGTGACAGTGGGACTCTGACTCAAAAACAAAACAAAAAAACACAAATATATATGTGTGTGTGTGTGCGCGTGTGTATGTGTGTGTGTGTGTGTGTGTGTATACACATACGTACTAGGGAGTGGCAAAAAATGTATACAAATTTTAGGAGATGTTATCTATGTATTACTTTTTGAAGTTGAATTGAATTGCAATGTGTCGTATGACATTTTCTGCAGATGCAGGACAGTCAAAATGGTGGAAGCACTGTTTGAAGTGGTATTTGAAATTTGAGAATGTTGTGGAAGTACAACAGCAATGGAGGCTGAGTATGCAACAGAACCTCCAACATGCCTAACAATTGCATGCGTTCATGATAAGTTTGAGACCCATGGTACTGTGTGTGATGTGCACAAGGGAAGATCCAAGAGGCCTTGGCCAGCAACAAGTCCTGCAGTAGTTCACCATAATCAGAAGTGTCTTGACGCTGATGGTAACCACTTTGAGCACTTCTTGTAATTGCAGAAGTCAAATGTGACTTGTATTCACCTTTTGTCATCAGCATATATTTAGTATTACAATTTCAATACAGTATTTTCCTTTCTTAAAATGTGTATACATTTTTTGGTACCATCTTTGTGTGCATGTATGTATATATATATAATGTAATGCAAGATTTTTTTTAAATAGTCAAATTGCATGGATATAAAAACCAATCAAATTGGTATGACATCTACACGATGCCATTTTGAATAGCTCCACAGTGAGTAGTCATTCACACCTATGAGAAACAAGACATGATGGACTTTAAGAACACGAGATTGAGTTCTATCTTACTGCAACAGTCATTCTCAACATAGAATTTCTCCTCAAAAATATCAATGCTGCAATTTAGTTTGAAACTTTCTTCAAACTGATATTAAAATAAACTCAAATGTCTATAAATAGGAGACATTAAATAAACTACAATTTATGCACACAACGTTAAACTATGCAAGCATAAAAAAGAATTGAGAAATCTCTCTCTGCAGGATATATTATTGAGAAAAAGGATGTGTAATAATGCTACCATTTATCCAAGAGAAATATACACACACATATACACATATAAATTTACTTATTATTATACAAATAAAATAACATTTAAGATGACCACTTATATTGGAAAGGAGAGAATATGGGTATAGAGAACAAAGACAGAAGGTAACTTCTTTGAATATACTTTACATAGACACGATTTTGGAACCATGTAAATATGTTATGAAACAACATTGAAAATTTAAAAAGCAGTACTTGAAAGTAAAATGAAAATAAATGAATCTAAATGTTATTCAGTTATAGCATATCACTCAGGAACTATTCCAAGTAATGCTGAAACATAATTTGTATCTCTGTAGTGGGCTGTATCCTCTAGACTGAAATAATTACAAACAAAAAAAAGTCTGTTTTCAATAACCAAATTGTTGGTGGCATGTTGGTATTGTGGGATAAACCAAGTAGAAGTAATTAAGATGGTATCTTTGAAACTGAAATTTTTGACATGCCATAGAGATGAATTTCAATTGGAGGTCTCAATACAAATTAACAATATATTTTATCTTTAAAAACAAATCTCTTCTACATTCTCCATTGAAAATGCCTAGAAACAACCTGTTCAATAGCAAGAAGCACCCCTTGCACTCAAACTGTGATCTCCACAAATCATTTCCCATTGGAAGAAACATGTACCTCACAGAAAAATGGATGATCTTGGGACTGTAGAAGGAAATATACTAGACAAGCCTGAAATATCTTACATCAGGAAACGGGGAAGCTATGCCTAATCAAAGGCTATTAGGGTCATATCAAAAGGACTCAGGAATCAACTGGAAAGTTACCTCTGCCCAAAGATAGAATAAATTAAAGCATCAATAAAGGTAACTGTAATGAAGCACAAATACGCCTAAATCATAATATTCAAAAGGACACAACCAAAAAACCAAATGCAAGCCAAAAATGTCATTGTATATCTTTGATGATAGAAGGAAACCAACTCTTATTTTGAAAACTGGCGCCGGGCTGGGTGGCTCAGCCTGTAATCCCAGCACTTTGGGAGGCTGAGGTGAGTGGATTGCCTGAGTCCGTGGGTTCGAGACCCGCCTGGGAAACTTGGCGAGACCTCATCTCTACAATAAATCAAAAATTAGCCGGGCGTGGTAGCGCGTGCCTGTAATTCCGGCTACTTGGAAGGCTGAGGCGGAAGGATCGCCGGAGCCCAGCAGGTCAAGGCTGCAGTGGCCGGGAGCGGCCACTGCACTCCAGTCTGGGCGACAGAGCCGGCCACCGCAGCCTTGACCTGCTGGGCTCTGGCGATCCTTCCGCCTCGGCCTTCCAAGTAGCTGGAACTACAGGCACGCGCTACCACGCCCGGCTAATTTTTTTGATTTATTGTAGAGATGAGGTCTCGCCAAGTTGCCCAGGCGGGTCTCGAACCCGCGAGCTCAGGCAGTTCACTCATCTCAGCCTCCCAAAGTGCTGGGATTACAGGCTGAGCCACCGAGCTCGGCTAAGTTTATTTTTACAGAAACATTTCAGCTACTAAATGAAAAAGAAATGACAAATTAAAATATTACTCTACAACCTCTATGAACTAATAAACGATCATCAATGATTGCTATATCACAAAAAGGAGAGAATATCAGATATTGTTTATCTCCCACTGGAAAAAAACACTTCCACTTGATGATTTTTGCCAAAAATTTCCTTTACATATAAATATAGGAAGCAGAACAAACCTAACAACCCCAGGCATGCACTCAGCCAGATGGAGGGATACTCTACAGGACAAGTGACCCAGTTTCTTCTACAAGTAAGAAACTTTGTAGAAATGGCAAGTATTAAGGAAAAAAGAGAGAGAGATGGAAGAGATTAAAAGATTCAAGTGACAAATCCAACAATTACAATGAGGGAAACTCATTCGGATCCTGCTTCGAACAAATGAACTTTTTTTTTCCTGAGTTCGAGTCTCACTCTGTCACCCAGGCTAGAGTGCACTGGCACAGCCACTGCAGCTTCGAACTGCTGGGCTGACGATCCTTCAGCCTCAGCCTTCCAAGTAGCTGGGACTACAGGCATGCGCTACCATGCCCGGCTAATTTTTTGATTTATTGTAGAGACGAGGTTTCACCAAGTTGCCCAGCCTGGTCTCGAACCCCTGGGCTTAGGCAATCTTCTCACCTTGGCCTCCCAAAGTGCTGGGATTATGGGCTTGAGCCACCACACCCAACCTAAACAAACGAACCTTAGAAAACAAAGATAACTATGGAAACATTAACATTGATATCCAATGACATTAGGAATTTAATTTGGGGAGTGTAATAATGTATCTAACGACATTAGGAATTAAATTAATTTGGGGAGTGCAATAATGTAATTAAATTAAATTAATTTAGGGAGTGTAATAATGTAATTTTCTAAGTCCTTACATTTTGGAAACAGGTAAATACGATTGATCAAATCGTATGTCTGAAATTTTCTTCAAAATAATGTATAGGGTTGAAAGGGAAGCACAAAAGTGAGGTATAAATGAAACAAGATGGGCTATAACAATAGAGCTGCTGAAGATGGCTAATGAATATCTTGGGATCCATTAATACTGTTCTACTTTTATGTATGTTTGAAGTTTTGTATAATTGAATTTTTACATTGCAGGTTCGCTAAATGTGTTACAGGGTTTGCTGGTCACACACATACTGACATTTTGAACAGCTTATAGCTGACAAAATACTGAACTATCAGCAGAATGTAGTCCACTGGTTCTCTGAAATATCCAACTATTTAAACCAAAATTAAAAGATATTGAAGCTTTAAGTGAATAAATTTTTGCTCAAGTTGATTTTATGCTATAGTTGATTTATATGCTTATTATTTTACAAAACAACACTAAGAAGAGCAGCACCATATGGTTAATGGTTCAAAGTATAGACTCTGGAGTCAAACTGCACAAATTAGAATCCCAGCTTTGCCACTTACTTGCCATATGTCCTTGAGCAAGTTATTTAATCTCTCTTTATGTTAAAAATGGGGGTAACAGACCAGGTGAGGTGGCTCATACCTGTAATCTCAGCACTTTGGAAGGCCAAGGCAAGAGGATTGCTTGAGCCTAGGAGTCTGAGACCAGCCTGGGTAGCACGATGAGACCTCGTCTCTACAAAAAATTTAAAAATTAGCCAAGTGTGGTGGCACACGCCTGTAGTCTCAACTACTTGGGAGGCTGAGGCAGAAGGACTGCTTGAGCCCAGGAGGTTGAGGCTGCAGTGTCCCTTGATCGTGCCACTGACCTGGGCAACACAGTGAGACTCCGATTCAAAAACAAAACAAAAATGAGGGGTGACAATGATATCAGTATTAAAAGGTTGACTTGAAAATATAGCTCAGGTACACAATTCCTTTTCCAAAATCCTTCGGACCATATGTGTTCCTGAATTTTTAAAAATAGGATAGGCACACTATTTATTACCTAATACCCCCATCCAGCCATGGCTCAGTACCCTATAATCTCACACAATATTTCTGCAACAAAACATATAAGTATTCACAGTGAGATAAAGACTATGAATAGCCCTATGTCAGTGCTGGTCAGGTGTTACTACCAAAGTAAAACTGACAGCAAATGTATGAAAATATGTACGACTTTCAGCACTTTCTAGATTTTAGAATAATAGATACAGGATTATGATCCTACATAAGTAAATTGCTTACACAGTGCAAAACACAGACAAGATAAGACTGTTTCCCATTGTCAACATGACCACAAATTTTTAAACAATGTATATTTTTTAAAAGTTACAATAATTTTGAAAAAGACAAGTGGGCATGACATTGTATAAAAATGAGAACACTTCTATTTACCATGCTTTGTCCATCAGCAGCTTTAAAAGCAAGAATATTTAATATTAAACAGAAAATCCTGCCATTCCCCCTTGTTTAATTGAGATTCTAAATATTAAATTTAGCGTACTTGGGAGTGGAGCAGTGTGGGGAATTTCGATCACCTCTAGGAGAAAATTATCTTAATCACGTTTGTGGATTACTAAAGCACTTTGAGTTTTGTTCTGAGAAAACTTATTTAGTTATTATGAAGACATTTAATTTCCCTTCTATCTTTTAAAAAATTCTTAATTTGCTAAAAAGTAAAATGCATATGTATAAAGTCAGCAGCTTAAAAGTATTTGAAAGGATCAGTTATAAAGCTTAAGCAATATGAAGTCAGAAATAGAGGACAACTTATTTAATCTGTTATTATTTGAATACAGAAATGTTAGAAGACTTTTTTATAAGAATAAGGTTGAGCTGGGCTCGGTGGCTCAGCCTGTAATCCCGCGCCTTTGGGAGGCTGAGGTGAGTGGATTGCCCGAGCCCGAGGGTTCGAGACCCGCCTGGGCAGTGAGACCGCATCTCTACAATAAATCAAAAAATCAGCCAGGCTTGGTAGCACATGCCTGTAATTCCGGCTACTCGGAAGGCTGAGGCGGAAGGATCGCTGGAGCCCCAGCAGGTCGAGGCTGTGGTGGCCGGGAGCGGCCACTGCACTCCAGTCTGGGCAACAGAGTGAGACTCCAACTCAAAAAAAAAAAAAAAAAAGAATAAGGTTAAAAATTGGCACAAATGATCCTTACAGTAATTACCAATTAGTTATAAGTAAATTCTTAAAATGTTTTCTGAAAACATAGAAAATCTGAGCTTATCCTCATTTTCTTAAAATAGTAATTCCAAATCACGTAAGTTATATTATTTTCACAAAACAATACAGGGCAGGTATGGTGGCTCATGCCTGTAACTCCAGCTCTTTGGGATGTGAAGGAGGGTGGACCACTTGAGCCCAGGAGTTCAAGACCAGCCTAGGTATCCCTATTAATAAAAAAATTACTATCTTCATTAGCTGCTATAGACCACTATAAATTGTGTTAAAATGAAATACATTGTTACTATTTAAAAATCTTTATTCAATCAGATCCATGCTTACTATTTACATTATCTTTCATTTAATTGAAATATATCAATCTGTAGTTTAAATCATAGCATTTTAGCCCTTTACAAAAAGTGATTAACATTTTTATATTTTAAAATGGATCTAGCATAGGGAAAATTAGATTAACATTTTCAATGAAAATACAAATTATTATACACTAGAACATAATGTATACATTATAAACAAACAGCAGTAAACAATAAAACATCTACAGTCATTTTTGCTTTTATCTTGTGGCTATTTTCTAGGCATTAATTACTATAAATCATATGCTTTTTTAAAAAATTAAAGATATATAGACAGGGTCTCCCTATGTTGCCCAGGCTGTTCTCAAACTCCTAGGTTCAAATGATCCTCCTGCTTCAGCCTCTCAAAGTGCTAGGATTGAGCCTCCATGCCTGGCCCATAAATTTTTAATAAGCATTCAAATAAAACCTAAAATTAATAAATCAAATGCCAATTGAGAGATCATGAGAAAAAAAATTTCCTGAACACTTTTCATTTACTTAACTGCAAAAAACTCATGTTTCTCTAGGTTAGAAATTATCTACATTTAGGATATCTTAAGTCACAATATGGATATATTTGGTGCATTCCACATGCTAAACGCTATACAACTGAAAGTTCTCAAAAAAGGGACAAATGAAAGGTAAGAAATGGTAGACTCAATTTAGCCTTTCAAGAGTTGAGAGGACACTTATAGCTCATGTTTAGTTGTTGACACATCACCAAACAACGTTCATACCTTTTACATCTCTGAAATTATTATATGCAGCACCTTTTTTTTTCTTGAATGGAAACATCTCATTGCAAGTCATTTTCTTATCCATTAAAATATGAATATTATTTTGCTAGAATACAGATAAGATGTTTAAAGAAAACAGCAAAATACAGCAAACAATATTCAATAGGTATTCTGCCACCTACTGGAGTGTTTCAAGAAACTCAGTATATTTTCTCAGCTTGTAATTGTATTGAGAGAACTTGGTGTATAATAAAGATCAATGTAAATATCAGCTATCAATTTATAGAGTAATATACAGTAATATATAGCCAGAAACATAAATAACTGTCATTTTAAAATAAATTTTAGAAACTTTAAAATTTTAAGTTAATTGAATTTATTAATGTTAATAAGGATTAAGAAAAAAGAATGTTTAAATTATAAAATTAAAAGGTATAGAGAGTTTTATTTCAATGTTTTCTCTACCGGGGTTTTTTTCTACTAATGGATATTTTAAAAGGATAATTCCATAATTTCTCAGCTCCTAGTTTCAAATGCTTAACAGAATTTTGTGACTTAAGTTGCCCATACAGTAGTACCCCTTTATCCACAATTTATCTTTCCAGGTTTCAGTTATTCACAGTCAACCACTGATTATAGGTGAGTACTGTAAAATAAGATATTCTGAGGATGAGATAAAGATACCACATTCACATGGCTTTTATTCCAGTATCTTGTTTTAGCTGTTCTATTTTATTATTAGTTGTCATTAACCTATGTGTCTAATTTATAAATTAAACTTTATCATAGGTATGTATGTATATATAGGACAAAACATAGGATACACAGGGTTCTGTACTATCTGTGGTTTTAGGTATTCACTGGGAGTTTTGGAACATATGCCCTGTGAATAAGGGGAAACTACTGTCTTTTCTAATTCTATATATTTCTTACTGCTCATCAGTCTTGCCATTCTGCCCCTGAACACAAACAAGCAAATGAACAAAAAAACAACAAGCTGATCAAAAGCTATTAGACTGCTTTCTCCACTAAAATTTAGAAAATTAATTTTATGAATCTGGCTCACACTGAAAGAATATTTACTAAGCCTACAAATCAGAAACTCAATGATAGCAATACTGTCTGGAATACAAAAAGAACAAAATTGAGGTCTCTTGAATTGCCCTGAAAAGCTCTCCAAATTCTTCAAGATGGCAAACTTTGTAGTTACACTCCAAAGTACTAGTGTTTAAAATTCAACTAAAAATTAAATGAGTTTTTTATTTGCAAGTAAAAATACTTCAATAACTTTTAGTAATAAAATGTATCAAATATTTACAGGTCTAAAACACGGTCTGGTTAGTTCTTGAACAAAATAACATTTAGAAGAAGGCATAGTTATTTTCTAAAGCTATTCCACGCTATCTTTGTGTTTAAAGTTTCAAGAAAAGGATAAAATGATAAATCACAAAGAATTATAAAATGCCAAATTCTAGTTAACTCCTATAATTTTTCTATTCTGTTATGAATAGTCTATAATATCAAACATTCATTTTTAATGTGCCAAAAATACGGGTTTATAAACAAGTAATTTTTAAAGAGAAAAACATGTTAAGAATTTTATTATATTAATTCTAGGTCATTTTATTGGGTCATAAATCAATACCACTTCAAAATCATTTAAATGTTACTGATGCCATCACAAAATTATAAATATTTTTTTCCACTATCCAATTATGCCTAGATAACTTTGATTATGTATAGTTTTATCTAGATTGGTATCAAAAGATACCAAAATTTGTATAGTGTAGTCATGAAAGTTGGATAAAATAAATTTTCAGACCAAAACAGTTTTTCAAAGTTTAAATTATTCACTCTTTAGATTTCAGACAGTGGGTGACTTTTACTTTTAAAGGAAAAAAATTAGTTTAAAATTTAATAACCACAGGTTTAATAACTTTTTTACTTTAACACTTAATGTACATTTTCATAAGGAGTAATTATGTTGAAGATTAAAATGTGAAAGATTTCAAAGTTTCGATATGTTAATATTACTCTTTAAATGTTTTCATTATATACAAACACATATAAATTATAGATACAACTAGTATATATCTATAATACATATATGAATACCATGTTCCTTCCCTAGCATACTGACATAAAGATAAATAAATCTCTGTGCTATTTAAGGCAAAACAAAAGAAGAATGCATTAAAAAATAAATCTTTAAAGAATAGTTTCAAAAATAAAGTTCAAATATTACATAAAATAATTTAACTGTAAATATTACTACATACTGTAAAAGTTTTTAAAAAAATTTTTCACTCTACAGTAAATTCCATTTTCTAATTCTATAAAAGAATTTATTGGAAGTCTGCATTTAGATATGTAAATGTTTACATTCAGTTTGATGGGAATTTTTTACAAGTTAACTCAGTCGCTGTCTTAAAAGTTCATCTATTTGAGTCTTATACATATTCTTTACATCTTCAAGATCTAATCGAAGTTCTTCTGCCTCTTCTGCTTTTTCTCCATACATCTGTAGAATAGTGTTGTATCTTTGATCCAAATCCTGCAAAATGTATTTGTTTATAATTTTTAAAATAACCATACAAATCATTTTTTATATTACATTTATATTATCATACATGGTTCAAGCGTTAATACATTTAATTTAATCAAAAGTATATACTCATCTCTTTTTTTTGAGTTGGAGTCTCACTCCGTTGACCAGACTAGAGTGCAGTGGCCGCTCCCGGCCACTGCAGCCTCGACATGCTGGGCTCTGGGGATCCTTCCGTCTCAGCCTTCCAAGTAGCTGGAACTACAGGTGCGCGCTACCACGCCCGGCTAATTTTTTTGATTTATTGTAGAGACGAGGTCTCGCCAAGTTGCCCAGGCGGGTCTCGAACCCATGGGCTCAGGCAATTCACTCACCTTGGCCTCCCAAAGCGCAGGATTACAGGCTGAGCCACCGGGCCCGGCCTATACTCATCTCTTTTAAAAATTAAACTTACAATCCAGTCTATGTCTAGATAGCAAAAAAATAAAGAAAGAAAGAAAATAACCAAACTAGATAGCTATCAATTTTACCATATCTCTTCATTAAATCTACAACTGTTCCCATGTATGACCTAGTCTCTTTTCTCTTCCATTAATTTAAACATACTTGATGAAATTTCAGTCTCTCTGGTTCATTGTGGTTTAAGTAATACCTGGCATTTACCCCACAGGAAAAGTCGAAAGAAAACATATTCTCATTTATGCTTTAACAGTATCTCCTAACATCCTAATATAATAATTATAATGATACATGACATCAATCAACTAAGTACTACAAAGTTCAATGTTATAAATAAGCCTTGGCCAAATATAATCTAGTTATTTTCCTATACCACGACTAAATACAACTGTGAAAAGTACTTTGAATATGTAATGGCACAAGCAGGATAAAATATTCATTTTTAAAGTTCTTTGCTCAAATAGAAATATTCTACTTTCCAAAGAATTCACTAAAGCATACATACATGCATTTTTTATAAATTAAAAATATAAGATTTAATGTAATTAGATTAAAATATCTTAAACTCATCCTTAAACTGAAGCATACTTACTCTTAGCTGAGTTCGAAGTTTGGGTATCTCCTTTACTTTCTCTTCAAGTTCATCATTTTGATTTGTTAATTTAACTAGCTCTTCAGCCATTATTGATCGAGTTTTTTCTAGATTTCCAATTTCTAGCTGAGAAACATTATCAAAAAGCAGTTTAAATCAAAACATATCTTGTTTAATACTCCCACTAATATAAACATATTTAAGCTGTTATTTTTGAAGAAACAAACATGTCAATACCTAACCTTGAGCTCTTTCTTCAGTAAAGGATACAGTGGGGAAAAAAGGGTCCTTCCTGAGAGTTATGCCTTTTACAAGGTTTTGTATGCAACAGCGATAAAGAAGTAAAAAAATCTAATCATCTGTTTGAAAAGACAACCATATATTTTTTGCAAATCTAAGGAAATTACATACATTTCAGTTATTCTAAACTACAAGAACCCAGAGCAATAAAAATATGTTAACGCAGCCCCAAAACAGTATCATGCAGCCCCAAGCACAGTACAGTGAGCTTATACAAACATATCTGGATTAAGATTATTCTATTTTTTGTCAATTCCAGTTCTTCTTTAACTAATATTTTCATAGAACTAAATGTATATAATGGGAATAGAAGTTTTCTTTACTTATGAGTATATCAAGTTTAACAGAAAACGGTTAGAGGTTGAGTTTTCTCTGTCCAAAATGATTGGGACCAGAAGTATTCTGGATTTCTAATTTTTTCAGATTTTGGGATATTTGTATTATATATATATACTTACTGGTTAAGCATCCCAAATCTGGGAATCTTAAACGCACCAATGAGCATGGTGTGAGCTCAAAGTTTCAAATTATGGAGTACTTCATATTTTGGATTTTTAGATTTGGGATGTTCAACCTGTAAAACGTTTTACCATTTAACATACTGCATAAAGTTTTTAAAAAGAATAAAAGATAGGATGTGAACATGCTCCTTCAACAACTCCAACTGTTGTTTCCTTCCATGTGCAGGGTGTAACAGTTCTAACCTCTCTCATTCCTTTTAGTCAACTCTTCCTTGCAGGAAGAGTTGGAACAACATATCTAAGTGATAAATCTGAGAAGAAGCCGGGCTCGGTGGCTCAGCCTGTAATCCCACGCTTTGGGTGGCTGAGGTGAGTGGATTGCCTGAGCCTGAGGGTTCGAGACCCGCCTGGGCGACTTAATAAATTAAAAAAAATCAGCTGGGCATGGTAGCGCATGCCTGTAATTCCGGCTACTCAGAAGGCTGAGGCGGAAGGATTGCCGGAGCCCAGCAGGTCGAGGCTGCAGTGGCCGGGAGTGGCCACTGCACTCCAGTCTGGATGACAGAGTGAGACTCTAACTCAAAGAAAAAAAAATCTGAGAAGAATAAAATGGGCATACCTAGATCAGCAACTTCCCATTTGCTGTTGGGAAAGAGTTGTCTGAGAAGAGCAAGCATTCTTTGCTCTTAGGTACTTATGTCTTACCTGGGGAGGCCACAACACGTGGGTGCTTGTTCCAGTTCAGCATTTCCTGTGACAAAGCAGATAAACCTGCCTAATCCTGGCAATTAACAGACTTATTAGGCTCTTATCCTTAGCTAATTTCTCCAACAAACATTTATCATTAATATATGTGATATATTTTGGGTTTCACATGCCACACTATTTCACCTTATTTCTCAATTTTCTCAGAATTCAGGTGAAAATGAAGGTACTATTTATTAGGTCCCAAAATCTCAACTACTTATAAAGTACAAACTTTTCCAATACCTGTAAATGAGTAATTTCTCCTTCCCTTAGCTTTAGTTGCGACTGTAGATTTTCAATAATGCTTGATCCTGCTCCCATCCTTACAGCATCATAAAGATTGCTTCCATTTGCTGATGCAGACATTGGTCCAAATGAATGATCATGAGACTCATCCTATGTTCATTTAAAAAAGCACACAGTGATTCAGTTATCATAGATTGTGCTCCATTATTAGGTTCGAACAAAATGGTAATGTCAATTCTTGCTTTAAAATGTCTATGTTTTCTCAAACACAAAAAATATCTATATTTCCTCACTGCTAATAGCACTCTTCTACAAATATTCAGATAAACTGCCTATGAAATGGCAAGGTCATGGTGACAGCCAGTCAGCCATTTGCATATTCCCTTTATCATTATTCAGCTTAAGAACTAAGCACATGTAAAAAATAAAACATCACCTGAGATAGAAAAGATGTTTGTAGTCCGGCCATATCGACTCCACTTATAGAACTCGAGCGTGACATGGTGGGAGTGCTAGAAACAGAAAATGGCTTGCGTTCCTTAGGAAGTAAAATAAAAAATATTCAGCGCAGATTAAAGAGCAAAGAGGTAAATAGAGAAAGCAATTTCCATGTTAGTAATATGATTTCTTAAAGCCTTATCCTAGATGCAATGTTTAGTAGTTAAAAGTGTAGACAGAATTGGTCAATTCATCCCAGGACCCATTTATATTACAACAATATAATTTGTTGATTTTTTAAAAAATAGAATGAGAATGTTTTTGTTGAAAAAAGTATATGAGCTAACTGCTTCATATTATATAACATACCACCAATTAAACTTATTTCTTTAATATAAAATTACAGATGTGTTTTGCAATTATCAAGTTTTTGGCTTATCCATTTTATTTTTAGTATATTTTTTTAAAATTCCAAATAAACTCAAAGCTAATTTAAATTTACATAAAGGTAGCTTTAATATATTATGTTAACTCCAAGGACACAATTCTTTAAATATAGAAAACTCACTTTAGAAAAATTACCTTTACCAGAAAGAACATGAACAAGGCAGTTTTACTCCTAAGATACCTATGGGCTAAATGAGGTACACTGGTTTCAGTACGAGACCACAAAATTCATTTAAAAAGGGGTAAGAGGTTCTGTAATTCAAATTTTAGAAATCACAGATCTCTTCAGATATACTCAAATTACTTTGGGTTCATTCTGAGGAAGACACTGATTACACTACTAGATTTTACCACTATATTGATTTTAGGCATTAAAAAAAGGTCCATATAAAGCATAGCTAAAATTACAAAACAATGATTAACTACAACATCTACTAAATGGTTACACTAAAAACAAAGCAAAAAAATCACCAACCTTTTCTTTTAGTGCTTCTTGAGTAAAAATGGCTTTCTTCCTTTCTTGCTCAACTTTCATCCTTTCCATTTCTAACTGACTATTCAATAGTGTCTAATGGGGAAAGAGAGTTAGACAATATCTGTGATACTAGTTCATGCCATCAAAATAAGTCAATTTCAAAGCTAGGAATTTGTTTTACTACTAAAGACCAGGTTCCAAAAGCAGTGGCATCACCCATTTCAGTTCGTCATCTCATTAGTTTGTTACCATCCCCAGTCGTTTCCTAAGGTAAACCTAAGTAAGAGATGAGCAAACATGAAAAGAAATACCTTTTCTTTCCTTGTCTCTTCAAGTGTTCTTGCATATTCATCTTTTAGGTTTTCTAATTCAACTTGGTACCTATTAAGCCAAAGGGAATTAAAGAAAACAAAAAAGATGTTAGTACAAACTATTAAAAACTCACTACTTTATTAACTCCAATTATATAATATTTAAAAGTCATTTTTATGACCAGCTTGACATCAGGAATTTTCAAATTATTTTCCAGATCATTTGGATTCCACTCAGAAGCCAAACTACAAGTGAAAAGCTCTAATTCTGTGCATTTTATTTATTGATACTCTGGGCTAATATTTCATTTAAAAAGAAACTTTACAAAAAATATTCGAGTATCACCATTCTATAATAAACTCAGAGTCTGCAAAAATTCATTAGGGAGATCTATGAAAATGTTTATAAAAATTCAGATATTTTACTTTATTAATCACTTTTACTTGACTATTTTTTTAAAAAGTAAAATTTCCAAGGAAGAAAATAACACACCAATCATAGCCTTAATACATATAATCTTAGATAGATGGATTTTACAGTGTGGCTTCCAAGAACTAAGATATTTATTTAGAAAGACTAGAATGCTACTAAAACTCTTACAACATAAAAATAACTCCAATGAGTGGTCTCCAAAACTATTTGTGGTATTATAGGTCCCTTTAAAAATATATGATTAAAGGTATGAATACTTTCCCTGAAAAAATACAAATACAAAACATGTCACACAATTTCAAAAACCTATATGAGGTCCAATGAATCCCAGTATTATCTTGTCATAACATCTTATTACTAATGTCCCTGACTTTAAACGCTTTTAGTTCTCAGATCTATAAAGCTAAAAGCCAACAACATACTTTTAAAATATGCTTTAAAATATTGTGAAACTACCAAGAATATTACTCAAAACACATGCTCACCTATTATTTTCATCCTCCAGTTTTCTTAGCCTATTTTTCTCTGAATCTAGCTGGACCTGAAATCTACTGTTTTCTTGCCTTAAGAGAGAATTTTGTGACTCCATGGAAGACATCTGAATTTTGTTGGCAAGAAGTTCTTCTGTAGCTGCACGTTCTCTTTCAACTGCTGCTGCCAGTAAGGTCTGGGATTCACCTGATTGTAGGATAGAAATTTTAAAAATACATGCAAATATACTTCAGAGACCAACTTACCAAGTTGATTCTGACCTCAAACTTTTAATGACACAAGTAGCCAGGCTTATAACTGATAACTGCTTATTGCCTAAGGCAGAAGTGCCTACTGAGACATATAAACCAATCTTAACTCATACTTGCTCTATCATTCTTTTCCAAAGTATTTTACAAGAAGTCCCCTACATATGAACCTTCAAGTTGTAAACTATCAAAATGCAAAGTGCATTCACATGTCCAATCACATAAGTTAGTTCATGTGGCTGCTGTACATTGTCATGTGCATGCATCCTCTACAAGTAGTAGTGCTTTTGTGTGTTTTACTGTACTATAGAGTACAGTAGTACAATATCTTATTTTCAAGCCCAGGATGTAAAAGCAGCAGTAATGTAGCTGGTACCGCTAAGAAGCGCCAAGTGATAATGATACACTATACTTTTCAAGGTACTACACTGTAAGATTAAAAGTGTTCTATTTTTTGTGTTTGCTTTTTATGTATTATTTGCGTGAAAAGTATCATAAATCTGTTACACATAATACTATATAGCCGATTGTGTTAGTTGGGTACCTAGGCTAACTTTGTTGGACTTATGAACAAGCTCTTGGAACGGAACTCGCATGTAGGGGACTTACAGTAATTTTAAAGTGAAATCATACACCAAAAGAGCAGAGAATAAACAAATGACTCAGGAGCAGTTGGATATCCATAGACCCAAAAAAAAAAAAAAAAATCTCAACTTAAACGTCACATCAAGTTTAAAAAACTCAAAATGGATCATAGTCTTTTTTTTTTTTTTTGAGTTGGAGTCTCACTCCTTCACCCAGGCTGGAATGCAGTGGCACGCATGCTCACGGCCACTCCAGCATTGACCTTCTGGGCTCCAGTGATCCTTCTGCATCAGCCTTCTGAGTAGCTGGAACTACAGACGCATGCTACCATGCTCAGCTATTTCTTATTTTGTTGCAGAGACTAGGTCCCGCCAAGTTGCCAAAGCTGGTCTCGAACCCACAGGCTCAAGCAATCCACTCGCCTCAGCCTCCCAAAGTGCTGGAATTACAGGCTGAGCCACCAAGCCTGGCCAGATGATCGTCTATAAAAACATAGAACTATAAAACTTTCAGGAAAAAATACAGGAGACGATCTTTAGACTCTAGGTTTAGGCAAAAAGTTCTTAGATTTGATATAAAAAGCATAAGTCATAGACAGAAAGAAAAAGTGACAAAACAAAGACTTTCACAATTTTAAACTTTTTTTCTGTGAAGAGTATGAAAACACAAGCTACAGACTGGGAAAAAAATGGAAACTACACATCTAGGGCTAGTATGTAGAATATATAAAGAACTCTCAAAACACAACACAGAAAATATAAACAATCCAGTGAGAAAATGGACAAAAGTCATGAATAGACATTTTACCACAGAGGATGTACAAAGAGAAATTAAGGACATAAAATGAGGTTCAACATCATTAGTTGTTAGGGAAATGCAAATTAAAATCATAATGAATATGATTACACACCTGTCTAACTAAAAGGAAAAAAAACTAGGACAATACAAAATGTTGGTAAGGATGTGAAGAAACTAGATTACTGTCATACACATAGCCATGTTGGAAACAGTTTGGCAATGTCTTTAAAAAAATAAAATAAACATGCAACTACTATTCAACCCAACATCTACACACTTGGGCATTTATCCAAAGAAATAAAACTTAAGTTTACACTAAAAACTGTACATGAATATTCACAACAGCTTTATTCCAGGTAATAGCCAAACCTGAATCAGCCCAGACATTCTTCATCAGAAGAATGGTTAAACAAACTGTGGTACATACATAGCATGGAGTAATACTCAACAATAAAAGACTAACTACTGATACAAACAACAACTTGTATGAACCTCCAGTGAATCATGCTGAGTAGAAAAAAGTCAATCCCAAATGTCATATATTGTACAATTTTATCTATATAGCATCTCTGAAATGACAAAATTTCAGAAATGGAGAACAGATTACTGGTTGCTAGCGAGATACAAAAGGGGAGAGAGGGTGTATTTATCAAAGGGCAACATAAGGGACTCTTATGGTGCTGGAACTGTTCCGTATCTTGACTATAATGATAAGCCTACACAAGTGGTAAAACTGTACAGAACTTCACACACACACACACACACACACACACACACAGTACCACTAAAACTAGGGATTGAATAAAATCGGTAATTATGTCAGTGTCAATACCCTGGTTGTGATATTATACACTGATTTTGCAAAATTTTCAAATTTGGGAAAACTGGGCAAAGTGCAAGGAAACATTCTATATTATTTCTTATAGCTACATATGAATCTACAATTATCTCAATTACAATTTTCAACTAAAAAGGAGAAATGAGGCTGGGCACAGTGGCTCATCCCTGTAAACTCAGCTCTTTGGGAGGTTGAGGTGGGAGAATTAATTGAGATCAGGCATTCGAGACCAGCCTGGGCAACAGTCAGACCTCATCTCTACAAAAAAATTGTTTAAAAAATTAGCCAGGCATGGTGGTGTACATGTGTAGTCTCAGCTAATGGGGGAGGCTGAGGTGAGAGCCTCATTTGAATCCAGGAGGTCAAGGCTGTAATGAGCCAGGACTGTGCCACTGCACTCAACCTCAGACAATAGAGTGAGACCTTGACTCAAAACAAAAACAAAAACAAAAAAACAGTGGGTAAAACTCTGAGATTTGACTAAGGCAAGAATTCTCACATTTTTTTCCCCCACCTAAGAAGACCTAATTTCATATTTTACATTCTATATTCCTTTTAATAGTATTCTATGGTATGTCTGTCCTGTGGCTTTGCCTATATTCCATCATAATACAAGATATCCCCATGGGAATGTATACTCCAGTCTAAAAAACCACAAAATTACCAGCTTGCTAAATAAACTTTTCACTTCAAAAGTTATCCATTTCAGATGTCTCATATTTCATATCACATTGATCTCAAAAAAGTTCTCATAGATAAATGACAGACTTAATAAAATTTATGATTATAAAATGTGCTTTATTTTATTTTATACAATGCTTTACTCACTCAGTCTGGAGTGCAGTGGCACAATCATGGTTCACTGCAGCTTTGAACTCCTGGGCTCAGGTGATCCTCCTGCCTCAGCCTTCTGAGTAGCTGGGACTATAGGCATACACCACCAGGCCTGGCTAATTTTTCTATTTTTTGTTGAGAAAGGGTCTCACTTTGTAGCCGAGGCTGGCCTTGAACTCCTATCCTCCAGTGATCCTGCCACCTTGACCTCCCAAAATGCTAGAATTACAGGCAGGAGCCACCGCACCCAATCGATGCCTATATATTTTTAAATATTTGAAGATTCATCTAGTTCAGTACATTTTCTTAAGTAACTGTATCTTTACCTGGACAAAAATCTTACATGAAACTCTAATTTTAAAGACAGACAAAGGAGGTCCTATTTTTATTAAAGCAACCTGAGGAGCCCAGCCCCTTATTTATCAAGCTTAGCTCTTGCTATGACAGCAGCTCCAAAGGCATCCAGGAGTCCATAGAATACCATCAGAAAGCCCTACCAATCTATTTCACCTCTCCTGATTCAGAGAGTTGCCCAGAGAAAATGTTTGGAACAATATAAGTGGCTTGCTCCAGACTGTTTGACTAGATGACTCAAAACAAAATAAAACAAGACAAAGCACCCTGAGTCCATGTCTCCTGACCCCCATTCAGGTCTGCTTTCAACACTGTACCGTGACCTCTCAAATTACAGTTAATTTTAGGTACAGAAGGCATATATGAATTTTTCATGAATTTGCTAGCTTCTGGGATATCGGATATATACATACACTATCTGTACTTGAAGAGAAACATCTTGGAACAATAATTTTCTTTTTATTAATAGCACAGAAGGGCAACCTAGGTACGTCTCTGTAAAGAAGCAGAATATGGAATCGTAAGACTCCACGGCATCTCTTTTCTAGGGTTTGACATTGACTCTCCTTAGACCTATGTTTGCTTTTGGAATTCTACCAGTGATAAGAATCATATCTGATCTCTACCTCCTATACTGTTTCAGACAAGCTAGACAGGGGTCAGATACAGCAATAGGTAAGAAAAAAAAAACTATAGTGTATCATCTATAAAAATGAATAAAAGGATGATATGGAAGTATTTTAGCTAGTATCTTGTGAAAGGGGGGAAACATGATTTGAAGGAGATACAATGAAGGTATTAAAAATAAATGTGGAAAAGGAGAAGAGGTAAAAAATCTACATGTTAGACACAAAATGTAACTATCAGAGCCAGTGAATTTCAATTTCATACAATTATCCTAATTAATTAATAATTCTCTAAACAAGGTGAAACGGTTTCTGCATCGAGCATAAAAACTGAAGCAGTTACCAAGTCTATCAGAAAGATTCTTCTCTAACTTCTCCCATGATGATGTCTGGGACCCTAGAGTTGCTTGCAAATTTTCTATTTGTCGAAGCAATGGTCTCGTGGTTGATGAAACACTTTGACTCAGTTCTTGGTTTCGATTCTCTGCTTCCTGGAGTCTCTGAATCATGAAATTCTTAAGTCATTACCACTGACAGCAATAAAAACACTAGCAAACCTAAACTTTATGATAGAGATTTCTGGAGAAATTAATTCCCATGACAGAATTATTTGCTTTTTTATTAAATTTTTGTTTCTTTTTTCTTTTTTTTTGAGTTGGAGTCTCACTCCATCGCCCAGGCTGGAGTGAAGTGGCACACTCACAGCCACCCCAACACCGACCTGCTGGGCTCCAGTGATCCTTCCGCCTCAGCCTGTAGGTGCAAGCTACCACGTCCAGCTAATTTTAGATTTATTGTACAGACGTGGTCTCGCCAAGTTGTCCAAGTGGCCTTGAACCCCAGGCTCAGGCAATCTACTTGCTTCGGCCTCCTAGAGTGCTGGGATTACAGGCTGAGCCACCAAGCCTAGCCTATTAAATTATTTTTCTAACTGTTCAATCCTTCCATTAAAGCTGTGTAATAGAGTATGCAAATAACTGCTTCTTTACAAACTATTTCTAAAGTAATTTTTTTTTGAGTAGGAGTCTCACTCTATCACCCAGGT
This sequence comes from Cephalopachus bancanus, assembly GCA_027257055.1. NCBI lineage: Eukaryota > Metazoa > Chordata > Mammalia > Primates > Tarsiidae > Cephalopachus > Cephalopachus bancanus. The sequence goes on along the minus strand of JAPVLO010000071.1, from coordinate 258,131 downwards.
TGGAATGTAGTGGAGCACTCATGGCCATTGCAGCCTCAATCTGTTGGGCTCAGGTGATCCTTCTACCTCAGCCATCCAAGTAGCTAGAATCATAAGCACGTACCACACAACGCCCAGCTAATTTCTTGACTTATTGTAGAGATTAGGTCTTGCCAAGTTTCCCAGGCTAGTTTTGAACCCCTGGACTCAGGCAATCCTTTCGCTTCCACCTCCCAAAGTGCTGGGATTACAGGTGTGAGCCACCAGGCCTAGCAATTTTTAAATACCTGAAGGGAAAAAAAGAGTTCCTCCGAACATCTCAGTAGTTGCCTTCTCATCCAATATTTCTAAGTATTTGTAAAAACAAAAAGATCAATCTAAGCTGGTATTTCCTTTCACATTTCCTATGAATGTTCACTGAATAAAAATAGAGTAGCAGCATAGGAACTGTGCACTGATTACCTGTATCACAGTAGCTGAAGACTGATAATCATTAATAAACTATTACAGGTGAAAAAGCAACAATGAATACACAAGTCTATCGTGATAAAATGATTTTCTGTAAAACAAAATTAGGAATTTTCCTGTATATATTTTTAAGATGTCTACTCTGATTTTATTCATAAAAGTCACAAAAATACATCAAATGATAAGTGTGGTAGTAATCCTCTTAATTCCATGAACAATATAACTTGAGTACTTTTTTATTTCTAGAAAAATACATAACTTTTCAGATTTGTGTTTAGGAAAACTGCAACAGTACCTGCTGAAGTTCACTAATCTCATGGCGTAAATAATCTTCTTTTCTGGCAGCTGCTTGTTCTGCACGTTGCAGTGCCAGCCTAAGGTCCCCTACCTGCAGGAAGAGAAACAATACACTGTCACAATGTCAAAGCATTACCTATACCTTCCTGCTGACTACACATTTAGTGTTGTGTCAACCTATTGTTCATGTAAAATACTTGATACTATCCAATGAACTTTTTTTTTGAGTTGAAGTCTCTGTCGCCCAGACTGGAGTGCAATGGCACACTCCTGGCCACCGCAGCCTCGACCTGCTGGGTTCCGGCGATCCTTCCGCTCAGTCTTCCAAGTAGCTGGAACTACAGGCATGTGCTACCCTGCTTGGCTAATTTTTTTGATTTTATTTTAGAGATGAGGTCTCGCCAAGTTGGTGAGGCGGGTCTCGAACCCACAGGCTCAGACAATTCACTCACCTCAGCCTCCCAAAGCGTGGGATTGCAGGCTAAGCCACTGAGCCTGGCCCCAATGAACTTTTACAAATGATCCATACATTCCATTCATCCAGTAATCCCAAAACTGTATGTATATTCAATATCTACTTTAAAAGTACTCTATTAAACAAAGAAAAGCACATAAATATATACAAGGCACTTCCATTATCATAATATTGGAGAATAGACAATGCATCCACAAATGTTTGCTACATAAGGCAGAATGTGACAGGTGCTATATAAGCTATAAAAACTAGATGCTACATTCATACACAATGAACACACTGCAAACTCCCATAGCCTTTTTGGAAAATATTATGGCAACATGTTTAAAGAATCATCAAACTTCTCACATCCTTTCACCTAGTCAACCCAGTCCTGGGAATTTACTCAACAAAAGTAGATATGTAAACACAGAGATGTTCCCTACAGTATTAGGTAGACTAGCAAAAACAAAACAAAACTGGAAATAGTCTAAATATCCATTGGTAGTAATCTGTATTTGCAAATGTTGATACATTAAAAATTAAACATCATGATGAATGTATAAAACATGTTAAAAAAAGATATGATTTAATCTTAAATAGAAAAAACTATAAAATAATATGTATGGTATCAATTCTACAAAATGTACACACAGAGACAAGGATAAGAGGGTAATACACAAAATTGATAGCACTCATAAAAGTTGATGGCTTTTATGGATGGTTGCTCCATATATGTTCCATCTTCCATTCCCCCAATTCTTCTTTATTATTGTTCTAATGCATTTTTTTCTTTGAGTTGGAGTCTCACTCTGTCACCCAGACTGAAGTGCAGTGGCACGCAACTAGTCACTGCAGTCTTGACCTATTGGGCTCCAGCGATTCTTCCGCCTCAGCCTTCTAAGTAGCCAGAACTACAGGCGTGCACTACCACACCCGGCTAATTTTTGATTTATTGTAGAGACAAGGTCTCTCCAAATTGCCCAAGTGGGTCTCGAACCCACAAGCTCAGGCAATCCACTCGCTTCGGCCTCCCAAAGTGCTGGGATTACAGGTTGAGCCACCGAGTCTGGCAGCATTTTTAATTTAAAATATTGATATTTTATTTATTCCAGTGATAGAATGGCAGAAACACAAGGGATATATGAGCCACGGCACAACTTATAACAGCAAAATGTTCGAAATAATCCAAATATCTATCAGTCAATAATAGATGAAAATACTGTGTTATAAAACTGTAAAATAATTTTTCTTAAAAAGATTTGTGATCTACTATAGAGTGATCATCAGGATATTTTACTAAGTAGATAAAACAAGTTATAAAACAGTATAAATAATAAACTACCTTTTACGTAAAAAAGATGAGGGAAATATAACTAAATATGTGTATAAGTAAATGTGTACATATATAACATGTAAGTGTATAGATATACATATTTTCTTGCATTTACAAATAGAAATACTAAAAAGATAAACTAAATACTAGTAAAGGTTATGTATAGACAAAGAGAGAGAATAGAGAGTGGCTAGGTTGGAAGCAAATGTATGAATATATATTATTAGCTCTCATTTTAGAATCATGTAAATGGTTTACATATTCAAAATGTAAATTAAATCTAAAGTACACAGCAGTCAATAAAATGGTTTTTTCAACAAATGATGTTGGGACAACTGACTAGTACCATGCAAAAGACCTAAATAGGAAAGCTATAACTCTTAGAAGAAAACTAGTAAAAATTTGTGTAAGCCTGGATTAAACAATGGTTTCTTAAATATGATGTCATGCACATCAAGAACCAGGTGAAAATGAAGGAAAAAAATAAACAAATAAATATGATGTCAGAAGCAGAAGTGACCAAAGAAAAAATACATAAGCTTAACTTCATCAAAATTAAAAACTTTTTTGCATTAAAGGATTCGATCAAGAAAGCAAAAGACAACCCAAAGAAATAGAGAAAATGTTTACTATTTCTGTATCTGGTAAGGGTCTAGTATGCAGAATAGAAAAAGAACTCTAATAACTCAACAATTAAAAGACAAAAAGTTGAATTAAAAAATAATTTTTGAAGGGCAAATGATTTGAGTGCTTGAATACCTTTCTCCAAAGATGTATAAATGGCCGATAAGCACATGAAAAGATGTTGAACATCACTCTTCATCACTGAGGAAGTACAAATCAACACCACACTCGGTTACCACTTTATACCCAATAAAAAGGTGATAATTTAAAAAAACAGGTAATAAATGTTGGCAAGGGTGCAGAGAAACTGAAACTCTCATCTACTGCTGGTGGGAATGTAAAATGATGCAGCAGCTATGGAAAAGTTTGGCAGCTCTCCAAAAATTAAATATATTGGCTGGACACAGTGGCTTATGCCAGCAATCCTGGCACTTTGGAAAACCACTGCTTGCGCCTAGGAGATCGAGACAAGCCTGAGCAACACGATGAGACTTGTCTCTCCGAAAAATCAAAAGATCAACTGGGTGTGGTGGTGTGCTCCTGTAGTCCAGCTATTTGGGAGGCAGAGGCAGAAGGATCAGATGAGCCCAAGAAGTTGAGGGCTGCAGTGAGCCATGATTGTGTCACAGCACTTCAGCCTTGGTGACAGACCAGGACTCAAGACTTCAACTCAAAAAAAAAAAAGTTAAATACAGAGTTACCATATGACCCAAGGATATATAATTTTAAGAGACGTTATCTATGTATTACTTTCACACTGATGGTAACCACTTTGAGCACCTCTTGTAACTGTAGAAGTCAAACATGACTTGTATTAATCTTTTATCTATATATTAAGTATTACAATCTTAATATAGTTTTCTGCTTTCTTAAAATGTGTATACTTTTTTGGCACCCTCCGTACATCCAGGAGAATTAAAAACATATATGTTCAGATAAAAATTTATACATTAATATTTACAACAGCATGGCTCACAATAACCAAAAAGTGGAAATAACCCATATGCCCACCAACTGATGTTTTTATAAGACAAAACCTGCCACATTTTGTTTTTCCTCCTTCACCTGAGGTCCATGGACTCCCACAGGTATTATAAATGAGCTCAGGAGTTAAATGAATTTTCTTGAAATTACATGCAATATTTATGTACGTATATGCACTCCTCTGGTAAGAGGGTCTCTAGTTTTCCAATAATTTGAGAGATAATACTCTCAAATTATCTGAATGGAATAACATAGGTATCAATTTAACAACAGTTTAAACACACACACACACACACACACACACACACACACACACACACAAAACTAAGTTTAGTACAATCCAGTACTCTCTGATATCTAACACATGAGCTGGTCGCAGTGGCTCACGCCTATAATCCTAGCTCTTTAGGAGGTCTGGTTGAGAGGACTGCCTGAGTCCAGGGGTTCGAGATCAGCCTAGGCAACTTGGCAAGATCTCATCTCTACAATAAATAAAAAAATTAGCCGGGCTCGGTGGCTCAGCCTGTAATCCCACGCCTTTGGGAGGCTGAGGTGAGTGGATTGCCTGAGCCCGTGGGTTTGAGATCCGCCTGGGCAGCGAGACCTCATCTCTACAATAAATCAAAAAATCAGCTGGGCGTGGTAGCGCATGCCTATAATTCCGGCTACTTGGAAGGCTGAGGCGGAAGGATTGCCGGAGCCCAGCAGGTCGAGGCTGCAGTGGCCGGAAGCGGCCACTGTACTCCAGTCTCGGAGACAGAGTGAGTTTCCAACTCAAAAAAAAAAAAAAAAAAATTAGCCAGGAGTGGTGCCGTGTGCCTATAGTTCCAGCTACTTGGAAGGCCGAGGCGGAAGGATCACCTGAGTCCAGCAGGTCGAGGCTGTGGTAGCCGTGAGCATGCCACTGCACTCCAGCTTGGGTGACAGAGTGAGACTCCAACTCAAAAAAAAAAAAGGCCGGGTGCAGTGACACAAGCCTGTAATCCCAGCACTTTGGGGGGCCAAGGTGAGAGGACTGCCTGAGCCCATAGGTTCGAGACCAGCCTGGGCAATATAGTGAGACCTCGTCTCTACGATCAAAAAAAAAAAAAGAAAATCAAAAAATTAGTCGGCATGGTAGCACACACCTGTAGTTCTGGCTACTTGGAAGGCTGAGGTAGAAGGATTGCTGGAGCCCAGCAGGTCAACGCTGGGGTGGCCGTGAACCTGGACGATGGAGTGAGACTCCGACTCAAAAAACAAACAAAAACCAAAAACCAAAAAAACCTACAAAAGGTTTGATTCAAACTAGCTAAAGAATTGTTTAATTTGCAGAAACACAAATATTTAAAAGACAACTTTATTATCCACAGCTTACTTGAATTGCTAATGTTTCCTGCTGCTGACGGGCTTCTCCTTGGGCCTTCTCTAGTGCTGCAGAAAGTTCTTCTTTAGCTTTCATTTCCCGGCTGAGAGCAGCTTCCTGTGCCTCACTATCCTTTGCAGCATTGGCTTTATGAAGATCAGTAAGTTCTCTTAAAAAATTAGATTGAGTTTATAAATGTTGCTAGTGATCAGATAATAGAAAAAGTATTTCTTTCAACATCCTACTCTGATAATTCATTCTACATGGGTTGCATATTTGCTCATTTTCTTACTTGTATGCACTATCCAGGGCAGCCTGAATACTTCGATTCTTTTCTTCAAGTTCATCCATGTCTACTTGAAGTCGGCCAAGATCCTTCTCTTGACGTTCTACCACAGAATTTAATTTCTTAATGTTTTCTCTATGTTGTTTCTCAACCTCTTCTTTGCCATCAAGGACCTGTATGTTACAAAAACAGATAAAAGGATGTTTCAACAAATAACACCATGGTGAATAATTGTATTCCAGGAATCTATAATAATGAAGAAAAACCTTAACATTTATCTATTAAATTGCCTGAAAAATTCTTCTCACATGATACACCCAATTAAACCATTTCAAATGCTCCATAAGCCATAGCAAACTATCTATATAGGAAGTAATTACTATTATGTACAGAATGATTGCTATTCACCTGTTTTAAATGTTGCAACTCCTCTTCTAGCTCTTTAACTTTTTTGTTCAGCTTTACGATAATATTTTCACTTTCTTTATCTTTAGTTCTTAATTTCTTAATGATGTTAGAATTGTGCAGCTGTTGTTTTGAAAGTTTTTCTCCTGGTGATGGAAAAAAAAAGTATAAATTCAAATGATAACAATTTCCTAAGAACCTGAATAGAATGTTTTGTCTAACCAGTGACATAAAATAACAGAATGTTTTAAAAACACAACTTTGTAACCCCCAATGTTACAACTGATTTGAACAAGAATCATCAATGAATGTTAAAATTATTTGGTGAAAGGATGCTAGGAAACTAGACATTGACACAGAAATTACTCCCACATATAACTCATGAATCACAAAGGGAAAAATATTTTTTACAATAAATCTGGCAGTCACACAGCTTAACCAAGTATTCAGTTTTGGCATCACCAGTTGTAATAAAGCCTGACATTACGTGCCTTCTAATGGCATGCAGTGATGTAGAAATGGATCTGAATATAATCATGATGAAAGTGCCAAATTCCTAAACAAGGGACATTCTGTAGGACAACTGCCCTGGACTTCATAGAGTCTTCAATGTCATGAAAAAGAGAGCTCATCTTAGATTGGTATGAACATTATACTAAATGCAATGGGCAAACTGCATCTTGGGGCAGGGCAAATGACCAAGTATAAAGAACATTTTTAAAGACAATTAAGATATAATGAAATATGGTGTATTACACTTCTGAATTTACATTGATTACTTAGGTATGATTATGACACACTTGTGAAGGAAAATGTACTTAACCCTGGAAGATGTAGACTAAAGAACTTAGGAGTGGAATGTTGTGTTATCTGTAACCTACTTTCACATGGTTTGGCAAAAGTATAGTGTACGTATGCAGAGAAAGGCATGGAAAAGGTGTGACGACATGTTAACACTTCATGATACTAGGTAATGAAGTAATCAGGCATTCACTGTAGTATGATCTCAGCTTTGAGTTTTTCAGCTCTTCAGTTTTAAGTTTTAGAAATACTTCTGGGGGATATGGAGATAGTATATGAATACTCCTGTGGGAAATTGTTCTGTTTTCTCTGTAAAGAGGTTCATTAAGCAAAAGAAAATAGTCCACCCTCAACTAAATTACTAAATTCCAAAATAGTGATATTTGACATTCATATTTCAAGTAATTTTTTAAAATTACAAAATCATGCACTTAGCCGTTCCGTCAGTCTCTAATACTGCAACACAAGGCAGTTAATGGCTTCAAAATATCTGGAAATAATTATGTGTTTTACCAACTTTTCCTTCACCTTCTTCTATTTTAGTGCTTCGACTTGTGTTTTATAATTATCTGTGTACCTATATTACCTATATTTCCCTTTCACTAAGCTAAGCTCTTAAGGACAGGGAGTATGTACTTTCTTATTGTATTAAAATAACATATGACATACGAACTTTAATAAATATTAGCTGAATAAATAAAAAATTAAAAGTTAGGTAAAGCTAACTTTTTCAAATAAAACAACTGCCTCCAATTGTTCTCAAATTCTACATCTTCTCTGGAAATTCACTTAAGATCAATGATTTAAGCACAGAAATGTTCACTCACCACCATCTGTAATACTAACATTTTAGAAATAAATGTACAACATTAGGAAAGCAGTAAAGCAAATTAGGGTAAATCAATACAATGGGCTTTAATATAGCCATTAATATTGATAAAGCATTTAGAGGCATAGGGAGAAATAAAAGAAGGAAGACTGCAAATTAAATATATCACTTTTACAATGTTGAAAAATTCATTAAAAAGAGACTAGAAAAAAATCAGTAGTTTCTTATGATATTGGATTATAATCTATTTTTTCTTTCTTCATATATTTCCTATAACTTCAAAAATTCCTTCAAGTAGCAAGTATTATACTTATAAATAAAAAAACTTTAATTAAGTAGAGAAAAAAAAGAAAATTATCTTGATCACCTTTTCCAAAATCTCCTCTCTCCTAAAATATTACTTAAAGAAATTAATTCAGTAACCATCTGTAATGATTTATTTCACAATGGAACTTTAATTTCTATGAACTGTTAATTATAAATGTCTGAGACAAAAATGTTTGGGACAAAAGTACTTAATAATTTAAAAATTAAAACAGTATCGATAATGAAAAATTCATTATCAAATGTCAGAAAAATACAATGCCATACAGTATCCAAGTTAGTTATTCAGACATTACACATAAACTTTAAATATCTTGGCTTAAACAACAGGCTCTTCACACCTGCTAAAACGTTTCTCAGAACAGCACAAATTTTTGTCTATTTTTCAGAGAGTTATTCTTTTTATTTTAACTTTCCTGAACCAAAACGCTACAAACATGTATCTCTCTTAATATATCTTACTCCCCATTCTTCTATAAACTATCACCTCCCATTTTTATGGCTTAAGTTCAAGCTTCCCTTTTTTTCAATATTTTTAATTAGAAGGCATCAGCTAGTCATGTGGCAAGTACTTCTTACAATATTTTTTATAACAAACTAAATACATACCTTCTTCCATTAACCCTCGGATCTGCTCATCTTTCTCTTTCAAAAGGTCTGTAGTTTCACTACTATTTAATCTGGTAGCAAGTTCTTCTTTTATATTTTTTATTTCCTAATTTTAAAAAAAACTATGAATGTTATAAAGAATTACTTTCATTCTAGGTATATTTTTCAATTTTTCCCCATCCCCATCCAAAGCTAACCATTCCCAATAAGAATCTGTAAATTATAGTTGGTTAACCTATTACTTTAACTAAGACTAAGAAAAAAATCTCTGACTTTGACATATAAGACCTTTATTCAAATATATAAGCAAGTTTCAATATGGAAATATAAATTAGAATAAGTTAATTTCCAATACTTCTTCACTAACTCTACACATATATTCTACAGGTTAAGCATTATATTTGGAACAATACAGTACAGTAGGAATAGGAAGAGGCACAATTGGTTAGGCAGTCTATTACTGTTAGGGTCTGAAATGAGCTAGCTAATTAAAACAACCAAACTGTTGGATGTATACAAACTGTTTATTTTCTGTAGGAGTAGACACAGAAAAATTATAAATTAACATGAACACTGGTCAAGATGGGGGAAAAACAACCTAACCGAGAGAGGCCGAATGCCTAGGCAAAGTTATTAGTAGTTGGGATGCAAGCAATAATTACTAACTTTAGTTGTCTCCAATTTCTGAAATAAGCAACTGCTCAAAAAATTAGAAGCATGAGAACAGTGGTTCCCGACCAAGGATGACTTTACTACTAAGGGGAGGGACATTTAGCAATGTCTGGCAACATTTTCAAAACTGGCAGTTGGGAAAGGGAGCTACTAGTATGTTGTATATAGGGGCCAGGGATGCTGCTAAACATCCTACAAAGCATGGGATAATGCCACACAAAACAGAATTATCCAGCCTACAATGTCAATAGTGTCAAGATTGAGAAATTCTGCACTAAAATAAGTCAACATTATGTCTCAAAGGAAGTCACTAACCATTAGATATTTATGTTTTAAAATTACTTTGACTTGAGGAAGCATATATGATATGTTTGAAGTGGCTAGAAAATAACAAATGAGAATAATAATTTTTAATATACATATCACCATTTATATTTAAGTGTTTTTATTTTGATGGAATTATTTATAAAAATTATTCTAATGATCCTTGCCTTATATACCTTGCAAGGACTTACACATAAATTAGACAAATATTTTTTAACTTTTTCTAAGTATCAAAAATCTACAAATTTAAATGTATCAACAAATCTATAATTTAACTGAAAAATATACTATATGGTATCCATGTAATCTTTTTTTTTTTTTTTTGCTCATGGTCACTGCAGCCTTGACCTCCTGTGCTCAGGCGATCCTTCCACCTCAGTCTTCCAAGTAGCTGGAACTACAGGAGCACACTACCATGTCCAGCTAATTTTTTTTATTTATTGTAGAGATGATGGCTCACCAAGTTGCCCAGGCTGGTCTCGAACCGCTGGACTCAGGCGATCATCTCCCCTCAGTCTCCCAAAGTGCTGGGATTACAGGCTTGAGCCACCACACCCAGCCATATTCACGTAATCTTACTTCTCTTTTTTCCAATGCCAAAATATTATGAACACATTTCTCAAAATCTATGTCTCTACTGAGTTTATTATTATTTTACATTTCTATTACCTTTTTAGCAGCATCTCTCTCTTTGCAGGCTAGTTGAACTTTCTTTTCTGCTTCTGCAATTCTTTGGGTAAACTCATCTTTCAAGGAGGAAATGCTACTGCTTTCTTCTTTCACTCTGAAAATTTCACTAAATTTAAAATAATATATGAGATAGTGTTCATATATCCTACCCAAAGGTAACAAGACAAGTTCAATTCTCAAAAGGAAGATAATATTTTCTCCAACATATACCTTATTAAAATACAACAGTTTTAGGCCTATTAACTCAAGAGAAAAGGTACTTGCAAAATTCATTTTAAAAACACTTCAAAGAAAATTTAGAAAACCCAATATTTGTTGCGCAAAAATAAGAAAAAAAGTAAATATTTCAATTCCAAACCTGCTTGTAGCCCATATTTTCCCAACCACCTACTTAGAGCAAATCAACATCCAATATTTTTTAACTGCAATATCACAGTTTGCCTTAACTACACAAATTAAATCTCTAATACTAAAAGATAATTCATAATAAAGGGAAAAGGTTTTGTTTTTAGTTTTTGCAAAATACCTTTCTTCAATGCCAAAGGTAAGGTGGAAAAGACAATTTGAGGAGAAAAGTAATCTTTAAGTAAAGTTATAACTGAAATGCTATTCAATTTTCAATAACTATGAATATTATTACAAAGCACTTTAATTTCAAAAACATTCTTAAATAACAACAGAGCATTGTATACAGGCCTCCAGAAAATGTGTTAAATTATCCACATGTGTAAAATACTTACTCTTTCAGGTTATCATAAGCTTCTTCTAGAAGTGCTTTTTCTTTACTAAGAGATAATAACTGAGACTCCCTTTTTTCTAGCTTCTCATTCAAAAATTCAACTGTCTAGATAAAAAGAATACATGAAAGTCAAAACATTTAACTTTAAAAACCCGTTTTGTATGCTAGTGATGAGTTGAATTACTCCATCACTGTAATAAATAAAACAGGACTATCTCATAAAAACAAAGACAATATTGGGAACAGAATGGATGCAGGACAGCAAGAACTCTTACATAGCTGACAGAGTATAAATAAGTACAACCACATAGCTAGTAGTAGTATAAATTAACAAACCACTTTGGAAAAACAATTTGGCAATATCTAATTAGAAATCTACATACCCTTTTATGCAGAAAATTCCACTTTTAGGTATACATTAGAGAAGAAAACTCTTGCATAACTACACTAGGTACATGTATAAGAACATTTATAGTAGCTTATTTGTAACAGCAAAAATCTGCAATAGCTGCGTATCCACCAAAAAAGGAAGGGAGATAGATGCAATCAAAATAGGTCAAAGAGGGGTTTCCATACCTTTGGAAATGCTCTGCATCTTAGCTGGGCAGGGGATATACAAATGTCTGTTTTCCATAATACTCTTTATCCCAAACATGTAATATTGGTTTTTTAGTATGATACATTGCATTTTAAAAAATAGTAATTTTAGAAAATCCATAGACACATAATTTTTAAACCTCCAGAATATATCACTATAAAGCTAAACAAAAAGTAATGCTTAGAATATCTTATTCCTTAGGTCTTGCTGAATCAGTGATACACCTGTATATAACAAGAAAGAAGAGTGCTTTTTGAACTAAAAATAATAGTCTTACCTGAGTTAAGTCTAGATGAATTTAGAAATCACTTACCTTCTTAAGTACACCGAACATATTCAAAAATATCTGATAGTAATTAGTGTTAGTTTCTAGGAATTCAAACTCTATTTTATATTTTATAGTATATAGCTATCACTAATTGAAATAATATTGCATGGAATTTTGTTTGTGAATATTACTAAGCCTAGGTAACAGAATCTGACACTTTAAAAAATATTAAATAATTCAATACATGGGACTTACAGGACATTTCTTCAAGACATCCTATGTCTCAGAAGTCTATTAAAGATGCCAGATCCACCTCAATTTCTATATCTAAAAATCACAGGAAAAACCAAAACTGTGACTCAATGTTAGTTAAAAAATTTACCAGCGGGGCTCGGTGGCTCAGCCTGTAATCCCGAGCCTCCGGGAGGCTGAGGCGAGTGGATTGCCTGAGCCCGCGGGTTCAAGACCTGTCTGGGCAACTTGGCAAGACCTCATCTCTACAATAAATCAAAAAAAATCAGTCGGGCGTGGTAGCGCATGCCTGTAATTCCGGCTACTTGGAAGGCTGAGGCGGAAGGATTGCCGGAACCCAGCAGGTCGAGGCTGCGGCGGCCAGGAGCGGCCACTGCACTCCAGTCTGGGCGACAGAGTGAGACTCCAACTCAAAAAATAAAAATAAAAAATAAAAAAATAAAAAAATTTACATAACTTTCCTTTTACAGGAATTAGGTAGATGCATTTTGTCATTCCAAGGCAACGTCTTTGTTCCTTGGACATTTAATATAGTTAACAATAGAAGATATAAAAATAACATAAACAGAAATTAAACAGAAGCAATATAGGGAGATATACTCCTTATATATGAATGAAAATATTAACATTAACATGTTAATAACAGAAAAGCATCAATAATTACTCTAGAGACAAACTGCCATTTAAGATTTGCTACAAATAAAGTAAACATGAAAAAAAAAAAATCCAGTATAAGAAAAACCAGGCCAGGTGTGGTGGCTCACTCCTGTAATCCCATTACTTTGATAGGCTGAGTCAGAAGGATTGTTTGACCCAGGAGTTCAAGACCAGCCTAGGCAACATAGCCAGATCTCATCCCTACAAAAAAATAAAAAAATTAGCTGGGGGTGATGGTGTGTGCCTATAGTCCCAGCTACTTAGAAGGCTGAGGTGAGGGGATGGCATGAGCCCAGGATTTTGAGGCTGCGGTGAGCTGTGATCATACCACTGCAGTTCAGCCTGGGAGACAGAGTGAGGCTGACTCAAAAACCAAAAAATTTACTTTACCGTAGTTGCCTTGAAAAAAATTTCAAATAATACCAATAAATGTTCAGTTTCTAGGTCCTTAATGCTACACTGAAATGGCAATATGCCTACCTTTTTATATCCATACAAACAGCCAGGCACAGTGGCTCACATCTATAACCCGAGAAATTTGGGAGGCCAAGGCAGGAGGACTTCCTGAGCCCAGGAGTTTGAGACCAGCCTGAGCAACATAGCGAGACCTTATCTTTACAACAAATAAAAAAAATCGGCTGGGCACAGAGGCATATGCCTGTAGACACAGCTGCTTTGGAAGTAGAAGGATAGCCTGAGCCCAGCAGATTGAGGCTTCAGCCACTGCACTCCATCCTGGGCTACAGAATGAGACGCTTTAAAAAATTAGATAGATAGACAGACAGATAGATCCATACAAATAATTTTGCATCAATGAGAACATTTTTTAAACAAACGACTTAATCTCTGAAAAGCACATCTACAAATCTCTACTTTCTAGAGTTACCTTGCAAACATCTTCCTCCCCAGAAAGTGCTTCTGGCTGACAACCAGCAGCTTCACCCTGTTTCCCCACTTTCTCTAAGACCGTCTGTCCTTCATTCATTGGTGTAGAAGAAACCAAGGTATCAGGCTGTTCACAGTTAACAGGAGTTGCACTTCGTCCACTTTCTTCCATTTCTGCTTCCTCAGTGGGTATAACTAATGTTTCATTTACTTCTTCAGATTTTCCTTCAGCAGATTCAACTATTTTAGTCTTTGGAGTTGAAGGATTAACTACAATAGGCACTAAAGCATATCCCTTGCCTGACAATTCATCATCTGAATTGATTTCACTTACACTCCGGCTATCTAATGACTGTACACTAAAAGAGTCTATTCTCTCAAAAGCATCAGATGAGCAGCAACTCTCATTGAGTTTTTGGAAATCATCTAAACGATTATATTCAGGACAAGCAGATGCAGAAAGAAGCTGAAAAGATGTCTGCATCAGGTGAAGACTTGATTTGGAATCTGTAGTCTCTTGTCTTGAACTCGCTGAGCTCTCACTTATTACGCTTTCATGATCTAAAACTTCAATATCACTGGTAGTAGAAGTACCTGATGAGAAGGTGCTAACAGGAGGAGAAGGTGTATTGCTCTGTCTGTCTTCATGTTTTTGTTCCTTAGGTTCCAAAGCCATGTCCTTTGTTTCTGTTGTGAGAGACTGTGCAGGCATATTAGATTCACTTTCCGTAGTTGTTTTCACGTTAATTACACTTTCGGATACTTTCAAATGGACAGTTGGCACCTTTATATCAGAGTCTTTATTAACAGTTTCTTCATGCTTGCCTTCAGTTTTAGGTGATGGAGTATCTGCTGCCAGAGTTTCTCCTGATACACACAAAGAAGAGTCTTGTACTTTTGATTCAATAGTTTCAGGAGTTCTTGACTGTCCAGTGTGCGAGGACTCATGTAAAGTGCTTTTCACTTCTTCTTCTGGTCGTTGTGATTTAGCTGGAGGTTTTGATACGACTGAACTCTTTTGAATGGTCTGGACATCCGTTGGAGAAAGAAAGGCACTGAAGAAATTTTCAGATTCATCTACCATAGTCCTCCGAACTGGCTTTGTAATTGCTTTAGGAGAGGCTATCGGTGGACTCTGAAGTTCAGTGTTTGATTTTAACCCCCAGGTTGAAGTATCCCATCCTCCACTGACAGGGGGACTTATTCCTTTGACAAAAATAAATATTAAAAAAGAAAAAAATATATATATTACATTAGTATTGCACTCATCATTATGATCAATATAGATTTAGGGAAAAAACCCTATGAAAAACAACCTGTAATTTGTACCTGTTAAACGCCTTGCTTACTATATCATTAATTCGTTCTCAGGTAAACTTTGGGTCTTAAAAAAGAAAACTCGTTTGGATTTGTCTGAGAGGAACTATAAACACAGATATAAGACCAGATCTGGCTTGGACTACTAGAAGCAAGTATGTTATTCTTCCATACCCTCTCCCACCCCCAACAAATTAAGGAAGTAATAATAAATGTTTTATAACTCATAGTAAGTCCAAAATACAAATGATTCATCTCACAATAACAGGCAGTATTCTTAGTTACAAGTCAAGTGCAGTCATAGCAAAAATGACCCTATCTATTCCATCATTTTCACATTAATTTTATTCTTATAATAACAATAATAAAGCATCCTTATTAGCTAGACAGTGGGCAACATTCAAAAGCTGAACCCAAGATACAGGTGACAAGTGTTCTCTTCCAAAGATCAAATTAAACTAATTTACTAACAGTAAGTTCTAGAAAACCAATTCATTTCCATCCACTTAATGACAAGGCAGTACTCCAAATCCCACTCTCCAAATCCACTCTAAGAGAAAGTTTTGTTTTCTTCCCAAATTCCAAATCATGTCAACAATTGGAAGATCATTATAAAGTTCAGAAATGTGCATTTTTAAAGAACTATTGCTTTTTTATATAGAAGGTAGTTGACACTAGGGTTTTTTTTTAAAAAACACTATGAAGAAATAACATTCTTCTTCGTGAAAAGGTAACTATCGTAAGTCATAGAAATAACCACTGCTAAAAATATTCACTAAAATACCTAAAGTATTTCTTTAAAAATTTCTTTTCTAAATTAAAAAGTGGCTGAACAAAATTATCACAAGCCCAGCACAACTAGAAGATGGTGGAGAGAGCACAGTAAAAACAATCAAGTCCTATTGTAAAGTCTATCCTTAAATATGACTCCATAGGCAATTAGGATAAAAAATATGCAAAAAATTTCAGTTTGGAGACATGGTTTTATAACAATTTGTACACTATATGAAAACAATGAAAAGCAGAAAAAAACAAAATTAAAGAAGCAAATCAACAAGCAAGATTGTCTATTAACTAGCTTAATTTTCCATCATTTTAATAAATGACATGAATTAATTTCACCTCTTATAGAATGCTTTATACATAATCCCAGGGTTATCTGACATCCAATTAAATTACTCCATCCTGAAGACTATGGTCATTTTTGTAACTTAAAACAAAGTAAATGATCAACAAAATATTTATTGCATTTCACTAAAACTTGGGTCTATTCTGGATACCCTGTTTTCAAAAATATATTATATGGCACAATTCAACCCCAAATTTCAGAAAATGAATATCTGTATACCTTAAACTTATTCTACCTCCTCCAAAGTTTGATAACTCAAAATGTGGGGCACATATGAAAAAAAGTTGAGTTACTCCAGCAAGATCATATAACATCTTGTAAAAGGTAATAAAATCATGACATACACACATGGACCAAAATATCTTAAGATGAGGTACCTCACATTTAGTCCTGACTTCTCACCAATGTAAAATTAAAGACAGAAAACAGAAAAGAGTAGTCAAGGATAACTTATCCTTTTTCACACAGAGGTACACACACATCCGCAAATCTTTATGCCACACATCAAAATGCTAAACGATTCCTTGAACTTAAGAGACAAAAGCAAATGAAGATCCCTAAACGATTATGCTCAACGAATCTGACGAAGAGACTTGGCTATTTAGAAATAAAATGTAATGCAATCCAAAAATCTTGGGCCTCCACTTCCCCGAGGTTTCCAGCACATTTTTGCCCCTCAATGGCTGTGTGACATAGAGCAAGTTACTTGGCCATTCTGGGCCTCAGATTTCTCTCCTATAAAACATGGATATTAACCAACCTAACTCGAGTGGTTGTCTTGAAGATAAGAAAGTCATAAAAAAGCACATTACGCGCTACCAAGCGCGAAGTGCTCACTCAATGTTAGCGATTGTTCTTCCCTTCCCTGATGAGTTATGTACTTCAGACTTTGGATCCAAACAGTGCCCGAGACGCGAAGCAATTCCAGGAAGGCTGTGCTTGGAAGCTGCGTCGACGAAGGGCTTGGGGACAAGACCAACAAACACATCGAGTCCCTGTCATCGAAGTCGGCAAAACCCGCACGCAGGGCCAAAGCCAAGAAGGAACTCGAGGCTGGACTTTCCCTTAGGAAAACAGCAAAGACCGACCTGGAGACTAAAGCAGCACTGGGGAGGGCCGGGGAGAAATTACTCCCCGAGCACTCTCTCAGCAAGGAAGGGTCCCTCTCCACCCCCACCTAACCTGGCGGCCTCGGGAGAAAGGAAGCCTGCGGGAGCCCGGGGCCCCGCTACTCCCTTCCTTACCCGGCTCTCCGTACGGAATAGTCTCGGCCCACACGCTCGGCTCCTCTTCCTGGATGTCCAGGACCCTGTCGATGGACTTCTGGGCCTGGGACAGGGCCTGCTTCGCGAAGCTGGAGAGCTGGGAGGCGTTGAACCAACTCATGGCGCCTCCTCCGCCGGCAGTGGCGGCGGCAGCACCAAGCGGGAAGGTCTCGGGCCTGGGACAGGGTGCAGAGGAACGGCTTCGCCCCGCTTCGCCGCTTGGCGGGCCCTGTCAGCATATGGCCATGATCACAACAGCCTCCCCCGGCCTCGGGATGTTACCCTCAGCCCTTCCCACACAGCTGAGCCGGAGAACCCCAGGTGCGCATGCGCTCGCGTCTTCCACGTACACAACCAAATCCGGGAGCCCAGAGTTCCGCCGATAGACGGAAGAACAAGAGACGGGAACGATGACGTCACATCCGGGAGCCCAGGGTTGCCCTGTAGCTACCGAGGAACGCGGAAAGGTTTCTGTTGTTAGATTCTGTGTTTACAGCAGTACTCAGCCAAGGGCAAACTATGGCTACCAACAGAGGCGGAGTATTTCGGAAGCAATAGGCGAATTTTTATGTGTGCGCTTTCCAAGAAAATAGTTCACGTGCTAAGAGCCAGCCTTGCCAGCAATAACTGCAAAGAGAATTCTGGGCTTCGCATATCCCTTAGCCCCTTGTCTCAAATATTTAATCAGTTCTGTGTTAATTTGGTCTTAAAACCCTTGTTTGAACTTGACTGAAAGACAGGATTCACATGTGAACATTGTACTCAAACCCAGGAACACTTGGCGTAGAAGGATCAATCTCCCCCTCAAAAAATTGTTCCAGTAATAACTACGGTCTATTTGTGTCCCTCACCCCCAATCCTTACCTTTAAACAGAATCCTCAGTATGATAGCATTGAGAAGGGGCTTTCGGGTGTAATTAGATGATGATAATGGAAATCTTATTGGTGGCCTTCCTAATCCAGTAAACTGCTATGTTTGGTTTGTCCCTAGTACTAGTTAAAGAAAATTCTACCAACATTCTGAAGCCAGACTTTATACAAAAAAATCCAGATTTCCAGCTGCTTTTGAAAAATATGAGTACCAATATGGAAATAGCCAGCTGGAGTGGTGACCCCTTTTGATAATTTTCACTCAGTCCAGTATACCACAGACCCCACTACTCAATACTCCCTTGCTGTGGTTACCTTACATACTCACCTCTCCCATTTCAGCATATTACCCCAATGCAAGGAGCTATGCCATAAAGGAATTATTTTTCTCTTAAAAATTCAGATCGAAACCCTTAAGAAGTTATGATCACCTATTTAGATAAAATCAATCTAAATATAAAAATTAGCATATTAAAACTAACAATTTGGTCATTTACACAAGTAGCACTAAGTAACTCAAGTGCTTTCAAACAGATTAGCAAAGTAGTCTGTGGAAGAGATCTGGGGCAGATTAGGGTTGGAATTGGCTGAACAATTAGGATTCCAAAACTTCTAGTTGTACAGTTTTGGTTAAATTAACCTAAACCTTCTAAAACTATGTATTCAGCTCTCAGATGCAGATATTGTCATCTTGTCACAAGGATACTTGGAGAATTAATACAGCACTTGTGTGGAGGTGCTGAATGTTAATTCCTTCACTTTCAAAAATTTAGGCTGAAACTGTCACTTTTTAGGTAAAGTATATAAATTTATCCCATATGATTTTATAATGAAACAAATTATTTGCCAATATGTAGCTAAAAATAATAATGAATGAAAATTTAATACAGTTACATGGAAGTAACCAAAAAATTTTGAAAACTGCCATCTCAGTCAAAAAGAAAGAATGAGAACACATACTACACATTCTCATATTAAGATATTAGAACTCAGTTTACTACTTGTGCTTAATTTTGTTTCAAGTCTTAGTCATTTAGAAAAAATAAATGCATTTTAAAAGACCTTAATATAAAAATATAGTTATTCCATTTCATTACATTATTATGTTACGGCAAGTTAAATTAAACTAGTAGTACTTTACTGTGGAAATCACATTAGCACAAGTATTAATTCAGGTGCAATAAAAATTTGGCATAATTCTACATATTTAAAAAGTATTCCTATATTATTATAGAACTACTTATTACCTTTACTATACCTTTAAAAATTTCAGTGGAAAAAGTAGACAGTATATGATTTTATTAATAAATAGTGCAAAAGCATCAGTAATAATTGTTTAAACATTAAATTTTTAAACAGCCATGTCTTGGCTTTAATATTGTGCATATTGGCCTCTATGGCACTGCAAGTAAACACATGAAAATATTTTCCATTTTCATGCACAGGTATTCAGCTATAACACCATTTACAAATTATTATGGACACGATAGACTCTGCAATAATTAATATTCATTTGGACAGCCACAATTAGATGAGTATTAAATCGAGAAACAGCCTAAATTCAATATACTTCAGATATCGGATGGTGATATTTAATGTTATTTAAAACTTAGTTACTTACTTTCTTTAAAAGGACATCTTTTATATATGTGGATGCTCAAATGAAAGCTGAGGAATGCATTCTTTGACCATAATAACAAAATTCATACACAAAGGGTGTTTGCTTCTTCCTCTAAAAGAAGCAATACATTTGCTCTTAATCTCTCTCTCCAGATTTCACTTCCCATATCATTAACGAAAATGCTTGTTAAGCACCAACACCCAAATTCTTCTTAGGGAAGAATTTAAAGTTAAAAAAAGAGTGGTTCAGTATATTTTAAAAGTCAAATTCCAGCAACACTAATGCTAAAAATGACATCAATTAAACATCTTAGCATCCATGAAGTAGATTATTTCCATGAGTTTTCCATCATGTGCAGATTTATTTTCTTTACGAAGTAAAATGAAGTTTGAATAATACAGTCTGTGGTGTGGTGATATCAGCAACTGCCAGTTCTTGTCCATCAACAAGCCCCAATTCTAAAATAGAAAAAAAACATTTAATCCAACCAAAGAAATTTCAACAAAAAGAATAATAGTACATACATCCACAATATAGAGAGCAATTATGAACTAGATAAACATCAAAATCTAATCTCCTTTAGTCAAGATTATATTTGATTTCTTAGATATTTTTAATCCTTTGTACTCGGAGACATCTCGTGGATCACCTACTCAACTGCACTTTCTTAAGAAATAGTGAAAGCCGGGCTCAGTGGCTCAGCCTGTAATCCCGTGCTTTGGGAGGCTGAGGTGAGTGGACTGCCTGACCCCGCGGGTTTGAGACCCGCCCGGGCAACTTGGCGAGACCTCATGTCTACAATAAATCAAAAATTAGCTGGGCATGGTAGCATGCGCCTGTAGTTCCAGTTACTGGGTGACAGAGTGAGACTCCAACCCCCCCCCCCAAAAAAACAACCAAAAAACAAACAAACAAAAAAGAAATAGCAAAAAACAAATCACTTCATATTAAACAATATAGTGTTGGACCTAATTATTTTATTGTAATGATATTCAGCTTATAATCGAATTTTGGACATTGAGGAACTTATTTATGACAAAAAAAATCAACATTTCTATATCTGATATTTTTCTAAAGTGTGGTAATGTGAAACAATCACCAACATGCATTGCAGGTTTACTGATACACGCTGTCCAATAGTAATCTGTTTGACATCTTCCACCTGGTATTTTTCTATTCGAACAGACAATGCAGTCTTATTTTATTCCTTCCACATTAATATGTAATTTATTGTCCAGTCTGTGCACCACCGTGAAAGCACTTCACACATTCACTTTCCAAGTAACACCAGCTGAAATTTTTTTACATATATCTCAGTATATATTCCATCTCTTTATCTGCTTTTTTTTTTTGTGTACCATTTGAATAAAAAACTTCAAGGAAACATACATTTTTGAAAAATTTGTACTGGCATAAGGTTGTCCTGTATAATCATGAGCAATTTCTTTATGTCCCCTGAGAGGAGACATCTGAGTGGTTTCCTAGATTTAGAGGGGACAACTGAATGCAAAGGTTAAACACTACACTAAAAGAGCAATTAATTATACTACTATTTCTAAATATCTAATTATGATTTGGTCATATATAAAGGCATTAAGAAGTTGGACACAGTGGCTCATGCCCGTAATCTCAGCACTTTGGAAGGAGAAGGTAAGAGGACTGCTTGGGCCCACAGGTTCAAGACCAGCTTGGGTAACTTGGCAAGACCTCATCTCTACAATAAATTAAAAAATCATCTGGGCGTGGTGGCATGTGACTGTAGTTCCAGCTACTTGGAAGGCTGAGGCAGAAGGATCGCCTGAGCCCAACAGGTTGAGACCATGGTAGCCGTGAGCATGCTACTGCACTCTAGCCTGGGCAACAGGCTGAAACTCCAACTCAAAAACTAAAAATAGAAATAAAAATAAAAAATAAAGGCATTAAGAGAAAATCTAGAACAACTATTTATTAATTTTACCACAAAAAACAAAACTAGTAGTAAATACATTTATTTAAAATACCTTTCAACGTTTTGGAGAGATTTGGTCTTGTTCGTTCTTCAATAGAAGTTACTGACTAAAAAAATAAAATTATTCTACTGTCAGGCACATTAAAGTGAAATTAAGATGTTAATAAAATTTTCTCAAAAAAAAAAATGAAAAATGCACACTTATCACCTGTAAGTAAAGTGTTCTATTTCTTCCCTCTAATGTGGCTGTGATGGCTGGAGATTTCATTTGCCTAAATGTAATCATGAGAAAGAAGTATCAAATATCATTTTTTTAAAAAATTCTTGTTTTTAAAGTCTTAAATCACAAAAACGATTTTTTTACAACAGAACTCACTAGAACACTTACAAAGAAGCACTATTGGTTAGATAATCCAAAACCTCCTGCAGTTTAGCTGATGGAGGAAACTCAATATTCTGAGGAAGCTGGCTACAAGCTGGGCAGTTTTCCTACATACATGAAACATAAATTACAACAGCATTTGCACCAATATTAGTCTCTTTATGAACAATAAAATAAAAATAAAGTTGTTTTATAATCATACATATTTTCTGTGAAAAATTTTTTGCACCTTAAAACCTGCTTTTTATAATTGAACATTTCTTCTAAATTACTTTGCTATACAGTTATTTCTTTTAGGCTATACAACAAAAGATATATAATAAGTAGGCGAGTAGGCAGTTAGAAAATAAAATATGTGGTAATTTTTTTCAAATTTCTAGCCAATAATTAATATTTAAAAATCAAAGCATGCATGATCAAAAATGCTTTCATCCGTTTAAAACTACTAACCTTTTTCTCTGCTTCAAATGTGTATGTGTACAGTCCATCTACATCATTGAATACCAAGTAATTATTAAGGGGAATGTATGCACTGTAATGAAAAAATGTTCATCTTTATATAATAGAACCAGGTAAAAACACAGATATACATACATATTAAAAATGAAATCTATTACCTTGTGGCTATTTTAAAAACCTCAGTGGCACACACAGCTGAAGAAGGGAGAAAATAAAGGGACTTTAACTCAGTGAAAATTAGACATTTTAAAAGTCAGTTATAAATTAGAACAGATAAATTTACAATGGCTATTAATTATAAAATAGATTTTAAATACATATACTCTACTAAAACCTAAGAAAGTAACAAATTTTGTATTTCTTTAGTGTGATTCAAGTAATAGAGTAATATTACATGTTTTTCTTCTTCTTTATCAAATTAATGATCAGCCTGCTATAAATGGTACTAAAATATTCCTTTACTACGGAGAACTTTATCTAAGATATGATATCAGATAAAAATATAGAGAGTCTAATAGCTGGTTCTTTTTAGACAGCTTAACTACACAACACACCCAAGAGGATACTGAATTCTTAGAACACAAGAAGTACAGAAATGTCAGTTTAGACACTGAACCAAAAACCAGGCTAGGTGCAGTGGCTCACACCTGTAATCCTAGAACTTTGGGAGGCAGAGGCAAGAGGATATGCCTGAGCGCAGGAATTTGAGACCAGCCTTGGCAACTTGGCAAGTCCTCTCTCTACAATATATCAAAAAATTAGGTGGGCGTGGTGGCATGTGCCTGTAGTTCTGGCCAAGCAGGTCGAGGTTGTGGTGACCATGAGCATTCCACTGCACTCTAGCCTGGGCAACAAAGTGGGATTCTAACTAAAAAAAAAAAAAAAAAACAAGAAAAGAAAATAAACTAAGTGGTAACCTTTTTTCCTCACCTGCAATGACTGCATTTGTGGAAGCTACTGCAGGAATGATTCGTTTTACTACCCCTGAAAAAATATATTAAAATATGATTATTTCTTTTTAAAAAATAGTTATCTTAAATTAGAAAGTATGATTATCAAACACCATTTTCTGAAACCTGATTTTTCAGGCCTTAAAGTCAGAAAATAAACTTAAGTTAACCATAAAACAATTCT
This sequence comes from Cephalopachus bancanus, assembly GCA_027257055.1. NCBI lineage: Eukaryota > Metazoa > Chordata > Mammalia > Primates > Tarsiidae > Cephalopachus > Cephalopachus bancanus. Next base: position 234,180 of record JAPVLO010000071.1, on the reverse strand, counting down.
CTTTCACATTCCCATCATTTTGCAGTAATACATTATCAAGAATAAGAGTTACCCAATTATTCCTATAATAGTTTCAGCCATTGCAGTTCACAAAATTCACAACAACAAAAAAACTGCCCTTTGTAAATCTTTCTTTTACTCTACAACCTGGGCTACACAAAGTATTAAACATAGTTCTCCGTCTTAACCCCACAATTTTCACATCAGTGTTCACATATTAGAAATAAATGAAGCCCATCTTAAACCATTTTTCTAAAGTACAAGACAAATATTTTCATAACTTTATTTGAATTGTCCATTTCAAAAGACAAAAACTTCTGGAAAAAAAAAGTAGTTATATTGTCTCAGAGTGTGAGGACGCACTGCAAGATGGGTTTCCAAGATTCTAGGTAGGCAAGTTTCAAAAACTTAAGAAAAATAAGCAAGTATCTAAGAAGACATGAAAGAAAGACAATATAGTTACTTTTCCTGAAGTTTTTGTATTTTAAAATGGATAATTCAAATAAAAAGCCTTTTAAAGAGTTGACTCTGACCATATAATTCGTACAGTTTTAGGAAATGGGAAATTTAAAAAGTGATAAGCCTGATGATGGTTAAACTGGAAGCTCTCCGGTGAATCATATACAGCAAGATATACTGAAAGAAAGAACTGGTAGTCACCAACAGCGAAGTGTATGAGAAGAGACTACCCAATAAGAGCTACAGCCAAAACATCAAGATTCCCTCTTTCTCCTCTCCTGCCATGTCCTGGCCAAAAAAAAGCTGGAGTGGGCAGAAAGGAGACTTTCTGTTACACTGAGAGCAAGGAAAATAATCATAGAATGGATAGAACCACTGTTTGTGCTTTAACTTTCAATTTTCCTTCTGTACTCTCAGCAGAAAGTACAGAAGAGAAGCTAAAAAAGTACACACCAAGTCTGGGTAAAGGTATGGAGGATGAATGAGACTACTCATTAAAATGAGCTTACAGTTTCTGACCAGAACAAACTGAATTCATCTGTTCATGTACACTACATGCCAGACACTGTTCCAGGTATTATTCATGTAGCAGTGAAATATCTGCTTTATAGAATTTTCATTTTGATGGGAGACATAACTCCCAAGAAAATATATCAGAAAATGTTAGATACTGAACAGTTCTATGAAGAAAATAATATGAGGTATGTGTTAAGAGTGACAATGATGAGGGCAGTCCATTAGATGAATGGTCAGGGATGGCCTCCTTGGGGAACTGATAATTTGAGCTGAAACTTAAACCATGAGAAAGACCCAGCGATGCAATGTATGGAAAAAAAGCACATCTGTAAACGGCAGTGGCAGTGGTCCCAAAGCAAGGATGTGACAGTTTAAGTGTGAAATATTCTTTGCATTGGAAAATGAGGCAACCATTAATTAATTTTGAGCAATTACAAACAAATTAAAATAGTGAATGGCTCAGAAGTCATTGTAGGTTGAATGATAAGGAAAACTGGTTAAGCAGATACCTGAAGGATAGGAGCCAGCCTTGAAGGATCCAAGGAAAGGGCATTCTAGACAATAGAGACTGGGGAGTATTAAAGCTCTAAGGTACAAATTAGTTTAATGAATTCAAGGAACACAAAGCCAGCCAGTGTAGGGAGAGTGCAGGGGGCAACAAAAGGTGAGTATAAACGGAATTTTCAAATGTCATTACTAGAACATCAGTAAATGCAATAAAGTAATCATAGGGGGAAAATGGCAGATTTTCAAAGAGATGGCAAAGCTCTTTCCAGTGAATGTGGCGATGATCGTGGGGAAAATTCTAGAAAGGATGAATTATAACTAGACTGGAAGCATTGATCACTACTTTTTAAAAAATTCTTAATTGTGTTTATTTATTTTATTTTTTAGACACTGGGTCTCACTCTGTTGCCCAGGCTGTAGTACAATAGCTCACTGCAACCTCAAACTCCTGGGCTCAAATGATCCTCCTGCCATAGCCTCCTAAAGTGCTGGGATTACAGGCATAACCTACTGTGCCTGGCCTATGATTAGGCATAACAAGTCATGTTGGACTAGCCTCATTTAGTTACTGTAACTAGCTTGGCAGCACAGGGAAATGTGGAAGACTGTATATCTAGGGTTCAACAGAGCAGCTGGAAAGGTTTTTCATGACATCCTTGTGAACAAGATAAAGAAATATAAAGTACTCAAGAAGTTCTGATTAACAGAACAAAATAAACCTAAAAGGGCCTGGGCAGAGGTATATTCTCATACTGGTCTCAGACAGTCCAATCTTGTTAAAAATGTTAATCACAGCCGGGCTCGGTGGTTCAGCCTGTAATCCCGCGCCTTTGGGAGGCTGAGTTGAGTGGGTTGCCTGAGCCCGTGGGTTCGAGACCCGCCTGGGCAACGAGACCTCATCTCTACAATAAATAAAAAAATCAGCCGGGCATGGTAGCGCATGCCTGTAATTCCGGCTACTCGGAAGGCTGAGGCGGAAGGATCACCGGAGCCCAGCAGGTTGAGGCTGCGGTGGCCGGGAATGGCCAGGGCACTCCAGTCTGGGTGACAGAGTGAGACTCCAACTCAAAAAAAAAAAATGTTAATCATTTGGAAAATAAATAAAGATATAAGGATTATCAAAAGAACAGGTAAAATAAAGCTAGAAAGACTAGATAAGATGGCCAAATATATATATTCTATATATATCTATACATTTTGAGAGAGACAGAGAGAGAAGCAGCAGGTTGAATTTTAAGAGTAAATTTCTAAGAACCTATAGTTGGATTTAAAAAAACCAACAAAAACCAAAAAACACTCCCCAAACTTCCAAGTCTGTAAAAGGGAGATGCAGTTTAGCAATTGCATATGTGGACAAAATCCCCAGCTTTCTTGGATGGTAACATCAAAGAATCAAAAGTAGAACATCAGTGTAAATAACAAACAAACAAACAAATGACAGCCAAAAATAACAAAACTGCTCTCCTTGAAGACAGCATCAACCATCACAAGTCAATTTATCTGAAATAACACCAGTCCTAGAATGCTGTATTCAGGCCTAGACAGTTAAAAGTATAGATAACCAGAATATGGTTAGAGAAAACCAACATGACAAGAAGCTAAAGCTATACAACATATCAAAGGGCTAAAAGAAGCTAAGGAGGTTTACGGCAGTGATACAAATTTGGAGAGGATGTGATCTCTGTCCTCAATATGTCGAAGGCTATTACTTAAAAGGGAATTAGATTACATATGGTACTAGGACAATATTCAAACCAAACTAAAGATGAAGTTTTCTGCTCAATATACAGAATAATTGTCTAACAGTCTTGTCCAAATGTCCCCAGGAGGTGACCAATTTCTCTTCAGTGAAAGATTTGGTGGACAGTTTGACTTGGATGACTTACAGTTTCTTCCAATCCTAAGTAAAAAAGATTCAATGATTTGATTAAATTCCTCCTAGTATGGATTGTGAACTTGGTTCACTCCTACTTTGAGACATCTGAAAGCTATTATTTCCACATTTTACTGAACCTCAAATGGATGGTACTGTTTAAACTCAATTATCAGTTAATCACCAAGAAGCATCCCTAGCCCTAAAATAAAATCATTCCAAAATCATAATTCATAATTCACTAATTTACCTTGAGTGAGTCTGTATGTAACACCCCTAATATTGTACTGTGATGCTCTCTCTAGGGATTTTTGGAAAATCCACTGAATATGTTCAGGATCATCTCCATCTAATGGAACCCCTTCTGTTTCAAAAAAAAAAAAAGGAAGACTGAAATATGTACTCACAAAGCAATTTGTTTTTAATGAAATTATCCAAAGGAGTAATACAGAAAAAAATATATCTTATGTAATTCTAGATTATTAAAATAAGTTTATTACCTCCAAAAGGTTGCTCCTTAGGCCACTGCAACATCCTTACATATTCAATACAGTGTTCTGGTAGCCTGGGCATAGATGCAATGGTGCACATGGGAAAATTAACCTAAAACCACAGTTTATCTTTTTTTAGTGAATTTTAAATACTATTTTAAAATGCAACTTCCTGTAATGAAGTAGTTTGCAACAGATTCACATAATTCGTCTCAGTCCTCCACTTATATTAGCAAAACATACCATTAATAATGCTTCTAAAATAGAAAGCATCTGAGTCACATCACTTAGGTTGATCTACCTATAATGTCCTACATTTACAAGGAATATGAATTAAGCTTTTTAGACCATGAGAAAAAAAGTTCTTAAATACAAACACCTTATTAAATTTACCTATTAGTTAAATATGAAGTATAAAACAAACCAAAAGTAAATTCAGAGTTAAATGGATTCCAAATGAATACTCCTAACATTGTTTAAATGTATAATTCAAAATTTCTGTTGCCCTTTAAAATGGGAATGTAAATTAAATATCTCCATCCATGCAAAGATCATTCTCATCCCTTGTATCTTTATTTCCGTGAAATAATTAAAGGTGAAAACCAAGTAGATTATAGCTCTTTGCCAACATACATCTTTGTAATTCCATTTAATGCCTACTCCTAAAATTAGAAATTAATACTGGCCAGGTGTGGTGGCTCATGACTGTAATCTCAGTATTTTGGGAGGCCAAGGTGAGAGGATTGTCTGAGCCCAGGGGTTCAAGACCAGCCTGGGCAACTTGGCGAGACTTCCTCTCTACAATAAACCAAAAATTCTTCTCACCGAACACCGCCAACATGGTGTTCAGGTGCTTTGTGGAGGTTGGCCAAGTGGCCTACATCTCCTTTGGACCTCATGCCGGAAAGCTGGTAGCGACTGTAGATGTTATTCATCAGAACAGGGCTTTGGTTGATGCACCTTGCACTCAGGTGGGTAGACAGGTCATGCCTTTCAAATGCATGCAGTCACTGACTTCACTCAAGCTCCCACACAGTACCCACCAGAAGTATGTACGACAAGTCTGGCAGAAGGCTGATATCAATACAAAATGGGCAGCCACAAGATGGGCCAAGAAGATTGAAGCCAGAGAAAGGAAAGCCAAGATGACAGATTTTGATCATTTTAAAGTCATGGAGGCTAAGAAAATGAGGAACAGGATAATCAAGAAAGAAATTAAGAAGCTTCAAAAGGCAGCTCTCCTGAAAGCTTCTCCCAATAAAGCACTTGCTATTAAGGGTGCTACTGCAGCCGCGGCTGCTGCTGCTAAAGTACCAACAAAAAAAGGCGACCACCGCCACAGGCAAGAAGATTCCAGCCCAGAAAGTTCCTGACCCAAAAGCCACAGGCCAGAAGGCAGCGCCTCCTTCAAAAGCTTAGAAGGGTTCAAAGTCTCCAGCCCAGAAAGCACCTGCTCCAAAGTCATCTGGCAAAAAGGCATAAGAGGCTATTATAAAAACAGATAAAAGTTCTTTTTGACATGTTGGAAAAAAAAAATTAAAAGGGTGTGGTGGTGCACGCCTATAGTTTCAGTTATTTGGAAGGCTGAGATGAAAGGATTGCCTGAGCCCAGCAGGTTGAGGCTGCAGTGGCCTTGAGGGTACCACTGCACTTCAGCCTGGGAGACAGTGTGACTCCAGCTCAAAACAAAAAAGAAAGCAAAAAAAGAAATTAATACAAATAAAATGCAAACACACAATAGTATCAGAACTATGATATTCAGTTCATATCTTTCCTCAAATATGCAGAATTTCATATTTTATTATCTTTCCTCTTAACATAATTTTAAAAACATGGTTACCAGTAATTAAAAATCCTAAATATGCTAGCAGACAGCTGATGCTCTCACTGTTGTCCTGCCTATTGTGACCTTCACAACGTATCTTTCCTTTAATAAATCTATCTTTAAAAAAAAATCCTAAATATTGATCAGACTTAATAATTCAACCCTAATTCCATGTCAAGATACTATAAAAGAAATGTCAGCGCTTTCTGATTACCTGTGGTGGATAAAGTTCCAGTGTGCATTCAATACAAGCAGTCATTCCAGGCAGAATCACCCGGGCATTGCCTTTAAAACCTTCTGTCCCCCCATCTATCAAAGGGACAATAGAGCTTGGATCCAACACACCATCTTCATAATTCAGAAGCGATATCTGGGAAAATAATTTGAAGAATTTAAAAAGAGAAGAGTTTATAAGAATTCAAAAAATAGGAACATGCTTTCCTTTTTTTTTGAGTTGGAGTCTCACTCTGTCACCCAGGCTGGAGTGCAGTGGCACACTCACAGCTACCCCAGCATCAACCTGCTAGGCTCCAGTGATCTTCCGCCTCAGCCTTCCAAGTAGCCAGAACTACATGCACATACTACCACACCTGGCTAATTTTTTATTTTATTGTAGAGACGAGTTCTTGCCGAGTTGCCCAGGATGGTCTCAAACCCACAGAGTCAGGCAATCCACTTGCTTCGGCCTCCTAAAGTGCTGGGATTACAGGCTGAGCCACTGAGCCTGGCCTGGAACATGCTTTCACGTAATTTTATGAATCAGTTACGCTATTAAGTACTAAAGTATCAAATCAAGGGATTATAATAACATCAATTTCTGTCCTCACCTGAAAACCAATGAAGGGCAATAAACAGTAAAATACATCTACTTAATTCAAAATTAAACAAACTCTGATTTTTCCAAAATATGATATCACTTCTAATTTTTGGCATGTCAAGAGCAGCAGCAAGAACTTCAGACAACCGTAACAACATTAAAGTCTTTACCAGCATGCCATTTATCCATCTTCTGGCTATGATAGAGTCCAGTCCACATACAATAATATGAAATTCTACAAGAAAAAAAAAATGCAAGTTTATTTTTTAAAAATGTAGTTGCATGATGTTTCAATGTAGGTTCTTGAATTGCAGCAAATGTACCACTGTGGTGAGGATGTTGATAGCAGAGAAGGTTGTACATTTATGGGAACAGGGAACTCTATTATAACTCAGTATTTAAAAATTTTTCTGTTCAATTTTGCTGTGAACCTAAAACTACTGTAAAAAATAGTTTACTAATTTAAAAATAAACAACTGCACAAAATAATTCAGTTTCTAAGAAACAAACAAAACACAAGTGCTTTTTATTATAATCCCACACATGTACTTAGAGCTCCTAATCCTTGAGTAATAATTCTTATTCATGTCAGCATTAGAAAAGTGCAGCTAGTAGTGTCAACTAAAACAGTGGTACTCTTTTCAGTCATCAACAACCTTACTGAAAAGCCAACAGTGAAAGAGGAAAGCAAGTGAAGAACTAGCTTTTAAATAGCTAGCAATCTTCAAATAGGTAGCAACTAAGAAATTTTAAGAATTTGGGGAGAATTTCTTTCCAAGTGAGTAACTTACGTCGATAGAAAGTGTCGTTAAAATCTTGAATCTTGTTGAAATGTCTGAATACAAGTAAAGAAATTTAAGCGGCTGTTTTTAATTTCTAAATTGAATTTAACAATGCCATAAGGAACAAATTCTGTGTGTATACTTAAAACAAGAAATAAGTAACCAATGTTTAAATCAGTGGAATTCTAGGAATCTGACTACATGAACACAACCCTACTTTCTGACAAAAACTTTCTGCCATTCCTCCTGCAACTACTTAGTTTTTCTCATTCTTGAACCCCTGTATCACTATATTTATGTCTGTTAGGTATACTTTCCACATCACTAGCTTTTATGTAAAACGATAAGCCCCAGGAAAGCAGAATATGTATGTCCTTAACCACCAGCACCAAGAAAAGACACAATAAATGTTTTAGAGAAGGAAAGAAGTACATTATATTTCCTACATGACTTGTTACTGCAGACTGGGCATGGTAGCTCAAGTCTGTAATCTCTGCACTTTTAGGAGGCTGAGGCGAGAGGACTGCCTGAGTCCAGCACTTCAAGACCAGCCTGGCAGCTTGGTAAGACCTAATCTCTACAAAAAATTAAAAAATTAGCTGGGCGTGGTGGCTCAGTTTGCCAGACCTAAATAACAGGGATAGACAAATTATGCATACTGCCTCCTCTTCTTCCTTTTTCCCTACAGGGGTCTATATATGTATTTGTAAACTTTTTGCTTTGAAATAATACAGATTCACAGGACGTTACAAAGACAGCACAGATAGGTACCCTGTACCTTTCACAGTTGCATCTAACTATATAACACAGTATCAAAATCATGAATACAACATTGGTACAATGTATATGTGTAGTTGTGTTATTTAAACGTGTTGATTTGAGTAATCACCACCCCAATCAAGATCCATACACTTTTCTATCACAACAAAGATCTCCCTCTGGTTACATCTTTACAGTCACTTCAATCCCCACCTCCACACCTAATCCCTACCAACAATTAATCTGTGTTCCATCTTTGTAATTCTGCATTCCAAGAATGTTGTAAGAACAGAATCATACAGTATATGACCTTTTGAGACTGGCATTTTGCATTCAGCAAATTGCCCTTAAAATACATCCAAATCGTTACATCTTTCATGAGTTATTCCCTTTTATTGCTGTGTAGTATTCCACAGTATGGATAGACCAGTTTAACAATTCACCTACTGAGGGAAATTTTGGTTGTTTCCCGTTTTGGTCTACTACAAATAAAACTGCTATGAACATTGGTGTACAGGATTTTTATAGGGTCTTAAGTATTCACTTCTCTGAGATAAATGTCCAGAAGTGAAATTACTGGGTTGAATGGGAAATGTTATGCTTAGCATTTTAAAAAATGGCCAAACTATCTTCCAGAGAGATATACCATTTTACATTCTCATCAATGTATGAAGGATCCAGTTTTTCCATATCTTCATCAGCATTTGATAGTCACTATTTTTTTTTAGTCTAACAGGTGTATGAGAGGAGAGTACCTCACTGTGGTATAGTAAAATATCTCTTCATATCTTTTGTCCATTTTCTCACTGAATTTTTTTTTAACCACTGAGTTTTCAGAGTACATTATATATAGAGTCCTTTGTCAGCTACTTTAAAAGTATTTTCTCCAGTCTATAGTTTATCTTTACATCCCCTTAACAGGGTCTTTCACAGAGTATGTCTCTAATTTTGATAAAGTTCAATGTATCAATTTTTTTCTTTTATGGGTCATGCTTTTCTAAAAAATTATTTTATTTTTTAGAGATAAGATCTCAATATGTTGCCCAGGCTGGAGTGCAGGGGCTATTCAGAGACCTAATCATAGCTCAGCTCACTGCAGTCAACTCCTGGGCTCAAGCAAGTCTTCCAACTCAGCCTCCTGAGAAACTGGGACTACAACCACGTGCCTCCCCCACCCCCCCACCCCGCTAGACCTCTTATGTCTCAAGCTTTTGATATCAGGCCCTAAATCCCAAACATCTTCTATGTTATATTCTAAAGTTTTATAGTTTTACATTTTATACTTATACCTATAATCCATTTTGATTTTTAAGTTTATGACAAGATTAATCTTTTGCCTATGGATATCCAATTGCTCCAGCACAATTTAAAGAGATATATTTCTTCCATTGAACTGTTTTTGCACCTTTGTCAAAAATGAACTGACCATACTTGCATGGGACTATTTCTGGCTTCCCTATTTTCTTCTAATTATCTATGTATCCTCTAAGACTGACAGTCTGACAATACCATACTGTCTTGACTACTACAGCTATATAATAAGTCTAGAAATTGGACTGTGATTCCTCTCATCTCAATTTTTTTTTTTAGCATACTTTTGACTTGCTATATAAATTTGAAAATATGCTCATCTACATTAACAATTTTGCTGGGATTTTAGTAGAAGCTGTGGTACACATGTATACAAATTGGAGAGAAGTGACATCTTGACTACTATATTGAATCTTCCAATCTTTGAAGATGAGCTCTCTCTCCATTTATTTAACCTTTTCTTATTTATTTCATCAGCATTTTGTAGTTTTCACTACACATCTCATATTTATCTTGTTAGATTTACACTTAAGTATTTCTTTTTTTTAAGCACTTGTAAATAGCTTTTTTTTTCCTTGAGTTGGAGTCTCACTCTGTTGTCCAGGCTGGAGTGCAGTGGCATGATCACCACATGGCAGCCTCGATCTACTGGGTTTAGGTGATCATTCCACCTCAGCCTTCCAAGTAGCTGGGGCTTCAGGGACTACTACCATCCTCGACTAATTTTTTTATTTATTGTAAAGAGGTCTCATCATGTTGCCCAGGCTGGTCTCAAACTCCTGGGCTCAGGCAATCCTCTCACCTCAACCTCCCAAAGTGTTGGGTTTACAGGCATGAGTCACTCACTGTGCCTGGTCAACACTGCATTTTAAATTTTAGTGTTCACGAATTCACTACTGGCATATAGAAATACAATTGATTTTTTAATGTTGATTTTGTATTTCTTCCATGGAATTTCCTACATAGAAATTCCATATCCTAATTTTCAAAAAAATACTAAAAGTTCTCCAGATCTAAATTCAAAGAGTATACTCCTTTTTAAAAACAGAATTCTTATAAAAAATGAATTTACTCTAATACATCTTCCATTTGGCTAATAATATGCTGTCTACTCTGTCTGCTACTCTAAGGAAACAAAGATTAACTGGATCCAGCCTAGGAACTTACAGTCTAGTAAAGGAAATATGCAACTGATACCAAAATTAAAGGCAATAATGCAAAATAAAGTAGATGGTGGTATAGGCCATCTAAGTTTAATTTAAAAATTAGGGCAAAGAAATATTTATACAGTCATAAGAAAAAGACTGGAAAAATATAAAACAAAAATGTTATCAGCAGTTATCTCAGTAAAAAGGCTATTGCTGCTAATTTTTTCCCTTCTTGTTTATCTGTATTCTGTTAAACATCTCATCTCTTTTATGACTAAAAACAAAAAACAAAAGCTTTGCTAAACTGAGTGATTTTTTTTTTTTTGGTCAAAAGGATACGGAACTACATTGCAATTAGGAACTCTATCATTTAGAAATTCTGCAGCAACTTCAGCCTTAGGTCTTCCAACATCTTTAGGCCTACAGGAAAAAATATATTTAAATTATAATTCATATTATAAATCTAGATGATCTACATAATTTACTTTCAAACATTAAAAAACCCACAGTGAGTTTACTTATAAGACATTTAGCATTTTCATTTCAATAACAATATCTGATGAATTATTAGTCAACCTTAAATGTCAACCCTTACTGATGGTCCAAATTAACATAAGTCTAATTAAGTATTCTTGAGTGAAAATTTGAACAGTGTTTTTTTCCCCCAGGTAAAGCATAATGATGGCATGTTTCCCAGCCACTTCCCTCTGTGGCATTTCTCATTGCAAAAAATTATCCCAGACCCTTCCAAGTATCCGCCCCAAACCCTAGAACCTCAAGGGGCTAGTGACTATGCAAATCTTGGCTGAAATATAAACAAAAAGATTCATTCTAAGAATGCAAGAACCTTCATTTACTCTCTCCTCCCTGTGTGGGTCCCTTAAAAAGCTGTAACCTTGTTTTTAAAGAAAAATTCCAAAGGTGTTATCTAAAATTGTAAATGTTACCAATATTTTCAAGAGGCTAAAAAAAAAAGGCTCAAAAAGCCATTTCTAGACAGTAACCACAGATATACACACAGGAAAGAACAAAAAGTTCCTCTTCCAATCTCAGTGTAAGTAATATTTTCTTTCCTAATATTTCCACATTCTCCTCACAGAAATCACCCCTTCATACACACACACACACACACACACACACACACACACACACACACACACACACACAGTAAGAGCTTCATTATTGCCTTATTCAAGGCATATTTTGTTAGACACATGCCTATCATACCCATTAGGCTATTAACATCTGGAAGCAAGTGACCATATTCTTACTCTTTGCCATCCTTTACAACGAGCACAGAGTAAATAATTTAAATGAAAATAACAAATCAAATGTGTTTATTACAATAAAAAACCCTGGAATTTCAAAGAAGAACACTTTAACAAGTCAATTCTTGTTCTAACAAAGTAATGTTCTTTTTTTGATAAGTGTTTTATTCTCACTTTGTCCTAACTTGCATAGAAAAGGCCTGCTATAAATCAGAGAACTTAATTTCAGTGTTGCATTCAACTACCCTGCACATAGAAAACTCTTTAGGTGTGTAAAAAGGATACAGTTAGACTTCCAAGTTATATATTCTATGTGCTTTCATGGTAGATCTCAAACAAAAGAACTCCTAAATGGTTTCTGTGAACTGGTTGCTAATTTACCATTCCAGGATTAGGGGATCACATTGCTCCACCTAAGAATGTGCCTTAAATAAAACAGCCTTTTACACATATCATCCTTGCAGAACATCTTGCCCAAATCACTCAACTTTGAAAACAAGTATTTACCCTGAGGTAGCTTTGAGATTAAATGAGATAATATAGATAGTTTAGAAAGTGCTTAGTACATAATAAACACTCAGTAAATGTTAACTATCATTATTATCTTCAATCATTTTAGCAACAAATTATATAGTATACCCTGTTATCAATAACTAATCAATTCACTGGTGTCTTTTTCAGAACATTCACACACTGAAAATATGCCAAACTGGAATGGGCCCACAAACCTTTCTATAGAGAAGGGATATTTCAAGGGTTAAAAAATAAACCAGCCGGGCTCGGTGGTTCAGCCTGTAATCCCGCGCCTTTGGGAGGCTGAGGTGAGTGGATTGCCTGAGCCCACGGGTTCGAGACCCGCCTGGGCAGCAAGACCTCATCTCTACAATAAATCAAAAAATCAGCTGGGCGTGATAGCGCATGCCTGTAATTCCGGCTACTCGGAAGGCTGAGGCGGAAGGATCGCCGGAGCCCAGCAGGTCGAGGCTGCGGTGGCCGGGAGCGGCCACTGTACTCCAGTCTGGGCGACAGAGTGAGACTTCAACTCAAAAAAAAAATAAAAATAAAAAAATAAACCAACAGGACAGGTGCAGTGGCTCATGCCTGTGATCCCAGTACTTTGGGATGCTGAGGTGGGAGAACTGCTTGAGCCCGGGAGTTCAACACCATCTAGGCAACATAGCGAGATCTCATCCCTATAAAAAAATTTTTTTTAAATAATAAAAATAATTAACCAGGTATGGTGGCATACACCTGTAGTCTCAGTTACTCAGAATGCTGAGGGGGAAGGATCGCCTGAGTCCAGGAGATCGAGATTGCAGTGATCTATGATTGTGTCACTATACTATAGCCTGGGCGAAAAGTGATACCCCAATTCAAATTATATTAAAATAAAATAAAGCTTAAAAGTTAAGCCTAGAAGTCACATTGCAATAACAACACTTCATTAACTTGACTTAGTTTAATCCATTCTTCAGTGTCTTTAGGATCTTCCACAAAGATAAAGCAGAAGTTTTACACCTATCCAAAAATGTAATGTTACCTTTTCTGCTCGTCCAATCTTATCCTGCATACCCAAGACTATTTGAGTGCTGTCAGTCACAAATGGAAGCTCACACTAAGAACTAGAGAGAAGAAAAACGTCCCTATCTCTCCATATCTATATTCTTTGACTAACAAATATACACTGTTATCTAAGCCAATCAAGTCCCTAAATACTAAATTCATGAATTAACCTTTCTTTAGGTCTGCATATATGGCCTACTTCCAGTTTTTAAAGTCTTCTCTAATAAACCATTCCATGATGCTTTCTGTATTTCATATATGCTTAAGGTAATTACTCCTTTTTTGTCCATTTCTATTGCTCCTGGGTTTTCTCTCCTTAACTCTCCATTTCTTTCTTCTTAAAAAAGAAAGCTCAAACTCTTATCACAATTTCATTGCTCCACAATCACCATTCAAATCTTGGCTCACCAATCTATCTTCCTAGGATCTAATGTTCCAGCTACTGTTCTCTTCTGAAATCAAGTAGAGGAAAAGAGTTGTGGTTCTTTCCTGTCTTCAGGGCACAATTACCCCGAGAATATGTCCCAAAATCACGTAAACCTTCAGAAGGAGATTTATTTGAAAAAACAAAGACATATATTTGCTTACAAAAGTACAGTCACCAGAATGCCCAAAATTTTCTTGCAAAATTTAATTAAAATAGGAGTGGTAGTTGTTCTTTTTAAAATAAAATTAGTATTATCCTCTCAGTTTTAAATATTATTAAACTGCAGTGTACTCGTGTTCAAAGATTATCAGAGTTAAAAAAAAAAAAGCTAAGATATTAAAACTTACCTAAATAAAAACTGCCTATTTAGATTGGAAACATCTATAGTGTCCATGTCTATAACATGAATCTGTCTAAAACCAGACAATGCCTGTGGGAATAAAAACAATCCAATTAAGCAGAAGTTTCCTCACATTTGAAAATTTAAGATTTGTTGTCAATGTATGTCTTAAGTTTATAAAATCTTAGTAATAAATTCTGCATAATTGTATTCAATGGCTAAGAGTCTTGCAAGGTATATAAAATTCAGGGTTCTCATAAAAGTAAAAGATGTATAACCACTCAATTTTAGGTAGTCTATAACCAAAAGAGAACAACTCAAAATTTCTACAGATTAAAGTTGCTTTATATACATATAAAATTCTATAAACACATTTGTAAAACTTGTTGCTTTGCTGCTGCTGATGGATACTTTAGTTTTACTAATCTTAATAGTTAACTGTTCTTGCTATTATTTTTTCAGAATATTGTTAAAAGCAATTTCTATAAGCTTTATCTTAGTTTACTTAACAGTAAGCATGCCACAAAACATAAATAGTAACTAGTATAAGACATACATTATAAATACACACACGTATAATGCACAAATAAAAGGAGAATCTCTAAAGTATTGAATCAAAAGCAAGCGATGAAAAATGGTGGAGAAAGGCACCAAAAAAACCCTGTTGAGTTTCAAAAATAATATGCATTCTAACAGTACAACCATGCTCAAATCTACCAGCAGAAGAAAAGACTGAAAAAAGATTAAGTCTTAATAACTAATTAAGCATTTCTGGTCTTGATCAATTTACTTAAATGATCAAATAACTTGACAATAATTTCCCCATTTTTCTGCCCCACTTTATGGTAACAGATGGTCAAGAATTGTCCAAATTTGAGCTCTCAAGTTCCTCTCTGAGCATTCTCAAGCTCTCACTCCCACTATTCCACCAAAACTGCACTTGTCAAGGTCACCAATAACCCTCCGTGTTGCTAACTCCAACAACCAATTCTCAGGCTATTTAACCTTACCCTTCTGAGAAATCTGGCAAGGTGGACCACCTCCTCTGCCCTAAAACAAATGTGTTTCACTTGGTCACCACACTCATGAGAATTTAACACATTTTTAATTGGCTCCAGTTCATACAATTCTCCTCCTACTTTACTGGCCAGAGGTCTCGTGCCTGGTTCTAGTGATCTCAGACAACCTTGTAAGATAACGACAGGCCATCTAACAGACACCTCAGAATTAATTTTCAAAACCAAATGCGATCACCCTTGTTCACCACCACCACCAAATGTGTTGTTTTCTCAATCTTCCTCTTTTTACCAACTTCACCATTCCAGTTGTTCATGGCAAAAAACTTGCTGCATAATCCAGGCTCCCCACAGCACCAACCAATCCATTAGTTAATCCCACTGATTTCATCTTCAAAATATATCCATAATCTGACTGCCTCACACCACCTCTAATGCTACCACTCTGTTGTAAATCACTGTTGTCTCATGTCTAGAGGACTGTAATAATCTTCTATCTAGTCTTTCTGCTTCTTCTCCCTTCTCTGCCTTTAGTCTACCCTCAATGCATCAGCCTCAGTGATCTAGGTTGAAAGTAGGAAAAGAAAAAGAAAAGGTCAGTCAATTCACTCATTGCATAAATCTCTTCAATGACTTCCTGACTCATAAAAGCCAGAGTCCTTACAGGAGCCTCCAAGGTCTTGGGATATTCACGCTAAAGCCCTCCACATCCCATGACATCTCTAATATGCTCTCCAAAAATGCTCCCCCTTACCCATTTCTGTTTTAGCTGTAGCTATAATGGCTTCCTTGCAGTACTTGAACAAACAGGGGTGCTCCTACTTCACAGCTCTTATTGTACTTGCTTTTCTGACTAGAAGGTTCTTCCTACAAAGATATCTGTATGATTCATTTGCTCATTCTCTGTACTCAAACAGCATCTTTTTGTAAATTCTTTCCCTTCCCACCAGGCTTCCTATCTCCCACTCTTCCTTCCTTCACAGCATTTACTATTACATGACATACTTCCTTCAACTAAAATGTGAGTTCCACAAACATTGGTCTGTATTGTTCAATGCTTTATCTTTAGCATCTGAAATGGTGCTTGGCATATGGATGAGGAGGCTCAATAAATATTTGCCCAATCAATAATATTAATATCTTTTTTTTAGAATGAACCTCCAGGGAGTGTACAATCAGTAAAAAAAAAATATATCTCTTACATGTGTATGTATGGTACCAAAGAGGAAAAATTGAAAACCATTAGTTTTCTTCTTTTGTGTAAAGAGTTATTATGATGCAGTAACTCTAGTTTTTCTAGTTTCCACACTGCTAGAGGATGTCTGATAAGGTACTGTCACTTGTATAAAGAGTTATTATAATTCAGTAAATAAATAACAGGCCACTCCTTAAAGTTGCTTGATGACTAATCCTCAGATTTTATCTTCAATTACTTTACATTTAAAATTAGTATGTATCACATTTGCAAATAATGGTTTCAAAATTTAAAAAGTAAACTTTAAGAAACTTATACATATATAATACTTAATAAAAATCTTTGACCATTTTCCATAAACCCTTCCCTTTTAGAAGTCTTTGGTTCTCATACTGCTAGAGTATATCTGATAAGGTACTATCACTTTGGCATACCACAGAGTATATCATATATACTATTGATTTAGTGTGAGGCTTATCTCCCCAGTGAAACTTGAAATTCACTGACAGCGACCATGATGACTTATAATCCCCACAGAAGGCAGCACAGAACTAAACACCGTGAAGTATATTAAAGGTTTTGCAACTTCATTGAAGTGACATTAGTGTTTCCTAGCAAACTTTTTATTTTATTTTATTTTCTGAGTTGGAGTCTCACTCTGTCGCCCAGGCTGAAGTGCAATGGAATGTTCACAGCCACCACAGCCTCGACCTGCTGGGCTCAGGCAGTCCTTCTGTCTCAGACTTCCAAGTAGCTGGAACTACAGACACGTACTATCACACCCAGCTAATTTTTTGATTTATTGTAGAGACCAGGTCTCACCGTGTTGCCCAGGCTGGTCTCAAACCCTTGAGCCCAAGCAATTCTCTCACCTTGGCCTCCCAAAGTGCTAGGATTACAGGCCACCGTGCCTGGCCTATTTTTTTTTTTTTTTTAATTTTTGAGTCAGAGTCTCACTTTATACCCCAGGATGGAGTTCAGTGGCATGCTCCTGGCCACCTCAGCCTCGACCTGCTGGGCTCAGGAGATCCTTCCGCCTCAGACTTTCAAGTGGCTAGAACTACAGGTATGAGCCACCATACTGACCTATTTTTTTTTTTTTTTTAATGTACTGTAGAGACGAGGTCTCACCAAGTTGCCCAGGCTGGCCTTGAATCCCTGGGCTCAGGCAATCCTCTTGCCTTGGCCTCCCAAAGTGCTAGGATTACAGATGAGCCACTGCACCCAGCCTTCCTAGCAAAATTAATGTGACTATGCTTATATTTAGCAATACTTATATTTAAATTTTAACCTCCTTGGTCAACTACTTAGGTCCTCCATCTAGTAATGACCTACTTCACTTTTCAAGGCATCTACGCCAGTATTTCTACTTTTCTACATGGCAATGAGAAGCCTGGCATATAATAACTCTAAATCAATTATCCTCCTATTCATTTTTGTTAAATAAACAAAGGCTTTTAAAGCTACCTTGTGGTTATTAAAAGTCAATGAAACCAATTAATTAAATCACAATTATGAATTTCCAAACAATATATGGAAATACTTCACTAGAAATTCAGCTTTCAGTCAGGCACGGTGGCTCAAGCCTGCAATCCCAGGACTTTGGGAGGCCGAGGTGAGAGGATTGCCTGAGACCAAGGGGTTCAAGACCAGCCTGAGCAACATGGTAAGAGCGCATCTCTACAATAAATCATAAAATTAGACAGGCATGGTGGCACACGCCTGTGGTTCCAGCTAACTGGAAGGCTGAGACGGAAGGATCACCTGAGCCCAGCAGGTCAAGGCTGCGGTGGCCATGAGCGTGCCACAGCACTCATGCCTGGTGACAGAGTGAGACTCCTACTCAAAAAAAAAAAAAAAAAGATTTAGCTTTCCCAAATCTTATGAGTCCACTACTGCATGGTCATAAAAAATTACTGTCTCATTAGGTCATGTAATATAGGTCATGTAATGATTTAATGATTCACTCAAAGAATACTTGACTAAGAACTGATGACCTGGATTCTATTCTAGGCACACTACTGTAATCCAGAAAAACTTAAAGAAGTCAGAATAACATCTCTGAACATCAATGTCTCCCTCTATAAAATGGGGCAATGTCCTACCCACCTAGCTGAGTTATTTGGTAAAGCAAAAGAAGTAATAACACAGTGAAGTAAATTAAGGGTTTTGCAACTTCATTGAAACTATACATTAAAATATGAATTACCAATTTACTTTATTTACTTCACTGAGGTTAAGAAGCACTTTGCAAAGGAAGTACCAAAATTTGTTTAATAAAGAATAGAGAAGAAAATGGAAGAAATCTTATCAATGACTTTACAGTTGAGAACTTTAGAGTTTAAAAAGTTCCAAAGTTATATCATCATTTTAATTAGTGTCTATAATTTGACCTGCTAAAGTCATCTAACAAAGGTTCAAAGAAAAAATTAAAAATCACAATAAAGAAACTTCCTAGCATGAATAGAAAAGCAAGGTTTACTTATTCCACAAAAGAAAAAAATATATATTTTATATATATACATTTATATTACCAGATTTTTCAGGAGCTCACATCCTAAGCCGCCAGCTCCAATGACTAGAACTTTACATGTGTCTAACAAGAACTGGAGAGACTGTAAAGAATGGAAAGCATATTAAAAGCTGGGCAATAACCATAAGGACCAACAATAAAGCAACAAACTTTAAAATACTTTCTGATGTTTCTGTGAAAAATGCAATTAAAGATAAAGAGCAGACTCTGTATTTGGTCAATTAAGTTACATTTATTAATTAGATATAATCAGAAATTCTAAAACCCTAATGATTTCAGAAAGTTTCAATTTTGGTATTTTTAAAATTACTTTTAGTATATGAAATTAAATGGCTATTTTTAAACAAAAAAAAATTTTCCCTTTTTTAAAAAAATTGTGTGGAAGGTAGTAGAAAGCATCAAATTCGGTTATTTAACTGACTTCCTAAAAGCATAAAAGTTTAAAAAGTTTAAAACAGGATCAAGTACTGCACAAGGTGTTTAAGGGTCTAAAAAAATAAGGTAAGAACAATAACAGCTGCTTTTGAATACAGTGAGTATAACTTAAAAGAAAAGGAAGAAAAATGGATAAAACTCTTAGAAAATTCCTTATCAGCAGAAATATAACTTGAAACTATCATTTAACAAAGTAATTATCTTAAATTATCAGGTAAAAAAATTTCAAAAGCACAATAAAATATGATGTATTGTCCAAAGAAAGGTAGAATTAATACTGCCAATTCTTCCTAACATTACAGAAGAAAAGTTATTCTGATGAGACACTGTGGGAGACAAACTCAAGAGTTTGCACACTAATTTTTAGAAGTAGTACAATATTTCTATTTCAAAATAATATATCTTTGTAAACACTAAAGGACACAAAGATTTACTTTTTTTTACTTTTTTTCCTACCTGGTAATAAAAAAGTCATATACAATTGAACATTTGCTTTCAGTCAGACACTATCAGTGCAAAATTTGATGCCTCAATACACATGAGGCACTCTCATAATTTTTAACGTGCAATTAATTATATTCAACGCTAAGATGTTCATTCCAACTAAATTTAAAATTTAAACAAGCACATCTATATTCCTATAAAAATTAATTTCTCATAGCAGCACTACAAAAGGGGATTGTCTCAGAAATAATTTTAAACTGGAATTTTAAGTATAACTTAGAATTTTAAATAAGGTTATAGTTATTTTTCTCTTGAAAATTTTCAACTTATATTACATGAGATATGTGAAAATGACTCAAGTATTAGTCATTCAAATAAAATCAATTGTAAATATTCACTTTAGTATTTCAAGAAAACAGTTTCACAAAATAATTTTATTAGTATTTTCATTATAAAATTAGATTCAAAAGGAAGCATTGTATAATTTTTGAAACATAAAACTATTAGAGCAGTTATTTAAAAATAAACGTTTCTCACTTCAGTGCTCGGTTCGAAATCAGGGTGTGTGAAGGGTCCAGATCGCTCGAGGAACTTCTTTACATGGTTCCAGCGACCTTCCCAGTCTCCAGTGTCCCCACACCCACCATCAACAGCCATTCTGCACAGAACACAGTAAATTCAGCTGCAAAGATCAGTATGAAAAAGTCACACCTACAACTCCTACGGTATCCCCAAATGAAAAGGAAACCATACCAGACCTGCTCCGGTAAAAAGGGAAATATTCAATGTGGTTATGTTTATAACTTTGGAATTTGTTCTTGTCTACTATAGGATTCATGTAAAGTTCAGAACTGCATGTTTCTATTTTTATCTCACCCACTGAATGAAATAAATCAGCCTACATGTTTCTGGGTTCCTACAGTAATCCAAGATCACTTAGGATACTGGAATATTGGTCTATTGGTAAGAAATGGAGCTCTCTACATTTAGTATTCACAAAAGGTGCAAACCTCCCTAATCTGTTTCTTCAACATATTTGCATTCGGAAATAGTAGATACAACAGAGAAAAAAAGCCACACTTTCAGAATTATGATGCTCAAATTTAACACTACTTATGTGTTCTTTCCAAGTTTGAAGGTTGTGATTTAAAGATTATTTTTGATGAGAGAAATTTACACACACGTTTCTCAGAAAGGAATAGTTATCAATTTTCAAAAGAATCTCTTAACACCTGAGGCGGTTTTTGTTGCCGCTAAACACAAGAAAAGTTTGGGGTTATAATTAAACCAAATACGCATTACTACCAAGAAACCTTTTAGAACACACAATGAATAAGGTGGGACTCCTCCACAAAATGCGTGTATTTTCTACTCAGTGCAAGATTCATGTTTGGTTGTAATTACTTTTAATTTTCTAATTTCAAATAACGCCACTTCTACCTTCAAATATATTAGCAATATCCAGTTTTTACAAAATGGGCCAAGAAGTATTGCCTAACAATAAAAACCATAGGTTTTGATGTGAAAGTTGGGTTTGGTTCCACAATTAATAGCATTGTGACCTTAGGCAGATTACTTAACAGTCATAAATCTCATCTGTAGGTAGTTCATAGATACTTCTTAAGGTCATGAAGATAGAGATAATCCACAGAAGACTTAATGCAGTACTTGGCCAATAGTAAGCATTCAAACTTTAACTGTCATTTTATGCAAAAGTGGAAGGGAAATAAAAGGCAGGAAAGAATGCGAAATTAAGCTTATCATTCCAGTCCTCTTGCAGCTGACATTAACTTTCTTAGGGAGATACCTAACGACGAAAGCACTGGCACAGTGGGAACTGGCACAGAAATTACAAACTCACCACACCCACTGTAAGAGTATTTTTTCTCTTCCTACACAAGGAGGGAGGTAAATTATGTGGCGTTGGCCAGGTTAGAAAATACTTGGTTTAAATGTCTCACCAGCACAAACCTAAGCATCTAATAAGAAATGGAGTGTGCAGTCAACAGGGAAAATAAGCTGTTTGGGGTCAACACTCTCCTTAAAGAGTCAATTACTTTGCTAAAATGACTGGAGTGCTTAGTACAGTACCTGAAAAATACAGTTCTCATTAAAAGTTTGCAAGCAGTACTACTGTCTTAGTGTTTGCGAAAGGCCAAAAAACGGCCTGATGTCCGTTTCGTGTGTGTTTAAGGTGGATTCCCTTTTCACAAGGTCACGGTTTTGACAATTTGGAATGGAGGAAGAGAGGGACACAAGGGTCCTTCCGCAAGACCTCTAAGCCTGGCACCATGGCCGGGCCCTGTGAGAGCCGAAGCGGTGCAGCCTGGCCCCAACGCCCGCACTGGGCCGAGACCAGGGGTGGCCCGCCAGGTCCCCAGAGCGGTGGGACTGGGGTCAGGGGATGAGGCCGCGCGGCCTGCGCTCCGGGTGTCCCTCTCCCAGCCCCCCGAGCCCGCTGCGGCTGGTCCCCTAGGCCTGGGGTGGGGGGAGGCGGGGGTCCCCGGAGAGGGCCCCGGCCTCCCGGCGGCACTAACTTCTCAGCCAGCAGCTCCTCTATTCTCCTTCTTTTCTTCTCCCTAAAAGAAAGAGAGAATAAAAGAAGGGTCAACATCACGCTACACACTGGGCGCCGCGAGGGGATGGGGGCGAGGGGACGGGGCGGGGTGTGGGGGGACCCCGGGTGACGGTGGCAACCGCCCACCGCCGCGCTCTCTCACAACCCAGCCCAGCCCGGCGCGTCTGCAAAGCCCCAGTACTTACGGCTCTTCGCCATCCGCCATATTGTTCTCCGCCTCTTCCCAGATGCCCTCACGGCTGGCGGGGCTGCCAGAGAGGGGAGGGGCGGGGCCGGCGGGGCTGAGAGGGGCGGGGCCGGCGGGGCGAGGAGTGGGTGGCCGGCGGGGCGTGGAGGGGCGGTGCAGGCGGGGGCGGGGGCGCGGGCGGGGGCGCGGGCGGGGGCGGGGGCGCGGGCGGGGGCGCGGGCGGGAGCGGGGGCGCGGGCGGCCGTCCGGCGCGGAGGCGAGGGCGGGGCCGACCTCACTAGGGCTCCTGAGGTTTTTAATCATTTTCTCTGTAATTATAATTTTAATTTATTACACCAAACAGATCAATCTTATACCGTGTATAATAGTATGCAAAGTGAAAATATAGACTTCATACATTGTGTTTATACATTTTATCTGCAAATAAATAATTACATAAAATGTTGGTATATTATATAAGAAACTCCAGGAAGAACCGCCCCAAATGTCAGAGCTTTCCTCTGGGGCAGAGCATCAGGAGAATTTTTACTTTCTGCTCTTCAGGACAGCTCCAAAATCTTTGCTTTTATAAGTATGTACTTTAAGACAAAATTTCTCTAAATCAGTTTATAGCAGTCGGTTGGAGAGATTACTTTCTTTGTGAAAATCTGCATTAATATTTTAGTGTCACATGACTCAGATAAACAGTGGAAATGAAATGAAATTTAAAAACTTTTTTCTGGGATAAATGTATATATTCGAATACATAAAAGTATAAAGAAAAAAAATCATAAAAACTAAAGAATAATTTAGAACGTCCATAATCGCATCACTTAAAGATAAATGGTGATAAAATTTTCAGCTATTTTTCTTTCAGAGTCAGAAATGAGTCTCGTTGTCTGGATAGAGAAACAGGAATAAGATTTGGTGTCATAAGGAACTGAATTTAAATTCTAACTCCCCAGTTAATTAACTATGAGACCTTGGACACTTCTGTTTTTCATTTGCGAAGTGGGCATACAATATTCACTCTGTAAGACTGAGAATTAAATAAAATCCACAGAGGCTCTCAAAATTTAGTCCCCGATCAACATCACATGGCCATTTTTTTAAAAAGCAGATTTTCACACCCCACTCCTAACGTTTTGCAAAGCCTGGGGTGACTTTGTGCAGGTAAAGTTTGAGAATGACTGGAATGAAATCTATAAAGCCTAATTAATGGGTACTCAGTAAATGTAGCTGCTGTTACTAAATTGTGATATTTAATCTTCTCTTTGTCCTAGAACCTTAAGGAAGTGTTGACCATTATTATCCCCCAATTAGGTTCAATTCATTAGCATTCATTGAGCTGAAAGTCTGTGCTAGGCAGTGAGTATGGGAATAGAGTTCATAGCGAGATACCTCAGCCTCTTTCTGAGTCACGTGTCTCAACATGAACTCAGAAACCTCCTTTTCTTGCCCAGACAACTCCACAGATGGTTTTGCTGATAATTTAAGCCCAGTAGTTTCACTGAGATTAAATCTTTGCTCATCAAAATGTGCTCCTGTGGGCTAGGTCCCCAACAACGCTGCTTTCAGGAGACGCTTTGATGAGTGGTAGCAGGCATCACAGCTCCCTCGGGTGATGCAACCAGCAGGCACCTTAGAGACCATCTAGTGACTAGTCCAATTTCACCCATTTCACAGGGGAGGAAACTGAGGTCTAGGGATAGGAAACAGCTAGCCCATGAAGAAATTTACAGAAGCATCTGGTCCTGCAGCTGCTTCGGGACTAACCCCCCGTCTCACCACGGTAGTTATTGTGGTAGATGAGACCAGGCACTTTCACTGGTTTAGACTGACTGCCCTTGTCAGTAATGAAAGCAACAGAGACATGCAAGCAAAACCTTCAACAGATTTATTTTATTTCAAATGGAGCATATCACAAAGAATTAGACTGACCACCGGGCGCAGTGGCACACGCCTATAATCCCAGCATTTTGGGAGGCCAAGGTGAGAGGACTGCCTGAGCCCACGGGTTAGAGACCAGCCTGAGCAACTTGGCAAGACCTCATCTCTACAATAAACAAAAAATTAAGCCAGGCATGGTGGCACATGCCTGTAGTTCCAGCTACTTGGAAGGATGAGGCAGAAGGATCACCTGAGCCTATCAGGTCGAGGCTGTGGTGGGCATGAGCGTGCCAGTGCACTCCAGCCTGAGTGATAGAATGAGACTCAAACCAAAAAAAAAAAAAAAAAAAATTTCAATATATGTTCACTTTATTTAAAATGATTTTCCAACAAGGGTAGAAATGTATATAGAAAAAAATCTCCCATAATGTAAGAGATAGAGCCATGGTTAATATTTTGGGGGGAAGAGAATCATGCTATAGACAACTTTATCTGTCTTTTTTTTTCTTTATTTTAAACCCGAAGGTTTAAACAAATAAATACACTGAACAAATGTTTCCTCAGTATCAACTGCCTGTGATCAATGAGTAATCATATTGTTACTAAGACAAGCTTTGGTCATGTGGGTCTGAGCAATTGGAAGTCAGAGTTCTTGGTCACAGCTTCTAATGCTCATATGTCTAACAGGTGTAGGGCACTATTGGGGCTCTTGACCAAGAGCATTTACTCAGCTGCCCACAGTGCTTGAAATTCTTTGCCTTGGGGACTTCCTTTACACCCTCTGACTTCCTGTAACTGAACACTGAGGCGGGGTGCATCTCTATTTAGCACTCCTCTTGTTTCATATTTAAGTGGTGTTGCCACTACATTGCAGGATTTATGAAGGCAGGGCAGGTCTGCATCCTACTCCTCCACTTTTTTTTTTTTTGTCAGAGTCTCACTCTGTAACCCAGGCTGCAGTCCAGTGGCATGATCATGGTTCACCACAGCCTTAATCTCCTAAACTCAGACGATCCTTCTGCCTCAGCCTCCCAAGCAGTTGGGGCTACAGATGTGCACCATCATGCCCAGCTGATTTTTTAATTATCTGTTGAGATGAAGCCTCACTATGTTGCCCAGGCTGGTCTTGAACTCCTGGGTTCAAGCAATCCTCTCCCCTTGGCCTCCCAAAGTGCTGAGATTATGGGCATGAGCCACCATGACTGACCCTCCTCTCTTTTTTAAAATCCCCCTCAGTGCCTTCACAGAGCCTTGAAAGAACTTGAAATATCTGTTGGCAGTGTACTGAATATTCTCAACCTTGTCCCTCATGGTATCTACCCAGATATACCCAAACGATAAAACCACAGCAAGATAGAGAAAAGATGTTTATTATAAAAGTTTTGAAAATAAATCAGATTAAAGCTCTATTAATACCATACAAATGAATCATGGGCTGTATCATTTATTATTAATAACAACAGTAATATCTACCTATGAATACTTCTACACTAAGCATTTCCTATACATTCCTTCATTTATCCTCACCTACGTGGCAGATGTTCTATTATTCCCACTTTACATATGAAGAAACTGAGGCTGGGAGAGATTATGTAATTTCCCCAAAGTCACTTGCCAGAGAGGAGGAAGCTAGGACTTACTTTCTCTGACTTCAAGCTTTCTCAGTCACCAAACTTTCCTGAACACCAGTTGTAACAGTAATTTCTTAGAGTCACTGTAAGGGCCTTAACTGCCTTCTCAATCAACAAGGACAATTAAATTGTCTTCTAGTTTTTGCATTAGGCATATTTCATTGCTTTCTAAGTTTTTGAGAGTTGGTGATCTGATTAGAGTGAATTTAGTTTGCCTAAACCACTTGGAGGTTTAGAGACTGTTGTCTTAGAAACTATCATCTTAGAATTCTGCTATTACACTATGTAATTCTGCTATTACACTATGCAATTAACCAAAATTAACCAGAATTCTGCTATTACACTATGCAATTAACCAAAATGCAATTAACCAAAATTTTTTCTCATGCATTTGAGATAAAAGTAGGTTTACTGTACCAACTATCCCTTTAACAGAAAAAAGCATAAAAGAGAATTTACAACTACTACAATCCCAGCCAGTTCATTAGGCTGGGATACAAAACATCACCTTATCTATTAAAATACTGTGCTTCCTTAGTGGAAGGTGTAAAACTAAAAAAATCCTCTTTTGGAGTGGAATCCATATTTCTGTCCAGAAAATATTAGGGGTAGAACAATTAGTTCAATTATTTGCTTAAAAATGTAAACAACTTGTCCAGCTCAGGGCTGAAGTGACCAGAGTGTCTACATTGTCACTTTATCAGAATGGCAGGGTAGTTCAACAATTTTGTCCCAAAAGAACAGAGATGGGAAACAAAGAAAGAAGTGAACAAACCAACCCTTCTGTGCTGCACGGCCTTCTCTTCCATTTTGCCAATCTGATTTCACACACAGTGAGTCATGGTGAAAAGGAGAAAACATGAGAATTGCATTCAGATGTGTAGAGATTAGTAATACTTAGTCTTCAAAACCAGCCCAGCCTCCAGTAAAACTATAGCTGCCGTCTGTTTCACTTCGATTGGCATATAAACAGCTGCCAAAATTTTTATTTAGGACGGAGAACACACTACTAGGTTAAACACTCTAAGAAGGCATTTCAAAGGGTGCAGTTTGTACTCAGACTGCCAGAAAAAGCGTTGCCACCTCGCCTCAAACAGGAAATTTCTGCTGGTTGCTTCCTGTCATTTCATCTCTATTCTTCATTCGATCCCTTGCTCCGTCGCGGGGCCCCTGTTTTCTTGTAACCAACCACGTAGAGCCAATTAAGAAGTAAAGAAGAGCAAACAAGCCCGCCCGATCTGAGTTTCCTGTGCTCTGCTGCCAGTCAACCGCAAAGCCGATCGAGACGGAGTCGCTGTCATCTTCTCAGCTGATCGGTTGCCGCTGCCGCCGCCGCCAGATTCCGCAGGCGAAGATCGCAGAGCTAAGAACATGGATGTGAATATCGCCCCTCTTCGCGCCTGGGACGATTTCTTCCCAGGCTCTGACCGATTCGCCCGGCCAGACTTCAGGGACGTTTCCAAATGGAACAACCGTGTGGTGAGCAATCTGCTCTATTACCAGACCAACTACCTGGTGGTGGCTGCCATGATGATTTCTGTTGTAGGGTAAGTGGTGGACCTAACCAGGGACACAGATCTGGGGCCAGCTTGGAGGAAGCTGGAGGTACAAGATCCTGAGCTGTAGAGACGATGTCTGTCCACGCTCAGTGCTTGCCTTGGCAATTCTACAAGCGGCCAAGCCAGTGGAAACTTGTTCGCAGGGCGAGGCCGCAGTAATCCAGGGGTCCCATTTCCCTTTCTGCGCTAAGGGCTGAGACGCTGAGGGGGGCTCCTCCGGGAAAGGGGACTGGGAAAATTTGTCAAGCTCGGGGAAGGAAAATGACCTCCACCCCCATGGCCGGATCAGGCTCTCTTGTGGAGATATCTGTAAAGCCCTTGTCTCTTAAAAATAAGAAGACACTGGAAAGTGGTGTAACCTTATCCTGGGGCTGCCTAGGGGAACAGGGTGTGGACCTGGAGTGGTGTTGTGAAAGGGCAGGGGTGGCGACGCGCTTTGTTGGCCTCTTTGCCTAGAGCCTGCCACACTGTACAGTCAAGCTGAGTTTGAGATCAAGAGGGTGGGTGTCCCCTGGTGGCGCATCTCTCAGTGTGAGGTGAAGGCTGCCATGACTCTGGAAACAGAGCCCTTTGGCTTTTTCTTCCAGGACTTGCCAGGTGTGGCCACTCTATCTTCACTCGGAAACCTGCGGTTTCAGAACACCTGAAGGCCTTTTTGGTACCTAATTCTTAAAAAGTATCCTGTGTTAATAAAGATTGAACACACACCCACATGCGCGCGCGTACACACACACACACACACACACACACACACACACACACACACACTCACATACACTTCCCTAGGAACCATTTTTCCTTGCAGTTCACCGTTTAAGAAATGCTTCTTTCAGTTTTGCAGGATAGGTGATGATATTCTCAATCTTGCTGATTATCTTCTTTGTATCTTTGTTAAAAAAAAAAAAAAAAAGCCACCCTCAGACTTCATAAAGGACTCTCTTGCCCTTAAAGAAGTCACTATCATTTCTATTTCAGTGCAAGTACAGAGGAAAAGAGCAAGCTGGCTTGGGAGAAAACGCAGAGATTCACACTTGGAGGGTGTGGGAAAGGGTGAATAGAATGATTTCTTCAGTTGGCTCACTGTTGGTTGGCTTATTTACTGAGCCATCTCTCTGTGCCAGGCCCCATGCCAAGCTCGGAGCACATCAAGATGAATCAGACTTGAATTCTGGCCCAGGGGTTCATGATTGTTGAGAAGCGCAAGGAGGAAATACATAGCGTAGAGGAGAGGGAGAGAGTTCACAATTTCTGGGTGTGGTTCAGAGCAGTCAGCCCCATTCAGAGTGGAAGCTCACATGTAGGACTCTGTAGACAGTCACAAGATCCTCTTTCTGTGAGCAATTGCACCTTGGGAATGGCTTGGTATATAGAGGGCATGGCCTCTGAGTGGACTCCAAACTAGAGTGGCAGCCAAGATACAAGGGCAGGCCCAAGGCCTGAGGCAGCTGCTTTCTGAACCTTCCTCTAGTTTTGTGCTTGAGGCTTCTTTTCTGGAACTCTAACAAATTTCTTTAGAATAAACAGTAAATAGATTTGCATCCATCATTTTGCTTTATTTTTCTTTTCTTTCTCTTTGCAAAGAACAGGCCGGCATCTTATCTGGTGATCTGGTTATAGAGGTATACTTGAGGTAAATCCAAAAGCTTAGATGTGGGGCAAAATTTGACGCTGATTAAATGTACAGAAAAAAATTTTTTTTCAAAGAGGTATGCTGCCGAGGGTGGACACGAGCTTGAGCAGCCTTGCTGGCTTTGATGGAATCCATTTACTCCCTGTGAAGTCTAGAGGCCAGCCCTTTGACTAAATATAGCTCCCTCAGTATGGTTTCTGAGACCATTAACTCAAGTAGTTTAGGGGTCTTGGCCCTTTCATTCCCCCTTTCAAATAGATGTTGATTGACAGTAAGATATTTGACAGAAAAAGTGAAAAGTAGCCATGAAGTTTTTAAAAATTATTCTTATTTTTAAAAACTTACAAATGGTATAGGCCAGTAGTAAAAGTTGTTTTGAAAGTTACATGTTGGCTGGGCATGTGGCTCAAGCTTGTAATCCCAGCACTTTGGGAGGCCGAGGCGAGAGGATTGCCTGAGCCCAGGAGTTCGAGACCAACCTGGGAAACTTGCTGAGACCTCGTCTCTACAATATATCAAAAAATTTGCTGGGCATAGTAGTGTGCGCCTGTAGTTCCGAGGCAGAAGGATTGCCTGAACCCAGCAGGTCAATGCTGGGTTGGTCGTGAGCGTACCACTGCACTACATCCTGGGTGACAGAGTGAGACTCTGACTCAAAAAAAAAAAAAGGAAAGTTACATGTGTGTAAAATGTGAAATTTCCTTCATATTCTAGTAAAAGTTTGGTATTTAACCTTCAACTGTTTTCTGTGCACCTACAGACACACAGTCTGTAGTTTTTTCTACAAATTGCTCTCTTCTTTGTAATTTAACAATAACATAATCATTTATTGAGTATTCTGTGTACCCAGTAAATGAACTGTTATTAATATTAAACTTGAGGTGCCAAGAGGTTAAATGACTTGCTCAAAGTCACAAACCTAGGCTTGTGGTCTTAACTACTATACCATCTACCTATGAGTCATGAGGAAGAAACCAAATATCTTCATGGTTAAGGAGCTTAGTTGATTATGGAATGTTTCTCATTCTAAAGAAAACTATCTTCTTTCGGTGATACTGGTAGAAGGTTGATTCAAAGCAATGCTGGAGGTTATTCACCTGGATCTTCTACGGGCTTCTGATAATTTCTCATGATATCTTGGTAGACTGTGAACATGTGTCCTGTATATTACCTGGAGAAAGAACTGCATTCAAAGGGTGTTCTTCAATGGTTTCCTTCCCTGCTGGTGAGGAGGTGAGGTGCCTCAAGGGCATTGTTGGAGGGCTCTAGCCTCAGCTCTCCATTGTTGAGGTCTGTCATAGTGAGTACAGAGAGAGCCTGCTCTTCAGGATTGCAGGAGGGGATAGGGGAGACCACAACAGCAACACCAGAAAGAACTGTCTATGCCAAGATGGAGATTAAGAGGGATTAGGTTGGAGATAAATCTATGTCTGAGGTTCTGATCAGGCAGAGTTTGGTAATCCATGGTTAGAAGTTTGGTCTTCATTCTAAAAGAATGGTTTACCAGGTACATGACTTCTGCTCAGTAGGTCTCTTATGCTTCTTAGATTAATTCTGACTAAATCTCTTAATAGCTCTACTGGAAGACAGTTTTCATGTTTTCCAGCTCTTCAAGTTATAGAAGATATTGGTTAAGAATTTAGCCACCGGAGCCAGATTACGTGAATCAGGATCCCACTACCAGTCACTAGCTGTGTGACTTTGGGCAGGTTACTTGAACCAACCCATGCCTGAGCTTCCTCATCTATGAAAGGAGACTAATTATAGTTCCCACATCATAGGGCTTCCGTGAAGATTAACTGAGTTCATTAGGCAAGGCTTCTTCTCCAGTAAGACCCAGCTTTGGTAGTACCTCTTTGAAGGAACATTCTCCCTTTGCCCGGTACTTCCTTGTGTGAATTGGGTCCCATACCTGTACCATCTTTCTTACCCCATAGGCTTTTACTTTGTTCGTTTATTTCCACACTGAACTGTAGACTCCTTGAGGCCAGAAATTGTAGGTTTTGTTTGTGATTATTTTTCCTTTTCTTTTTATGTTGTTATTGTTACTTTTAGTCTCTATTTCCTACAGGTTTGCTATACAGCAGATACTTGGCGAGGACAAAGAGTCAATAAGTGAACGGAAAGTTCCAGCGGGATCACAGGGGCAGCTTTTAACCTACTGAACAGAACAAATTATTTTGAAGCTCATAGCAGTATGCCAGCATATTGCAACAGTATGTTTCTAAAGTGATTTTAACTGGGTCATTGCTGAATGCACTAGGCTGCATATTGGTTAGGATCACTAGAGTTTATAAAAATTCAATTTTAAAAGGTTATAATTCAGACTCTTCGATTCATACTGTCCTTGTAAAATCATGGTGCAATACTCTACTGCAAGACTTCTCAACCTCAACACTATTAAAGTTTTAGACTTTATAATTTTTTGTGGTGGGGCTTTCCTGTGCATTGTAGGATGGTTAGCACCATCCTTGCCTTCTACCCACTTCTTTCCAGTCATGATCATTAAAAATGTCTCCAGACATTTCTAATAGTTGAGAACCACTGTTCTACTACCAAGAAAATCATGGTGATTTTTCAATATCACCATTCACAAAATGCAGGCTGTTTTAAAACAAGTTACAAAAACAGATTTCTTAGCTATTACATAGCAAAGGAGATTGACTTTAGCTCTTTTCTTATGACATTTTAAACATAAGAGTGGATTTAAAACTTTACACAGCTTTGCTCATTATCCTCAATTTATTAAATGTGTTATTCTATCATCCTTTTATCAGTCTGCCTAGAGGACTCAATAGACTCAGCCTTTTTAGTTTTTGATAGAATTCTGGCAGTGGCTGCTGTTATTATTACATTAAATCCTGGGTTACAGGCATGTTTAACATTTTCACAACTTGCATGTTCTCTTAGGCAGAAGTATTAAATGATAGATACACTTTAGTGATATTGTCATATTTGCAACTTGTGTTTCTTATAGAACTTTGCTCCTCTTGGATGCCTGGGTTTCCTTTTGAGATTCAGATATTACTTCAGAAGAGACTGAATGACTTAGAAGCAATAGCATGAATAAGAGGCTAATGAATGTGTGTCTTGACAGAAATGACTTTGAGTCCTTTAAATCAGCAAGGAACGATGTCTAAGAGTAAAGCAGACTTGACGCCTCTCCTTTCTTTTTTCTTTTTTTGGTAGAGATGGGGCCTCGCTATCTTGCCCAGGCTGATCTTAAACTCATGGGCTTATGTGATTCTCTTGCCATGGCCTCCCAGAGCACTGGGATTACAGGGGTGAGCCACAGTGACTGGCCTCCATCCTTGACATGAGGCATCTTGGCATTAAAATATTTTTTTGACATCACACACAGCAATAGAAGTCTCCGCCTTGATCTTCAAAGGGAAAAGCAAAGGCAAAACCTAACTGCACTTGCAATTTAAGTATTAAGCGTGTGATACATTCCAATTGTAAATGAGAATTTGAATGTACTTAATAGAATGCCACAAGGTTTGAGTTGGAGAATTCTATTCAAAGTAGGAAACATGGAACCGCAGCATCTTTCATTTGGGAAACGGTCAGAAATGAAGACTCTTCAGGCCCCATTTCAGACTGTGTTAGAATCCATATTTGAACAAGATTCTCAGATGATTCATAGCAACATTAAAATCCAAGAGGCACCGGTCTGGTCTGGCCCAAAAGAAACACTGACAAAATTCAAATGAATATACCTATATGCCCAAGTGTCACCTTCAGGATTCTAAATGCACAGTTCTTGGCTGAGTCCAGGCAACTGTTTTTGTTTTCTCTAACTTCCCAAGTAGATTGTGATATGTATCTCAGGTTGAATTTGAGAAATATTAATCTTATTGAACCCCCTAACTTTCTGAAATAGAATAGTTTGAGGTCACATAGCTGATTGAAACCAGAGTTGCCAATAGTAGGAAGTGAAATAATTTTTTCATTAAACCATAATGCAGGCTGGGCGTGGTGGCTCATGCTTGTAATTCCAGCACATTGGGAGGCCAAGGTGGGAGATGGCTTGAGCCCAGGAGTTCTTGACCAGCCTAGGTAATATAGTGAGACCTCATCTCTACAAAAAATAAAAAAAAATTAACTGGGTATGGTGGCACATACCTGTAGTCCCAGCTAGTCAAGAGGTTGAGGTAGAAAGATTGCCTGAACACAGGAGTTTGAAGCTGTAGTGAGCCATGATTGTGCCACTGCCCTCCAGCCTGGACCACACAGTGAGTCCCTGACTCAAAAAAAAAAAGAAAGAAAGAAAAAAGAAAAAAAACGATAATGCAAATTTTCGGAAGTTCTTGAATACCTGATTCTTTAAACACTTGTGTTATTTATTATGCCTGTCTTATTCTCAAAAATTTCTTCCTGCTGTCAGAACTCGTGTTTCCAGCATGGCCTCAAAATCACCGACCAAATACAGAACTTATAACATATAAATGCTTCTGCTGCTTCTCCAGTTGAGAAGTACAATTATTCTCTTGTGTATGTATACATTTATGCCTCCCCCTTTATTTTATTTTTTCTTTTTGAGTTGGAGTCTCACTCGGTCGCCCAGACTGGAGTGCAGTGGCCACTCCCGGCCACTGCAGCCTCGCCTGCTGGGCTCCGGCGATCCTTCCGCCTCAGCCTTCCAAGTAGCTGGAATTACAGGCATGCGCTACCACGCCCAGCTGATTTTTTTTTATTTATTTATTGTAGAGATGAGATCTCGCTGCCCAAGTGGGTCTCGAACCCGTGGGCTCAGGCAATCCACTCACCTCAGCCTCCCAAAGGTGCAGGATTACAGGCTGAGCCACAGAGCCCGGCTATGCCTCCCCCTTTAAACAGAGCAATGTAGCTACTGAATGAATGAGTCCATGTGTTCTTGGCTTAAGTAACTCTTTACCACGTGGTTTGCTAATTATTACAGGAGGGTGGAGTTGACAGCTGCCATTTCATGCTTTCAGTTACTCAAGATGGTAAGGGGTTTCTGGAAGGCTGGTAATTCTCTTTGAAAAGAACATACAGTAATCCTTACCAAACGAGTGTGACTCTATAATGTTCTAGGCCTGTGGCTACTAGCACCTGGTATTATGAAATGTTCATATTGTTTGTACCTGTAAATGGTGTAAGGATGAAGAACCAAGTTTCCAGTTGGTGACGAAAGAAAAGGATACAAGAGCCCTGGGGTGCTCCACATGGGAATGTATTAAAACATTTGCAGGTAGAATGAATTGCAGTGTGTTTATGCTAACGCTAGTGGACATGTTTTTGAGATTAGTCAGCTTCAACACCAGTTTTACAATATTACTCTTATTTGTGTTGCTTCATTCATGAACTCAACAAACACCTGCCAACTTCTCAGACACTTTGCTTAGAGATGCAGTGGGGAACAAAATGGCTATGATTCCTGCCTTTGTTGAGCTTAGAGTCTAAAGGAGCAGCAAGAGAACACTGAACACATGATCGTTAGTTTTTCTACAAGTATACAGAAAGACACGCCTACATCTTTTTCAGCTTGATCTACCTGATCTTTTCTATACACTATGATTCCAAATTCTCATATTTTCAGGTGCTGGGACTAGGAAAGAGATTGAGTATGTGGACCTGGAAACGATTGTTCTCACCTGCAGCTCAGACACCTTCTACTCAGTTGAGCAAATTCTTAATGAGCACTTACTATGTGCCAGACTCTGTCCAGGCCTTGAGGATACAGTCAGGAATACTCTACCCAACCTTCTAAAATCTTCCCAGAATTAATCTCTCCCTGCCCCTCCCACACCCCTTTACTTGTACTTCAGGCTGGCATCTGTCTTCTGCTGATGGGTTGTATGTTTCCTATGAGTGCAGAACTTTAAGAGGTCTATCAACACACAATAAAATTTTAATTTAAAAATTCTTCATCTAATAAGAGTTGTTCAATCACCTCTGACAATATTTATGTAACCTTGTCCTTCTGGACTTCTCCCTACCACACACTTGTTTTGTCAATGTTCCCTGCCACTGTCAGCCTGTAGTTGGTAGTTTCTGTTTCCTTTCCCTAGGTAAAGAGTATATTTTGGATTTCTGGCCCCTTCTCTCAGAAGGGGGAAGCTCTAGCCGGGCCCGGTGGCTCAGCCTGTAATCCTGCGCCTTTGGGAGGCTGAGGTGAGTGGATTGCCTGAGCCCACGGGTTCGAGACCCACCTGGGCAGCGAGACTTCATCTCTACAATAAATAAAAAAATCAGCCGGGTGTGGTAGCGCGTGCCTGTAATTCCAGCTACTCGGAAGGCTGAGGCGGAAGGATCGCCTGAGCCCAGCGGGTCGAGGCTGCGGTGGCCGGGAGCGGCCACTGCACTCCAGTCTGGGCGACAGAGTGAGACTCCAACTCAAAAAAAAAAAAAAAAAAAAAGAGGAGGGAAGCTCTCAATTAACTTAGGGGCAGAGAACTTTGAATAGGAAGCACAATTCTTAAAGGCCAAGATCCAGCTCGTTTTTTTTATTTTAAAGATGTGGGGTAGCCGGCTTCGGTGGCTCAGCCTGTAATCCCGCGCCTTTGGGAGGCTGAGGTGAGTGGATTGCCTGAGCCCGCGGGTTCGAGACCCGCCTGGGCAGCGAGACCTCATCTCTACAGTAAATCAAAAATCAGCCGGGCGTGGTAGTGCATGCCTGTAATTCCAGCTACTTGGAAGGCTGAGGGGGAAGGATCGCGGGAGCCCAGCAGGTTGAGGCTGCTGTGGCCGGGAGCGGCCACTGCACTCTAGTCTGGGCGACAGAGTGAGACTCCAACTCAAAAAAAAAAAAAAAAAAGATGTGGGGTACAATTCAGGATTAGGTATACAAGTGGTCATCGTACAGGTAAAGTTTGCGCCTCCCTTTGGTCCCCACTTTGCCTGGTTTGAGATCAGGTACCCTTACTGATGTGTCCCCCCCACCTCTACCCCAGCAGTATCCCGCTACTGCCAGGTCAAGATCTAGTTCTTGACCTATCCACTGAGTGCCTAATTGAGCAGCAAAGTTGGAATTTTAAAATTATTTTACTTTCAGACAAATGAGTTCTGTCCTTGATCACTCAGCTTCTGAAAACTTACCCTTAACCCTCTCTTTTGCTTTCAAGGCCTGTGATCTTAGACAAAACCTGCAGGCTGACTCCCCTTCTGCAAGCATTTACCATTAGTAGCTAGATTCCCTGGCCTTTTCTCCTGTTGAGCAGTTTACTAATGGAGACACGTGGAAGGCAGAAGGCCCCACTTCTGCTAATCTGCTTCATATCCCATTGTCTCAGAGGAAGAAAAATCAATGCAGAAATTGGGCGTTAGTGAAAGGTAAATAGGAAACTTGTGGGAAAGGAGTCTATGTGTCACCAACCCACTAGCGTCAGTCCAACCGCTGTCTTAGCTCTGTAAGAACTTGTCATGCGAAAATTCTCAATAGCTTTTTAAAAAAAATTTATACTAAAAATATGCAGAAAGAACAATTTGTAAATTAATAAATATCTTTCTACTTTAGTTCTAAAGAAAAAAAATTACCGGGTGTGAGAGTAACCACGGGTTGCTAATTGTTAAAGGCAGTGATGAGTATGCATGAAGGTTTGTTATACTTTTTTTTCTGCCTTTGTATATATTAGAAATTTTCCATAATAAAAAGTTTTGGGTTTTTTTGTTTTGTTTTATTTTTGCATTGGAGTCTCACTCTGTCACCCAGACTGGAGTGCAGTGGCCGGTCCTGGCCACCTCAGCCTCGACCTGCTGGGCTCCGGCAATCCTTCTGCCTCATCCTTCCAAGTAACTGGAACTACAGGCGTGCGCTACCACGCCCAGCTAATTTTTGATTTATTGTAGAGATGAGGTCTCGCCAAGTTGCCAAGGCGGGTCTCGAACCCGCGGGCTCAGGCAATCCACTCACCTCAGCCTCCCAAAGGCAAGGGATTACAGGCTGAGCCACCGAGCCCGGCTTTATAATAAAAAGTTTAAAAGAGATATGTTATAGTCTAATCATAGTTTTATACACAGATTATTATTTGAGGCTCCATCTTCTGTGAGAAGTGTGAGATTTATGGTTTCTAACACAAGTCCAACCTGTCATTTGTTAAAAATAAAATAAGCAATTAGCTTGATAAATGCAAAATAAAACATGGAGGTTCATAAGGTATATCCTATAACTGCTATAAAGACAGTGGATCATTTAAGTGCTAGTGTTTAGTTTGCTGGTGCTGAGTACATGGGCTACAATAAATATTTAGGGCATGGCAAGTATGCAATAAGTATTATGGGCCTTCCTAAGTCAACTGGTTAAAAAAATCTCAAGGTTAGGTTACTATGACCTTTCTGTGACTAAAGAGATGGGCTCCTGTCCCACCTTAATTGCTCTGCCATCTTCTTTACTCTAAGATCCTTAGACCCAGGAGACACTGGTCACATTTACTCAAGACTGATTTGTGTCCAAAGCTCACATGTATACTTTATCGTTAGAAAAAGTACTTTCCAGGATGGAAGCCATGTTGGGAAACCAAAAAACCATAGAAGATTGTTAGGGTTATCTGAGGAATCAAAGAGCAAGAAGGGCCTATAAAGACAGGTCTATAGGCATGAAGCTCCCTCCATCCCATCCCCACCCTCCCTTCATCCCCCAGCCTGCACTAGAGACGAAGATTACAAAGGTTCCTTCTTCCCGCAAGCCAAACTGCCCTTTTGTTTCATCCAGTCACTTCATAACAATTGTCCCTTACGTTTGTGTAGGAGTTAAATGATTTTCCCACTTTTGCTTTTTCATATGTTGCTTTTATCACAGCTCTGTGAAGGAATAAGAACAGTCTATTTTTGGTTTTGATTTTAAGCAAAAAAGTATATGGGTGGGGCTGGATGCAGTGGCTCACACCTATAATCCTGCACTTTTGGAGGCCAAGGCGAGAGGATCTCTTGAGCACAGGAGTTCGAGACCAGCCTGGGTAACATAACAAGACATCATCTCTACAAACAAATTTTTTTTTTAATTACCTGGGCATGATGGCATGTGCCTGCAGTCCCAGCTACTCAGGTGGCTGAGCTGGAAGGATCTCTCTGAGACCAGGAGGTCAAGGCTATGGTGAGCCATGATCATGCCAGTGCATGCCAGCCTGGGTGACAGAGTGAGACCCTCACTCAAAAAAAGAAAAAGAAGAAAGAAAATTGGATTAGTGTGTTCCTATTTGTAGTGATCCCTCTGACTGGTTAAGGACCACAGAAAAACATCACCAATTTAGAGAAGTCCACTGTGAGTAAAGCGTTCCTCCCTTTCTTGGTGAGTCAGGCTTCCTCAGGAACCACACTTCAAAAATAGATTTTGGGGTTAGAAAATTGGAACTCAGTGCTAAGCTGCCTCTATGGCTCAGGAAAACTTTGCTGTCCCTTTCGTTCTTGTTGGCATTGAAGCATGACAGGAGTTACCAAATTTTCCTTTTAGTTGATATGAGGATTTCTGTTATGGCAAACTCTTATTGTCAACTTTGCAGCTGGTAGCCTTGAACACATTTATTGACTTGGCTCTTCCTTAGCCTGTGTGTAAAATCAGGTGGATCATCAAAATTCCTCCCTGCTATAAAATTCTATGATTGGCCAAGGTTTTTTCCCCTTCAGCAACTTGTAGTAAAACTATGGACAAGCTAACTGAGTCACGTTGGCAAGTTTAGGACATGTGTCCACACTCGTAAATAGCCACCTTCCTTCAGAAAGGAATTAGAGTGTTGAGGGACTTCCCCAGATGACCCTTAGCTGCTTACTTCAACTGGAAAAATAGGGTTACTTAGAATGGTGGGAGAATCTCTGACATTGGTTAACAATGCAGAATGGGTCATATTGTGAATTACTGGCACAACTGGCACCCTTGGTTTCTGGTTTCTCCCCTGGATTCCTTGTTTCTTCACTTCTCTGGGCCTCAGTTTATTCATCTTTATCATGGAACTGAACCAATTCATCTTTGATGACTGCTACAAAAATTCTGTGATGAGATTCTAAACCTTTTTACAACCATAAATGTCTGCACTAGAATATTTAACAGGAAAGAATTTATTAATTATTCATTGGAATGAGATAGTTTATGTGTATATTTTTATCTCACAATAAAAAAACATATTTAGTGTATCAAATTGTAAAACTAGAGCCTACATCTACCTATATCCATGTAACAGACAATCACAAGTTCTGTCTCTCCTTTTCTCTCTCTCCCTCTCCTTTTCCCTTCCCTCTATCATCTTCCTTCCTTCTTTCCCTCCCTCCCTCTTTCTTACTCAAGGACTACCAGTAAATGAAACTCCACCCATTAGAGACCGGTGGCAGCTGTCCATGTGAAAAATGGGTGGCATATTTAATATGGAAAGTTTTGTCCTTAACGGTTCTTGGAGTTTATCGTGACTGGTGTGACTAACAGCACAACTGTTACTAAAAGTGTCTCAGACAAGAACTGGTTCCCGAACTCCTGCACTCACTGGAAAATGAAATGAATCTCTGGAGTGTGTGTGTGTGTGTGTGTGTGTGTGTGTGTGTGTGTGTCTGTCTGTCTGTATGTCTGTATGTGTGATTTTGCTCCAAGTGCAGATAGGTGCCAGAGAATTGGAATGGTATGCGTTTTATCATTTCTCAGAGTGGAATTACTTGTGATCAGAATGTGGAAGAAAATCATTTCTGCTCCGAGTAACTTTGTTAGTTATTTCCAAGCCTGGAAACTTGGTTGCTTTCTAATTATAGATTGTGGTTGGGCGGGTTGTAAGCTAAAACCAGTTCTATAGGACGCCTTGCCCTGTTCTTTTCCCTTGAACATGAGCAACAGGAACAGGTGAAAAGCACATTTGGAATTGCTTGAGTCAGGCCTGAATTTCT
Organism: Cephalopachus bancanus; assembly: GCA_027257055.1. Lineage (NCBI taxonomy): Eukaryota > Metazoa > Chordata > Mammalia > Primates > Tarsiidae > Cephalopachus > Cephalopachus bancanus. The sequence continues at coordinate 194,193 of JAPVLO010000071.1, read as the reverse complement.
CATTGTTCTTTGTCCTGGGCTTTATTTAGACACTCAACCTAGATGTCTATTTTACTTGACCGGAGGAAAACAGAAACAGCTTGACGTGAATTTTATTATATGTTTCACTTCATGAATTATTATTTTAATCAGTATTCTAGAAAAAATTGAGTAGGAGCCCTTTGATCCTTTGCTGCCAACTGACTCTCTCCTATTTGTAGTTTATGCAAATGAATTTCCTAAACATTAACCCTCCATTCTAGTTCTTTGTGTTTTGATCTTTGTTTTTCTCTACAGTTCAGAAATATTTGGTTTAGGTTATAGTTCAGAGTCAAGGCTTTGTAAAAGGGCTTGTTACTTTCAGACACTTTTCCCCAAATTTCATTTTTAAATATCAGTTTTTCATTATTCAAGTAATACATGGCCATTGGAAAAATATGAAAATAGAAGTAAGCAAATGGAAATAAACTCCCCGGATGCACTACCCAGTGTAACTACTGTAGTCTTTTGGTATAATTTCTCTTGGTCTTTTTGGTACTAGGAATGAGACTGATTTATTTATTTATTCATTTATTTTTATTTATTTGAGTCAGAGTCTCACTCTGCTACCCAGGTTGAAGGGCAATGGCACAGTCACTACAGCCTCGACCTGCTGGGTTCAGGCAATCCTTCTGCCTTAGTCTTCCAAGTATCTGGAACTATATGCATGTGCTACCACACCTGGCTAATTTTTTTATTTATTGTAGAGACGAGGTCTCCTCATGTTGCCCAGACTGGTCTTGAACTCCTGGGTCAGGCAATCCTCTTGTCTCAGCCTAAGTGCTGGGATTGCAAGTGTGAGCCACCACACCCAACTGAGATTTTTTTTTTTTTTGAGTTGGAGTCTCACTCTGTCGCCCAGACTGGAGTGCAGTGGCCGCTCCCGGCCACCGCAGCCTCGACCTGCTGGGCTCCGGCAATCCTTCCTCCTCAGCCTTCCAAGTAGCCGGAATTACAGGCGCACACTACCACGCCCAGCTGATTTTTTTTTTTTTTGTAGAGATGAGGTCTTGCTGCCCAGGCGGGTCTCGAATCCACGGGCTCAGGCAATCCACTCACCTCAGCCTCCCAAAGGCGCGGGATTACAGGCTGAGCCACCGAGCCCGGCTCCCTGAGATTTATTAATCTGTAAGTTTCTGGTTCTCTTCACTCAGTCTCCCTCCTACCTGCTAAAGAGGATTTTGCTTTTGCCTCATTATAGTCTTCTCTTCCTCAGGCCTATAAGGAAAGTTTTATCTTTCCCAGACCAATTCTGGATTATATCAGGAGGTAGGGCATAGTCCAGATAAAATTTCAAAGAAAGAAAGCAAAGCACAGAGAGACCAAGCAGATCCAGACAGTACAGAACGGAGAGGGAGGGAGGGTAGACAGAACAGCATGTGTGTTGGGTGTAGGGAAAGAGAGCCTGGAGGAATAGAGTGGGCAGACTGGCCACAAGACGATCTGGAGAATGAGCAAGGAACCAGGGTTTGGTTTGGAGAAGGAACAGCTGCACCGTGGCTCATGGATGGAAATTCCATTAACGTTATTGGAGAGACAGCACAAGTAGAGATGGACTGTTGTAGTTAATCTATGCCAAGCCTGGGTTATAGATTAGAGAGCAGCTGCTTTGAGATTTTCCTTTTATATCTGATCACAAAATAATATATTAATGATAGAAATTTCTACTTCTGAGATATCAAACATATATGATAAATCCATCTAACACAGAATGTATTAATGTATTATAGTTGCTTTTACCCACTTGATATATTACTAATATATATTATATATCAGTATATAATATGTAATAATATGTTATTAAGTGTACTTTGACTTTTAAAAATAGCTGTACATGCCATATTCTAGTAAATTGTTGACTATATAGGTTGTTTCTAAAACTTTTGGTGGTTTTTTTTTTTTTTTTGAGTTGGAGTCTCACTCTGTCACCCAGGCTGGAGTGCCATGGCATGCTCACAGCCACCCCAGCATCGACCTTCTGGACTCAAGCGGTCCTTCTGTCTTAGCCTTCCAAGTAGCCAGAACTACAGACGCATGCTACCACACCCAGCTAATTTTTTTTTTTTAATTGTAAAGACAATGTCTCGCCAAGTGACCCCGGGCTGGTCTCGAACCTGTGGACTCAGACAATCCACTTGCCTCAGCCTCCCAAAGTGCTAGGATTATAGGCTGGGCCGAGCCCGGCCTCTCAAAGTTTTTAATCATAAATACCACTAATATGATTACTGTTACAACTTAATCTTTGCATCTTTATTTTCTGAGACTATATTCTGAGGAGGGAATTTATTGGCTTGAAGAGTATAAGTATTTGCAAAGTTTTGAATGAAATAAGCAACTTATTTTTGCAGGTTTTAGTTTTAAATTATGTACTACTCCTCTTCTAATCTTTAATTTCATGCATTTTAGTAGAAATTTTTAACTTTTTCAGAGCAGTTTGACATTGATTATATCCCTTGATATCACCCAGTAAGGTGTGAAAAACTTTCACTCTTCATTTTAAACTGTTCAAAATAGCTTTTGTGTTTCAGTAGGCAGAATCAGAGCTAAAATGTAAAGAGATTTCGAAAAAGAGTCATGGCTATCCTGAATACAAGGTCAATCCTTCAAGTAAGCTCCTGGCATCATCTTGTTTTATCCTGTCCTCCCCTAGCCCTCATTTCAAGTCAGTCATATGACTACTCAGAACGTGATGAAAACACACTGACCTTTGTTCTTCTCAAGTAAAATCCTCATTTACTTCTAGGGTAAAAAGCTAGTAACTCGTGCTTGCCCACTACGAGTGTCTTCTTAAGGATTTGGTATACACATTGGATTAGCGTAGGGGACTGTAATGCCCAGTTCTTCTCATTTATGAAATACTTGGTCTAAATTTCTTCTTCATAATGTGTTTCCCCCATTATCATTAGTAGTGTAATTCCTAACACATAATAAAGGCCTTTGCCTCATACAAGACTGGATCTGCAACCATATGCTTAAATATTTCTGTTGATAACCTATCTCTTCATAATACATCAGGTCTTTACAAAGATTTATAGTGGACTCTCTATGCCAGGAATCATAAGCTCAAATGCCTCCATGGGGCAGACAGGTTATAAAAGAGAACAATCAGCCCAGCTATTAGAAAAATAATGATTAATAGCAGCTCACTTTGGGCCTCTGTGTCAAAGATGCAATAGAGAGTGGTAAAGACTGGGGCTAAATGGAGAATATTTGTTCTAAGTGAGAAGGCAATCCAACCAGTTGTTGACAGGTGGAGAGTGGGCTCAGTGTTGTTAGATTTTTCTTGTTCCGGGATAACAAGGAATCCCGTTTTTAAAATTTTATGGAATTTTTTTTAACACACAAAGATTCAAGTAAAAGTTTTTTGAAACACTATACAGGCCAAACAAAAAAGTAACTGTGTAAACTGGATCTGGTCTATGGATGCCATTGTGTGGTCTCTACTCTATGTCATGGCAGCTTCTATGAGGATTTAAATAAGCCCTTAAAGCTAAGAAAGTACAGCCTACTGGGTACTAGAGCCCTGGATGGAAGCTAAATACAACCCTTCCAAAAGAAGTGTTAGTCTTCAAAATTCCCGACCTCTAATGAGATGAACTACTAGTTTGGTGGGAGTCAAATTGCCTGGATGTGATTTCAGCTCCACCAAATTTCTAACCTCTGTACCTAAGTTTCTTCAGTTGAGAAATGAATTAATAGTGTCTCCTTCATAAGGTTATGAGGATTAAATGAGACAATGTAGATAAAGTGCTTAGTAAGTACTCAATCATTTTTGCTCCTCTCGCCCTTTTTCCTACTCCTATTACTGACTAGTCTCCTCTCCTCCCTTTTGTTTTTGTCATGTTCCAGGTTTCTGAGCCCCTTCAACATGATCCTTGGAGGAATTGTGGTAGTGCTGGTGTTCACAGGGTTTGTGTGGGCAGCCCACAACAAAGACATTCTTCGCCGAATGAAGAAGCAATACCCTACAGCGTTTGTTATGGTGGTCATGTTGGCTAGCTATTTCCTGATATCCATGTTTGGGGGAGTCATGGTCTTCGTGTTTGGCATCACTTTTCCTTTGCTGCGTAAGTGAACTTGAGTTTTCTTTTTCTTACATGATTAAAGGAAAAGTAGTAGCAAGTTGCCCTATAGGAAGTATATAACCTGTTTCTTATATGTGTTGGCCTTTCTATCGGAGTGTCAGAATTTTCTAAAGCTGCAGGTCAAAGCCTAATAGTTCACAAATTCCACAGATATATATTGGGCACCTGCTATGTGTCAGACATTCTTATGTGGACACAAAAGTAAATAAGACAAAGACAAATCCCATGTCATACAGTGGGAATGTGTGTGCCATAGCCTGTACTGGACTCCACACTGTCTGATCCTATAGTCTGATTTCAATCTTTTTTGTTGTTTTTTTTTGAGTCAGAGTCTCACTGTTGCCTAGGCTGGAGTTCAGTGGCACTCTCACGGCCACCACAGCCTCGACCTATTGGGCTCAGGCAATGCTTCCGCCTCAGCCTTCCAGGAAGCTGGAGCTACAGGCATGTGCCACCATGCCTGGCTAATTATTTTGAGTTATTGTAGAGACGAGGTCTCGCCATGTTGCCTAGACTAGTCTCAAACCTCTGGGCTCAGTCAGTCCTCTTGCCTCTGCCTCCCAAAGTGTTGGGATTACAGGCATGACCCACTGTACCCAGCATGATCTCAATCTAAGTGCCATTCATTTGTCCTGACATTGCAGTGAATGTATTTATCATTTGGAACTAAACTATTTACTTTCTACTTACTCAGAATTTGATAATTAATGCCAAAAGTTTAGTAAGTTTATAGGAATAATTTGCCCAGAATACAGATACTAAGTACTCAGATTCTGAAGTGAAGAGAATCCTTTTTTTAAAAATTTTGCATGCATTTTTTACAAAGACCTCTAACTTTAAAGCCTGAAATAGAAAAGAGATAAAATCCCAATCTCACCAGCAGAAACCTGACTAAAATTCTAGTGTTTTAATTGACAGGAACATCACTTTAACTTTTAAAATGTTTCTCATGTGTAGATATTCCATTAAATAAAATCATTTGCTTGTTTGGGGTTTTGTGAGATTAAGCCCAGAATATTTGTGGATCAATACCACATCTTGTTGGATAAAATATTTGAATCAATGAATCCAGACTTTTTGAAATTTTCTTCAGGTTTTCTGTACGTGTGAGAGGCTTAGCATTTCAATGATTCTGTTTAAGCATATAGCTTGTTAACTTCAATGCCTTTCCATATCAGAGCTCAAGACAGGCTAGTGTAATAAAATGTATCATAGACAGTCAAAGTCCTGATTTCTATTCCTAGACTTGCTGGAAACCAGCATGTGATTTGGACCAGTCATCCTATATAGGCTGTAGTTTACTACCTCTAAAATAAGGAAATTAGAAAAGATAAAGGACTCCCAAATTTTGCTGATCATGAGAATCATCCAGGATGCTTCTTTTTTTTTGAGTCCAAGTTTCACTCTGTTGCCCAGGCTAGAGTGCAGTGGCACACTCATGGCTTTGACTTGCTGGGCTCAGGTAATTCTTCTGCCTCAGCCTTCCAAGTAGCTGGGATTACAGTTGTGTACCACCACACCTGGCTAATTTTTTTATTTATTGTAGATATGAGGGCTCATCATGCTGCCCAGGCTGGTCTTGAACTCCTGGGCTCAGGCAATCCTCTTGCTTCAGCCTCTCGGTGTGCTAGGATTAGAGGTGTAACCCACTGCACCTAACTGGGATTCTTTTTAAGAATATAAATCTCCCAGCCACATCTTGATTCTGTGGGTCAACAGTATTGCCCAGAGAACCTGTATTTTTAGAGAGCTCCTCCAGGCCAGGCTCGGTGGCTCAGCCTGTAATCCCAGCACTTTGGGAGGCCAAGGTGAGTGGAATGCCGGAGCCTGCGAGTTCGAGACCAGCCCCAGGCAACTTGGCGAGACCACATCCCTATAATAAATCACAAATTAGCTGACTGTGTTAGTGTGCGCCTGTAGTTCTGGCTACTTGGAAAGCTGAGGTGGAAGGATCGCCGGAGCTCAGCAGGTCGACGCTTGAGTGGTTGTGAGTGTGCCACTGCACTTCAGCCTGGGTGACAGAGTGAAACTCCAACTAAAAAAAAAAAAAAAAGAAAGAAAGAAATTTCCTCCAATGTTTCTGATGGCCAGTCTAGATTGGGATCTTCCAGATAGACTCTACATCAGTGTTTTTCAAAATGAGGGTCCCAGATCTTTCTACATTGGAATCTCCAGAGTGATTACTAAAATGATAGATTCTGGAGTCCTACCTCAGTTTTAACAGTCTGAACTTTAGGTGGTAGAGATCAGAACTTTGCCTATTTAACAGCCTCTGCAGATGATTTGGAAGTACGTAGAAGTTGAAAAATCACTGGTGTAGATCATGTGGGGTGACTGTTGAAAATACAGATTCCCAAGCCTGTCTCTTTAAGGTTCTAGTTCAGGAGGTCTAGTAGTGGGGACAGGGAATTTGTTTCCTGTTCTTTTTTTTTTTTTTTTTTTTTTTTTTGAGTTGGAGCCTCACTCTGTTGCTCAGGTTGGAGTGCAGCCTCTAGGAAGCACTTTAAAAGTAGACTTTAGGCCAGGGATAGTGGCTCACGCCTATAATCACAGCATTTTGGGAGAATTGTTTGAGCCCAGGAGTTTGAAACCAGACTGGCCAACCTAGTAAGACCTTATCTCTACAAAATAAATAAATAAACAAACAAATGAATGAATGAATGAATAAATAAATAATAAATTAGCTGGGCATGGTGACATGTGCCTGGAGTCTCATCTACTCAGGAGACTGAGGCTGAAGGATCACTTGAGCCCAGGAGATCAAGGGTGCAGTGAGCTGTGATCATGTTACGGCACTCCAGCCTGAGTGATTAAGACTCTGATTTTATTTTTATTTAATATTTTTTTATTTTGAAGATATGGGGTACATTCAGGGTTAGGCATATAAATGTTCATTATGCAGGTACCCTTGTTGATGAGGTATGCCACTCCTCCAACTCGGACTTAAAAAAAAAAAAAATTAGCCGGGCTCGGTGGCTCAGCCTGTAATCCTGCGCCTTGGGAGGCTGAGGTGAGTGGATTGCCTGAGTCTGCGGGTTTGAGACCCGCCTGAGCAACTTAGCGAGACCTCATCTCTACAATAAATCAAAAATTTAGCCAGACATGGTAGCGCGCACCTGTAGTTACGGCTACTCGGAAGGCTGAGGCGGAAGGATCGCCAGAGCCCAGCAGGTCGAGGCTGTGGTGGCCGGGAGCAGCCACTGCACTCCAGTCTGGGAGACAGAGTGAGACTCCAACTCAAAAAAAAAAAAATTATATTTCACCCACGTGCCTCCTGCAGGGAACAAAATACAGATAGTCCCTGAATTGAGTTAGAGTTCCTTTCTGGAAAAACTTGGGTAAGTTGATTTCTAGTAGTTGGAATCACACCAATTTACTTTGAATCTCAGGGCATTTAAATAGCATCTACAGGGTGATGATGTCACTGTGTGAAGGAAAGAATGTGGCTGCCAGATTATGGTCCCAGCTGCTGGATCCAACATGCTCTTTCACACATGAAGAAAGCTGTATATGACTTGATGAAGAGCTTTATACAAAGTCCAAGGATTCATCTGAAGGCTTGGATTAATTAGAGAAACAGATTGGACTATAGCTAACTGAGATTGCTTGCTAAAAATGTGAAGAGAGGGAGTGTAATACTGATGTGGAAAAGGAAATTTTTGCTTTGGTGCTAACTTCTTTGCTTTGATGTGTCACTTCTCTGTAGTGATGTTTATCCATGCATCGTTGAGACTTCGGAACCTCAAGAACAAGCTGGAGAATAAAATGGAGGGAATAGGTTTGAAGAGGACACCAATGGGCATTGTCCTGGATGCCCTAGAACAGCAGGAAGAAAACATCAACAAATTCACTGACTATATCAGCAAAGTGAAGGAATAAACATAGGTTGTCTGGTGATAGGGTTGCAGCAGAAATTGAGTTGCAATTTGCTCTTGTCCAGACCTACTTTCTGCTTGCGTTTTTGAAATAAGAGGTGCACGTACCACCCAACTATCTGTGGCAGCATGCATGTATAGGCCAAACTTTTACGATCTCTGATGTTCCAGAGACAAGGCCTCAGAACCTGAAAGAAAACCACCATCCTAGTGTGTCTGAAGTTTCACGTGTGTTTATGAAACCTAATGGGAAATGGATCACATTTATTTCTTTAGGGGAATAAAAGAAAATTAAAGAATTATGGGTTTTACAACAACAATACTGTTATCCTGTAGGGAAAAAGTCATCATAAAGTATCAAGGCAACATGAGTAAATGAAATGGCTGTTAAAGTAGATGATATTTGTTAGCCTGTTTCTAATCCCTTCCAGGATCCCCCCCTCCAAAAATATCTCATAGGATTATGTGTGGGATATACTTTATTTTAGTTTTTATTATTTTTCTTTTAAAATCAAAGATAATTATCAATTTGCCACCTATTTGATGTGCAGTGGAAACTGGATAAACCAGTTGTTTATATTTTGTTTACAAATAAAAAGATAGTTGTTTAGAATATTTTGTTAAATTTTTGTAAATTTTTGAAATGCTAGTAATGTGTGTTCACCAGCAGGTCTTTGTTGCAAACTTAATGACATTTTCTTAAGGTTACAGCTATGTAACCTGTATTAACAGACTTGTTGAAAAACAGACAAAACAAAAAAAAAGTTGAGTTCTGTTTATATTGCACATTTTATGTTGTTATAATGAAAGAAAAAAGTCCAAGCTAATGTTTACCAATTTTTTTTATCGTTTAGTTTTTAACTGGAACATTTAGAAAGAAGGAAATGAATGTGCATTTTATTATTTCCTTAGAGGAACACACAGGACAGTGATAGCTGATCATTTGAGATCTGAAAAGTATCTTCAGATGACCAAGCAAAAGACTTTAACAAATGGAAATGATTACCGGCTTCTGCAGTTCATAAAAATTTTAGATAGTAATTGTTCCAACCATATGCTTTTATAGTTAGACATTAGAATTAAGATAGCATGAGTATATATATTCGGTTATTTTCATTATTTTATTTCACATGTTTTTAGAAATAGGTTATAAAAAATGTTTTGCTTGCCAATTGAGTGATTTCACAGATGAAGCAGAAAACATTTATGCTTTCCCAACATTGAATTGTGAAGACAATTAGAGCGGTCCATACTCAGGAACTCTCTGTATGTCCTAGAATAAGAGGCAACACATATGCTGTTCCTGATTTTTCTTGTATTTTAATTTCTCAGCCAACCTATAGCCTTCATCTTTAGCTCACTCATATCCCCATGACTTCACAGACTAGAATGTGTACTCAGGTCTAGAATGTGTACCCTTACCCAAATATGAAGAATAAAGTTTATTGAAGGGGTTTTTTGGGGGTGAGATTTTATTTAATCCATGTCTGTGTTACATGTCTGAGACAACCCTATAAACTATGAGGATATACTATACAACAAACACTCTTAGCTGTGTCAAACACTGTTTATACTTTATTAATTTGCAGCCAGAATAAAATTGAATTCCACTGGGATCCTCTCTTTAAACCTGACACAGGTTTTATATACATTTAATCACCTTCCATTTTCTAAAGTGAATCCTGCTAACTAAATGCAAGAGATTTGGAGAGTGACAACTTGAAGTAAAAAGAGATTCATTGTAGTTACTAATGGCCAGTGGTCAATCCTGGAAGGATACTAGAAAAATGTAACAAGAAAATGTTGTAAATTAATATTACCTCTTAAAAACAAGTTAAAATCTTCAACTAAGATCTTTAGGGTGGGGGTGATGGATTAGAAAAAGCATAATGTGAACTGCTTCCCGTCTTGATAAAACCTGTGTATTAAGGCAGTAAGTTACGAAATTGGATCATCTTCTTTTGTACATCTATGGTTCAAATCCTCTTTCAGGGCTGTTATCACTTTTTGAAATTTCTGAACTAGTTAATACTGTGGCTGTATAAGCAAATGCACAAAGGCTTTCCAGAACTTCGGCTTCTCATTTACATCAAGTCTATCATTATGTCTAGAGTGTGTTTTCCTGTTACAGTGTAGCCTCTTAGATGGTAAGTGTGCTAGACACTTAGATGTAGAATGTGCAAGACGTGTAAAGTTTTATTTGTTGTAGCTCTTTCTTAACTGGCCTGCTTTATATGCAAGGATGTTTTATAGACATAGTCAAGGAGGAAAAAACAAAGCTATCAGCCTTTGGCTATTCTAAAATTAGTTACTTGATTGAAAACTGTAACTTTAAATTTAGATACTTTGCACACATTAAATTATCTTTAAAAAATAGAAACACTATATTTCTTTTCCATCACCTGTGCTTCCACATAAAGTATTGTTTTAAGTTTGTCCCCATTCATTCGATACATTATCTCCTAGCCTGTTTGGCTTGTTATGTACCACCTTTGATTATATCAAAGGAGAAAAAAGGCAAGTGCCAATTTTTCACTCAGGTAAAAAAGAGAAAAAGCACCTGGCCTTGATTTCCTCATTTTTAGGGTTCATGCTACTTCTAATGTTACAAAATCCCAAATTCTATGCCCCTGGTGACTGGAACTGATAATTAAAGGCTCTAGGCACTTGGGGGGAGGAAAGAACATGTGTTGAAGTTGACACAAAGGTTTTTGTGGAAAAGACAGGACCAGACCTGGGCTTTGAATATTGGGGAGGACTTTCACTAACGGAGAGCAGGAAGAAAGTCTCTTGGGGGGGGTGTTCTATGAAGGGGTTAATGAGAGCACAAGGGTGCATGAGGATATTTTATCAAGGCTTAAAGATTTGTGGCAGATAAGACTGGATTAGTAAATTGGGGCCATGCACTGGGGCACCTCAAAGGATAGGATGAGGAATTTAGGTTTAATCCGGTAGGCAATTCTCCTCTAGAAGATTTTTGAGAGCAACACAATCAAATTAGATTCACAGATTAAACATATATATTAGCTAAAACTGAATGCTTGTCAATAACTATATTATTTATAAATCTTTTTTCCTACAAAAACAGCATGCTGTCTCTCATTGTCCCTGTGTATATGGAAACTCACTGCCAGGAAGTTTGTGTGTGTGTGTGTGTGTGTGTGTGTGTGTGTGTGTGTGTGTGTGTGTTTTATTTTTCCCATTACTTTTTCTGGTGACACTTCCTTTTCTCCACATTCTGTGTCTTAAGTATTCTGCTCCTCACAGATACTCCTATTGGAAGAATACCCCCAAACACCAATGGAGTTGTTGAGGGAGAAAGCTGGCCAGAGTAGGAAACTGGAAATCACTGATTCTCCAGAGAAGAGCTCATTAACAATCCTTCTGTTTAAACGGCATCAGAAGGGCCATGAGTTCAATTCACCCTTCGAATTTCCCTAGAGTAAAACATGATTTGTTCCCTTTAAGATACTTTGTAATGAATACAGAGGAAATGGAAGGATAAAAAATGGATCATGATAGTTAACACTTTCGTCTTGTTTATTGTTATTTACCAGAAGAAAGCAAAAGTAACGGGAATGTTTCCCCACAAAACATTTTAACTTCTGCTTCTGGAAACACAACTAAATTTCATCTAAGTCACTCAAACTGACTGGAAGTAGAAAATGTGGCCTCTGGATATTTTATCTCCTTCTGCTTTCCTCTTCTATTTTGTCGTGGCCCAAACATTCTGCCTTTTACAAATACCCCTATCAGATGTTAGCATTGTTTCTAGTTCTGCCACCTGTATCCAGAAGTAATACTGCTGAAATAATCTCCATGCTCTGATCCGAGTCATTATTTCAATTTCCTTTTCTTCTAGATGATTCCGTTGCCTCTTACTCCAGTTCTTTTGGCAGCTGCACCTGTGATTTAAACAGTTGAAGGAAAGGAGGAAATTAATCCTGGAAATTCAAGAGTTTTGCAGCAAAAATTATAAAATTTACGTGTCTCAAAAGATACAGAATAGACTAAAAAGTATAGCCAAAGTTCCCCAAAGTCATGATAAAACAACAATCACAGCTACATCCACCATTTATTGGACATTTACTAGTGCCAGGAACTGTCCCAAGGGTTTTGAGTCATGGCAGAGCACAACATGGAAACAGGAGGGCAGGTTCCAAAGTTGGCCTGGGTTCAAAGCCTGGCACTAACATTCACTGGTTATGTGGTGTTGGACATCGGTATTCTCGGTAGTAAAACAACAATAAGTGTCTAATTCACAAGGCTATTGTGAGGATCAAGTTAAATGATATCAGTGAGTAATCAATGTTAATACTTATTTTCAGGATAATATTTCCTTACACCCTATAATTGTCTTGTAAGGAGGGAACTGGCTCAGAGAAGACAATGACTTTCCTAAGGTCATGCGACCAGGAAGTGTCAGATCAAGAATTGAATGAGACCTGCATGATTTCGGCACCCACTGTTTTATACTGCCTGTAAACATACCACCACAATAATATATATGCTTACAAAAGGCGCTGGGGAGGTCTTTCCTCTTTGAAGCATACTCCTAGTCTTATGCTCAGTAAAGTTGAAAAATAAAACATTTTTTGAGAACTGTCCCCAAGGGCAAAAAAGATTATGAAAGAGCAACATAAGCCCAAACCGCAAGCCCACTTCATACTTCTGTTTCATAGAAATAGCTTAAAGATAAGGCAAGTTCTTAAAGGATTTCAAGTGGTATTACATCTTAGGACAGTGATTCATCTATCATGTATGTACCTTCTGGAGGACACAGAGGAAGACCAAGGGACACTTAGGGTTTATATGATAATAACTAAGACTGTTTCTCCCCCTATCGCCCACGTTCACCTGCCAGTGTAATGATCCATGTTGGGGCCATCAGCAATGGCTCCTATTGCAGTCAGTCCTCTGCCCACAACCTTGGGCTAGAAATGTTCCCCAGCATCCAGCCCACCACAGAGTTCCTTTAATGTGCTGCTGCCTGCCCAGCCTTCAAGCCAATGGAACCACCATGTGTTTCTGCCCCTCTCCCTCTCTTGTGCCAGACTTTGAGAGGGAGGGTTTGACCACACTTGGTGGGGCTCCCTATGGAGGGTACCAGTGGTTAAGAGAAACTATGAGCCAAGTATCTAAAATAACTATAAAACGGTAATAGTTAAAATAATGTGTCCCTTTTATCACGGGATGGAAAGGAAAGCATTTTATATAATGTTATTTTTCAAATGTGAGGGTTTTTTTGTTTATTATTATTATTATTATTTTGAGTCAGAGTCTCACTCTGTTGCCCAGGCTGAAGTGCAGTGGCACGCTCGCGGCCACCGCAGCCTCAATCTGCTGGGCTCAGGCGATCCTTTCACTTCAGCCTTCCAAGTAGCTGAAACTATGTGCACCACCACACCCAGCTAATTTTTTTGATTTATTGTAGAGAGAAGGGCTCACCATGTTGCCCAGGTTGGTCTCGAACCTGTGGGCTCAGGTGATCCTCTAGCCTTGACCTCCCAAAGTGCTGCGATTACAGGTGTGAGCCACCACACTCAGCTCAGATATGTTTATATATGCATGAAGAGTTCCAAAATAATATTTTGAAAAGAAAACTGTGACACTGATCCAGCATAGTAAATCCAAAGACATGATTATGTTTTTAAAATGTGACCAAGTTGGTGGCTCAGGTCACTGGGGGAAAAAGGAATGAATCATTAGATAATCATCAGAAAAGAAAAGAAGCAATAGGCTTGTTGCTTCCTACTTACTTTTAAAATTTAACCCTTTATCTGTAATAGCAAATGTTTTTTAAAAAATGAAAACCTATAACATCTGTAGGAAAAGATAGGCACATATTTCAATTTTCAAATAACCTTTTTTTTTTGAGTCGGAATCTCACTCTGTTGCCCAGACTGGAGTGCAGTGGCTGTAAGCCTACTCAGATTTTTTTCTTTTTTTTTTCTTTCTTTTTTTTTGAGAACTAGTCTCATTCTGTTGACCAGGCCAGAGTGCAGCGGTACCATCATAGCTCACTGCAGTCTCTAACTCCTGGGCTCAAGCAATCTTCTTGCCTCAGCCTTCCAAAGCACTGGGATTACGGGGTGAGCCACCACACCTAGCCAGAGACACCATTTTTAAGCAGAACACAAAAGTTAGAAGCCATAAAGGAAAAATAATAGCTAGATTTGATGTTATAAAAATATAAAACTTGGCCAGGTGCTGTGGTTCAAGCCTGTAATCCCAGCACTTTTAGAGGCTGAGGTGAAGGAATTGCCTGTGCCCACGGGTTTGAGAACAGCCTGGGCAACTTGATGAGACCTCATCTCTACAATTAATCAAAAAATTAGCTGGGTGTGGTAGCGCACACCTGTAGTTCTGGCTACTTGGAAGGCTGAGGCAGAAGGATTGCCTGAGCCCAGCAGGTTGAAGCTGGGGTGGCAGTGAGCTTGCCACTGCACTCCAGCCTGGGCAACGGAGTGAGATGCCAACTCAAAAAAAAATTTTTTTAAATATAAAACTTAACAGGAGAGAAGCAACTTGTATTATTTTTAGTTTACTCGTTTAAAAAAATTTTTTTTAATAAAGAGTAGGCCAGGTGAAGAGGCTCATGCCTGTGATCTCAGCACTTTAGGAGGCGGAGGGGAGAGGATTGTCAGAGCCCAGGAGTTCTAGACCAGCCCGGACAACGTAGCGAGATCTCTCTCTCCACAATACACTAAAAAATTAACTGGGCATGGTGGCACACGCCAGTGGTTCCAGCTACTTGGAAGGCTGAGGTGGAAGGATCACCTGAGCCCAGCAGGTCGAGGCTGTGGTGGCCCTGATCGTGCTACTGCACTCCAGCTTGAGCAACAGGGTAAGACTCTAACAACAGCAACAAAAAAGTGTGTATGCTCGTGCGTGTGTGTGTGTGTGTGTGTGTGTGTGATACACATATGCATACACTCAGAGACTGGGAGGCAGGGTGGGATGGGAAGACCATTTCAGCAGGGGTTATTTAATTTGGCACACCTGTATTAAGTTGCTGCTCAGGACCAACACTACAGTGGGTGTCCGGACAGGGGAAAACCTGCCTTGAGGAACTTGGAATCCAGCAGGAGAGTACACTGTGTCCATCAGGTCTCTCCCACAGCCTGAGATAGAATGTGGGAGGTGCTGTAAAAGAGGTTTGGATAGAGAGTAATGGAAGAAGAGTACAGGAAGAGTACTGCTTATGTTTTGGTTTTTGGTGTGTAAGAAGTAATCTTTGAGCCAGGCCTTGGAAATTGGATAGATTTAGACAGACATAGAAGAAAAGGTAATGTGAGACAGAGAGTGGTACGGAGGTAGGAAAGAAAAGCTCTTCAGGGAAAATAGCAGGAGATGTGGTTTGCCATGGATGTCAGAGTTGTGGTGGTCAAAATGTGTCCCTGAATAAGCAGCATCAGCATCATCAGGGAATTTGTCAGAAATGCACATTCTCAGGCCCCATTTGAGATCGACTGAATCAGAGACTCTGGGGGCGGGACTTAGTAATCTATTTTTAACCCTCTAGATGACTTTGACGCACATTAAGTTTTGAGAATCACTAGAAAAATATGTCTAAAACTCTTTTTCTCACTAGTTATTAAAGGCAAGCAATTTCTGGCCTACGTAATTCTTGGACTATGTATGTTCTTGTAAGATGAACCTGAAATGTTACATTGTTTTTTTCCTATGAAGACTCCCTTTATAAAAATCACATTTCCAGGGGGAGAAAGGGATCACTAGAAGCCCAAACCTCACCTGTATGTGATTTGCTTATGTAGCAAATTTCCACATATATCCCACAACTCTTAAATTTTTAAAAAGCTCACCAAAAAAAATCACATTTTCAAAACTATGATCTATGTTTGACTTATAGATTCTCCTGGTTACGTTATGGGAGGCAAAAGGAAAAAAAACGGCCGGGGGTCAGGGAGAGAGAGGAGAAGGAGTTGAAGACAATTCTGCAGTTTTAGACCTGAATGTATGATAGAATGGAAATATTAAGGGAGATGGAACCAGAAACAACCACCGGCATGAAAATGAAATGCTTGGTTCGGAGATAGGTTGAATGAAGATGCTAAGACAACCCTTGGTGATCTAAAGGGAAATGGAGATTTGGGGATTGTTCTACATTATGTGACGAGAGAAGATGGGCAAGAGGAGAAAAGGATAGATTCTCAAGAACCTGGTTAAAGAGAATGAAGATCTTATAAATGAGCCAAAGAAGAAATATCCAGAAATGAAGACTAATGTTTAAGAATCTATCGACTTATTCAATTCTGTAATCCTAACAACTACTAATGTATCAGTTGAGTCTTTTGGTGAACCAAGGTCTTTTTGGAGCAAAATTTAACAATGCCTTTAGCCAACTGGATGGGAGAAGTCTTGATATACAAAAGTGAGCCCCTGAGTGAAGCTGAGTGAATGTGAAAATAGTTATTTTGTTTGACTGGCACAGATACTTTGATATGATATAAATGCAGTTGGCCTTAGTGAATTAAACAGTTGCTACAAATGAGACGATATCTCAGGGAAAATTGCAAATACTCATCTGCGATGGTAGGAGTAAGCAGACCACAACATTTTTGAAGATCAAAGAAAATCAGACATTTGTCAGAGAGGGACAAGCCTGTACAAGCCTAATGTCTTAGCGCTGTCATACTATTGACTCAGAGTTATTAACTTATAGGGAAATGATTTAGTCATTATCTAACAAGTTCAGTTTGTTAAGACAACAATTTTAAAAACATAGCTAGGCCAGGTGCGGTGACTCACACCTGTAATCCTAGCACTTTGGGAGGCCGAAGTGAGAGGATTGCCTGAGCCCAGGGATTCAAGACGAGCCTGGGCAACATTGCAAGACCTCGTCTCTACAATAAATCAAAAAATTAACTAGGCATGGTGGCGTACACCTGTGGTTTCAGCTACTTGGAAGGCTGAGGCAGAAGGATTGCCTGAGTACAGCAGGTCAAGGCTGCAGTAGCCATGATGATGCCACTACACTCCAGCCTGGGCAATAGAGTAAGACTCCAACTCAAAAAAAAAAAAAAACCCAAAAAGCTAAAAACAGCAAAAGCAACTAAAAAATTCTATAGGAGCCAAATAAGTAATGTAAATTACATAGCATGCCAGATTTCAGGCAGTAGGGCAAAAGAGAAAACTGGAGAGTCCATTTTCTATCTCAGAGGAGAAGCCAATACACAGAAACAGCTAATTTCTGCCATGCAAATTCACTGTGGCCAGGTCTGATATTTCAAGTGGTACCGGATATCTGGAATTTTTAAATATGACATTTAAAAACTTATACAAGGTTGGGCGTGGAGGCTTATACCTGTAATACCAGCACATTGGGAAGCTGAGGCAAGAGAACTGCATGAGCCCAGGAGTTTGAGAACAGCCTGGGCAACATAGTGAGACCTTCTCTCTACAGAAAAAAATACAAAAATTAGCCGAGTGTGGTGGTCTACACCGTAGTCCCAGCTACTTGGGAGACTGAGGTGGGAGGATTGCCTGAGCCCAGGAGGTTGAGGCTACAGTGAGCTGTAATTGTGCCACCGCATTCCAGCCTGGGTCACAGAGTGAGACCTGATCTCAAATAGAAAAAAAAAGAAAAACCATTATATAATAACACCTGAACCAAATAAAGCAGGCCTAGAGGTTTGGTCTGTAGTTCACTAGCTTTTTTTTATTTAATTAGACACGAGGTCTCACTATGTTGTCCAGGCTTATCTGGAACTCTTGGGCTCAATCCTCTCACCTCAGTCTCTCAAAGTGCTGGGATTACAGGTGTGAGCCACTATGCCTGGCCATCCACCAGCTTTCAGTACCTGGCTCAAAGAGTACATTTCTCTTAAACTGAATTGAATGGGTAGTTTCTTGGAAAAGGTAGAATTTGAGCTAAGCAAGTATGTAGATTTTTCTTTATTTATTTTTATTTTTGCAGGTAACTTTGTTTCAGGTATCCCAGGCTAGAATCATGGGGTGAGGAGAGAATAAGCATTAAAATAATTTTGTTTTTGTTTTTGTTTTTTTGAGTAGGAGTCACTCTGTCACTTAGGCTGGAGTGCAGTAGCGCATTCACAGCCACTGCAGCCTTGACCTGCTGGGCTTAGGTGGTCCTTCCACTTCAGCCTACCAAGTACTGGAACCACAGCCATGTACCACCACACCGGGCTAATTTTTTTTTTTTTTTATTGTAGAGACAAGGTCTCACCAAGTTGCCCAGGCTGGTCTATAACCCCTGGGCTCCGGCAATCCTCTCGCCTCCACCTCCTAAAGTGCTAGGATTACAGGCATGAGCCACTGCGCCTGGCTTAAAATAAAATTTTGAAAAAAGAAATAATCTAAAAACACAAACTAATTATTGAAATGTGCTCTAGCAAATACAAAAATAATACTTTCAAATCTATAAGAGGAAAATCCTTATTAGTTTTCTCAGAATAAATAATTTCTGTTTTTGAATAGTGAGTGTTCTAGCTAGAAATAACAGTAAAAGAACAAAATCACAAGATTTTGAAATTGTGTTCTAATTGTAATCTTATTCTTGAAAATCCAGGGGTTTGGAGGGCATCTCTGCTCCAAACCCCAAAAGTCCTTCATTTAGTGTATAAAGTAAGCATTGTCGTATTTCATTTGATTGGCCAAAAATATCTCTTTCTACTGAGATTTTGTAATATCACTACTCATGGGGTTTGCAGTGTTTCACTGAGTCTAAGATACATGCTGTGTGACATTTCAACAGCTCTGAAATTAGATGCATCATAAAATCGATGGTGTTTTACAATAGCTGGCTGCAGGCACAAGCAAGCACAAACACATCATAGCTATTTATACTATTATTACCTCTGTTCGGTAATGTGCCCTGTTGGTACTATACACATGCAGACGTATTGCCACTCAAAATAGTTTTTAAGGAAAGATAAAGCAAATGTGGTAAAATGTAATGGTTATGTAAACATTCTTCATACTCCTTTCGAACTTCTGTAAGTCTAAAATGATTTCAAAATAAAAAAGATAAAATAATTTAAATGTCTTTAAAAGATTACACTACGATTTGGCTTTAAGCAGAAATTTATTGTGTCTGCAGAAAGGCACAGAAACAGCAGCAGGAAGCAAATTGATATTAGTGAAGCAAATTTTCATCAGTGGAACAGTGCATTTTCACATTTTTCTTGCTGAGCATTTTCCAGGACCAAATAGATGAAGCTGTGTGACATTCTGTAACTGAGATACATGCAAAAAGATGCCTATCGCAGGCCAAGCCAGGCAATTGACGACAGGAGAAACTGCCAATCTCTCTGAATAGATGAAAGCCATTTCGAAGCAGAGGGTGATACGCAAATTTATCATTCAAAAAAGCATGTCAGGGTTACTTTGCACCATGTTTTTCTTTCTTAGGTTATTTTTTTAAAAACCACCACCACCACCACCAAACACACTTAAAATTGATAGCATTTTGACTTGGTTAAAATATGAAAAATGCAGTGATTGGTAGGGTGTTGTATTCTTGCAGTTATCACCACGTATTTAATGTCTTTTGCTCTAGGTTCTAGACCCAAAGCCAAAGTGTTCTCAGTTGAGTAAAAGGCAAAGGATCTTGACCTTGAAAAATTATAAAATACATTGTAAGCTCTGAGTGAGGTCAAGGCTGACTTATTCACTGCTGTATCCCCAACCATTCTCAGGGTGCCTGACATCTGTATTTGTTACGTTAATGAGTAAGTGAATGGATGAGATGGAACAGGCCCAGAGAAAGTGAATTTGTTCAGTAGAACTTTCTCTCAGAAGTCCGGGTGTTGGTTCAGATGATCATTTAAACTTCATTCCCTCTTCTGCTCTGAATCCATATTGCCACCTTTAACATAGGTTTTTTAAAAGACTTCTCCTTATTCTTTTCAGATCATTATTTTTCTGACTGTATAGCCACCAAGGCAGCTTGGATATTTTTTGCCAGTGACTGGTTACTGAAAAAGTGATACAGCTAGCTTCTCTCAAACAACACCCCAGTGGAGACCCAGTTGCCTGAAGAAGAGCAGTCGCAGAAAGTCTTGATGTTGGGCCCAAGGGCAGGCAAACCTCTAGAGTTCTCATCCCAGCTCCTACTCCAGGAAGAATCATAGGCCTTCTAAATCATAGGTGAAAGGCATTTTTCATTTAAAATGGAATATTGATAATTCTGCCTCACTAGGAGTTGGGAACGAGGAACTCACATATGTATGTGAGTAAGTTACAATTATGACATTTTAGAGTATAAAGTTCCTTAAAGCAGAAAAATAGCAAGCTTGCATGGGTGGTCTATGTGATGAAATAATATATTGACTATTCTGTCAATGTAACCTCTTAGCTAAATTGCACCCAAGATTTTAAAATAATACAGTTAGCCGGCCGGGCTCAGTGGTTCCGCCTATAATCCCACGCCTTGGGAGGCCGAGGTGAGTGAATTGTCTGAGCCCGCGGGTTCGAGACCCGCCTGGGCAACTTGGCAAGACCTCATCTCTACAATAAATCAAAAAATTAGCCAGGCGTGGTAGTGCACGCCTGTAGTTCCAGCTACTTGGAAGGCTGAGGTGGAAGGATCACTGAAGACCAGCAGGTCGAGGCTGCGGTGACTGGGAGCGGCCACTGCACTCCAGTCTGGGTGAGACTCCAACTCAAAATAAATAAATAAATAAAATAAAATAATACAGTTAATTATCAATCCTCTGCGGCCATTGAACACACATCTTTCAACCTCCATTAATGCCATAATAATGACTCAAAAAAAATATTCTGCAACTTGAGCTGCAAGGAACAGACTTTTCCACATAGCAGTAATAGTGAATTGCAGTAAATATTAACACTGAAACAGTAGTAGAATATTTTAGAACTCCCTTAATTCACAGAGCTGCCAACCTGAAGTTCACCATCTGTGTGCCCACCCAAAAAGTGATTAGGGTAAATGCAAGTGCTCTTCATCTACTAAGAAAGAACTAACTGTTTCTAAGCATTTGGGAAGCATATGATTATCTTATTCATTCTCATTATATTTTTATTTATTCTGCACAGGTTCCTGGGGGTCTCTGAGTGTCAGAGCCATGTGGCTGCAAGGGTGCCCTTTTGAGTATGCACTTGAGGGGTCAGAAGAGTGGGGTGAATGAAAACTTGACCCCTGAACTCAGAGCTGTGTTTCAACATCAGTTCTACTGCTTCATAGCTGTACCTCCCAGACATATTATTAACTTCTCTAAGCCTCAGTTTCATTTTTACAAAATGAGTAGAATAATAATACCTACCTCATAGGGTTGTTAAGAGAATTACATGGATTAGTTCATATAACAACTCTGGCCTATAGTAAGTGCTCAATAAATGTAAGCTGTTAATAGTATCATTCCAGCTGGGCATGGTGGCTCAATCCTATAATCCTAGCACTTTGAGAGGCCAAAGTGAGGGAATTGCCTGAGCCCACGGGTTCAAGAACAGCCTGGGCAACTTGGTAAGACTTCATCTCTACAACATATCAAAAAATTAGCCAGGTGTGGTAGTGGCAACTGTAGTTCCAGCTACTTGAAAGGCTGAGGTGGAAGGATCGCTTGAGCCCAGCAGGTTAACACTGGAGTGGCCGTGGGCATGCCACTGCACTCCAGCCTAGGTGATGGAGTGAGACTCCAACTCAAAAAGAAAAAAAATAGTAGTAGTATCGTTCCAGAAGTCATATAGGTTCACCTATATGTAGGTATACTATATGTCGGCATACATGTAGGTATCGGTAATGCTCCCTGGCTTCCCCCAGTTGGTCATACTTAATGAATACCCCCTTGTGTGAAACGGAATAGAGTTGGGATACATTGACTATGTATGATGCCCGTTCACCATTTCTCCCTCCTTCTACTTACAGGTTTCAGATAGGCGACATTGCTGTGACGAATGTCATTCAAGAGTTGATCTCTGGGAGTGATTTCCACCAATGGGGGTGGCCTATTTCTCGGCACTGGTTTGAGTGTTTTGATCACATCTTTGAGGTTGGTTTTCTCGGGGGATTCTCTGGCTTCAGGCATCCGAGATTTGCGCTGGATTCTCTTCAGCTTCACCACCCGGAAGGAGTCAGGGTCTGTCCTGCACTGCAGGGGCTGCGATGGCTTTTTCATCATTTCATTGTGGCGACTACAGGGGACAGCTTGAGGGTTGGGAGGCCGAGGAGGCGGCTGGAAGAACTCCTGCATGCTGGAATCTGGCATGGGTCCTCCTAACATCTCCCACATCCCAGGAGGCAGCCCCAACCCATTCTCCAACATGGCTATCAGCTTTCTCTGCTCTTTGAGTTGCTGCTGTTTTTGTTCGTCTTGTCTTTTCTGCCTTTGTTTATCCTGATTCCTGGTGAGCAGATTAGTGACCACCATTCTGGGACCAGGGAGTTCAAAATGATAGCCCATCTTCAGGAGAGTGGTATTTGCCTTCAAAAGCCTGGCTATTTCCATTTCAGCATGGTGCCCCAACATGTGCCTCTGATTGTGAAACCGAAGTTCAGTGAGGGTCTCATTAAACTGGAGACACCTCATGATGGCCACAATTCCTTTACCTGTGATGAAATTGGATTCAATGTTGAGAGTGGTGATGCTCCTATTTTCACGCAACATGTTAGCCAAAGCAAAGGCTACACTCTCATCTGCACCTACATTCGCTAAGCTGAACATTTTGATGTGTTTGTTTTTCTTCATTGCATTGACAAAATCGAGTAGCATTTCTTTGGGGATGTTTTCAATGTTGTTCAGGTTAAGTTCCTTCATATCAGGATCATTTTGTCTAACTCTCCTCAAGCTCCCATCTAGATTTGTTTGGTTTCCAGAAGGCCTTGCACTTACTTTCAAAAAACTGGTATCTAAAGCTAACTTCTTGGGATCTAATTTTGATATTTTTTTCTCACTTTTTTCCTGGGCCTCTGGTCTGTCTCTCTGCTCGTCGAGGGCTTTATGAGTTACTTGCTGACAATTGCTGTTATAATTTCTGATTTGTTCCTTTGCTCCATCTTCCTCCTCTCCTTTTGTGTTTTCATCACTGTCTTCACTATCTTCTTCTTCATTATCTTCATCATCATCATCCGTTTCTTGGACACTGTTGCTGCCCTTTGATTCTCTTCTATTTGCAGCTATTTCATTATTGAGCTTTTCTTTTAAAAATCGGGACATATTTTTATTACCTTTGTCTATTTCTTCATGCTGTTCTTGAGTCTTTTCCTAAAAGGGAGGTTAATGAGGATCAGAATACAGAGATGTGAAGAAATATGAAGTAAAGCAATATCTATTGGAGACAATAAATTGATTATTAAGTTTAAAAAAGACAAGCCACTAAACTAAATGTATAGTACTATTCCATACACACACACACTATATATATATAAAGGCCTTTATATGTATAGGGAAAAAAATCTGTTGGGATGTTTACTGAATTAATGGATTGTTGTTTTTTTGTCGTTGTTTTGGATTTTAAAGGCAACCTCTTTCAGGTCCCCTCCCATTGTGGGAGATTTTCTGTGTTCTTAATAAATCCTACTTTCTAAAAAAAAGACAGGGTTGCTCTCTGTCATCCAGGCTAGAGTGCAGTGGTACGATCATAGCTCACTGTAACCTCAAAATTCTGGACTCAAGTGATCCTCCCACCTCTTAAAGTGCTGGGATTACCAGTGTCCAGCAGTGGTTATGATTGAGGAAGAGAGATAACCCTAAGAAAACTCCTAGGAGGGGAAGCATTGGAGGACTTTAACTTTTTACTGTATATATTTCTAGAGTGTTTGAGTTTTGTTTTTGTTTGTTTTTTGCAAAGTACACAGAATTTTAAAAGTACTCATAATAGTTGTGTAAACCAAAAATACAACCAAAATAGAGATACATGTTTATAGACACATGCAAATGCATTTTTAGCTGTTTATTTCATCTCATGTATGTATTAAAATGAACATAACTAATTTTGTTTTCAGATTGTATTTTTTGTTTGTTTGTTTTGTTTTGTTTTTCTAGTTAGGGTTTCACTCTACTATCTAGACTGAAGTGTAGTTGCACAATCACAACTCACTGCAGCCTCAAACTCCTGGGCTCAAGTGGTCCTCCCACCTCTGCCTCTCAAGTAGCTGGGACTACAGGCGCGTGCCACTACACCAGCTATATGATTTTTTTTTTTTTTTGGTAGAAATGAGGTCTTGCTAAGTTTCCTAGGTTGGTCTCAAACTCCTGGGTTCAAGTAATCCTCCAACCTTGGCTTCCCAAAGTGTTGGAATTACAGGCATGAGCTACCATGCCCAGGCTTTGTATTGTTTTTAAAAATGATACTCAATTCCAAAAGCAGTTCGAAAATTGTTTTGAAAACTTTATAGAGTTATTCATCAATACACTGAAGTCTGTTTCTATGTGCTGAATAGGTATCTTGGTATTCAACAGCCCTGAGTTACACAATAATTTCTTTATTGCTCTAAAATTTACATTCCTAAAATGTCTGATAATCTAGTATAGCAGGTACATTACATTTCCTTGAAAACATAATATAATATTAGGGAAATAAGAACAGTTTGATATTTTGGAATATATCTTTTTGAATCTTGATTTTGATGTTATCACCTCAGTTCTTTGAAAACTGCTGTTTTTACTCCTGGGCTCATTAGCCTAGTTTCTTTTGAAAGAGAGTGCCTAGGAAGCAGAACCACTAATAAAATGGAACAGGTTTGTGCATTTAGAAATAATTTCTTTGTCTGGGAAAGAAAATGGCAGTCTTTTATCAATATTTCTTAGATTCTGACACATCAATTATTATGTTTTCTATATGTATATGTACCTCATAGGTTTCATTTTGAAATCTAGTGTAGCAATTTGAGACAGGTTTAACTGAGCCAGAACTTAATGCTCACAACATATTATAGGTTGGAATTGACAGTGACAACATAATCACCTTGACCACCTGAAATCTTCATCCCTGAATCTCTCATCTAGCCCAGCAGGGGGAGCCAACAATCAAGCTGTTTGAATTATACCACAGGAAGAAAAAATGTTAGGTACTCATTTTTATGCCCCTGAAATTTGCATATATATGGAATGGCTTTTAACTCGTTGACTTCCAATTGTAAATTGTCTGCAGATTGTATCTTAAACTCTAATCTGAGCACGCCAGCTATTTATTTTCTTGATATCAGTATATATTTAAACACGCCTGACCAAAAAACCAGTTAGCAACTTTCCTTATTTATAGCCAACATTAGAATAATGTGACAAGATAAATCTATAATCAGCAGGCATAACTGAAAGTGACTTTACCTGGGTGGATCTCTGTTTTTGTTTTCGCTAAGTCATTTTTAAGTGGAACATTAAAAAACATGGTTTGGGGAGTATTATATATGGGATAAGAACAAATATTTAATTATTCTGATATACAATAAGTTCACAGGGTCCATGACAATTTGTTTTATTTAGATAAAAATCATTTAAGAAAGAACTATCTTTAAAACAACTTAATAGCTGTCAATTCCTAATGTCATCACTAGTAGCCAATGCCTGGTGAGAGTATTAGACATTTTCAGTTATTTGACTTGGTTTAATTGCAGTGTGTGTGACTAGGCTTCAGGAGGACTGTGGAGCTTTTGACATTATATATGAAGTACTGCATATATATGGATGTGCCAGAGAGAGAGGATACAGGGCTTTCATTAAGTTCTCAAAGGGTCCTATAATCCAAACAAAGAGTTAACAACAACCACTTCTGAGTTATAAGTCAAGTCACTAAGTGTCATGACTATAGAACACAGATTTTCCTATACAGCAAACCCAATAGCAATTCCTTTTTTTTTTTTTTTGAGTCGGAGTCTCACTCTGTTGCCCAGGCTGGAGTGCAGTGTCATGCTCACGGCCACCCCAGTGTCAACCTACTGGGCTCCGGCGATCCTCCCACCTCAGTCTTCCAAGTAGCCGGAACTACAGGCGTGCACTACCACGCCTGGCTAATTTTTTGATTTTTTTGTAGTAGAGATAAGGTCTCTCCAATTTGCCCAGGCTGGTCTCGAACCCGCCGGCTCAGGAAATTCACTCACCTCGGCCTCCCAAAGTGCTGGGATTACAGGCCGAGCCAGAGCCCGGCTCCAATAGCAATTCTTAAAAAAAGAAAGACATATTTGCAAAAAATGACCAACTTTTCCCTTGTAACTATACCACATAAATGTCTAGAGTAGGATTCGATATTATGATTTAATCTAAATGCAGAAAAAACCAAGACATAGCCAACACTGGAGTCCTGAGAAATCAGTTACAACACAGATACCTCACAGCCTAGTCCCAGGCAGCCATTTCTGGGTTGCATAAAAATCCCTGGTTACCTCAGATTTCACAAAGGTGACAGGAACGCGTTCATCTTCCAGCATGCGCCTAGATGCCTTTTCCCAATACATATAATCAACAAGAGATTTGTGATCAAAGTTTCCTGTTGGTGGCTTGTCGGTTTGATCTTTTTGAATCATTCCCACGGGAAGGCTGGGGTCAGGGGCCATGACTTCCATTTCCGATTGCAGTTCCTTCAGTTCTTCGGGGGATAAGTTGGCCAAAATTTCATCTTCATTAAGCTCTTCATCAAGGAGTTCTTCTTGATCTGAATTCCTGCTGTGCTCTGACATTATTTTTTCTGTTTCTATTTTACTAGAAAAGAAGAATAATCAAAGATAACTTTTAAAAAGGAAGAGGGGGGGAAACCCTCAAGAAGTTTCCCCACTTAACAAGTGTTCCAGGTCAACACACCCTTGAGATATTTTTTCCCAAGAAACTCAGTGGTGTTTGCTGAGCAGCTAGGAGTGAACGCAGCTAAGCTCAGGCCGGATCTATATTAAGCAAGGCTTGACTGGATAGGGCCAATTTATGGAACTACTATGCCGCTCTCCTTTCGGCAACCTGAGTCAGCTGTGCAAATCCGTCTGACATTTCAGTTCAGCTGTTATGTTCGCCGGCGAGTAGCAGGTCTGCAGAGTCTCTGCAGAAACAAAATTAATTCTCTTCCTAAATGCCCTCACATTGCCACACACACATTCATGCAGCCCACACCCACATACCCCAGTTCTCCAGGGGATCCCACTTCTTTTTATTTAAATATTAAAGCAACTTACAATATTTCAGAGGGGAACTCCAACCAGCAACCTGAGTTCTTTTGAAGTGAGAGATTCACTTGTAGGTGGAATTCAAGCTCCTCCAGTCTGCCTCTTCACTACCAAGTGACTCTGAAAGCAAGTAAACTGGCACACGGCAGAGCAGAGGTCTTGCTATGTTATTCATCCGCTGTGTAAGCTGAACCTTTGCAAGATGTCCCATTTGCATCTAGATCTTGTGATCTAACAGATGGGGACAACCAGCACTTGAATTTCCACCATGAGTGAGAAGTTTAATATTTTTAGTTATTTGTCTTTTTAAATTAGGTATATATTCAGCCAAGATCAATTTAAATGAATCTAAAGTGAAATATAAAAACCCAAACCAAGAAACTACTAGGAAAAAAACATGAGAATATTTTTTTCATAACCTCAGGGGCAATATGGTAACACTTGTTCAAATTACAATGTACATTTCCTATGACCCAGCAATTTCACTTTCAGGAATGTATCCTCCAGATATACTCCCACAATATAGAAAAGTACAAAATAATGTATATTGCATGCTATTCTTTGTGAGAAAAAGAATATATGTAAATACATGAATTTTATCAGCAAAATATATCCTTGGCAAAATACATGAGAGACCAAAAACCTTGGGTACTTTTGGAGATGACTAGGTTGTCTAGGAGACAGGGCTAGGAAAAAGACTCTGTAGCTATATACCTTTTATAAGTTTCAAATTTTGAGCTTTTTGTTATTTATTTTTTGAGATAAAATCTCACTCTGTCGCCCAGTCTGGAGTGCAGTGGCACAGATCATGGCTCACTGCGGCCTAGGCCTCCTGGGCTCAGGCAATCCTTCCTCCTCAGCCTCCTGAGTAGCTGGGACTATGGTCATGCATCACCATGTCCAACTAATATTTTTTATTTTTTGTAGAGACGAGGTCTCGCTATGTTGCCCAGGATGGTCTCAAATTCCGGTGCTCAATCAATCTTCTCACCTTGGCCTCTCAGAGTGCTGGGATTACAGGCGTGAGCCATTGTGCCTGGTCAAACTTTCTGAATATAAAACTTACTCAAAAATATAAATTTCTTGTATAAAAGTTAGGGTAACGGAGGAAGAAGGCACAAAGAAAATAAAATTTCCCCCTTATCTTACTGTGAAATTACCACTATTAACATTTTGGTTTATCATTCCAGTCCTTTCTTTTAGGCATATGAACTCTATCATCTTTTTTTTTTAACTGACAAAAATCAGTATTTTTTTTAAGCAATTGTGTATTCTATTAGTAGATAATTTTTAATTGCTCTCTATTAGGATTCTTTATATGGATGCCCCATAGTTCATGTAACCAATCCTCAGTAGTCAGATATTTAGAATGTTTTTCACTTCTCACAAACACAAGCAGTTCTTCAATAAATATCCTGTAGCTAGATATTTGTAGATATGCAAGGATATTTCCTTAGAATAAATGGATAAAATTCCAAGAAGTGAAATTGCTGAGCCAAAGAAAATGAATTAAATGCTTTTCATATGTGTGGCTAAGTGACTTCCTTAATATTATCGAGGCCCATCCCATTACATGTTTATTAAATTATTTGCAAATTATGTACATGTTACTATTTTAATATTTCATATATAATCTTGAAACTTGTGAAAAAGGGAACAAAACAAATTAAATGTGAGGTCTTAAATGGAAGTTCTAATATTTTCTTCCCACCCTAGTGGTTTGTCTTGAGCACTCTCAGGTTAAGGGGCTTTTCATTTGTGTGGTTAAATCATTCCCCAGAAAGGTATTGAGGAAGATTATTCAGGGCAGGTTAGGCATAGATAGTTAAGTCTCCTGTAAGCAGGTTTAAATTAAAATAGGGTAAGTGTTCAGGCGTCTTTCTTGTCAGTACGTGACCTTCACTTGACTGACCAGGCACACCAGACCTGACTACCTTGAGGGCTGGAATGAGGATCTTCCAGTGCAGTAAATCACAGAAACTATAGGGAGTTACCCAAAATCAGACATGATATGGCCTTTAAAAGCCCACATGTACTTAGGCAATAACTTTTATTATTTAGAATGTCCTTATGACCTTAGAAGGTTGGGAGATGGTAATCAAAACTCATGACCAGACACCTGCATCCCACCTCTCTTAGCTCATAGAATTTAGATGGTAATCAAACTTATGACCAGATACCTGCAACCCACACTTCATAGCTCATGGTTTGCTTAACCATCATTGTAAAATTATATAAAGCTTCTTATCAAAAGCAAGCATGTGTCCTTTCTCTTAAGGCACCCAGGCTCTATGAGGATGTGTCTTTCTTTCTAATAAATTGTCTTAAACTATACTTGAGATTCGTTCTGAAATTCTTTTCTGTGGCAGAGTCAAAAGTACAGAGCAACACACCACACCCACCCAGCAGCAGTATTACCAATTTACTTAAGTGACAATTTTCAAAGAACACAGGTACATACTGGCAACTTACCCCTCCCTTCTCCCCTATCAGGCCTTTCTTTAGTCCCTGTGGAATGAGAAGGATTCAGCCTCAGTGGGCAAGGAGATAGACCACTTTGCAGACCACTGATTTGTGGGTTATCATGTCATAGACTTTCTTTACAGAATCAGGACCCTAAGAGACTCAGCCAAAAAGAGTTTTGTGTTCAAAGAGGCTTGGGAAGTGTTACATTCTGCATTTGTGTTTTAGAGATTTGTAAAGCACTTTAGCTTTTAGAGATTCTGAGAAATCGAACATTTTTTAACCCAATAGCCCTCAAAGTTATTTAATAATTCATTTTTCTTTCTTTTTTTCTTTCAAAAATCACTTACTAATATTCTGTGCAATTAACTTTCCAAAACTTCATACTTTGGAAAATACTGAGATTATAAAAGAGAAGGATCTGGAGTCAGGCTGTCTGGATTTAAGTATCCGCTCCATTTTTTAGTAAATATGTGACATTGAGCAATTTCACCCTATCTGATAATAGTATCTACCATATGCAATTATTGAGAATTAAATAAGACACACACACACATACATATGAGGGGGAAACCAAAAAACCTGGAATTTATTTTTTTAATTGTGTATTTATTCTTACATGTTTAAACTTAATTCACCTTCAAAGTACTCTGTTTGATACAACACACCTATCCAGATGCTTTTTTCACTGCTCAAAACAATGTTCAAACTTGTCAGTTTTGATGCTTTTTAGTGTTTCAGCCGGTTTTTACTTCACCTCTTCCACATCAGTAAAATGTTTCTCTTTGAGGACTTTTTTAAATCAGGGAAACAAAAAAAAGTCACTCAGGGTAAGATTGGATGAATAGGGAGTGTGAGGCACGGGGTCATGCTGTTTTTGGTCAAAAATTGCTGAACACTCAGTGCTGTTCATGTAAATCACCCATCATGAAATACGCAGATGCATTGAAAGAATCTCCAAAAAAATTCACTGAAGCTGAACACAGCCTCTCACAACAACCCTAGCTGGTACACTGATGCCGATAGGTTCCTAGAATACTTACCTAGTGAAAGAGACTGTACTGCAAGGGTCCTGCCCTCTAAAAAAATTCTGGTTTTTTTTGGGGGGGGTCCCGTGTGTGCGTGTGTGTGTGTGTGTGTGTGTGTGTAGTAGATAGTGCATGGCACAGAGTAAACCCTCAATAAATGTTAAATATTATTTTCATAATTAATGGATAACCACAGAAATATTTAAAGTAAAACAGGTCAGGTTTGGTGGCTCAGCCTGTAATCCTGCGCTGTGGGAGGCCGAAGTGAGTGAATTGCCTGAGCCGCGGGTTCGAGACCCGCCTGGGCAACCTGGCGAGACCTCAACTCTACAATAAATCAAAAAATTAGCCGGGCGTGGTAGCGCACACCTGTAGTTCCAGCTACTTGGAAGGCTGAGGCGGAAGGATCGCCAGACCAACGGGTCGAGGCTGCGGTGGCCGGGAGCAGCCACTGCACTCTAGTCTGGGCGACAGAGTGAGACTCCAACTCAAAATAAAATAAAATAAAATAAAAAATGAAGTAAAACAAAAGTAGACCAGGCTTGATGGCTCAGCCTGTAATCCCAGCACTTTGAGAGGCCCAGGCGAGTGGATTGCCTATGCCGCAGGTTCGAGACCAGCTTAGGCTACTTGGCAAGACCTCGTCTCTACAATAAATCCAAAAATTAGCCAGGCTTGGTAGCGAGTTCCTGTAGTTCCAATTACTTGGAAGGCTGAAGCGGAAGGATCACCAGAGCCCAGCAGGTCGATGCTGGGGTGGCCATGAGTGTGCCACTGCGCCCCAGACTGGGTGACAGAGTAAGACTCCATCTCAAAAAAAAAGTAATTATAAACTGTAGTACATTTACATGCACTACATTGTACATTTTTAAAATATGCGACATTTTAAAAACCATTTTCATGGTAGACACCATTATATTAAGGCAATAAACAAAAGAGCTTTACAAATCTTGTTGCTTTTACAGACAGTAACTGAGAGATTTTCAGATGGAATTCTGTATAAAGAAAATAGAAAACCTCCATTTGCATGTAAATGGGAATCTCTCCTAAGAAAATGATCTGAAATGTAGCTTGCAAGCTTTCAGATTCAAATTATATTCTGATGAGTTCCACTCGTTTTAATGTGATCAAATGCTTTTGATGATCAAGCTGATTTAGGAATTCTGTGAGGCGTGTTCCTTCATCTGACTTGCATCTTGCTGAATGCACAGAGGAGGTGGGTAAATCTCTCCCAGCTGCTTCCACTGTGCATTTTATCCATATGCTGACGGAGAGAGTTTTGCTTGTGTAATTAGCCTCATTTGACATAGAGATGATTTGGTTGTGCTTTTTCTTAATGATGTTCCACTGCTGCCATCTCATATCAGAATCCAGCTGCCCCACCAAAAGAAAGTAGCTTGCTATGGGATAATCGATGGGTTGCTGGCGCCAGATTGGGCATCACAGATCATCTGGCTTTGTTTCCAGATCTTGAGGGGAATTTATTAAGTGTATCAACTCCCTAGACCCCACCCAGAAGCAACTGAATCAGAATTCTCAGGTTTGGGTCCAGGAATCTGTATTTTTTGAAAGCTATCCCAGTGAGTCTGATGTGTGAATAAGCGTGAGAATCACAGAGCCACTGCAAGCCA
This sequence comes from Cephalopachus bancanus, assembly GCA_027257055.1. Classification (NCBI taxonomy): domain Eukaryota; kingdom Metazoa; phylum Chordata; class Mammalia; order Primates; family Tarsiidae; genus Cephalopachus; species Cephalopachus bancanus. Next base: position 162,003 of record JAPVLO010000071.1, on the reverse strand, counting down.
CTTGTTTACAGATTAGACTCATCAAGTTTAAGAAACTGCACTAGTCAGGCATGGTGGCTCACACCTGTAATCCCAGAACTTCGGAAGTCTGAGGTGGAGGATTGCCTAAGCCCAGTTCAATACCAGCCTGGGCAACTTGGGGAGACCTCATCTCTACAATAAATCAAGAAAAATTAGCCGGTGGCGTGCTCCTGTAGTTCCAGCTACTTGGAAGGCTGAGGCGGAAGGATCACTTGAGCCCCGCAAGTTGAGGCTGCAGTGGCCGTGAGCATGCCACTGCACTCCAACCTGGGCAACAAAACAAAAGCAAAAAACTTTGCACCCATTCATTTATTCAACAGTATTTGTTGAGCGCCTGTACTGTGCCATGTGCTGTGCTAGGCACCAGGAATAAAAGCGTCATTGAGACACACTAGTAAATTAATCATTGTGATTGTGTTAAATGCTATGAAAGAAGATGAACAGTGCATGTTAGAACAACAGGGGAGACTTAATTTAGATAGAAAGGTAAGGAAAACCTTCCCCAAGGAGGTAAACCCTAATCGTTGAAACCAACCACGGGTAAAATAGCAATCCAGGTAGAAGGGACAGCAGGTGCAAAATCCTTTAGGAAGGGAGGTCTTGGGATGGTCTAGGAGGTAACCCAAGTTTCACATGACTGGACTGTATTGTGCAAGAAGGAGGTGAAGACAGGGAATTGGGGCTAGGTCTTTATGACCTGGGGTGAGTTGGATTTCATTTTAAATGTCATTAGAAACCATTAAGCACAGCCTGGTATGGTGGCTCACGCCCGTAATCCCAGCACTTTGGGAGTCTGAGGTGAGAGGACTGCCTGAACTCAGGGATTCAAGACCAGCCTAAGAAACATGATGAGATCTCGTCTCTACGATAAATCAAAAAATTTTGCCGGGCATGGTGACACATGACTGTGGTTCCAGCTACCTGGAAGGCTGAGGTGAAAGGATTGCTTGAGCCCAGAAAGTGGAGGCTGCCGTGGCTGTAAGCATGCCTCTGTATTGCAGCCTGGGTGACAGAGTGAGACTCTGATTAAAAAATAAAATAAAAAACAAGAAACCATTACACACAGAAGTAACAAGTGATTTACATTTCTAAAAGATCACCTTGACTGCTGGCTGGAAAATGGATTGGAAGGGTTAAGGGACAGGCAAGAATAAAACCAGGAGGTAAGTGAAGACCCCAATCTCCTGATAGCTTTTCACAATCAAGGATATTTTCAGTGTTTAGGTGATCTCAGAAGCCTTGGGTATTTGTTCTTTCAGTCACAAATAAGGGTTACGAATATGCTGAGGAATCTCCAGTGTCTCTTTCTAGACTTCTTATCTTTAGTGATTACAGTGTCTCATCCTTCTTGCCTCACTTCTTTTTTTTTGCCTCACTCCTTCTGCAAGGAGTATACCAAATTTTAATGATAGAGAAAAAAATTCCATGCCAAATAATAATAATAATTATTGTTTCTGACTGATGTTACAACTGAAAAATTCTACTAAAACATTTTTTAAGGACCCCAATCTTTAATGTTCTCAAAGATAAGCAATTTCAATAAAATATTTTAAATAACCTGGAAAAAAGGGTTGCAAACATAGTGACTTATCTCTGGAGAAATTTTCATATTAGTCAATATTAATAACATACATTTGTATAGAAAAATAACATATATACGTATTGACTTGAAAATGCATAAAATAGTCCTGGGAGGATGCACAACAGTGGGTAATATTGGCTACCCGAAGTGAGGGGAGGTTGGGGTTAGAGGATGGATTTACGAGGAAGAGTTTCTACTGAATATCTTTCTGTATTTTGAAAACAACAACAACAATGCCTGCCTCTTCTATTATGGGAGCCTACAGATTCCCTCATTTTTTGCTTAGTTTTGAGTTAGTTTTTTTGTGACATATAGTTTGAAGAAGTCTAATACACTCTCCTCTTGAGGTCCCTAAAAATAAATCCAAATTTCCTGATGTGGTCTCCAGATCTGGGATCTGCTTCCTTTCCCAGCTGAGTTTCTCACCAGTCCCTGTCTCATGCTTTCTGTTCCAACCACAACCAACTTGAAGACACCAAGGGATGAAACTTTCTGCGAGGCCCAAGTTTTGTATACCTTTTCCCATATGAAAGCAACTTTCTATCGTTGTCCTCATCTTTCATGTGCATCTCAAGTCACCCCCTCCAGCATGACCTTTCCGACCTTGAAAACTGCACTTGGCATTCCTGTAGTATCTTCACCTAGAACTGGGCACTTGCTGCCATGGTATTGTCCTTGCCATTTCGCTGAACAATCTTTCCCCTAGGGACCGTATGTCTGTGAGCACAAGGATGACTTAGTTTGTCATTGCATCAATGGCACCCAGCACAGTACTTAGTGACAGAATTTTTTTGCGGCTCATGTCTGAATTTTTTAGCCACAGAAATATTCAAATTGTGCAAAACAGTAGGCATTTCATCTGAAGGTGCTTCATTTGGTCTTCATCTCTGAAAACCTGAAATAAAACTTGGAGTCCATGAAACAAGATGCTTCAAAGACAAGACTTTGGAGTCAGACAGTCAGTCCAGATCCAAATCCTATTTGTGCCATGACTGGAAAACCTAGGAAATTTCCTCTCTCTTCTGTGCCTCATTGACTCCATGTGCATAAAGGAGAAACAGTTTAGTTTAGTGGTTAGACACAGAGGGTTGGGATTCAGGATATCTGGCTTCAAATACCAACTCTGCCCTGTTCTAACTGTGCATTTGGGGCAAATCAACTTCTCTCTCCTCAATTATTGCATCCATAAATAGGAGTTAATAAACATACCTACTCTTACTGAATTTTTTAAAACTAGGTAAAATCCATGGTAAAATCTTTATTATTTTCATTTGTTTTTGAGTCAGGGTGTTATTCTATCACCCAGGCTGGAGTGCAGTGGCACAATCACAGCTTTCCAAAGCCTCGACCTCTTGGGCTCAGTGAGGCTTTCACCTCAGCCTCCTGAGTAGCTGGGCCTACAGGCATGCACCACCACGTCTGGCTAATTTTTAAATTTTCTGTAGACACAAGGTCTCAATATGTTGCCTAGGCTGGTCTTGAACCTTTGGGCTCAAGTGATTCTTCTACCTTCACTTCCCAAAGTACTAGGATTATAGGCATAATCTGGGCTCTGCTTCCTTTCCCAGCTGAGTTTCTCACCAGTCCCTGTCTCATGCTTTCCATTCCAACCACAACCAACTTGAAGACACCAAGGGTTGAAACGTTCTGCCAGGCCCAAGTTTTGTGTACCTTTTCCCATACAAAAGCAACCTTCTATCTTTGTCTTCATCTTTCATATTTTTCTTAAGTCACCCCCTCCAAACACCATTCCTGACCTTAAAAACTGTACTTGGCATTCCTGTAGTATCTTTGCTGGTAAAGTCTTTAAAAACATTAGCTATTATTATACTTTCACAAATAAATTAATCTTTTCTGCCTGGAGAAAGTGCTTGATATCTAACAAATATTTGTTCAAAAATGAACTAAAAAATGAATGACCTTCCATTTTATTATTTCTAAAACAGCACATATACAAAAATATCATACAATTTTGTACAACAGCACATGTACAAAAATATTTAAAGCTTGATACATTTATGAAAAGTTCTGGTGATAAGAGGAAACATTTCTTTCTTGGATCCATTAATTTTTCTCCCTACATTCATTCAGGATATGAAGACTGTAGATAAGCCATCTGATCTCTTTCTTCAGCTCCAACCACTGGCTATAAATTGACACAACTATAAATGGTTTCCAAATGTCACTACATAAATCAGTTCTGTCCTGTTTGTGGCAAGCTATTCCCTTGTGCAATTCTATTTGGACCACCAAGTCTCTGCAAATTGCCTGAAGATTTCGTGAGTGTGATATAAAAGCCTAGCCCTCCTCCATTTCCCTGACCCGTGGCTGCGTTGCTTCGGGAAGGGCCCTGAAATGTATGAGAGAAGTGCTTCTCCTGAGTCAAGATACCCGGGCTGCCTTGATCTCACCAGACTCCAAATTAGCTTGAGTTACAGAAGGATATTTATTATTCTACCTTAGTTGTTTCATAAGCCATCTCAGTATTCTTAAATCCATTTTATTTGGTTTAATTTCAAAGGTAAGTTAATTCTACTTCTGAAAGGTGTAAGGATGTTGTTATAGTGCTACTAATATAACTACTGTACTCCTGCTTTACCACCACCGTCACTACTGGTACTACTATTACTACTAGTACTGCTGCTGTTGCTACTATTATTACTCTCACTAGGACAGTCCTGCTGCTGTTGCTACTGCTGCTATTAGTTTTGCAGCTACACTGCTAACGCGTGTTGAGCACTTAACATTGCTAAGTTTGTGACGAGAGCTTTATATATATATCAGTTCTTCACACAATAACCTTAAAAGATGTACTTTTGTTAACCTCCTTTCATAGAAACTAAAATTGAGGCATGGACATTTGAACCAAAGATCGCCTCAAAACATCAAGGCTGTTTATTTAGTTGGAGTCTCTGTCCATTGCTCAGGCTGGAGTACAGTGGCACACTCACAGCCACTCCAGCGTCGACCTGCTGGGCTCTGGTGATCCAACCGCCTCAGCCCTCCAAGTAGCCAGAACTACAGGCATGTGCTACCATACCCAGTTAATTTTTTTATTTACTGTAGAAATGAGGTCTCGCCAAGTTGCCCAGGTTGTTCTCGAACCCATGGGCTCAGGCAATCCCCTCACCTTGGCCTCCCAAAGTGCTGGGACTACAGGCTTGAGCCACCACACCTGGCCAAGTCAAGGCTTTTAATCAGTGTCCTCTATTGTTTCCAATCAGTCCAGCAGAAATGACATTCACATACCTGAAAGACTGGAGTTACAAAGCACAGAAAGCAATTGCTCTGCTTATTGATGCAAATAAAAAATGGCGAAGATTGAATTTGAGTAATCAGCTGCAGCAATGCTGCTGCCATCAGATACCTACCAATGTTGAGAGTTGACTGTAAATGAGATTCTTAGATCAAATCAGTCTGGAGAACGTTGGGCTAAAGAAAGTTGGAGAGACTACCTTACCAAAAAGACTTGGATGGGCTAATGAGAATTGTGAATTTCTAAATCAAGAAAATAAGTCTTTTTTGAACTAATGACTATAAAAAGTCCCTCCTCCACCCCCACGAGACATATTATAAAACATTATTCCTTAGAACACTTTTTGTGAATGCTGATCGAAGTCAAGTGAAATAAAGAAAGCAACACATATTATGTGCTTGCATAGAAGAAAAGACAAGAAGGAAATAGTCTAAAATGTTACAACTCCAGTGTGAGGAATTACCAATGACTTTTATTCCATTTTTTGATCAAACATTTTTTGTATTTCCAGAAAAATAAATGAATGCTGCTTATACTTTAAAACACAGAGAATAACTGCAAATAATCTTTAAGTTGATTTCAGAATAACTGCTTTGATTTTCTTACTAACTTAGGCTATGCTACTAAAACAGGTGAAAAATAAATGCAGGTCTGATCAGATTTGTAGAGCAAAATACTTTAGCCTTTAAATCATCAGCATCTTTTAAAACAACCCATTCATATTTTTCTGTGACATAAATAAATACAACAGGCAAATGTCAAGTATTTATTTTTGGATAACTCAAGGATAAGACATTTTCCAACTACTTGATAAAAATCCATATTATTATCTGGGCATGGTGGCTCATGCCTACAATCCCAGCACTTTGGGAGGCTGAGATGAAAAGATTGCCTGAGCCCACAGATTCAAGACCAGCCTGGACAACTGGCAAGACCTCAACTCTACAATAAATAAATAAATAAATAAATTAGCTGGGCATGGTGGTGCATGCCTGTAATTCCAGCTGCTTGGAAGGCTGAGACAAGAGGATCACCTGAGCCTAGCGGGTTGAGGCTGCGGTGGCCATGAGCATGCCACTGCATTAAAGACTGGGCGACAGAGTGAGAAAAAAATTTTTTAAATCCACATTATCAAAGGCAGAGATTTTTAAAGAATTAAACTTGATTTATTTACTTAGAGTCAGAGTCTCACTCTAACGCCTAGGCTGGAGTGCAGTGGCATGCTCACGGTCACCGCAACCTCAACCTGCTGGGCTCAGGTGATCCTTCCGCTTCAGCCTTCCGAGGAGCTGGAAACACCGGTGTGATTTTTTTAATTTACTGTAGAGATGAGGTCTTGCCAAGTTGCCCAGGCTGGTCTCGAACCCCTGGTCTCAGGCAATCCTCTTGACTCAGTCTCCCAAAGTGCTGGAATTACAGGCATGAACCACCACACCTGGCAATTAAACTATATTTAAATATTTATCAAGTCAGTGATTTCTTGAGAGTTGTCCCCAACGCATTTCATCACAAATTTATTTTTTCAAACTGTGAAATTAACAGGAATTCGTGTTTGATTGCACAGAAGGGTAGTTGCACAACAATGTGAATGTGAATGTTCTTTTTTTTTTTTTTTTTTTTTGAGTTGGTGTCTCACTCTGTCATCCAGACTGGAGTGCAGTGGCCACTCCTGGCCACCGCAGCCTCGACCTGCTGGGCTCTGGCGATCCTTCTGCCTCAGCCTTCCGGGTAGCCGGAATTACAGGCATGCGCTACCACACCCGGTTAATTTTTGATTTATTGTAGAGATGAAGTCTCGCCAAGTTGCCCAGATGAGTCTTGAACCCGTGGGCTCAGGCAATCCACTCACCTCAGTCTCCCAAGGCGTGGGATTACAAACTGAGCCACCGAGCCAGGCTGTGAATGTTCTTAATGGCACTGAACTGTACACTTAAACTCAAACTTCATCTGCACATAGACCACTTACGTACCTAATCCTGGTTTGTATCCCACATCTTTAAAATAAAATAAAGGGGGAAAAAGAGTTAATTTTGTAAATTTTATGTTATATATATCTGACTACATTGGCTGGGCACAGTGACTCACACCTGTAATCCTAGCACTCTGGGTGACCAAGGAGGAACATTCGCTTGAACCCAGGAGTTGGAGACCAGCCTGGGCAACACAGTGAGACTTCACCTCTAAAAAAATAGAAAAATTAGCTGGGCATGGTGGCACATGCCTGTGGTCCCAGCTAGTCCAGAGGCTGAGACAGAAGGATCGCCTGAACCCAGGAGGTCAAGGCTGTGGTAAGTCATGATTGTGCCACTGCACTTCAGCCTGGGTGACAGAGTAAGCGACGCCCCCTGGCCCTCAAAAAAAAACCAAAAAAATGTTACCACATTAAAAAAACCCACAAAAGTAAATGTATTTAGGTTGCATATTTGATTTTGAGTGCTTCTCACAACTTTAGATATTTAAAAGTGTGCTGACAGCATTGCTTATAGCAGTGACTTAGAAATGTCCAACAATGGAGTTCTAATCAAATAAACTATATCTTATCTCTATAACTTAATACTACGTTGTTTCAAAAATTGACATAGGTTGGGTATGGTGTCACATACCTGCAATCCCAGCACTTTGGGAGGCTAAGATGGGAGGATTGCTTGAGCACAGGAGTTTGAGACCAGCCTGTGTAAGACCTCATCTCTACAAAAATTAAATCATTAGCTGGGTGTGGTGGCACATGGCTGTAGTACTAGCTATTCAGGAGACTAAGGTGGGAGGATTGCTCGAGTCCAGGAGTTCAAGGCTGCAGTGAGCCATGATTGTGCCACTGCACTCCAGCCTGGGCAACAGGGTGGGACCTCAACTCAAAAAAAAAATACATACATAAATAAAGCTCTCTCTCTCTCTCTCTCTCTATCTAGAGAGAGAGAGAGAGAGCTTTATTTATTATTTTGGAATAGTGTCTATAATTTATTAAGTGAAAAATGCCTATTATTTAATGGCATACCATAAAATTTAAAAAAACATAAAAGCATAATCCTTATATGTATATTTATATTGTATATAAACACAGAAAAGTCTGACAGAATCTATATCAATATGAAACTGTGATCTTTAGGGGATTTTTAAAAATTAGAGTCTCACTCTTTTGCCCAGGCTTGGAGTGCAATGGCACGCTCCCAGCCACCACAGCCTCGACCTACTGGGCTCAGGCGATCCTTCCACTTCAGCCTTCCAAGTAGCTGGAACTATAGGCACGCGCTACCATGCCTGGCTAATTTTTTGATTTATTGTAGAGATGAGGTCTCACCATGTTGCCTAGGCTGGTCTTGAACCCGCTCAGGCAATCCTCTGACCTCGGCCTCCCAAAGTGCTAGGATTATATGCTTGAGCCACTGCGCCTGGCCAATTTTGTTTTCTTCTTAAACATTTCCAAGTTGTTTAAGTATTTTGCTAATATATATGATTTTATGCTCAGAAAAACCTTAAACCATATTTTAAGAATGTGTAAATATTATAGAGAATATCCTTACTGGCTTTGTCATGCAGGAGCTAGAATGTTCCTCTATTTCACTATCTTTTAATGAAAACCTAAGAATGAAGAGGAAAAAAATTTTTTTTTTTTTTTTTGAGTTGGAGTCTCACTCTGTCGCCCAGACTGGAGTGCAGTGGCCGCTCCCGGCCACCGCAGCCTTGACCTGTTGGGATCCTTCCGCCTCAGCCTTCCGAGTAGCTGGAATTACAGGCATACACTACCACGCCCGGCTGATTTTTTTTTTGATTTATTGTAGAGATGAGGTCTCGCTGCCCAGGAGGGTCTCGAACCCGCGGGCTCAGGCAATCCACTCACCGCAGCCTCCCAAAGGCGCGGGATTACAGGCTGAGCCACAGAGCCCGGCTGGAAAAAAAATTTTTAAAAGACAATAAGTAGCCAGGCACAGTGGCTCATAACTGTGATCCCAGCACTTTGAGAGACTGAGGTGAAATAATCGCTTGAGCCAAGGAATTTGAGGTTACAGGGAGCTACAAGGAGCACTCCAGTCAGGTGACAGAGAAGACCCAGGCCCCCCTCAAAAAAGTCAAAAATAATAAAAGAAGACAATAAGTAAGCGGGTCAAGGAGTCAAATTATGTGGAGAAAAAACATGTAATCAACATGATCAGTATTTGTTCACTCCGAAATAAACCATCCTAGATACTTAGATGAGGTTTTTTTTTTTGAGTTGGAGTCTCACTCTGTCACCCAGGCTGGAGTGCAGTGGCATGCTCATAGCTACCACAACCTCAACCTGCTGGGTTCAGGTGAGTGTTCCGCTTTAGCCTTCCAAGTAGCTGATACTACAGGTATGCACCACCACACCCGGCTAATTTTTAAAAAATTTATTGTAGTGATGAGGTCTTGCCATGTTGTCCAGGCTGGTCTCAAACCTGTGGGCTCAGGTAGTCCTCTTGCCTCTGCCTCCTAAAGTGCTGGGATTACAGGCATGAGCCACCATATCTGACCTAGATGAACTTCTAAATAATCATTCCTAAGATGTTCAGATAAAGTATAGTCTTTATTTTTAAAAAGTATAAATTATTAAATAATAGAAAATTATGAAAAAGATAAATTTAAAATATTGAGAATAAACAATATAGGCCAGGCATGGTGGCTCACATCTGTAATCCCAATATTTTGGGAGGCTGAGATGAGTCTAGGAGTTTGAGACCAACTTGGGCATCATAGCAAGACCCTGTCTCTATTAAAAGAAAAAAATATTAAAAAAGTAATATGCTTTGCAAAAAACAAAGTAATTAGCCGGTTTTGGTGACTCAGCCTATAATCCTGCGCTTTGGGAGGCTGAGGTGAGTGGATTGCCTGAGCCCACGGGTTCGACACCCGCCTGGCCAACTTGGCAAGGCCTCATCTCTATAATAAATCAAAAAACAATTAGCCGGGCGTGGTAGCATGCGCCTGTAGTTCCCGCTACTTGGAAGGCTGAGGCAGAAGGATCGCCGGAGCCCAGCAGGTCGACGCTGCTGTGGCCGGGAGCAGCCACTGCCCTCCAGTCTGGGCGACAGAGTGAGACTCCAACTCAAAAAAAACCAAAGTAATTATTGAAATACACTATGCAACGAATGAAAAGTGAGTGCATTTTTTAACTGGAACATAGAACTGAGATGTTTGGAATGCACTAGGGAGCCAAAAGGATGAAAGATGGATTGAGGCATGGAGAATTATTCTAAGGCTCCTCCTTTTAACAGAAATTTCAGAATAAGGGAGTGGAGGGAATGATGAAGAAGCAATATTTTAAGAGAAATTATTGTTAATTTTCCAGAGTTGAAGAAAGATCTAAGTCCTAGAGTGAAAGTATTCTCTGAATACTGAGCAAAATAAAATGTAAAACATCTTAAACCACCTGCAATTTAAAAATATCTGCAACTGGACATACTTAGACAACTTGTGGCAGAACTGCAGAACTTCAAAGAAACTATCAAAGCATAAAGGCATTATCTACCAAATAACAAAAACCCAAGTGACAGCAGATATTTCATCGACAAAAGTAGATGCAAAAAAGTCAGCGAAATTATATAAAAACATGCATGGGCAAGAGAATCATCACATCATAGAAGAGGTGAGACCAAAGAAAATATAACCTCGGGCCTCGAATCTAACTGCGGTATTTGACTCCTTTAAACACTATTTGAGCACTGTTGGTAAAAATGCAAAATGGTGGCAGCTGCTATGGAAAACAGTATGGCAGTTCCTCAAAAAATTAAAAATAAAATTGCCACATGATCTAACTTCTGGATACGAATCTAAAATAACTGAAAGTAGAGTCTCGAACACACGTTTATGTTTATAACAACATTTTTCACAGTATCTAAGAGGTAGAAGCAACCCAAATTTCTATTAATGGATAAATGGATCAACAAAATGTGCTAGCTACATAAAAGGAAATATTATTCAGATTTACAAAGAAAGGAAATCCTGTCACAAGCTACAACATGGATGAAGCTTGAGGACATTATGTGAAACAAGTCAGTCACAAAAAGACAAATACTATTATATATGATTTCACTTATATGAGGTACTTAGTCAAATTCATAGAACTAGAAAAAAGAATGATGGTTGGTAGGATGGGGGGAAAAAGGAGAGTTGTCATTTAATGGGTACAGAGTTTCGATTTTGCAAGATAAGAAAATTCTGGAGAGTCATTGTACAATGATGTGAATATGCTTAGCACTGCTGAAATGTACACTTAAAAAGATTAAGATGGTAAATTTTGTTATGTGTTTTTATCACAATTTTTTCAATATTGGAAAAAGATGTTGAATTTAAAAATACTTGAAGCAAATGATTAGATTGACAAAGCTGCATGATGTGTCTACTGGTATTTATTATATAAAATTCGATTCATTTTTTTCTGAATTATTTCACAAAAAATCAATTAAAAATGACAATAGTAAGCCCATCATCAGAAATAGAAGAATGGATAAACACATATGTTCTAGACATGCAAAGGAAGACTACTCAGCCATAAAAATAAACTACTGATATACACAGCAACATGATTGAATTTAGAGAATATGAGGTTGAATGAAAGAAGCCAGACACAAGAGTATATGCAATAAGATTCCATTTATATGAAGGTCAAAAGCAGGCAAAGTGAAACCATGGAGATAGAAATCAAGAGTCGTTACTTATGGAGGGTGGGAATTGACTGGAAAGTTGGCACTAGGGATTATTCTGGGGTGATAGCTATATCTTGATTAGGGTGTTGGTTATGTAAGTGAATACACCGGTCAAAATTAATCTACTTTTACACTTAAAATGTGAGCATTTTGTTTAGTGCAAATTTTGCCTCAATATATAAATACATTTTAAAATAAAAGATTGAAAAAATGTAGGCCACTCACAAGTGGAAAGAAAAACCGAATCATGGTGGCACCGAACACCTGAGGACACAAGGCAAAGGGCACTTCAGTTGATTGAAATGCAAGGAGAAATTTCGATAGCACAATTCTGTTACTCAAGATGCATTCAGGACATTGGAGAAAAGACCAGAGCTACAAGAAACTTTAGAACAGTAACCTGAAACGGAATGCACTGTCTCAAGAATTGTATCAAATCTTACTAAGGTACAAACAAGCCTCCTTTTTGATCCCTTGCCAAATAAATGACTAAAGAACATGGCCATTGGGAACAAGTTACTTTTCTCTCTTTAAAATAACTTGATTTTAAGTGTATGTCATACTTGTTCGTGCCACAAAAAATAGAAAACATATATAAGCAAAAAGAAAATAAATGTGAACCTCAAGTTAAAAGATAATCCTATTCTTAACATGTGGTAGATCTTCCTCCACGCTCTTTTTACTGTAATTTTCTTTTCTTTCAAAATGGCTTCCAATCTTCTCCATCACTGCCGCAAATCTCACGTCACAGAAACTTGTGGTTGTCTTTGTTGTGAAGAAACCAACAATTAGAACATGTAATTAACTGTATTTGTCCATAGATCCATAGTGTGTCTTAAAGTGCTTTTCTCAGTTTCTCTCTTTTTAAAGATGGGTCAATTGTTGACTAAGAAATTAAATTTATCTCTCATATTTTACCATTTATGACTCAGAATGTATTCTGTAATTTCAAGGGAGTAGTATTTCTCCATGAATGGTTTTTTCTACATATAAAAATACCGTTACTTATATGAAACATGACTACAAATTACTATGGAACATAATTTAAAAAATAAACACATAGAGCTTATAAATCCAGATGAATCTGTTCCCTTCTGTAGTCTTTAGATATGCACTCATCCAAATGGTTCTGCCCTTCATCCAAGCATCTGTGCAATGCCTCTCTGAGAACTGCATTTAGGCTATGGTGGATTCTGTTAAATATTCTCAGTAAAACTATTGTCCATTAGAATACAAGCTATGTAAGATCAGAAACCATGTTTGCCTCATTTGCTTTGTTATCCCCAGTGCCTACAAGAAATAAAGATGGGCTCAAAACTGGTGTGTTGAATGAATGAATGGTAATAGATTTTCACTGAATGAGAGTCAATTGATTGCTGACATAAATTGTAGTCTTCTAAGATGATGATTTCTTTCCATCCTTCCCATATCTAACTCTCCATTGTGATTGGAGGTTCATGAATAAGGTTGAGGGTGATATGAGACAGGTTTGGGAGGCAGGCAGAATCCAGATAATATAGAGTTTTGTAGAACATAATAAAATGTTCATATTTTATTCTGAAAGCAATTTGAAGCTACTGCAAGTGAATGCCAAAGGAATGAAATGATGTATGTTTTTAAAAGGACTCTAATGACTGCATGAAGACAACAGATTTCACAAAAACAAAAGTAGAAGAGAGGAGACATTTAGAAAGCTCCTGTGGAAACCCAGAAGAGAGAAGGTGGGGCCATGGACTAGAGAGGCCATAATGGTGTTATAGCCGAAGTGTGGGGAAAAAGTTGCCAACACGCAGAAAGTTGAATTTGCGTCCTTTAATAGTTGGTAGTTGAGAGTGGCTCGTGCCAGAAAAATCTCTCGACCCCCAAATAAAGTGAGCAGGGGGCTTTTAAAGGCAAAAACTACAATTTTATCAGAGTCGGGGGGAGTACAAGCAGGAAATTTTCAGTTACAGAACAGTTACAGAACAGTTTATCTTGAGTAGTTACAGAATGGCTTATCTGGGTTTCCCCCAAACAGGATGTGATTTACTGCTTACTGGAAGGTTGAGGCACTCATACGGAGGAAGAATAAGAGGGGGAACTAAGAGGCTAACATGCTAACATCCATTTCAGTGGCAAAAGTGAAAAATGATTGTTTCTGGATGTATTTTGGTGGTAGAACCGACAGGGTTTCAAGAATCGAATTAGCAGGAACAAATAAGTTCCTACTATCTCAGTCTTCAAATTTCAGTTTAAAATTCAAATTTCAGCTAATGGGCACCTGATTGGCTTAGCTAAGATGTCATGGGGGAAGCTGGGGCCTCTTGACTGGCCATTCCACAAACACCCCTATCTAATGGGGAAGAGGATGGAAGATACCCGAAGAATTATTGGGGTGCTGCTCTTAGGAAAAGAAGGACTGGTTGCTGGATTGGCAAAAATATGAGATATCCTCTACATGTGTGCTAGATTTATAATCACATCACTGATTCTTTGTAGAAAAAATATCATAGCCATCGTATTATTGAACACATTAGTACTAGCTCATAAAGCAACAACCAAGTAAAATAACTGTAAAAAATTAATAAATTAAGCCTTAATATTGTCTCCCAGACCAAAGTTGTTTCCAAAATCAAGTTCAAATTGACACAATTTTGCCATGTTAATTTTTTAAATTATAAGTTATCTCTGTTGCTCTTTTAATTCTAGCAGTTTCCAGAACTGAGAGGGGAAGCTCCAGGTTCAATAATAAAAATAACATTTTTTGGCCAGGCTTGGTGGCTCATACCTGTAATCCCAACACTTTGGAAAGCCCCAGGTGGAAGGATCATTTGAGGCCAGGAGTTTGAGACCAGCATGGGCAATATGATGAGACCCTCCTCTCTACACAATATAAACAATAAACTTTTAAAAAATCACATTTTCTTTAGACTGTCCCAGGAACTGCCTTCTTCATCTCATTCTATTTCTGTTCTCTACTTGCTTAGATGGCATAATATGATAGATTTTTAGATGGTGATGTCCCTTAGGTCAGGAACAGTAACAGCATTCTTTTTCCCCCACTCCAGATGGAGGTTAGAGTGTATGGAGGGAAGTTTCCTGAACCCTGAGGTTTGGATCAAAAGACAAAGGAAGTGGTGGGGATTTTTGTGTTTGGAGAAGGACAGACACCTATGTCCTAATCATAGAACACTGCAAAGTTGGAAGGATTTCAGGTGATGCATAGTCTTGGGGATATACACTGATTCCCAAAATACATGGCACTTTGTATTATGCCAGTTAATTCAAAATGGAGGAAGCGGTAAAGTAGAAGGCAAAAAAAACCACTTAGTCGGGCATTGGAAGCCTACAGCCTGTCTCTTATAAACTGTAAACCTTTAAGCAAATCCCTTACCTTCTCAAAGTGGATTTTTCCCATCTGTTAAATGTTGTCAATTGTGTATACTCAACAGGTGGTCATTGGATCCAACTGAGAATGCCTGTGAGAGCTTAGAAAATTGTGAAGAACTATCCAAATGCAAGGTATGATTATTAATGTAGACTACATCAGGATTAGAAATCCTCATCTTTTTATATTTCCTGTAAAGTTTCCTGTTTTACCTTGTTTATATATTTGGACTGGAATAACATCAGTGCCCTATTTTCCCAGCAGACCCCAATCTAAATTTCAAAAACCAGCTTAAATACCATTTCCTCCAAGAAGCTTATCTATTCTTCTCCTATTTTAGGTGTTCTTTTTAGACTCTCAACAACCTGTGCTACCTCCATTAAAACAGGTATAACCAAGTGTGGTGACTCACACCTGTAATCCCAGCACTTTGGGAGGTAGAGGGGAGAGGATTACTTGAGCTCAGGAGTTCAAGACCAGCCTGAGCAACATGGTGAGCCCTTGTCTCTACAATAAATCAACAAATTAGCTGGGAGTGGCAGTGCAGGCCTATGGTTCCAGCTACTTGGGAGCCTGAACCTGAGTCCAGCAGGTTGAGGCTGCAGTGACTGTGAGCGTGCCACTGCACTCCATCCTGGGGAACAGAGTGAGATTCTGACTCAAAAAAAACCCCCCAAAATAGGTATATTATTTTTACTATCACATAGATTAAAATAATTCTTATTAACTCCAGTCTTATGTGTTACTTCTTTCATTTCATGATTTTGTAGTCTTTCTCTTTTTTTTTTCTTTTTTGAGTCAGCATCTCGCTCTGTCACCCAGACTGGAGCGCAGTGGCATGTTCATGGCCACCACAGCCTCGATCTGCTGGGTTCAGGTGATCCCTCTGCCTCAACTTGTCAAGTAGCTGGAACTACAGGTGTGCGCCATCATGCCCGGCTAGTTTTTTGATTTACTGCAGAGACAAGATCTCGCCATGTTGCCCAGGCTGGTCTTGAATCCCTGGGCTCAAGCAATCCTCTTGCCTCCGCCTCCCAAAGTGCTGGGATTATAGACGTGAGCCACTGCGCCCGGTGTCTTCCTCTTAAAATGTTAGTTTTCTCCTCTTTGATGGTTTCTGAGTGTGCTCACCTTTGTATTGAAATTAACTGTTGAGAATGCTAATTATCTCCTTACTGCAGCCTGATTGCAATGATATTTAGTAAGGGCTGGACAGGTGCTAGTTTGAATGTGTCCCCTAAAGTTTATGTGTTGGAAACAGAATCCCCAGTGAACAGTGGTGAGAGGTGTGACCTTTGAGAGGTGAGACTTTTGAGAGGTGACAAGGTCATGAGGGTTCTGCTCTCATGAATGGATTAATGTTATTATTGTAAGAGTGGATTTGTCATTTCAAGAGTGGTTTTTTTATAAAAAGGAACTCAGTCCTGCCTGGATCTCTCTCAGCATGTGATGCTTTCTGCCCATTTATGGCACAGCAAGAATGTCTTCACCAGATGTGGTCCCTCAAGCTTGGACTTCCCAGTCTCCAGAACCATGAACCAAGTAAATTTTTATTCATTATAAATTACCCAGTCTCAGGTATTCTATTATAACAGCAGAAAATAGACTAAGACAGCAGGTTATGCCAGCAGTTAGTTATCTGAATGGTAGTGTCTTCAGTTGCCATATTTTTTCCCTTTCTTCATTGTGTAAATAGGAGGAAAGCTGACATTCTGATAGATAAAAGATAACTATTAGTAAAATGATCTAAAGTTTACTTGGTTATTTCTTGCTTTCTATATAACAAAAGATTGGTTTAAGCATCAGAAAGCTTTATAAGGATAAGGGTTATATTTTTTATTTATGTATTTACATGGTTCGGTGCACACAAAAGTTAATCAAATGTTTTCATTGCATGAATGGATGAATGAACTACTTTGGGTGGTTGGGAAGAAATGAAAGACATGAATGGTAAACATAATTTGATAAATTTACTAGGTCAATAGCAATACAAAAATGCCAAAACTCATATGTCCCCCATTTCTGCCCTGAAGGAACCAGCCCTTCTCCTTAGAGTTTCTCTCAGGCAACAGAGCATACACAAGGGGATTTCACCTCCCACTCCATCAGGACACAGATCTCATCACCTTGCAATTGTATGCAGCTTGGAGAGCAACCAGAGTGTCAGCTTACATAGCAAGACTGTTGGAGGTTGTGTGACATTTTTTAAACAACTTGAGCCAAAAATAACCAATCGTAGTCCAAAACAGCCAACCATACTGTAGCTGGTCTTCAAGCTGCCAAAGTCACAATTAGTTCATTTTGTGAGCACTTGTTATTCTAGATAAAATCATAGTATTAGAGGTGAGAAAATGCTGCACATGATCACAAATGAATCAATGTCCATTTTTCCTCCAATTTTAAAGGCATAGCCATTATGGAGAATTATTTCAGAGTTTTTCAGTTCCAGTGGCTCGTATTTCATTTCTCAGTTAACCATTTCATTGGGTCATGAACACTTTTTAACAATACAGGTCCTACTACCTTCAAAATTTCATGTTTAAAGCACTTTTTTTCCTTCCAGGAGTTCAGATATTTAACCCATTCAGAAAGGAAAAATAACTATAAAATCATTAGGAGAATTAGAACTAGAGATTTATTTGTGGCCACCCCACCACCATCTTTTTTATTTTTATTTTTTTATTACTCTCTCCTTCATCCTGTGACCAATGTCATCAATGTCATTCCTTAAGTACTTCACATACTTCCCGGGTTCTATTTTTAAATTCATGAAAGCATCATATGCTAAGTGCTTCAAAACAAATTTTACACCATTGGCTTCTGTTTTTGTCTCCCCCTTTGCCCCAAAAAACATCACTCAGTGATCAACTTAACCATTGCTTATTATTTTTGGCGGCCAAACATTCCCTGATGTTGCTCAGCAAATGTTTCCATGTAACACAAACTAGGATCACTTAAAAAAAAAAACAACTTGTAGGTGTGATGGAGCCTTCTAAAATTGAAAAAAATATTTATCAGTCTCTCTGTCCAACTGCAATCCACTGAAATGTTATCTGGGGATTATAGGGAGTCAGATGTTGCCTTTATAATAACAACCACACAGTAACTAGAGGAATAAAAGTGAGAAGCTCTGGGAAAGAGGCAAGGGTATTGGGACACAGCATTTGAGTATTAATGTAGGCACTAATTTGGGAGGGGAAATTATTTGTTTACAGTTTTTACTAAAATAATTTTTTAGGCTTGTTATATGTCATAGCATGTGTGATTTCTGTGATTATGGTAATCCTCTTTTTTTCATAAAGTGTTTTTCAAGAATGAAGAGAAATGGCATTCCAGAGTTTCATGAAAAAATAAGATAATTACTAGCATATTTTGATTGAAAGTAAACATATCTCTTGTATTTATCCTAATAAATTTCCCATCTTTATTGGTATCAGAATATTTGTAAAAAGCTTAATTCCCTTGAGAGCCCAAATTCGTGTATATAGTCATTCATTAATCATTATTTAAATTAAAATGCAACTTAAATTAGTACAAAATTAGTTCTGATACATTAGGCAAAATAAATAAACAGCAGAACTACCCAATTCCACCAAAGCATTTGAATAGGCTGCCAAGGCCATGTCAGGGCATGACCCAGCAAAAAATTACAACTACTACTACTGACTGAGGCTCGTATTACAGGTCAGGGATGATAAATACATGACACTTATATTACCACTCCCTCATGGCATGTTCTTGGCAGACATTACTAATCAATCATGCAACTCTCTCTAAGCCCAGAAGCAACCTTGGAATACTTCACAGAGCCTCGCACCAGGCAGTCACTATCGATCAAGTCAGTATCTAAGATGAAACCTGTATACAAATTCAACTAAAACAATGTATTAAGATATCAGGTTCCGTTCCTTGCAACGATTGTTAGGGCTTTGGGGTACCATCCACTGCTTTTCCTCTTAAAGTTCCAATCCATGGTGTATATATGCAGTGATCAACAGCAAAAAAGAAAAAGCCAACCAAAGTGTATTCATTGCACTTTGCATAGGTAAAAGCACCACACACCCTACAGGAAAGCCTTCTTACTCTCTCTTGCAGAATCTACATCATTGGACATGTACACTTGGAACCTGTCTGGAGACTAGGGTAGAGGAAAGGGGTGGGGAGAAGACAGGACAGTCAGAAGAGAGGGAAAGAATGAGTGGGGTAGGTCAGGCTCTAAGAAGAGCCCCAAATTAGCTGATTTTACCACATCTCCTTACAAATACCAGTACATTTCTCGAATGCTTTCTATGTGGCAGGCCCTGTGCTTAGCTTGATGTCATTGTCTTACTTGATGATCTCAAAACCCCTCTAGGGAAGTGTGTCAGTTAAACATTGTGTGGGTGGTGTACAAGTCAGAATTCCCCAGGGAAACAGGTGGTACACTCAAGGCAGGAGTGGGAGCAGGGATAAGGGGAACTGCCCAAAGATATAGGGGGTGGGTCATGGAGAGGCTCTTACCTTCTATACCTGAGGTGAGGAGGAGGGAGGTCTGTGGACTCTAGGGAAAGAGCCATAGCTATAGCCTATAGCCTACAGTTGAGGGCCCTTTGGTGGGAGGGGTGGCTTTTGGTGGAGGAATGTAGCCCTGCCCCATAGCTAAGAGGAAGGGAGCTGAGGAAATCTATTCTCTAACCTCCCTTACTCATTGCCTCTCTTGTTTCCTGCTAGTGCTTCCCATCTACTCCCTTGGAAGGCAGAAGGTGAAGGCCCTTTGATGTGGTCCATTAAAGGTAGCCTCCTCCCAGGACACAGCACAAGGGCAGAAGGCAGAGCTGGATCTGGAGGAACAGGCAGAATCTTCAGCACAGGCAGGTGGCAGAAAACCCAAACAACGTTAACTTAACCATATAGGTTTCTTTTTTTTTTTTTTTTTGAGTTGGAGTCTCACCCTGTCGCCCAGACTGGAGTGCAGTGGCCGCTCCCGGCCACTGCAGCCTCGACCTGCTGGGCTCCGGCAATCCTTCCGCCTCAGCCTTCCAAGTAGCTGGAACTACAGGCACGAGCTACCATGCCGGGCTGATTTTTTTTATTTATTGTAGAGATGAGGTCTCTCCAAGTTGCTCAGGCGGGTCTCGAACCCACGGGCTCAGGGAATCCACTCACCTCAGCCTCCCAAAGGCACGGGACTACAGGCTAAGCCACCGAGCCTGGCCCATATAGGTTTCTATTGACGAAGTTACAACTGCTCAGCAGGGAAGTCATTAGCAGCCCAGCCTCCTATTAGCTCTTCACGGAAAGATGCCTCCTCCAACCCTGGGTACCACACTCAAGTTAAGCTTGACATCATCAACTCACTTGATCTCAAAACCCCTGTGAGGAAGCTTGTCAGTGGGTGATGTACACAGTAGAAACCTACATGGTTAAGTCACTGTTGGGTTTCTGCTACTGCCTGTGCTGAATCAGTTAAAAATTTGTGTGGGACTGATTGTAGTGGCTCATACCCATAATTCCAGCACTTTGGGAGGTTGAGGCAGAAGGACTACTTGAGCCCAGGAGTTTGAGACCATCCTAGACAACATAGCAGGACCTTGTCACTACAAAAAAAAATTAGCTGAGCATGGTGGCACTTGCCTATAGTCCCAGCTACTGGAAAGATTGAGGCACAAGGGTCACCTAAGCTCAGAAGGAGGCTGCAGTGAGCTGTGATTGTGCCATGGAACTCCAGCCTAGGTGACAAAGTGAGACTCTGATTAAAAAAACAAATGAGATGGGTTCGGTGGCTCAGCCTGTAATCCCACGCCTTGGGAGGCTGAGGTGAGTGAATTGCTTGAGCCCACGGGTTCGAGACCCGCCTGGGCAACTTGGTGAGACCTCATCTCTACAATAAATCAAAAATCAGCTGGGCGTGATAGCGCATGCCTGTAATTCCAGCTACCTGGAAGGCTGAGACGGAAGGATCGCCGGAGCCCAGCAGATCGAGGCTGCGGTGGCCGGGAGCAGCCACTGCACTCCAGTCTGGGTGACAGAGTGAGACTCCAACTCAAAACAAAAAGCAAACAAACAAAAAACAACCAAACAAACAAAAAAATTGTGCAGTGGTGTACAAATCAGAATCCCCCTGAGTACCACTCTCAAGAATGATGCTGGCAGGGAGAATGAGGAAGGGCAAAACCTAAAGCCAAGCTCCACCTGTCATAATAGGAAACAATGAGTATTCCCAGGATATTTGGCTTAGGATATTGGCCAGGCCCGGGTCATGGGTCCTTCTCTGGTGGCAAAGGGAGCCTGGGAAGGAAGATGTTTGTAACTAAGCTAGAGTCACCAGACAAAAGACATAACACACCATTACGTTTGAATTTCAGATTTAAAAAATACATTTTTTAGTAAATGGGACATAGTGTTTCTTGAAAAATTATTCATAATTTATCCAAAATAAAAATTTCACTTGGCAACCTGTATTTTTCTTTGCTGAATCTGGCAACTCTAACCTGGACATGTTGTGACCCAAACAAAATGGAGTGTTTTAGTATAGAAAATAGGATATAGAACAAGCTACAGCTACCACAGACAAGTACTATTGGTATTCCCATTTTACAGATTCAGAAGCTAAGGCTTAGGAAAAGGGAGAGATTTAATTAGGTTACGTAGCTAATAAGTGCTAAAGATGGAGTTAGATTCTGGTTAGGTTAAACCCAGTGACTCTTAGTACTTAAGTTATCAGCTTCTGTGACTTAAGATGCTTTAAAAAAGCAAAAGAAGGATCATATTAAAAGCTCTTTAACACAGTGACCACCACACCAGTGAAATGTGGCTCAGTAGAGGTCAGATTGCCACCATGAAGGTCATGAGAGTTGCCAATCAGATGAGCAACTCCTCCTTTTAGAGCAGTGGTTCTCCATGAGGGGGCGGAGGGGGGCAATTTTTACCCCCTCAGGGGACACATGGCAATGTCTAGGGACATTTCAGTTGTTATAACTGGGGAAAAGGTAATACTAGCATCTAGAAGGTGAGGCCAGAAATGATACTAAATATTCTATAACGCATAAGACAGACTCTTACAACACAGGAGCATTTGATCCAGAATGCCAATAGTGCTGAAATTCTAGAAGAAATGATGAGCAGAGATCTGTAGAAGAATTTCCCCAGGACACACACGCCAAATACAAAGAGGGAGCTTGGACAAAGACCCACATGGGAAAAGATTTCCTGTAACATCTGTGGCTTAGAGTAGAACTGATCACATGCTATTTTCCTGCTTAAATTTGTACATTTAATTTTTCCTACAGCACAGAAGTAAGCACGAAGAATATGCCAGAGAAGACATTCTATAGCCAGGAGACCAGGGCCCACATAAGGGACTTTAGAATGTATAATTCTGCAAATAGTTATTATTGCCATTATGAAACTATTTGTTTAAAACAAACAGGAGTATGTACCCAAGGAATTTAAAATTATTTACAGCTACATGTTCCTTAAAGACAGGGATATAGTTGAGAAATACATTGTTAAGTGACTTGGTGGTTGTATGAACATCATAGACTGTACATATACAAGCCTACCACACATCTAAGCTAGATGGTATCACTTATTGCCCCTAGGCTACAAACCTGTATAGCATGTTACTGTCCTGAATATAGTAGGATATTATAACACAATGATAAGTATTTATAGATCTAAATGTATAAAAATACAGTAAAAATATGATATTATAATCTTCTAGGACCACTGTTCATATGTGGTTCATTTTTTTAATTTAAATTTTTATTTTTGTAGAGACAAGGTCTCACTATGCTACCCAGGCTGGTCTTGAACTCCTGAGCCCAAGAGATTCTTCCACCTCTGCCTCCCAAAGTGCTGGGATTACAGGCATGAGCCACCACACCTGACCATGGTCTGTTATTAAATTACTGAGATGCTGAAATGTGGTGCATGATTGTACTTCTTTACTAAAGTCAACCAGAAGTTGAAGTAAATATGATGCTTAAAATCATATTTATAAAACCAAATTAAGATTCAATTTAGAGTCTTTTTAATCAGCTGCACTGATGCTGTCCTCTCATTATATTGGGTATAAATTTAGATGATCAGGGTGCACACAAATTTGATCTTTCCAGATTGGCTTTGATCTTGATTCAAGAACAGCCTATGTCAGCAAATGATTTATTGATAAATGTTCATGGGTTGTTCTATTTAAATTTATGCACATGTTCCTTTTCATAGATCCTTTTCAAAGGGATAGCTGCTACTTTACAAATATTGCTAATGAATGACTGATGGCAGAGAGCTAGATTTGAGCCACTGTTCTACTTATTAAAAATATAATGATCAGCATCTACGGACTCTGAGTCAGGAACTATTTTCTTTCACCCCAGTGCTTATCTGATCATCTTGCTAGTCTATGCTATGGTAACACTTGATAATGTCCCAACAGAGTCACTGGGCTAAAGATGTCTATATCCCTTGAGATGCTTGGTAGATCATTAGCTCAAACCTTGCTCAGTTGAGACTGTGCCAGACCTACAGTAATGCCAAGCCAACCACTTTCGAAGAGTAGATTGGACGTTCTTTGTTAGTCTAGCATTATTTATGTATCAAATCTATAAATGACCATTTGATTAGCAAGGGGCTTGTGTCGGCTGGAACCAGAATTTTAGCTTTATTGAAGGCATGAATTCCATGAGACTTTTCCAAATGGGACTTTAGCCAAAGGATGTTGGTTACTTAAGTAATCAAAGGGGATCATTAGAGACTGGGTTCATTTCCCTAAAGTAGGCCAATGGCATTAATCCCAGGGAGAGGAACCAGCAAGTGTAAATCATCTATTCTGTTAGGTGCTGGCACGTATATTCTCCGCCTACTTCTCATAACAACAAATCGGCTTCCTCATTGCCATTTGAAGGATGAGGAAAATGCGCTTGGACATGTAACCTAATCATCAGTTTATTTATCTACAAAATGGGAGTAATGATAGTACCTACCTCATGAGCATATTATGAGAATTAAATGGGATAATGCATACACAACCTAATCATATGGCAATAGGGTGGGTACTGTTAGATCTTACTATTCCTTATCCTAATAAAGCCACAGTGTGAGAAAGTCTCTAGCACCTTTGTACTTTCCACTGTGCTACATGATCCCCAAGTAACAGAAGTAACTTTTTTTTTCAGTTATTTACATGCAATCTTACGCATGGCTCAGGTGGACCATACACATCAACCTTTTTTAATCTCCCAATTTAAATTTAATATTTAATTTCCAGAACTCTCCTCAAAAAAAAAAAAAAGAAGAAAAAAGCCCATGGACCAAGCAAGTTGCGCATGCTGTTCTCTTGTCTTAAGTCATCCTTTCCTTTAGATTTTAAGAAAATCATGATGATTTTAGTCTGGTATACTTAGATTACAGCAAGATAGGAATCTCCTACAGGAAGGATGATCCCGTGGCTACGGTTCCTGGACAGGAAACCTGTAATTGACCAGTGACCTGCAATGTTAATACCACAAACCACTCACTGACGACTCTGCTTTTGGACAGCTGCCACCCAATGTTGCCTGATACTTAGTGGTGATGACGGTTACAAAAGTAATACAGTCATGCACTGCATAACACTATCAGTCAATGTCAAACCGCATGTATGATGGTGGTCCCATGAGATTATAAGACCTAAAATATTCCTATCACCTAGTGATGTCCTCGCAATTGTCACATCACAGTGCAACACATTATCTGTATGTTTGGTGATGCTAGTGTAAACAAACCTATTGCACTGCCAGTGGTATTAAAGTCTAAAACATGAAATTATGTACAGTAGACAATACTTGGTAATAATAATAAATGACCATGTTACTAGTTTATGCATTTACTATACTATATTTTTAATTATTATCATAGAAGATAGTCTTTCTTGTTATTCAGAAAAAGTTACGGCTGGGAGCGGTGACTGATGCAAGTAATCCCAGCAGTTTGGGAGGTCAAGAAAGGTGAATTGCTTGAGCCCAGGAGTTCAAGACCAGTCCAGGCAACACAGAGAGGCCATGTCTCTACAAAAAAAAAAAAAAAATCAAAACTTAGCCAGGCATGGTGGTGCATACCTCCCACCCACTCAGGAGGGTGAGGCAGAAGGATCACCTGAGCCCAGGAGGCCAAGGCTTTCATGAGCTGTGATCCTGCCACTGTACTCCAGCCTGGGCAATAAAGTGAGATCCTGACTCACAACAAAAATTTCACTGTAAAACATCCTTAGGAAGGTCTTTTCAGAAGGTATTCCAGAGAAAGCATTGTTATCATAGAAAATGATAGCTCCATGCCTATTGTTGCCCCTGGAGACCTTCCAGTGGGACAAGATGTGGCGGTAGAAGACAGTGATATTGATGATCCTAACCCTGTGTAGGCCTGGGCTAATTGTTTGTGTCTTTGTTTCTAACAAAAAAGTGTAAAAAAAAAAGAAAGAAAAACAAATTTTAAAAATAGAAAATGCAGCCAGACGTGGTGGCTCAAGCCTATAATCCCAGCACTTTGGGAGGCCGAGGTGAGAGGATTGCCTGAGCCCACGTGTTTGAGACCAGCCCAGGCAACACAGTGAGACCTCATCTCTACAATAAATCAAAAAATTAGCTGGGCGTGGTAGTATGTGCCTATATTTCCAGCTACTTGGAAGGCTGAGGCGGAAGGATCACCTGAGCCCAGCAGGTTGAGGCTGCGGTGGCGGGAGCGGCCACTGCACTCCAGCCTGGGCAACAGAGTGAGACTCCAACTCAAAATAAATAAATTAATTAAATAAAAAATAAAAATAGAAAATGCTTATAGACTAAGGATGTAAAGAAAATACTTTTGTACAACTGTACAATTTTGTGTCTTAGGCTAAGTTTCAAAAAGTTAAAAAAACTAAAAAGTTTATTAAAATGTTATAATAGGCCGGGCTCGGTGGCTCAGCCTGTAATCCCGCGCTTTGGGAGACTGAGGTGAGTGGATTGCCTGAGCCCGCGGGTTCGAGACCTGCCCGGGCAACTTGGCGAGACTTCATCTCTACAATAAAAATCAAAAAATTAGCCGGATGTGGCAGCGTGCACCTGTAGTTCCAGGCACTTGGAAGGCTGAGGCGGAAGGATCGCCGGAGCCCAGCAGGTTGAGGCTGCGGGGGCCGGGAGCGGCCACTGCACTCCAGTCTGGGCTACAGAGTGAGACTCCAACTCAAAAAAATAAATAAAATGTTACAATAACCTAAAGGTGACTTACTGAAGAAAGAAAAATTTTTGGTAAATTTAGTGTAGCCTAAATGTCCAGTGTTTATAGTCTACGGTAGTGTGCAATGTTGCTCTCGTCCTTCACACTCACCACTGACTCACTGTCTCACCTAGAGCAATTCCAGTCCTGCAAGCTCTATTTATGGTAAGTGCCCTATGCAGGTGTACAGTTCCTGTCTTTTGTCTTTTATCACTTTTTATGGGAAAGGCAGATTTCACCTTTTTATTTACTCCTTCCCTCTTGAATCTGAGACATCCAAAAACCCCAGTGTTTACTTTCACCATGAGATCCAGCAAGATATTCCCTGCCCCTTCACCATATACTCAGATGCCACTATGTAGTGTAAGAAAAACAAGATTTGTTTTATCTTTCTCTTCATTTATTGGTTCTACCAGTGATTTTTACAGCTAACTCTGTTCTCAATATTTCTTTCCTTCTTCTCTCCTTCTGGAATACCTATAATATGGGCATTTGTTTGCTTATTTGTGTCCCATAAATTCTGTAGAGGTTATCATTTTTAATTATTTTTTCTGCCTGTGTTATTTCAATCCCTCTTCCAGTTAAGAAAGTCTTCTATGCTGGGTACAGTGGCTCATGCCTATAATCTCAACACTTTGAGAGGCTGAGGTGAGAGGATTGCCTGAGCCCACAGGTGCTCAGATGGGTCCCAGCCTGAGCAACTTGGCAAGACCTCCTCTCTACAATAAATAAGTTTAAAAATTTTTTTAAAAAAGAAATTCTTCTGCTTGGTCTAGTCTGTTGATAAAGCTCTCAATTATATTTTTATTTCATTTACTGAATTTTTCAACTCTAAGATTTCTGTTTGGTTCCTTTTTTTTTTTTACTTTACCTAGAGTTTTATTTTATTTTTTAATTTTTATTATAAAGATGTGGGGAACAATTCAGGGTTAGGTATATAAACATTGATCATGCAGGTACCCTTGTTGATGAGGTATGCCTCTCCCTCCCCTATTAGTTTCCCTCAACTACCAATCTCACCCCTTCTCCCCTGACAGTTTCCCACTAATGCCAATCACGTTCTTATAGCATTAAAACTGTTCAAGTTCCACTTATGAGTGAGAACATATGGAACTCTGTTCTTTGTTTCTGTGATATATCACTGAGTATGATTGACTCCAAATCCATCCAAGTTGGTTCCTTTTTAACATTACTTATTTCTTAGTTGAATTTCTCATTTATATCATGAATTTATTTTCTGATTTTATTGAATTATTTATCTATATTTATTGCATCTCACTGAGTTTTCTAGAGATCATTATTTTGAATTCCTGTTCAGACATTTCATAAATTTCCTTTTCTTTAAAATCTGTTACTGGAGAATTATTGTGTTCCTTTGAATGTATCATGTTTTCTTGCTTTTTCATGTTTCTTGTGTCCCTATTTGATATCTGTATATCTGAGGAACAATCACCTCTCCCAACTTTATGGAGTAGCTTTAATAAGAAAATCCTTTCTAATACAGATGGGTCCTAGGCTGTCAATTTGGTAGGGTGCATCGGCTTTCATTCTGGTGAACATGGTTGTGTAGTCTTTGTGCAGTTTATTCAGCTGTAATCCATGTCAGCAATGTCTGCAAGTGCTTCAATGAACTAGGCTGTGAGAGTCTGTGGTGATAGTAATGTGGCTTTGCTGGAGGCAGGGCACTTGGTTGTTTCTTAGGCTGGTCAGCCAGCTTGGAGGGCAAGCTCACTAGGGCTGGGTCTCTGGGCTACTTCATGGGCCAAGGGTATGCATTTATGGTAGCTTGGCTGGTTCTTTAATGGCAGGACCTCCAGGCTGGTTCTCAGGGTATATGCATGCAGTAGGTTCTTTTTTCTTTTTATTTATTATTATCATTATTATTTTATTTATTGTAGAGACGAGGTCTTGCCAAGTTGCCTGGGCTGGTCTCAAACCTGCAGGCTCGGGCAATCCACTCACCTCGGCCTCCCAAAGTGCTGGGCTTTACAGGCTAAGCCACCAAGCCTGGCCTCTTTTCTCTTTTTAAAAACCTTCGTACATTACCCTATTCTTGCTGTACCTTTTCTATGTTTAGATACACAAAAAATTACCATTGTGTAACAATTGCCTGAAGTATTCAGTCTAGTCACATGCTGTCAAGGTTTGTAGCTTAGGAATAATAGACTACACCATAGAGTCTAAATGTGTTGGAGGCTCTACCATCTAGGATTGTGTAAGTACATTCTATCATGTTCACAATGATGATATTACCTAGATAACGCATTTCTCAGAACTTACCCCGTTAAGTGACTCAGGACCATACATTTAACAAGATAACAGCAATCTCGAGCATGTGCGCACACACAGAGTTAGAGGTCACTTCCTTCAGAAAGCCTTCTTTAACTCCACCCTGACTCCCGGCTGGGCTGGTTGCCCACACCCAGTTCCCTATCGTGTCCCTGACCATGCCACTTTGCACTATATTACAATTACCTATCAATGTGACTAAGTCCCTAACTAGACTACAAACTCCTAGGGGACGGAGTTTGTGTCTGAGACTGAGGTACTGTCATTGCTTAGCCCATTACAGGTAATCAGTAAACATTAAAAAAAAATAAATGAACGACATGTGACAAATCAAGGAAATAAGAATGAATACATGATGTGGTTCTTTTCTTTCTTTCTTTCTTTCTTTTGAGTTGGGGGTCTCACTCTGTTGCCCCGACTGAAGTGCAGAGGCACCATCCCAGCTCACCACAGCCTCAGATTCCTGGGCTGAAGGAGTCCACCTTCCTCAGAGTAAGTGGGACTAAAGATGTGTACCACCATGCCTGGCTAATTTTTAATTTTTTTGCAGAGAGAATGTCTCGCTATGTTGCCTGGGCTAGTCTCAAATTTTTGGACTCAAGGGATTCTCGTGTCTCGGCCTCCCAAAGTGCTAGGATGACGGGTGTGAGCCACCATGCCCAGCCTACATGTTGTATTTGGAAACACTTCCAGGGTTATATTAGAGGCTGAGGAGAATTTTGAATGGGACTGTGGCCCTTGGACATTAAGCAGTAAGGCAAGTTAGAATATTGAGATCTAAGTATTCTGAATCAGACAGCAGAGAACCACTGTTTCCACTTTTTATATTGCAGTATATTACATAAAATTTGCCATTTTAACCATTTTAAAGTTACAATTCAATGGCATTAATTCATTCACAATGTAGTACAACCTTCACCACTATCTATTTCTGATACTTTTTCATCACTCCAAACAGAAATTCCGTAACTATTAAGCAATAACTGCTATTTTTCCTCTCCCTCAACCCCTACTAACCTCTCATCTATTTTCTGTCTTTATGAATTTTCCTGTTCTAGATATTTCCTATTAGTGGAATCCTACAGTATGTGTCCTTTTGTGTCTGCCATATTCCTCTTTTTGTAATGTTTTCCTTTATTTATTTATTTTTTTTGAGTTGGAGTCTCACCCTGTCACCCAGACTGGAGTGCAGTGGCCGCTCCCGGCCACTGCAGCCTTGACCTGCTGGGCTCCGGTGATCCTTCCGCCTCAGCCTTCCGAGTAGCTGGAACTACCATGCCCAGCTAATTTTTGATTTATTGTAGAGATGCGGTCCTGCCAAGTTGCCCAGGCAGGTCTCGAACCCGCAGCCTCAGGCAATCCACTCATCTCGGCCTCCCAAAGTGCTGGGATTACAGTTGAGCCACTGAGCCCGGCCTGTTGTAATGTTTTCGAGATTCATCTATGTTGTAACATGAGAACCACTTTTAAGCAGAGAAGTGATGGAGACAGCAATATCTTGGGACGACAACATTAGAAGGTGCGTACAGGTGAAGTGTTGAGCACCCCAATCCAATTGCCTCTGCACCTTGCTGACTTGTTTACTATTTTGCAGAGCCTTTAATACTTTCTGGTGGCTAGAAACCAAAACATATCACAAGTGTGTCGCCAAATTTTGATCAATATGTAGAACTTACATTTGTGGTGACTGAGAGCACATGTCAGACGGTGACGCCTATTATCATGACATGGCAAAACATGGGACACAGTTGCTAGGAGAAAGGAGGGGAGTAGTAAACATAAATTGGGAAATAGGTAAAGAGTGGGATAACTGGATGCTTTCAGAGCGAGCATCAGTATGCTACAGTAGTGCCCATGTGGGAATTAGTGCTGGCTTGTTTATCATTGCATAGAGCTTTTAATACATTTTAGCAGCTGCCCAAAACACTAAAATTGAAGAATGTGCTATATATACCAAAAGTGTGAGAACGAATATACCTAGTTATAACATCCTCACATATAATCTTGAAAAATCAACTCTACGTGCCAGAGAGAGACAGAGAAACATAGAGAAACAGGGAGAAAAACAAAAGAAAAATAACCTTATTTTTAGTGGCAGGGTTTTGCTTTGTCACCCAGGCAAGAATGCAAGCTCACTGCAGCTTTGAACTCCTGGCCTCAAGCAATTCTCCTGTCTTGGCCTCTCAAAGTGCTGGGATTCCAGGCATGAGTCACTGTGCCCAACCAGAAAAAATAACTTTAAATTATGCAAGTGATTCTGTTTGCCATTGCACTCCGTGAGTTTATGTCCCAGATTTGATGTGATCTGGGAAATATGCAGCTAGTCTCCACAAAAAATACTTCTAAAAAATTAGCCAGGCATGGTGGCACGTGCCTGTAGTCCCAACTGCTTGGCAGACTGAGGTGAGAGGATTCCCTTGTGCCCAGGAGTCTGAGGCCAGCCTGGACAACATAGTAAGACAAGAAAAAGAAAGAGAGAGAGAGAGAGAGAGAGAGAGAGAGAGAAGGGAGGGAGGGAGGGAAAGTGCATCTATTCTCTGTTTCCATTGTGTGATGTTGTACAAGGTCATGAGTCTAGGGTTTAAAAATAAGTACTTTTCATACCGCATGTCGTGAAAAATAAGCTATTACTCCATCTGGGGCTCAAGTGAAAAAGTATCAGTGTATTCCAAATTCAGTCACATTGTACTTACTGAAAGAAGGCACATCACTTTTTATTTTTTTATTTTTGAGTCGGAGTCTCATTCTGTCACCCAAACTGGAGTGCAGTGGCCGCTCCCGGCCACCGCAGCCTCAACCTGCTGGGCTCCGGCGA
This sequence comes from Cephalopachus bancanus, assembly GCA_027257055.1. Taxonomy (NCBI): domain Eukaryota; kingdom Metazoa; phylum Chordata; class Mammalia; order Primates; family Tarsiidae; genus Cephalopachus; species Cephalopachus bancanus. Next base: position 130,806 of record JAPVLO010000071.1, on the reverse strand, counting down.
TCCTTCCGCCTCAGCCCTCCAAGTAGCTGGAACTACAGGCACATGCTACTGCGCCCGGCTAATTTTTTGATTTATTGTGGAGATGAGGTCTCGCCAATTTACCCAGGCAGGTCTCGAACCCGCGGGCTCAGGCAATCCACTCACCTCAGCCTCCCAAAGGCGCAGGATTACAGGCTGAGCCATCGAGCCCAGCTGGTACATCACTTTTTAATGTGTCACATCTCCAATAGTTTTTCTGGCATAATTCTGACCAGACACAGTTTTCACCTTACAGACTGACTATAGGACTTAACTCTTCCTTCATTTCTAGAGTCATCTTTATTATAGAAAGCAATGGAGAAGCTATAGCATCCTGCAAGGTTTCTGGGTTATCATCTGCAGTGCTATTGATATTTTGGGGTTTCACATAGCAGAAACCAATCAGAGCGAGATTAAACTTAAAAAAAAAAAGGGTATGGTGACTAACGCCTGTAATCCCAGCACTTTGAGAGGCAGAGGCAGGAGGACTACTTGAGCCTAGGAGTTCAAGCCTGGCCTAGGCAAAAAAGCGAGACCCCATCTTTACAAAAATTTAAAAAATTAGCTGAGCCTGGTGGTGCATGCCTATAGTCCCAGCTACTTGGGAAGCTGAGGCAGAGGGATCACTTAAGCCCTGGAGGTGGAGGCTGCAGTGAGCTGTGATTGTATCACTGTACTCCAGCCTGGGTGACAGCGAGACTACAACTTAAAAAACCCCAACAACAACAAAAAATAAGGTATTGGATGAGAGTCTTATAAAAATCTCTATCTGGGCCGGGCGTGGTGGCTTAAGCCTATAATCCCAGTACTTTGGGAGGCTGAGGTGAGAGGATTGCCTGAGGCTGTGCGTTTGAGACCAGCCTGGACAACATGGTGAGGCCTTGTCTCTACAACAAATCAAAAAATTAGCTGGGCGTGGTAGCTCATGCGTGTAGTTCCAGCTACATAGAAGGCTGAGGTAGAAGGATCACCTGAGCCCAGCAGGTCGAGGCTGCGGTGGCTGGGAGCGTGCTACTGCACTCCAGCCTGGGCGACAGAGTGAGACTCCAACTCAAAACAAAAACAACACAAAAACGATATCTATACATGCAGGTGTAAAGATGCAGAGGAAGCAATGGATGCCTTCCAAGAAGATAGCAGACATCCCTCTATGTGTGCACATAAATCACCCGGAGACCTTGTTAAAAGTACACATCCTTATTTAATAGGTCTGGGTGGGGCCTGAGACTGTGTGTCATGTAACAAGCTCCCAGGTGATGTTTACACCACTGACTCTGACAGCAATTTGAGAAGCAAGACTCAAATGTTGCTATTTTAACACCACTTGGTCTCCGAGGCTTTCATTTCCCAATTTCACATTCCTAAGAGATGTGATTGCCCCGGCTAGGTCAAGCATCCACCCCTGGATTCATCTACTACAGCCAGGGTGTCAGGTCATGAAATAGAAAAATCATCTCCGTGAGCATGCAGTGAGTGATTACTGTGGGCTGGTCCTGTGCCATGATTTTCTTTTCATCTACATATTAATACTTTGAAGGGAGGGGACAAAAACCGAGGCTTAGAGAAATCAAATGGCTGCAAATGTCAGAGCCGGGCTTTGAACCACTCGGCCTGACTGTAGAGACCCAGTGTTCTGCCAACTTCAAGATTTGACCTGGGGATCGGGGCACCTTGGGATTACAGGAGGCCAGTTTTGAGAGGAAGCAGAATCCCTGTCACTAAGAAGTTGGCCCTTTGTGACCCACCTGGGCAACTTGGCGAGACCTCATCTCTATAATAAATCAAAAAATTAGCCAGGCGTGGTAGCGCGCGCCTGTAGTTCCAGCTACTTGGAAGGCTGAGGCGGAAGGATCGCTGGGGCCCAGCAGGTCGAGGCTGCGGTGGCCGGGAGCGGCCACTGCACTCCAGTCTGGGCGAAAAAATGAGACTCCAACCCCCCCCCAAAAAAAGAAGTTGGCCCCTAGAAGACTATATAGGTACTATATTATATATAATTTGTTAAGTTACTGAAGTTTTATGTTTTCCCAATAAAGAATACCCCTCTGTCCACCCAAGTTTAGAAAAAGACACGTGTCACATAGACGGCCAAAGTATTTACAGCAAAGAGAGGAAATAAAAGCTGCATGTGAAGGATGGTTTAGAAGCTAGCTCCTCACCACTATGCCTTGAAAACTTGTTAGAAATACAGGTCCTAGGCTCATGCCTATAATCCCAGCACTTTGGAAGACCAAGGTGAGAGAATTGCCTGAGCCCACGGGTTCAAGAACAACCTGAGCAACTTGGCGAGACCTCATCTCCGCAATAAATCACAAAGATTAGCTGGATGTGGTGGTACATGCCTGTAGCCGCAGCTATTTGGGAGGCTGAGGCAGGGGAACACCTGAGCCCCGAAAGTGGAGGCTGCCGTGAGCCATGATCATGCCACTGCACTCCAGCCTGTGTCACAGAGTGAGATGCTGACTAAAAAAAAAAATTAAAAAAAAAAGTCTATATATGGAGAGAGAGAGAGAGAGAACTAGATAAAAAAAAAAGAAAAGAAAAAGAAATACATGTCCTCAAACTTTACCCAGGCCTGCTGAGTCAGAATCTATGTGTTCACAAGCTCCCCAGGTGAAGGTTTTGGGATAACTGACACTACCTGGAATTGCACAAGCTGCTCCAGACAATGGCAGGACCCTCTCGTGTTCTTGCTTGCAGGAATTACTGTGCTAAGTTTACCCGCAGGGCCAGGGAGCTGACCAAAATGGCCCTTTCTGTATTCAGGCAGATTAAAGAGGAGGCAGAGGATTCTCCGATGCTGGGGAGGCAGGGGAGAGGCCAGGCTGAGCTCAGTGGTCCTTGTGCAGTACACTGCATACCAGTATCACCTGGGAACCAACAGTTTTAACAATTGGACTCACCCTCAGATATTCTTGTTTCGTTGACCCAGTGTAGCGATGAGCCAACTACAATATGTCTTTAAGAACACTTTCTAGTTTTTATAACTGGTCCAGTTGCAGTTTCTATAGAAACCTAAAGAATAGGGAGTGAGTGTGTCTTCACTTTTGTTTACTTAGAAAGTAAATGTGAGAGAGAGAGAGAGAGAGAGAGAGAGAGAGAAAAGAAGGGGGGGAGGGGAGGAAAAGGGGAGGGGAGGAGAGATTTACCTCCCCAAGGTAGGGGAGGGGACCAAAGCTAAGAAAACATGGTGGCCATAGCTCAAAGAACACATGGCCTGGCCAGTGCTTAACAAAACAATGGCTGCATGTGCCTTTCTCAACAGATACTTTTATATTTCAGCATGGGATGTGGGGAGGATACAGAGCAGGGCTTCTCCCACCTTCTTGTGCCTAGGTATCGGCTGAGGATCCTGTAAAAATGATTCAGTAGGTTTGGACTAGGACCTGGGATATTGCTTTTCTAGGCAGCTCCAGGTGCGGGGATGGAGTGGGGGAGGGGTGAATCCCTACAGCTGGTCCTCATAGCCGGGATTCTCAGCATGCACAAGAAGCACCAACCATAGGCACTTGCAAAATGCAAAGTCCCAGGAAACCTAGCCCAGAATTTCAGATGCTATGGGTTTGAGGACGGGGCCAGGAATATTCGTTTTTAACAGCCATTTTATTATTTATTTTTATCTTAGAATTGTGGGGTACCTGTGAGGATTTACTCCAGAAGTAAATTGCGTGTGAGCCCTCTCTCCTCCTGATAGTGGACCCGGTCCCCAGCCACAGGAGTGGCTGTGTGCCTCTCCTCCCTCCTCCCTCCCTCCTTTAGGAGTGTCCAGCATCTGTTGTTCTCACCTTAGTGCTCGTGTGATCAGTGATCAGGGATCACTTATGAATGAGAACATGTGGTATTCAGCTTTTTGTTTCTGTGGTAGTTCAGTAAGTATGATGGTCTCCAGCCGCAGTCATGATGCTTAACAGTCATTTTTGGGTGCGTGTGTTGGAGTCTCACTCTGTCTTCCAGGTTGGAGTACAGTGGCACACTCACAGCCACCGCAGCCTCCACCTGCTGGGCTCAGGTGATCTTTCTGTCTCAGCCTTCCAAGTAGCTGGAACTACAGGCACGTGGTACCACACCCAGCTAATTTTTTGATTTATGGCAGAGATGAGGCCTCGTCAAGTACCCAGGCTGGTCTCGAAACCCACAGGCACAGGTAATCCTCTCACCTCAGCCTCCCAAAGTGCTGGGATTACAGGCGTGAGCCACCATGCCTGGCAACAACCATTTCTTATGCTGGTGACTACATGGCAGTAAGCTGAAGAAGGATGATAAAACCTGAGAAATACTGTCAAGGAGAGAGAGAGAGAGAGACGGGGAGAGACAGAGAGATAGAGAGAGATGGAGAAACAGAGAGACAGAGAGAAAAACAGAGACAAAGAGATGGAGACACAGAGACAGAGAGAGACAGAGAAACAGATAAACAAAGAGACAGAGACAAAGACGGGGAGATGCAGAGACGGAAAGAGACAGAGAGAAAGACAAAGAGACAGAAAGAGATGGAGAGATAGAGAGACAGAGAGATGGAGAGACAGAGAATGAGACAGCGAGAAACAGAGAGACAAAGAGAGATAGAGACAGCGAGAGAGACACAGAGACAGAGAGAGGAGAGAGACAGAAAAAAACATTTGATAAATATTCTGTTCTCAGGTTAGGCACAATGGCTCATGCCTATAATCCCAACATTTTGGGAGGCCGAGGTGGGAGGATTGTTTGACCCCAGGAGTTCAAGACCAGTCTGGACCACGTAGTGAGACCTCTTCTCTACAAAAAAAATTCAAAAATTAGCTGGGCATGGTGGCACACACCTGTAACCCCGGCTTCTCGGGAGGCTGAGGCAAAAGGATCATCTGAGCCCAGGAGGTCAAAACTGTGGTGAGTTGTGATTGTACCATTGCACTCCAGCCTGGGCAACAGATTGAGACCCTGACTCAAAAAAAAATTATTTTCTCAGCAGTCAACATCCTGATCTGGTTGAGCTATCTTTACTTCAGTGTCATTATCCAGGATAATTTTGAATGAGAACGAGAATTTATCTCCCTGAGTCATTCCCTCAAGAATCTCTGCTGAGTAGAGATTTTTAAAAAATAACCAGAACCTGTTAGTGTCCCTCTTGCTCTCTCTCTCTCTCTCTCTCTCTCTCTCTCTCTCTCTCTCCCACACACACACACACACACACACACACACACACCAGAAAGCGGAAATTTATATATATAACAGAAATGTATTCTTTCAGCATTCTGAAAACCAGAAGCCCAAAATCAAACTGTGAGTAGGGCTGGTCTCTTCTAGAAGCTCAAAGGAAAACCTATTTCATGCTTCTTCCCTAGTTTTTGGTGGCTTCTGACAAACCTTGGCACCCTTGGCTTGTAGATGCATCACTCCAATCACTGCATCCATCAGCACATGACCATCTTCCCTCTGTGTGTCTGTCTATACTTTTATCTTATTTTAGGACCAAATTGCCTTCAGTTTGGGTGACTTCTTCATTTGGTATCTGCTATAGCTTGAATTGTGTCCCCCACAAAAGATCTGTTGGAGATCCAACCCTCAGCATCTCAGAATGTGACCTTATTGGAAACTGAGTCTTTACAGTACTCAAGCACATTACAATGAGGTCATTAAGGTGAACCTTAAATCAATATGACTGTGTCTTTATAAAAAAGGGGAATACTGCCAGGTGCAGTGGCTCATGCCTGTAATCCTAGCACTGTGGGAGGATTGCCCGAGCCTGAAAGTTGGAGACCAGCGTAGTCAATGTAGCAAGACCTCGCTACAAAAAATAAATAAATAAATAAGCTGGGCATGGTGGTGTGTGCCTGTAGTCCTAGCTACTTGGGAGGCTGAGGTAAAAAGATCACCTGAGTCCAGAAGGTCGAGGCTGCGGTGAGCTGTGACTATGCCACTGCATTCCACCTGGGTGACAAAGTGAGACCCAGAGTCAAAGAAAAACACAGAGACCCACACTGAGAGAACATCAAATGAAGATGACGGCAGAGGTTGTGTGATACTTCTACAAGCCAAAGATCGCCAGCAAACCACCAGAAGCTGGGAGAGGGAAGCTTTGGACAGCTTCTCCCTCACAGCCTTCAGAAGGCCCAACACTGCCGGCACTTGGATTTCAGGGCTCATACCATACTTGTGAGACAATAAATTTCTGTTGCTTAAGTCACTCTGTGTATGGTTCTTTGTTTATAGCAGTTCTAGCAAACTAATACAATATGTATACACTACACAATTCTGCAATCACTTGCTGGAAAGGAACTGATTTTAAATTCTAAATTGAACACATGTTTAATAAAACATGCTTCCGGATTTCTAAATGCTCAGTGAAGCAGAGGAGGAGTCTGGTGGGGTAGGAACTCACATGCCCCCGTCATCCTGAAATTGGTAGATCGTGTCAAGTGGTAGGTGGTGTTCTGGGGAGGATCTGTGTATTTTGTATTTGGGACAGATCTAGGAATATTTCAATGGGCAGGCAGGTATGAATTAGAAATTGAAATCGTTGTTCAAATCATGTGATTTCTGGCTGGGCGTGGTGGCTTGTGCTATAATCCCAGCACTTTGAAAGGCCAGGGTGGGAGGATCTCTTGAACACAGGAGTTCAAGACCAGCCTGGGCAAAATAGTGAAACCTCCTTTCTACGAAAAATAAAAAAAATCAGCTGGGCATCGTGACTCATGTCTATAATCCCAGCTACTCGAGAGGCCAAGGTGTGAGGATCACTTGAGTCCAGGAGGTCAAGGCTGCAGTGAGCCTGATCTTGCCACTGCACCCCAATATGGGTGACAGAATGAGACTCTGACTCAAAAATAAAAAATCATACAATTTTCTAAAAATCCACGGAACGTATTTCAATGTTTCATAACCATATAATTAAAAAAACGAATTCCTCACATTCCCCCCAAATAGCTAAAGTTCAGACTAGCCTTGAACCATTTTTCCTTTCTCCATCTGCATGCAACAGTATTAGGAGAAAGAATTGCTGACAATATATTCGATTTACTGAGCTCCAAGGGGCTGAAACTTGCTAATGTTTCAGCTCCAGGTAGGCTGTGTTTTAAAATAACACATTTCACGCCTTCTCCATCATTTTCATTGCTCTGTGAATGGAAGCAAATCACTGGGGTTCAGAGTATTGTTCCGCCAACAAAAAAATTTACATTGCCTGGAAATGGAGATCTCAACATGTGCAGGACAGACAACACAGAACACCTAAAGAATTGTCTTTATTTTATTCCGACTCAGGCTTGTAATTTCTTATACCAAAACATTTCAGCAAAGGCCAAGAGGGGCTTTGTAAAGCCAGACAAGGCTCACATTGTCCCTTTGCCTTTAAGCCTGAGATATGAAGCCAGTTTTTGATATTTTTTTTGGCTCTTGTTACTCTATTAAAGCCACTTAATATTCCTGATCTGTGCTCAGTACAGAAGTGGTGAGCTTAATCCAGCAGATCCATAACATTTTGAAATTGTGAGCTCTATTTATTAACATGTCTGGTCGCCTGGGTGATGAGGCAGAGAAGGACGAACTGTCAGAAAAAGAAATGCAGGGGACATACGCACACTAAAAATCATTTGTTGTTTATCTTGAATTCAAATTTAACTGGGAATTTTACAATTTTTATTTGCTACACATGGCAACTTTAAACACAGCACCTAAAATCACACCCTGATTAGAAAAAAGAAAAAAAAAGTGATTTAATTTAAATCGCTTGATGAAGGAGAATAGAGCGAAGGAAAAAAGCATGAGTTTTAGAATCATTCTGATCTGGGATTGATTTCTGGCCTTAAACTTGATTATGTGACCTTGGGCAGTATGTCTGAGCCGTTCCCCCAGGTTTCTTTTCTCTCATCTGTAAAATGGGCATATATAAAATGGGCATAATGCTTGCCCCCTCTAGTTATTAAGTGTTAACACAGTGCAGTGCAGTGCCACACCATGCTGGAGTCTGAAGCAAAAGGAGGAATGAGTAATACTCATCTTTATTGAAAATGTTTACTTTTTTTCATCAATTTGCATACAATTTTTTGCCAAAGGACTGCTTTAAATTATTATTTATCCTGTCAACTGGGTTTTTTAGTGTACCCTTACATTTTGCAACTGAGCAATACCTTGGTCACTTCACCCTAATTATTGGCACTCAGTGACTGTGAAATATTATTAACATTTAAATACCATTTAACATTATTATTATTTAAATTTAATAAAGTTAAATATAATAATAGTATACTCTTCTTATATTCTATTTCCTTGCAGTGTCACATTAGAAACAATAATGACAATAAGGATAAGCAGGGCACAGTGGCTCATACTGTAGTCCCAGCTACTCAGGAGATGAAGCAGAAGGATCCCTTGAGACCAGTAGTTTGAGGCTGCAGTGAGTCAGGACTGTACCAATGCACTCCAGCCTGGCTGGGCAACAGAGAGAGACCCTGACTCAAAGAAGAAAGAAAGAAAGAAAGAAAGAATCAACAATGACAACAAGCATTTTAAAGGACTTTCTTTATCCTAGGTCCTGTACTAAGCTCTTGAAGTGCACACTTCTATTGAATCTTTACAATTTTATGGGATTTTACAATTATTATTTTTTGTTCTATAAAAAGCAATATTTTAAAACATCTAAATTACTTCCCCAAGAATGCATAGCTATTAAATGGAGTTGGGGGACATTAGGAATTTAGTTTTTTTATGTTTTCTGCAGAAATACTGAAACTTGCTTGTACGCGTACCCGTAGAATTGAATTAAAGAAACTTTTTTGAAGTCATACTGGGGCTGCCCATTGGAAACTCCTGCCTGTAATACCTCAGAAAGGCCTCCAGGTGTCCTCATTGACCAAGCTCCAAAATTCGAGGCCAGTAAAAATTTAGGAAAGGTTTTCCTCAGGCATGCTCTTCCAAGGAGAGCTTCCACACATTCTGTGCAGAAACTGACCTGACCTAGACAAAACACTTATAGACAAAACTGACCTGACCTAGAAGGTTCTCGTTCTGAAGAACAGCTCTGATATTGAGCTGGGCCTACCTCTTCAAGCATGGGGAAGATACAACACCCACCTACTCAGCCCTGACCTTCAAGGGCTTCTCAAACATCCTTACTGCCCTACCCGCCCTTGGGCAGGGGACTTGGTGAGTAGGTTTCCCAAGTGTCTTGCATTGAATGATTTTGTTATCCTGTATGTATGTTGTTATCCTATATGGATTTTTAAAAATAAATTATAAAAATAATTTCTTCAGGTGGGGCTCATTAGCTCAGCCTGTAATTCCAGCACTTTGGGAGACGGAAGGCGAGTGGATTGCCTGAGCCCCCAGGTTTGAGACCAACCCGGGCAATTTGGTGAGACATTGTCGCTACAATAAATCAAAAATTAGCTGGCGTGGTAACTTGGGCCTGTAGTTCCGGCTACTCAGATGACTGAAGCGGAAGGATCGCCAGAGCCCAGCAGGTTGACACTGGGGTGGCTGTGAGTGTGACTCCAGCCTGGGCAATGGAGTGAGACTCCAACTCAAATAATAATACTTCAAAATATTTAAAGCTTCTTTAAAATAAATTATAAAAATCTGGTAGTAAGAGCTATTTTTCAAATTTAACTGACACCCTGTATTTTTATTTGCTAAATCTGGCCACCCTACTGGCTGACTTGTTTGCATTCTTGAGTACAGAGAAGGCAGGTACATGCCTTTGAGTCAGCGGCAGGGCCACACACAGGGTGAAGCAACAGAGGCACCCAGGCACTCAATTTAAGATGGTGCTCACCCTTAAGCTCTTGCAAGTGTACCTTGTCCTGGTCCTGAACTTGCAGGAGAGCTGTGGCTTAAGGGTCAGGAAAACTCCTTAGTTGGCTTACTCCTCGGGTTAAACCAGTGCAAACCTCCCATGAATGTATAAGTTCACACTTTATAAAGTTTCTTATGTGTTTGAGAATTGGAATCCAGGCCTAGGTACCTTCTAGCTATGTAATTTAGGCAAACTACTGAGCTTTCCTGTGTTTCTATTTGAAGTTCATAACAACAAACTTGCTCTGAGGATTAGATACGAAAAAAAATTCCCAGTGCCCCGCCAGTGCCTGAGACATAGACATGAATCGACCCTTGACAATGATAAGTTACGTCAGTGCTGTCATTTCAATGGCTGAACTAAGGCAGTACAGATCCTCTGAACCTCAACTTTCTATTTTGTTTAATATTCGATATTACTCACCACCTCTTCCCCCCCCCAGGAAATAGTTTACATTATGACATACCTCCTAGAGATTTGATGTTATGCTGAGCTGGTTACGTGCATCATCTTTTTCAGCCCACACGATGTCCTTGTGAGATGTGTACTAAGAGAGGACACTGAGGCCCAGGAAGGTGGGGAAACTTACCCTACTGATGTAACCAGCATGTGGTGAGACCAGGATAGATTCCAAGCCTGGGAGTGTGTCTCCAGGTCTGCATGACTTCAAAGCCTACACATTTAACTACCACTTTATGGAGACTGTGGTGTCTGCTAGACACCCACTATCGGCTCCCTGAAAGGTTTCTTCCCTGTTAATTGAAGGGCTGCTGGAAATGCCCTTCCTAGTCTTGGGCTGTCAGCATCCCTGATGAGATCTTTCTCACTATGGCTTCCCAGTCTTTGATCTCCTTATGAAGCCATTTTCTTTGGAAAACAAGGAGAAGGCCATGGAGAGAATGGTCTTAGTGAAGTTATGTTTGTGTGTTGAGAAGGCGAAAAGGAGGGCTGCTGTGATGTCCTCTAATTGGCAACACATGTCTTCTGAGCGCATCCCTCAAAGGCCCCGCTCCTTTCCTCCAGCCTGTGTGCACAGGTAACTCCAGTCCAGTTGGCTGTTAACTGGCTCTTCCTCAGGAATATCTTCAAGCCACACCCCGATCAGAAGTTTCTCAATTGCACACCTTGAAAACCCACCAGCTGGGCATAGTGGCTCGTGCCTGTAATCCCAGCACTTTGGGAGGCTGAGGCGAGAGGATTGCCTGAGCCCAGGGGTTGGAGACTAGCTTGGGCAACTTGGCGAGACCTCGTCTCTACAATCAATCGAAAAATTAGCCAGGCTGATGGTGCGTGCCTGTAGGTCCAGCAACTTGGGAGGCTGAGGTGGAAGGATTGCCTGAGCCCAGCAGGTCAAGGCTGCTGTGAGCGTGCCATTGCACTCCAGCCTTGGCGACAGAGTGAGACTCCTACTCAAAAAAAAAAAAGAAAAAGAAAACCCACCAGCTGCAGGCTGCCTTGAGCCATCTTTTCTTTCCCTGGTTATTTTTACTTTGCTGATCTGATTTCCAACCTCCCCTTTATCTTCCCCTTTCTTTCTCCCAGGCCTGCTCTTTTCTTTGCTCCTTCCCTTCTGTTTTCATTCTCATTGGCTTCAGTTTAAGAGCGGTGCTTAATGAGCAATTGCTTTTTTAGAATGTCATGGTTAATAATGAGCATGAGATGTGAAGTCAAACAGAGATAGGCTTGAATTTCAGCTTCACCGCCCACTGGTCATGCAGCCAAAGGCAGGGTAATCGGAGTCTCTCTCTTCGTCCTTTCTGAGGGTAAGACCACCTCTCTTGCACAGTCATAGAGAGGATGAGATGAGATAATGTATAACAGCCCGTGTCCCATTGTTGAGACTGTTGGAGCTCAAACATGGCAGTTTTCGTTCTTATTATCTAGACTGATGGCTTTAACCGTGGCATAATCTGTCCTCACTTTCTTGTAGTTTCTAAAGCTGGCCAAGACTTTCCTGGCTTCACAGGCTTGGTGAATGCCATATGCCGTTCTCTTAACCCTAGAGAGTTGTTCTTTTTTGTTTAATTGGGTCTTCTGTCATCAATCTCCAAGTCTAGGCTTAAGCATCACCTCCCTAAAGGGCCCATTGTGTCTCTCCATTCTCCAGTATTATCCACATCCCCCTTTATTCTCTGTCACCACTCTTGGCTATCATAGGATTAACAACCATGCTGAATAATTTAAATAGTTCACTTCTGTTCTTCCCTCACTGGAATGTAGGCTTCAGGAAAACAGGGACCACTGTCTTCTCAGTGACTAGGACTGGCTGACACATAGTTGGTATATGGTATTTGTTGGATATATGGTTTTTCATATCACATACAATTTCCCCTCAAACCTCACTGCTATGGTTTGAATGTCTGTCCCCTCTGAAACTCACGTTGAAACTTAATCCCCAGCATGGAAGGGTGGAGAGGTGGGGCCTTTAAGAGGAGTCAAGAGGGCTTTTGGTCATGAGGGCTCTGCCTTTATAAATGGATTACTCCATTCGTGGATGACTGGACCAAAGGGTTAGTGGGTTATTATGGGAGTTGGCTGGTGACTTTATAAGAAGAGGAAGAGGCCAGGCGTGGTGGCTCATGCCTACACTCTCAGTACTTTGGGAGGTCAGGAGTTTGAGACTAGCCTGGGCGACATAGCAAGACCCTGTCTCTAAAATAAGTAAATAAATAAATAAATAAATAAAAAAGAGTAGGAAGAAGTAGTATGCTTAGCCCTCTTGCCAGGTGATTCCCTGCCCCACCTCAGGACTCGTGTGTAAGACCAGCAAGAAGGACCTCACCAGATGTGACCCCTTGACCTTGGACTTCTCAGCTTCCATAACTGTAAGAAATAAATTTATTTTCTTTATAAATTACCCAGTTTCAGGTATTCTGTTACAAGCATCAGAAAGCAGACTGAGACACTCACCAACAGTCATTTTCTTCACTTCCTACCTTTCTCCCTCTAAAACTGAGAATTTCTGCTTTAAATACTGAAGGCAACACCCATAGAGGAAGGCGCAACACCGTTTTCTAGAATGGTCCCCAGTGTTTCTCAGTGGTGTCACTTTGGGCAGGAAAACTTTTTGTTGTGTTGGATTAACCCATACCCTGCAGTATGTTTAATGTTCCTGGCCCCCTCCAATTCATTGGGAGAATCCAAAACACATTTCCAAATGCCCCATAGGGTGTGGTACAGCCTCCATTGAAAATCACAGATCTAAACTTTGGGCACTTCACGAATGTTATAAGCATTCAAGAAAATTATCTGAAACTCAGAAGTTGGGTCAACTCCTCTCCTCCTCTTTGTCCCAACACATCACTCTTGCCAAGCCTGCTGCTATTTCAAAGCAAAAGGCAATGGAGAGAATGTGTTGGTGTGTTTTAATGCTAAGAACAGCAGTCAGATATGTGTTGCCAAAACAAATCTTGTGTGTATTTCCTATTTTCTTTTGTGGAGGTGATAGACTCTCACTGAATCATCCAAAGGACACTGGGGGTAGGCTCAGATTCTAATCCAAGATTAAACTCAGATGCACTGTCTCCAAAGAGAATTAAGAATAAAATCTACAAGTTTATACATCCGACAGAGCTGAATTCTGAAAGGGCTTCTCAAGGGCATTGTAGAAGAGCATTTCATATTCCACATTATCTTACTGCCCCTGGACTATCAAAATGGGGAAGGATCAATAGATATTTTCAGTGCCACTGATCAATGTTAAGTTCATTATGGTTATCTGTGCTCATAATGACTATATTCACTGGTGTAAGACATTGTATTGACTACAAAACAATGTAAGAAATGTACTTGGTCCACTGATAAGCTCATCTAGCAATAAATAATTCAGCCTAGTGGACAGGTAGTATCCTGGGTAAGGCTTATCTTGATCTGCTCTGCCCTTCTGCCACTGGTAAATGAAAGAAAATTAAGTCTGTTGTCTTTAAGAAGTCATAATGAGCAAGGAGAGTTGGGCTTAGCATGTATTCACTCAATTTTCATTAATTCACTGAAAAAAAAAATTCTAGGTCAGGCACGGTGATTCATACCTGTAATCCCAGCACTTTGGAAGGCGTAGGTAAGAGGATTGCTTGAGCCCAGGAGTTCAAGACCAGCGTAGACAACATAGTGAGACCTCATCTCTATCAAAAAAAAAAAAAAAAAAGCCAGGCATAGTGGCACATACCTGTAGTCCCAGCTACTTGAGAGGCTAAGGCAGAAGGATTGCCTGAGTCCAAGAGGTCCAGGCTGCAGTGAGCCATGATCATGCCACTGTGCTCCAGCCTGGGCAACAGGGTGGGACCCTGACTCAAAAAAATAAAAAATAATAAAAAATTAAAAAATCTGTTTGCTACTTTTCCTCTTACTATACAGAAGTTATTCCCGGAAAGCATTCATTGAACAAGGAATTCGTTGTTTAGAATTTGGAGTTTGACAAATCAAACTGCTTTTCTCCTAATAGTAGCATGACTTTTGGTAAATTCCTGGAACTTTCCAATTCTCAGATCCTTTATCTGTAAAATGGAGATTATATAGTACTAGACACCTCACTGGACTGCTGTGGGAATTAAATGAACAAATACGTAGGAAGCACTTTCACACACCAGCCTGGCACACACAACTAGAATTCAACAACTGCCAACTCATTTTAGTAGCAGGGCACACTTTTCTTTTTTCTACTCCAAAGTGGCACAAGAATGGAGGTGGAAGGGAAACAGCAATAGAAAAGACCCAAAGAAATTCTGAGGAGGGAATATGAAGAGAGAGAGAGAGAAACATCAGAGGTAAGGGGCTTGCCAAACTTCTGAGCTGAAAGATGAGTTGGGTTTTGCATTGTTTTCTGGGTTCTGTGCTTACATATCAAAAGTTTTTCTTCTTTGGAAATGGACTGCATCTCCATTCCCTGTGAGATAACGGGAACAAATAAGGGCTTGCCTCATTAACAAGCATGAAGAAGCACCTTCTCTGATATGACTCCATGTTAGTGCTAAACAAATGGTGGTCTGGAAACTTCATTACTGGAACTCAGGGCAAAGTCCAGAACTCAGACAAAGTGCAGAAATTGAGAGCCAGTGTTTAGAAACTTTGATTGTAACTTGACAGAGTCGTTTTATGAATTTAATATAAATAGGAATGTATATTTTCTTATCTGTTATTTCAGTGAGCTAGTAATTTACTTTTTTCTGAATTAGTTTTTTTCCACCTAGTAATTCACTTTTATTTTGCTTTATAGATCCACAATAGATTAACATTTTAAAACCAGTCTTTCATTGCTGATAGTTTGAGAAACACTACTTTAGAAAATATCCAGTCCGGGTGTGATGACTAAAGCCTGTAATCCCAGCATTTTGGGAGGCCGAGGCCAGAGGATTTCCTGAGCCCCAGGGTTCGAGACCCGCCTGGGCAACTTGGTGAGCCCTCATCTCCACAATAAATCAAAAAATTAGCCGGGCGTGGTAGCGCACGCCTGTAGTTCCAGCTACTTGAAAGGCTGAGGCGGAAGGATTGCGGAGCCCAGCAGGTCGAGGCTGCAGTGGCCGGGAGCGGCCACTGCACTCCAGTCCGGGCGACAGAGTGAGACTCCAACTCAAAAAAATAAAAATAAATTAAAATTAAATATGTATAGAAAAAACTAAATTAATATACAAAAAATTAACAATTGTTATATCTGGGAGTGTTAGGTTTATGAGGCACATTACTTTTTTTTTTAATCAGTCTCACTCTTTCGCCCAGGTTGGAATGCAGTGGCATGATACCAGTTACCGCAGCCTCAACCTGCTGGGCTCAGGCGATGCCTTCCAACTAGCTGGAAGCACAGGCAAGCACCACCTGATTTATTGTAGAGATGAGGTCTCGCCTAGTTGCCCAGGCTGGTCTCGAACCCCTGGACTCAGGCAGTCCTCTTGCCTCCACCTTCCAAATGCTGGGATTACAGGCATGAGCCACTGCACACCTGGCCAGTTACGTTTTTATGTTGTATATTATTTTGTATCTGCATTTAAAATGTCATATAAGTATATGATATTTTGTAATAAGTAAAAGTTTACATGTTGAATAATTTGCCTTTGTCACTCTTTGGGTTTTAATAAACAATGTGGTTTTAATTGGTTTAATACCAATGTGGCTGAGAGATGTTTTTCAAAGAGAGAAGGAAACCATGCAGGCCTGCTGGGTTTCTGTTTCTCTACCTTCTTTTCCTGTTGGCAGACAAGTTCTATTTGCCCTTTCAAGGCATACTTGGAAATTCTTGGCATACTATTTCTTGAGCAGGAAAAGATTATTTTTTATGAAAGTTACATGTATGGAAATACTAAGATCTTCCTACATTTCATTCCCCACTCCCCTCCCCATTGTGCAGGATAAAAAGATGCCAGATGAAATATTTTCTTAAATGCAAAAACACTGTTTGTCAATCAGTGAAATTAGGATAAATTATTTCCTGCAAATAAACAATATTCTCAAGATTAAAAATTTTAAAAGTTCTCAGTGATCCTCAGCAAGACAATTAACTACCGTATTTCATCAATTCTAAGACGACTTTATTATAAGATACAGCATTATTTTTATGTACCATTAAGAAAGAAAAAACACTGCCAATTCACCTAGGAATGCCATCAATCAAAAGATGAACTCTGTTTTCAGACGTAAATATGATAAAACGTACATCTTGGAATCAATAAAATACGGTAATATTAGAAATAAAAATCTGAAATCTTGTCCAACATGGTCACTTGAAGTAGAGCACTTCAGACAGCTTTGTATGAACCCTGAACATAAACAGAAGAATACATAAACATTTTCAGTAGCACACCCTTCCTTTATTGACCTATGTAAAAAAATAATAGGCCCTAAAAAGTCAGAACAATAAAAGAATATGCAAAAAGGTTATTTCTGTTTCTAGAAGGCTATACAAATATGCAAAAAGAAATAAGTTATTTTTTTGCTTGTCTTTTTTTCCAAATTTTTTTCCCCAAACTTCATTTCTAATGATACAAATGACTAAGGACCAGTTTAACAAACCATTTTTATGTATATATTACATGCTTTGGAATATAGATAGAAAATGTTCCAAAAAAGTTGTTCAGAAACTTTTCTATTCACAATATGAACAAGAATCTTGTATAAAAGAGGGGAAAGGAGCACCTTTTTATGAAATTTTGAAGCAAAGATAGCAAAAAAAGATCAATCTAGAATATGGAAATCATTTGCTCTAAAAAACAAACCAAAAAACCCTACAATAAACCATAGCTAATTAGTTCTTCCAAGGAAAGTATGAGGTAGTGTTAGCCTCATAATTAAATCTACTGCGCTTGGAGGTTTTTTCATTTTGTTTTGTTTTAACTGCTAAATCTTGTTTTTGTCACTTGGTGACTCAGAACAAATTGTGGAATGTAGGCATTATGTTTAATTTTGTAATGTTCACCATTTTAAGGCACTCAATTTATCTAAAATGCCATGGCTTTGTTTTGTTGTTGTTGTTGTTGTTGTTTTGGGTGCTTTCTGTATCACCTTAAAATACTTTTCCTACTCATAATTATAAAAACTTTCCATACTAAGTCTGTCACTTCAAACAATAACCATCATGCAATTAGTGAAGAAAGAAAGAAAAAAGGAGCTCAATAATATTGTACCTTAAAAAATTCTCCAAGCAGAGTTTGTCAATTATTCAGTGGACTGCTTCATTTTTCCCCAATCTGCTACCATAAATTATATTACAGGATGCTTCAATAATAAGTCTTTCCAGAACCCATTTCATGGTACTTATGAAAAACATCACTATAATATCCTTATAAAAAACATTTACACTCATTCAGAACTTCATGAAAATCCAATTTCTCTTCAAGTAATTTTCAAATACTGTCTAAATAATCCATGTCCATGTAGAAATAGTATGTTATTCTTTGTTGGCTCACGAATTCAAACTTTGTGATGGTGAGCAATGACAGACGCTTCTGGTTTCCCTTCTCGCATCATTCTGAATTGTGCTCGAAATTATCCCATCCTTATTCTTGCCTGCGGACACCCTGAACATATTTTTACAGTTTAGAGGTTTGCCTTCAACAACTTTTATTCCCTTAAAAAGTGCTTGCTACTGATAAAGGCTTCAAACTGAGCCCTCTCTTGGCAATGGTTCAGTATGTGGTCAGACCTTGCTGTTGGGTTAGCGTCTGGAGTTTGAAAGGCAAGTCCTTCTTCAGGGGCTCTGTAGGGCTTAGCGTGTGATTCACTTCTGGAGAAACCTAAGTCTTCTCTTCAATCTTTGATGCTTTTAGGTCTCTAAAGCCAACCACCTTCTGGGAAGATATACATTTTGCAAGGCACACTAGTGTGAGAACGCAGTGCTCGGTCAAGAGGTCCGACTGCAGTTCAGACTAATGTTCCAGGCTTTGAATCCTCATGCCAAAAGAGCCTCTGCTCACTACTCTCCAGGCTGTCTTCCAATCGGTTTCCATCTGTACCGTCCAGTTGACTGATCTCCGTGTACTGTCTATGAAAGAAAAGTAGAAATGTTACTATTTGTGGTCATTTTTGTTCCTTCAACACAAAGACTACTACATTTAAAGAAGTTAGTAGTAAGCACTGTTAAGAAAAATTTTCCAAAACTTAAAGATAAGGCAAAGAATGACTGCATGTTCTTTAGATGTCATATTGGAGGCACTGTCTAAAAGGCCCATAAAAGAATTATTTAATTCTCTAGGGAGATATACCTTTGTTTAACTTACATTCACCATTGATTAGGACCAAGATTATATTAAGTCACACATTAACTTGTGGGTTTTTGTCTGGAAGAAATACAAATATCTTCTGTCTAGTAGAAAAGACTATGGTTACAGTTTTATTACCATGTAGGCCATTAACTGTTTTATATCTTAATTAGTAATCTTATTCCAACATTCTCTCTTTCAATGTCTTGAATTCTCTTTGAACCAGCTTTATTCCTGTATTAGTGAGTTAAACAAATCTTTGGCACATGCCCACTTTTTATTTGTATGAAGGTCATATTTGTATATTTATTTTGAGTTGGAGTCTCACTCTGTTGCCTAGGCTGGAGTGCAATAGCACACTCATGGAACTGCAGCCTCGACCTGCTGGGCTCAGGTGATCCTTCTGCCTCGGCCTTCCAAGTAGCTGGAATCACAGGGATGCACCACCACACCTGGCTAATTTTTAAAAAATTTATTATAGAAATGAGGTCTCACCAAGTTGCCCAGGTTGGACTCGAACCCCTGGACTCAGGCAATCCTCTTGTCTCCATCTCCCTAAGTGCTGGGATTACAGGTGTGAGCCACTGTGCCCGGCTGAAAGTCCTATTTTTAACCTTTTTAAAAACTATATTTTGACAGCCACATTTTAAGTATTCTTCAAATTGAGGAAATATACTGGCCTTCTGAGAAGACAAATACATTTTTCAAGGCACAGTAGTGTAAGACTACAATGCATGTTCAAGAGGTTCTAGATGCTTCCCTCAGGAACAAAGGAACATATATATAGAAAGTGGCAGGGACATTTTGGGACATATTTTATATCCCTTGGGAATGACCTAGGAAATGGCATCACATTAAAAAGCCATAGGCATATTTGGATGGGATATGCAAATGAGGGCATCCTATCATACAAGCAATACCACTTTATTAGAATAGTAGGTTAAGATAAGTTAGATAGTTAGTAGACTTATTTTTAATTTCAAAGTCTTTTAGTAAAGGTAATAGAAAACTCTTTAACAGAAGAGCTTCTGAAATAAAGGTTTTTAGTGTTTTCATGTAACAAAAACAAAGCTGGGTTTCATAGTTTTACACATCAGTCAGAGCAAACAAAACTGCTATGCAAGAAACAGCACACAGATTTGAGGGACAGTACTTACTACAGCTGGCTACACTTAGCAAAAGAGAATTTAAAACTGATCTCATTTCTGGAGACACAACCATTCTTGGGGACAGAAGCCCTTGGTTTTGCCTAATAATAGAGTTAGATAGGAAAGAGGAAAGGGAATAGAAAACAGGAAGTGAAAGAAAAAAATTATTTGAAAATAGTTTGCAGCAGTAGAGCCAAGAATTTGACTATATTATAATATACTAGGTAGCTTTAACGTTTTTACTTTGGAAAGTTTATGTTAATGGCAATTATACCAAATTGTACTGGAAAAAATTTTGTTGGTCAAAATTTGTATCTTTCTATAATTTTAAGGCCTCAATACTCCAGGGGAAAGGATCTTTAGTAATATATTACATTTATTTTTTAAAAAATTAATACATTGCTAAGCATTTAAAATATTTAGCTTAAAAGAAAATCCAACCATATAAAGCTTTTCTTTTTTCTTTTTTTCTTGAGTTGGGGTCTCACTCTGTTGCTCAGGCTGGAGTGCAATGGCACGATCATGGCTCACTACAACCTCAACCTCCTGGGCTCAGGTGATCCTCCTATCTCAGTCTCCTGAGCAGCTAGGACTATAGGAGCACGCCACCATGCCTGGTTACCTTTTTTTTTTTTGAGTTGGAGTCTCACTCTGTCGCCAGGTTGGGGTGCAGTGGCACACTCATAGCCACCCCAGCATTGACCTGTTGGGTTCTAGTGAACCTTCCGCCTCAGCCTTCCAAGTAGCCAGAACTACAGGCGCACACTACCTTGCCCAGCTAATTTTTTATTTATTGTAGAGATGAGGTCTTACCAAGTTGCCTGGGTTGGTCTCGAACCCACAGGCTCAGGCAATCCACTTGCCTCAGCCTCCCAAAGTGCTGGGATTACAGGCTGAGCTACCAAGCCTGGCTGCCTGATTACTTTTTCAAAAAAATTTTCATAGAGATAAAGTCTTGCTATGCTGCACAGGCTGGTCTCAAACTCCTGGACTCAATCAGTCCTCCTGCCTTGGACTTCCCGAGTGCTGGAATTACAGACATGAGCTACTGTGTCTGGCCCAAGTTTTCATTTTAATCTTAAAACCTAATTTGTCGTATTTTTAAAAATATGTTTTCACAAAAACAATTTATGAAATTTTAGAGCAGATTTCTAAATCTTTATGATTGTTACTATACTTGCCTTATTAATAGGTTACGTTAAATTGATCAGATTATATCATAATTTTTAAAAGTCCTAAATAAACAAAATAAGCACTTCCACATCTCTGTGACTGGGAAGGTAAATTGGCAAATATTTCTGGAAAGCAAGAGCTTAAAAAAAAATACATTTTTCAATTTAATCCATTAACTCTACTTATTGGAATGTACCTTAAGGAAATAACCTGGAATTCACACAAATATTTTGCACAAAGATGTTAACAGCAGCATTGCTTATAATAAAAAAGAAATAAAACCTAAAACCCACTCAACTGTTCCTAAAACAGGGAGTTGTTAAATAAAGTATAGTATATTTGAGTGGAATATCATATCAGTTATATAAAATAAGGTTTTAAAAGTTTAAGAACATGGGAACATGGTTGTAAGTTTCAAGAAAGGTGATGTAAAATTTCATATATCACATAAGATGTAAAATTGTATATACATACCTAACCCTGAATTGTACCGCATGTCTTTAAAATAAAAAATTACCATCTTTTGTCAAAATTCCCAGTATTAATTTCCAGTTAAAAAAATAAAAAAATAATTAAAAGTAAAAAAATATTGTATATACAATATCGTTATGACCCTGTTAAAAATAAATGCAGAAAAATGGGGGAAATATGACAAAATATTAATAGCTGCTATCTCTAGATAATGGAATTATGGCTAAATTATTTCCTACTTATTTATCCCTTTACTAGTTTCCAAATTTTCCACCATGAATTCATATATGCGCACACATACACAAACACACAATAGGGACTTTTAAGTAACTTCTAATTTCCTGTACATTATGCCCCTCTGACATCAGACTGCCCTATCAGATCATCTTGGGCTGCTTGAAATATATGGGCAGACTTGGTAAACACTGATTTTTCTCTAAAAATGTTTAACACTTCCTGAGTCCAGTGAAAGTAGTGTTCAGGATATTAGAACTGTCTTATGCGGCAAATGTTTCATATCATTTCTGAGTCAACAAATAGCAAAGTAAAATGATACAAACATGAAAACTATCTGCAAATGTATTATTAACAAATAATTAGAATTGAATTGAAAGGAGTCAGCTCAAATTTGGGGCCAGTCATTTTGGTTCTTGCTCCTAACTCATTTTCAAACATTATTTACAAAAGTCCAAGCTATCTGATGTCCTCTGAAGTATATTTTCATTAAAATTCTATTTTGAGCACAGTCTTTGTTGAGTTGAGACAATTGGATTAATATTTCAAGCCAAGAAAAATTTCCTCTGAATATGAAGAAGAAAAATAAGGCTTTTGGGGTTGAGTGTTTCCAATTTGCTCATAGCACTGAGTGTCTTAATAAGAACCTGCTAACCTCTCAAATTCACTGATATCATAATCTTTATAAATTATAGTATGTATAAGTCTCCTATGCCTGAAGCAAATTGACTTAAAGAGATCATAACTAAATTTTCTTAATGCTCTACTTCTTGGTACCAGGGATGTGGATTCTATCTTGTGAGAAAGCAAAAGGGAGAAATGACTTCTTCAAACTTAACTCGTCCTATGTATAAAAATAAGACAAAAACATGTAATTCAGAGCTTGCAACTTCAAAAAAATCTACTTTAACAAATTGCTCTTGTGTATTTCCTCTAAAGTTTGCAAAGAACTATTTTGACAAATAGGACAGCTGGTGGCATCTGTTGCTTCTTAATGAACACAGGGTTAGACACAAAAAGGCAGCACATGTTTGAAATCAAGCCTACCAACTGTCTGTGAGGAACTCTGGTATGAACAGCCTTTCCTGGAGTACAGATATTTTTCCTGCAAGGTTCCAGGAGGGACTTAAATGGACATATCAGTAATGCAGTTTCAAGTACTACAATTAAAAGCCTTCAGACTCAAAATTTAATGTACAGATGCTAAAAAATAGGGTTTTAATGAGTTAGATTAGGGTTTTAATGAGCTAGATTACAGGTTGGCAAACTTTTTTATAAATGCCAGATATTTTTGGCTTTTGTGGCCATAAAGTCTCTGTCGCAACTAAGCCTTGCCCTCATAGTGCAGAAAACAGCCGTAGATAACATAAATGAATGATCATGGCTGTTTCCCAGTAAAACTTTACTTACCAAAACAGTGGGTTTGGCCTGGAGGCTATCCTTTGCCAACCCCTGAACTAGATTATTTAACATTCATAAAGTAGGTAGGATTCCTGTTTTTCTTTTTCTTTTTTGAGACAGGGTCTTGCTCAGTCACCCAGGCTGGAGCATAGTGGCATAATCATAACTCACTGAAACTTCAGCCTCCTGGGCTCAAGTGATCCTCCCGTCTTGGCCTCCCAAAGTGCTGGGATTGTAGGCATGAGCCACTGTGCCTAGCTCCTGAATTCTTTTGAGTAGGAACAGGCTTCTTGAATTTTCAAGCACTGCTTCCTCACCTGCTTGGAGAGGGCAAAGGATTATAGACATTGCCATAACAGCTGGTGTAAGAAGAATGTGCTGGAGTCTCGTAGTCCGATAGCCCTATGGTTAACTGGGTCTTCCAGTTTCCAGAAGCATTTGTAGAAGACACTAGAAATAAAAACAGAGAGATCAAGTTAGTGGAAACATTCAAAGTAGAAACTGTTTGGGTCACTTAGATGCATATTATAATCAGCTGTTGTGCAGAGTGGAGATGAAGAGACAGGGTTTGGCTGGATGTGGTGGCTCATGCCTGTAATCCCAGCAATTTGGGAGGGAGAGGCAAAAGGATTGCCTGAACCCAGGGTTCTGGAGCAGCCTGGGCAACTTGGTGAGACCTCATCTCTACAATAAATAAATAAATAAATCAGCTGGACTTGGTCGTGCATACTTGTAGTTACAGCTACTCGGAAGGCTGAGTTGGAAGGATCGCTTAAGTCAAGTAAGTCAAGGCTGTGGTGGCAGCAAGCATGCCACTGTACCTCAGCCTAGGTGACAGAGTGAGACTGAATCCAAAAAGAAAAAAAAAGTAAAGAAAAGAAAAGAAAGAGAGAGATGGAATTTGGAATCAATGGAGTTCCTATTCCAGTTTGATGACATACTGGCCATGTGGCCTTGGCAAATAGTTTATCCTCTTTAAGCCTCGGTGTCCTCATCTGTAGAATGGGGATAATAATATAATTATATTCTGTATAGGTATGCTACCAGAAGTAAATAAGGTAATTATGAAATTCTTTAGCACTGTGCTTGATACAGAGTAGGCACTCAATAAATAGCGATTAATATTATTAAGAATGGGAAATGGTTAACCAAAAGACACATCTGTCAACTTAAAAATTTTTTTAAATAAACTAAAAGACAAGCAAAAAAAATTCTCCTGTATTGAGAGAATCTTCCCATTCAGGGTATGAAGACTGAGTACACAAGGCTTCAGTTGTAAAGGTAAGATGACTGGGTTTGTCAGAGGCTCTGGAGGAAAAGCATTCCATAAGTTGACTTGTGGAGACTTGACCATTCCTCAGTCAAAGGCAACAGTGGCCACTAGAAGATCAAGATTATTTTTTGCCTTAAAAAAAGGTATGTGGCCGGGTGCAGTGGCCCATGCCTGTAATCCTAGCAATTAGGAAGGCAGAGGCAAGAGGACTGCCTGAGCCCACAGGTTCGAGACCAGCTTGGGTAACATGGCAAGACCTCATCTCTACAATAAATCAAAAAATAGGCTGGGTGTGGTGACGCATGCCCTGTAGATCCAGCTACTTGTGAGGCTGAGGCAGAAGGATCACCTGAGCCCAGCAGGTCATGACTACAGTGACCATGAGTGTGCCACTGCACTTCAGCCTGGGCAACAGAGTGAGACTCCGTCTCAAAAAAAAGAAAAAAAAGGTATGTGAGAGATAGTAATAAGTACAGGAAGGAATTCGGGAAGAAGAGATTTGGTTCTACAGACTGAAATGGAACAAGACAAGAGCATGCACTACTCTGAGAACAAAGCCCGATGAATGCCTCATCACTGGGTGTTTGTTGTTCTCTCTATAAAGCCAGTCCTGCTCCATGCCTAGGATGCATAATGCCATGCTGGTCATCCAAAACTCAAAAGCCCAGCCCTGCTCACAGATCCTTCCTGTTCTTCATTTCCTGTTCCTGGATCCGGACCTACGTCTCTCTCACACCCACAACATAGCTGTGATCACTACAGGACAAACACACTTTCAAAACTCATCTGTGGCCCAGGAGGCCATGAGGTTTGGACTAACAGATCTAACACTCTCACTGTGAGCTTCCAATAATGCGACCAGGCTATAGATCTGAGGCTCTTAGGCTTGGTGGTTAAGATGTCAGAGCTCGGGCCTGTAATACCAGCACTTTGAGAGACAAAGTGGGAGGACTGCTTGAGGCCAGGAGTTCAAGACCAGCCTAGGCAATAAAGTGAGTCTCTGTATTTAGAAAAATAAAAATATTAGATACATTTGGTGGTGTGCACCTGTAGTTCTAGCTCCTTAGGAGGCTGAGGAGAAAGGATTGCTTAAGCCCAAGAGTTTGAGGCTATAGTGAGTTATAATCACACCACTGCACTCCAACCTGGGTAACAAAGTGACCCTGTCTCTAAAAAAAAAAAATCCAGGCGTGATGGCTCACACCTATAATCCCAGCATATTGGGAGGCTGAGGTGAGAGGATTGCCTGAGCCCATGGGCTCGAGACCAGCCCGGCAACTTGGCGAGACCTCACCTCTACGATAAATCAAACAATTAGCCGGGTGTGGTGGCGCATGCCTGTAGTCCCAGCTACTTGGAAGGCAGAGGTGGAAGGATCACCTGACCCAGCAGGCCAAGGCTGCAATGGCCATGAGCGTGCCCATGCACTCCAGCCTGGGTGACAGAGTGAGACTCCTATGCAAAATAAATAAACACAGTAAGTCCCCTACATATGTTTGCATGTCCAATCACACAAGTTAGTTCGTGTGTCTGGCATACTTTTCAAGGTATTATGCTGTAAGATTAAAAACGTTTTGTTTTTTGTGTTTATGTATTTGTGTGAAAAGTATTATAAACCTATTACAGTACAGTTCTATACAGCTGATTGTGCTCGTTGGGTACCTAGGCTAACTTTGTTGGACTTACAAACAAATTCAACTTAGAACACACTCTTGGAAAAGAACTCATTTGTACATTGGAGACTGTATATCAGGCTGGGCACGGTAGCTCAGGTCTGTAATCCTAGCACTCTAGGAGGATGAGGTGGCAGGATCACTTTGAGTCCAGGAATTTGGGACAAACTCAGAAAACATAGCAAGACCTTGTCTCTACAAAAAAAAAAAAAAATTAGCCAGGCATGGTGGCATGCACCTATAATCCCAGCTACTTGGAAGGCTGAGGTAGAAGGATCGCCTGAACCCAGAAGGTAGAGTCCACGATGAGCTGTGATCATGTCACTGTACTCCAGCCTAGGTAACAGAGCAAGACTCTGACTCAAAAAAAAAAAAAAAAAAAAATCTATCTACCTACCTATCTATATGTCTCAGAGTCATATAGATAGAATCTCCACTCCACCACTTAGTAACGTGGTAAGGGGGTTGGACAGAGTCTTTAAACTCTCTAAGCCAGAAGTGCCTTAGCTGTTAAATTAGGATAATAACAATAAACATAATGACAGCACTCACCTTATAAAACTGTTGCATATAAAGTACTGAACATGTGTGGCACACAGTAAACTGCTAGCAAATTGTAGTTGTCATTACCACTAAAACTAAGTCACCAAGACAGACCTCAGTTGGTTGGAAGGGAATACAAGAACCTTGATAATTTGCCACATAATTGGGAATTTATCTCTTTGTAAGAATGATGCGTGCCTGTTGAAATACATTTCTGTAGCTACAAAATGAAGACAGGTATGAGGAAAATTCCAGAAGAGAATTCTGGGATTACTGATTTCATCCCTGTAATTCCTTAAAAAATGATCCCTCTTGGTTGATAGGATCAAATCCTCTGGTGTCAGCAAGGCTAAACGGGGTCTGAACTGGAAGCGGGGTCTGAACTGGAAGCTTCAACTCCATTCTGAGCTTTGCCCCCGACACTAAGCCAACAGCCAGGAATGCTGAGGTTCCTGAATTATACCTGCTTCTGCCTGGGCACTACTCCAGCCCTGTGTCCTGACAAATACTCTCATGTGTCTCCACCCTCCTTGTTTGATTTTATCCTTGTGGTATACTTTGCCCAGGTTTGGCCTGTGAAAGTTTCTTCATGCACACCTTAATCTTTAAGGGGAAGAAAAACGTTCTCTAGGTCAGAGCCATAAATAACAAGAAACAATTACAGAAGCCTTTTCATATGTTCGATGAGGTAATAGATGGAACAGCCCTAGCGGAAGTCCAAAGTCCTGCACAAACAGAACTTGAACCCAAATAGAAATCTCCATGGAAATGCCTCTGATCAACAAGCACATGAAACTTTTAAAGGTATAGTTTTCAGCCGGGCTCGGTGGCTCAGCCTGTAATCCCGTGCCTTGGGAGGCTGAGGTAAGTGGATTGCCTGAGCCCGCGGGTTCGAGACCCGCCTGGGCAACTTGGCGAGACCTCATCTCTATAATAAATCAAAAATTAGCCGGACGTGGTAGCGCATGCCTGTAGTTCCAGCTACTTGGAAGGCTGAGGTGGAAGGATCGCCAGCGACCAGCAGGTGGAGGCTGCGGTAGCCGGAAGCAGCCACTGCACTCCAGTCTGGGCGACAGAGTGAGACTCCAACTCAAAAAAAAAATAAAACAAAATAAAGGTATAGTTTTCACTGACTCTTAGACAATGATTCAGAAATCCCCATACCATGTCTCATGAAGGTGTCATGCTTATGAGGGAAAAGGCAAGACTCATGACCTCAGGTTTTTGACAGTTTAAGAATTTGTTCATTTTTAGAGTTTTCTTTTTGAGTTGGAGTCTCACTCTGTCACCCAGGCTGGAGTGCAGTGGCACACTCACGTGCCTGGATCCAGGCAATCCTTCTGCCTCAGACTTCCATTTGGCTGGAACCACAGGCGTGTACCACCATGCCCGGCTAATTTTTTTTTTTTTTTTTATTGTAGAGATGAGGTCTCACCATGTTGCCCAGGCTGGTCTCAAACCTATCGGTTCAGGCAATCCTCTCGTCTCTGCCTTCTTAAGTGCTGGAATTACAGGTGTGAGCCACTGTGCCCTGCCATTTTTAGAGTTTTAAAATTGCTTAATTTTCATACATTCCTCTAGCTGCTGACTGGACTCTAAGCTCATTGTAGCCAGGAACTAGTTCAACACTGGGTCCTCAGCTTCTTGATATGTCTGCTCATTTGCTGTATAAATAAAACCATAAGCAGCCCTCCCCTAATCTCTCCCCATTTCTCTACTTAAAGGACTCAGCACAGCTGGGGGTATACAGGAAGTCCTTCACAAGTGTTAGCGAAGTTAGGAGCCAAAGTCAACATGAAGGTATAAAGGAAATATCTCCTCTAATCAAAATTAGCTTTGAAAATTATGTAAGTCAATCATAAAGTGGAGTATATATAAATACCAAATTTAGATACATAAAGTACTTAGAACAGTGCTTAATAAATGCTAGCTCCTATCAGAACTATTTTGAGCCTTATGCAGCTACTCGAGTACTCCAAACAGTCTTTATTTTAATTTTTTGAGTTGGAGTCTAACTCTATTGCCTAGGCTGGAGGGTAGTGGCACACTCACAGCCACCACAGTCTCGACCTGCTGGACTCTGGCGATCCTTCTGCCTCAGCCTTCCAAGTAGCTGGAACTACAGGCAAGAGCCACCAAGCCTGGCTAATTTTTTGCTTTATTGTAGAGGTGAGGTCTCATCAAGTTGCTGAGGCTAGTCTCGGACCGTGAGCTCAGGCAATCTACTCACCTCAGCCTCCCAAAGTGCTGGGATTATAGGCGTGAGCCACCGCGCCCAGGTCCAAACAATCTTTAGATGATCAAATCTTGGTGGTGAACAGATGGATGTAGACTTTTTCTTTTTGAGTTGGGGTCTTACTCTGTTGTCCAAGTTGGAGTGCAATGGCATGATTATAACTCACCACAGGCTTGACCTCCTGGGCACAGGTGATCCTTTTACCTCAGCCTCCCAAGTAGCTGGGATTACAGTCATGTGCTATCATGCCTGGCTAATTTTTTTGATTTTTTTTTTTTTTTTGTAGAGATGAGGTCTCGCTATGTTGCCTAGGTTGCTCTTGAACTCCTAGGCTCAAGCAATCCTCCCACCTCAGTCTCCCAAAGTGCTAGGGTTATAGGTGAGACCCACTGCACACGGCAGCCAACAATGTACACTTTTAATGATTTCTGCTTATCTAGAAGGTTTACGCTATTCTTTTAAAATATCAAACCTCAATGACCTGAACACATCTAAGCGATGAGACTGTCAACATAAATATGTAGAATGGGTGCTCAATAAATGCTTGCTAGATTTGACTCTTCAGTTTGTTTTAGAAGACTCAGGTATACTGTGTTCTTGGGAGAGCTAGACAGAACTGTTTTTAAGTTGGCAATTCTTTTTTTTTTTTTTAGAGACAAGGTCTTGTTATGCTGCCTAGACTGGTCTTGAACTCCTGGGCACTCAAGCAATCCTCCCACCTCAGCTTCCCAAAGTGTTGGGATTACAGGTATGAATTACTAAACCCAACCTAAGTAGGCAATTCTTATTGTGGGTTCCACTGAATGGCCTTGGGTACTGGTCTCATGATCCTTGAGAATAAGTTTGTGTGAGCGAGGAACGGGATATATATGAAATCCAGGTGTCAGGCATTTCCACAGCATTCTTACCTGAAGAGTAGGAGGATGCACGACTGCTTGGGGAACAGGGTGCTTGCAGCCCGGCAAACCCCAGGCACCTCTGTGATCCCCTGTCCGAGTCGAAGCTCGTCTGTGGGCTGTGCCCCTGATCCTTTTGCCCAGAGGCGCGCTGGTACCACCCACGCAAGTGCTCAGCCACCAAGGCCTTGTGGATGTTTTTGGTGATGTGCTCAGATTTCGCAGCAGCCTTTCTTGGCAGTCGGAGAGTTGCATATGGATTGTGGGGCACCCGGTTGACCTCATCTTCATGAAAGGATCTGCTGTAGTCCCTTTGGCGGTCATATCCATAGTGGGCTGAGGATCGGTAGGAAGGATTGACACTGTACTGTCCCTCAGTGTCGTTCTCATAGACATAGCCGCCACTGTAATAGAAGTCACACTCCGCATATGGTGTGTACCCGGCAATATAGTAGTTGGAAGATGGTGGCTCCTGATTCTTTGAGTAGACACCATTCCTCAGACTATCCTTTTGTGCGAGGTTGGGCATGCTTCCTGAATTTGAAGTAGAAACATTCTGTTTCTTTGACCTTCTCCGACCCCTGGCGCGAGTATCCAGAGTCTGGGTGGTGTAATAAGGGCCAGACACTGGTGTCACGCAGTAATATTCTGTGCTTGATTGGCTGGTGTAAGAAGACCCATCGTCGAGGATTTCGGTGCTGCTGCTTCTTTGGGATTTGGAAAGGGAGAAAAATGGCTTGTCGTTGTCCATCTCAGACAGCAGGTGGGACTGGGACTCGAGGCTTCCGCTACGCTGGCGGCAGTGCTGAGAGGAAGATTCGGGTCTGAAAGAGAAGAAAGGCAAATTTGTAAAAAAAGCAACAAGGGAGGACCCAAATAAGAAAAAAGCACCCCATGCTGAATGATTTCATAGCTCTTGAATTGCGATAGAATTTGTAAGGGTTCCAAAGCTGGCCATGCAACAGTATCCATGGGTTCACACTTAAGTTCATGACCATGGCAAGAAAAAAAGAACTAGGTTCTGTCAGTTGTGCAAGCCAAATCTCACGAGGGTAGAGAAATATAAGCCGATATAATGCACAACATGCACCAGAAGATATAAACCGATACAATGCACAACCTGCAACAGAGCCTGGAAAAAAATAAAACCCAGAAAACCTCAGCATGTCTTTGGAGGGCCCTCCCTTCCCACAGGATATTAGGATGTGTTAGACTAGAGTGGAGGTCAGAGATAACTGGGCTGAGTCATGGCATTGCCATTTCCCAGCAAGATGAGCTCAGGTAAGATACTTAACCTCTCTGAATCTCACTTCCTCCTTTGTAAAATGAGTATGAAACAATAGCCAATATCACCTCACAATAGGGGACTAAATAATATAGTGCACATAAAACATTTAGCATGACACTCAGTAGCCACTTCAAAACGTTGCTACTGTTACTATCGCCATTCTCATCATTGAATAATGAATAGTAATACATGGTTGGAGAAATTAAGACACTAAAAAAAAATCTCATATATATACCCAAACAAATCAAATATATTTTCTTTGCCAACATATTTGAAACTGTAAATTAGCAAAAAATGTAGAACCATAAAACAAGATCCTGTAGCAGGAAGTCATTTGACACGAACAAAAAATAAAACAAAACAAGATGAAACCTCAAAGCAAAAATCAACAGAGTCAAAGCAATGGGAATGAAGCTCTCTTACTCCAAGTGGCTGCTGCTGTAGGCATTTCGGGTAAGAACCGGCGTGGTGGGCATGCTTCGTCCTCCCTGGGGCCTCCTCTCCAGAGTTTTGTAAGGGCTGCTGTGTGTCGACAGCATTTCTCTGTGATGACAAGAAGAAGAATTCAGGAAATGATGAATCTCCCAATATCTCTGGTAAACTTGTCATAAGCGGATATGAAACTTACTAGAAACTGAAGGAAAGAGAGCATAGGGAGAAAGATGGGAAGGGTGTCGTCGTGGTTTAGTATCCTGGTACATCCCACATGAGTTTTAGGGGAAGCACATAGGGTTTGACTTTCTAAGTCAAATATGAAGAAAAAAAGTTTTATAAATGAGTGCACCGAATAAAACAGACTGAAGGCAACTACAGCTGGGGTCAGCAACCCCTTTTTTGAAAATGTTCTAATAGTAAATATTTTTTGGCTTTATGGGCCAGTTGGTCTCTGTACTGACTACTCAACTCTTCCCTTGTAGGGCAAAAGCAGCCATAGTTAATATGTAAGGGGCTGGGTGCGATGACTCACACCCAGCACTTTGGAAGGCTGAAGCAAGAGGATTACTTAAACTCAGGAGTTAAAGACAAAAAAAGAAAAAAAATTAGCCAGCTGTAGTGGCTGTAATCCCAGCTACTCGGAAGGCTGAGGAGGAAGAATCACCTGAGCCCAGGAGGTCGAGGCTATGGTGAGCTGAGGGTACGACATTGTACTCCAGCCTGGATGACAGAGTGAGTTCTCAACTCAAAAGAAGAAGAAGAATAATAATGATAATAATCATAATAACATGTAAGAGAATGACCATGGCTGTTTCCAATAAAACTTGACTTAGGGTGGTTGAAATTCAAATTATATAATTTTCTCATCATGAAATAAAATTATTGCTTTTGTTTCTCCCCACTACCAACTATCTAAAAATATGAAAACCACTCTTAGATCATGGGCTACACAAAAACAGGCAGTGGGGTGGATCTGGTTCATAGGCATTGTTTGCCGGCCCTGGACTAGAGTGCAACGACCTTAAATCACTTTGTCTACTTCCCAGTGCAGGAAGAATAGAATTTGAGGTTTTAAATGTCCAGAATCCGATACCTCACCTATAGCTAATCAACACTAAATGTTTTAACCTGTAGCCCCAGCACTTGGGAGGCCAAGGTAAGAGGATTACTTGAGCCAGGAGTTTTGAGCCAGCCCGGGCAACATAGCAAGACCTCGTATCTACAATAAATCAGAAAAATTAGCCAGGCATGGTGGTGTGCATCTGTAGTCCCAGCTACTTGGAAACTGAGGAGGGAGGATTGCTTAAGACCATGATGAGCCGTGACCGTGCCACTGAACTCCAGTATGGGTGACAGAGGGAGATCTTTACTCAAAAGAAAAAAGTTCTTAGATACCTTTTCTAAGCATGTATATTTATAAGCATATACATTTTTTAACAAAAAATGAGATCTTGTGTATATTCATTTCAAACTTCACTAACATTTCATGTTGCTTAATATTTGTCAACATTGTTATTTTAATGACTGCATAGCATTCCACTATATAGATTTACCATCATTTATTTAAATAATCTACTAGTTGAGCATTTAGGTTGTTTTCAATTTGTCATGAGTATAAACAATGCTGTGATAAGCATCCTGTAGTTTTATTTATTTATTTTTTCTGTTTTATTTTATTTTGATTTGAGGGTTTCACGCTGTTGCTCAGGCTGGAGTGCAGTGGCATGATCACAGCTTATAATCACGACTCACCACAGTCTTGACCTCCTGGGCTCAGGTGATCCTCCCACCTCAGCCTCCTGAGTAGCTGGGACTGCAGGAACATGCCATCACACCTGACTAATTTTTTGATTTTTTGTAAAGATGGGGTCTTTACAAAAGAAAGACCTATGCTGCCTAGGCTTGTCTTGAACTCCTGGGCTCAAGCAATCCTCCTGTCTTGGCCTCCCAAAGTGCTGGGATTACAGATGTGAGCTACTTTGCCCAGCCACCACGCCCAGCTAATTTTTTTGATTTATAGAGATAAGGTCTTGCCAAGTTGCCTGGACTGGTCTCGAACCCATGGGCTCAGGCAATCATCTTGCCTAAGCCTCCCAAAGTGCTGGGATTATAGGCGTAAGCCATTGCGCCTGGCTAGGTTTTCACTGGTCTTTAACAAATTAGAAATATAGCAAAGTATAGGTTATATTTTCACAAATCAAAATGCATAATCTACCTTTATTTTGAGATTAATTTCCATCTTTGCTGAGATACGGTGTATCATATTGACTAAAGTCAAATCACAGGCTTTGGAGCCTACCATGTTCTTTCTAGTCTACCTAGGTTCAACTCCTGATTCCCAAATTTACTAGTTGATGAACCCAAATAAGTTATTCATGGTCTCTGGTCCTCAGTGTATTTAGTAGTAACACTATCAGGGTTGTCATGAGGATTTCTGTATGTTAATTTAACAAATTATGTAAGAAACACAAACAAAATCTGGCACAAAGTAAGTACTCAATTGATGTTAACTTCATTTCATCATCATTATTATTATGACAATAATGGCAGATGTGTTTTTGATATTTAAATATCATTTCTTTCATGGATTCACGGTGCTGTTTGTTTGAACATTCTTATTAGGAAAAGTACACAATCCCATCTTGGATTCTAACTTAAAAAAACAAATAGCATTGATCCATGCAGCCAAATTCTGGGACCCAGTGGTTTGTCATCTTTCTAAAACCTGGTCTCACTGCTCTGATATTTACCAGAGACGTTTAAGAGAAAAAAAATTGTATTATCCACTTTACACATCATAAAATGAGTTTAAGTCCCATGTTTATTTATAGGGACAGAAGTTACTCTTGCCACTTGGTTTGGCAAAGTGGATTTAATGACAATTTCCTTAGACTGAAGACAATGAAACTGAACTCTGGACACTATACCCAAATCTGGATGCTAATTAATGCCCTTACAACTTAAAAAAATCAAACAGACTTAAGAAAACAGCCAAATGCATTTTAAAAGACCTCAACACTTCCACTTGCTGTCAACAACAAATAACTGGATTGGTTTCTATGCCTTAGTTTTATAAAATAAAGTTTTCTGAAAGGATAAATAAGAACAAGCAAAAATGTATCGGCTAGGCACAGTGGCTCACGCCTGTAATCCCAGCACTTTGAGAGGTAGAGAAAGAGGATTACCTGAGCTCAGGGGTTCTAGACCAGCCTGAGCAACATGGCAAGACTTTGTCTCCATAGTAAATAAAAAATCAGCTGGGTATGGTGGCACATGCCTGTGGTTCCAGCTACTTGGAAGGCTGAGGCAGAGGGATTGCCTGAGCCCAGCGGCTTGAGGCTGCTACGGTGGCCATGATGAGCATGCCACTGCAGCCTGGGAGACAGAGTGAGACTCCAACTCAAAAAAAAAAAAAAACTATCAACACTTTTGGAGGGAAGAATTCCTAGTTGCAAAGCACTACCTTTATTGATGATACGATCTCTCACCTGGACTGCCTGGTATCCACAAACTGCTCACTGATGGACGACTTTCTGAAATGGATTCGCTCAATACCAAGAGATTTGGGGGGAAGAATTCTTGGAGAATGAGGCACTGAACTTGATCGCTGACCAGCAAGAGTGAAGGTGTCATTGGCTATAATAAGTAAATAAATGAATTAAAAATGTAAGCAGGTAAATAAATACCTTGCCAACCCCTCAAAAAAATCGGAAGATCTTGTGAACAAAGGTCTTTTCCAAAGATGATGTTTGTAGAAGTATGTAACTTTCAAGGAGTTAATTTTTATATTTTAGATACTAGGAAAAAGAATTTACTGAATTCTCTTCTGGAGCCTGAACCAACTTTTGACAATTCAATATGTGCCACTTTGCACAAGCAAATCAGGTGAAATGATGATACAAAAGCTTTTAAAAGTTCTATTAGTTTGGAATGGCGGCTCATGCCTGTAATCACAGCACTTTGGGAGGCCGAGGCAGAAGGACTGCCTGAGCCCAGGAAAGTGAGCTGTGGTGAGCTGTGATCATGCCACTGTACTCCAGCCTGGACGGCAAAATGAGGCCCCAATTGAAAAAAAAAAATCAACCGGGCTCAGTGGCTCAGCCTGTAATCCCGCGCCTTTGGGAGGCTGAGGTGAGTGGATTGCCTGAGCCCACATGTTCGAGACCCGCCTGGGCAGCGAGACCTCATCTCTACAATAAATCAAAAAATCAGCCGGGTGTGGTAGCGCATGCCTGTAATTCGTCTACTTGGAAGGCTGAGGCGGAAGGCTCGCCGGAGCCCAGCAGGTCGAGGCTGCGGTGGCCGGAGCAGCCACTGCACTCCAGTCTGGGCGACAGAGTGAGACTCCAACTCAAAAAAAAAAAAAAATAATAAAAATCACCATTGGGAAAAGCTGGGTGAAGGACTATAGTATTTATATTTATATTATTTATATTTATACAACTCTTCATGAATTTATAATTTAAAATAAAAAGTTAAAAAAAAATTAGAGAGCCTTAAAAAGAAAATCCTTATAGAGAGACTGACTCCTGCAAGGGTATTCTGATTCCCTGATGTCATGTGATTTGCATGGTCCTGTTTTTAATGCTTAGTTAACCTAAATAGGTGTTAATCATATACTTCCTTTCTCAACCATTTTGCATAAATGTACGTTACTTTAGTCTATCTTTCCCAAACGAAAACCAAGCTATCTTTACTTAACTAAGAAAAGTATCTTAATATTTCAGAATATATAATATTTTTAAACTGAAAGAGGAAAAGCCACTTACAATCATCATAGGTGGTGTCAGACAAAGAGCTACTCTCTGATGGAATTATGTCTTCTGCAAATAAAAATAACTGCCTTTAGTATAATTGTATATTTATACAATTAGATTGAGTTTAAAGAAGGAATTTTCATTGGAGTGCATTTTATTTTCATTTAGAAAAATGCATCTAATTATAATACATTAAGAATAACTATTGTAAGAATGAACTCATACACTACTGGAGATCAAAATATCTTGTATGAATATTACACTGAATTATTTCTTACAGCGGAACAGACTTCAAGGGAGTTCTGGTTTCAAACTAGTTTTCCATGTTTCCTCTACACTGGAAGAAACCTTACCCTATACATTTAGTGCTTGCAATCAACAAATTGGAAAGAAAAACCATGCCATTCTTACCATACATGCTAAATGTTATGTAAAATACATTTGAACTCTAATTTGAGCATCTACTGTTAGTACTTCTTTT
Source organism: Cephalopachus bancanus (assembly GCA_027257055.1). Taxonomy (NCBI): domain Eukaryota; kingdom Metazoa; phylum Chordata; class Mammalia; order Primates; family Tarsiidae; genus Cephalopachus; species Cephalopachus bancanus. Next base: position 94,332 of record JAPVLO010000071.1, on the reverse strand, counting down.
TTGATCCCTCTCTGAAGAAAAGGGCCTTTTCTTAATAGGAGTATGGACACATTTTGATACATGAGCTTTTGGATTACACCAGGGTTTCTCAACAAGGGCAGTAGTTTTGGACTGGATAATCTTTCTTCTGGAGAGTGTCCTGTGCATTATAGGATTCACAGCCTCCACCAACTGGATGGCAGCAGTACCCTACCTTCAGTTTTGACAACTAAAAGTATCTTCAGACAGTGCCAAATGTTCTCTGAGGGACAAATTGCCCCTGGTTGAGAACCAGTGAATTAGACAGACCTGGATTTGATCTTTGTTTTGCCATATATTGGCTGAGATTTTGGGCAAATTACTTAATCTTGGTCGTGCATGGTGACTCATGCTTGATAATTCCAGCACTTCAAGAGACTGAGGCTGGAGATCACTTGAGCTGAGGAGTACGAGGACACAGAGGTCTATGATCACACCACTGCACTCCAGCTTGGGCAACAGAGCAAGGCCTATCTAAATATATATATATAATTACTTTATATAATTATAATCCATGTAGAAAAAAATATATGTATATATATGGGATGACAATAGCACCTATCACCACTTAGTGTTTCAGTGAGGTGTTAGAACAATGAACGTAAAGCCCTTAGCCCAATTCCTGGCCACGTGACAGTGCTCTGTAAATGTTAACTACGCTTATTACTTTTGTTACCTACATGCAGCATTCTGGTTGGAAATGACTATAATTGCTCTGAGTATTGCTAGTGCCCATTGAATATCAAATAACATATTTAGTAAAGACAACTATCTCAAATATGTTGATCTGCTTTGGCAAATCATTCTATATTCAGTGTTGAGTGTTTTGAGACAAGGTTCTAGGCTAACACCTAGAACACACCTAACACATCTCAAAGTAAGCGTCACAGTTATTATGAAGGAAATCTCTCCATCCAATCTCAAGGATTAATCTCTACCAGGGTCTAATGGACTATCTCTTAATTAGACATACAGTAGAGCTGGAAGGCACAGTGCCGGTATAGTCAGCTGTCAGGCAAACTTTAAAAAAATCCATCCAATATATGCTCAACCATTGGCACCATCTGCTGCCCAAATGTCAGTCACTATAAAGAACACTTGAATTTCACACTGGTTAAGGATGAATGGGCCATAGCAAATGGCCATGGAGTTAAGTGCAATGTTAATCGCCCATTTCTATAGGTCCAGAATGCCAAGGCCAACTGAATTTTGCATTCAGAGTCAAAGCTACCCTACATTCTTCAGCTGTGGTAGACTAACACTTGTGTGTTGATATCTGTACATGCACTTTCCAAAAGTCATATCTCTGCTTTATAAATATGTTCTACACTCAAGTATATTCTAAACCCAGTTATCAAATTATTTTATGTACAAATTTTTTTTAAAGTACTGCTAATTATGACTATAACACTTCTAGGATAAGCACCATTCCAATTTCACAGAAGTTAAAATGTGAAGAAGAAAAAAAGTTATGGAATCAAAGAAGTACTATCTCATATTTCAATCAATGATCAAGGGTGAAAACTGTGCTAATAAGAATTTTTAAGGCTGACTGGACTTCAAATCTACCTGTGATTTCTCAGTTTACTTTTTTCTGAATAAGAAAATCATAGAAGTGGGAGAACTGCTTGAGGCCAGGAGTTCGAGACCAGCCTTGGCAACATAGCCAGTCCTTGTATCTGTTTAAAAAAATAAGCTGGGTGTGGTGGCTCACCCCTATTATCCCAGCACTTTGGGAGGCTGAAGTGAGGATTGCCTGAGCCCATGGGTTCAAGACCAGCCTGCGCAAATTGGCAAGACCTCATTTCTACAATTAAAAACAAAAAAAATTAGCCAGGCATGGCAGCTCATGGCTGTAGTTCCAGCTACTTGGAAGGCTGAGGCAGAAGGCTCACCTGAGACCAGCAGGTTGAGGCTACGGTGGCCGTGAGCATGCCACCACACTCCAGCCTGGGTGACACAGTGAGACTCTGACTCAAAAATAAATAAAATAAAATAAAGGTGGCTCTATCTTATAATGGACCAATATTGTTTAGAAGATCTTTCATTCTGAAAATGAAAGCAGCACAATAAGTATAATACTACAATGGTGAAAATATCACTGAAAATTAAGTCTACATACTTGTAAGACTAAAATTCCAAACAATTTTTATCCTAAGAAATGTACTTTTATCTTGTTCTTTCTTCTATCTCTCATCAAATTAACTAGTTTGGAGATGCTACCTACCATTAAATATTGATTAGGGGACTAACCTTACTTCTTACTAACCTGGTAAAACTGTTGCTTTCTGGTTGGGTTTCTTCCCACATCTAATTCGGTATTCATTTATTGAATTTTCAATCTCCTGAAGCTTTTTCACAGCATCTGTATAATCTTGCTTTCGCTTTTTCCTCACGGTTTTACAAAGGTCTGGCTCATTGGCAAGTTTCTTTGCAGCTTCAACCAGCTTTTGCTGTATCAGAAAATTACTCTCCAGTTCTTGCAAAGCAGGATCCTGCATTGATACAATGAAACCATTTTATCTTTATGGACACAAACAATCACTCTCATAGGCATTGGATAATAAATAAAATTCCTTGTATATTTGCAAATCAGATGTTCTTTGAGAATAAAATCTTCCCGAGTTTTACTGTGTAGACATGCTCAAACACTTTCCCTCACCCATCTTACCTTGAACTTCTCATTAGTGCAAATCTCTTACTTTGTCAAGAAAGGAAATGCCCTTTTACTCATTCAGTTGGCTGAGTAAAAATCATAGCTTCCAAAAAGATATTCTTTTTTTCCTTTTTTCTTTTTTGCGTCTGAGTCTCACTCTGTCACCCAGGCTGGAGTGCAGTGACATGCTCACGGCCACCACAGCCTCAACCTGCTGGGCTCAGGCGATTCTTTCGCCTCAGCCTTCCAAGTAGCTGGAAACACAGGCATGCGCCTCCATGCCCAACTAACTTTTTAAATTTATTGTAGAGACAAGTCTCTCCATGTTGCTCAGGCTGGCCTTGAACTTCTGAGCTCAGGCAATCTCTCGCCTCCACCTCCCAAAGTACTGGGATTACAGGTGTGAGCCACTGTGCCTGGCTTTTTCTTTTTTAATAATTTATTTATGATAGATTTGTGGAGTACAAGAGAGGATTTACTACATAAGTAGGCTGCGTGCCAAGAAGATTCTTTTTTTTTTTTTTTTTTTTTTTTTTTTGAGTTGGAGTCTCACTCTTTCTCCCAGACTGGAGTGCAGTGACCACTCCCAGCTACTGCAGCCTCGACCTGCTGGGCTTCGGCGATCCTTCCGCCTCAGTCTTCCAAGTAGCTGGAACTACGGGCATGCGCTACCACGCCCGCTAGTTTTTTATTTGTTGTAGAGATGAGGTCTCACCAAGTTGCCCAGGCGGGTCTCGAACCCACGGGCTCAGGCAATTCACTCACCTCAGCCTCCCAAGGCGTGGGATTATGGGCTGAGCCACCGAGCCTGGCTCCAAGAAGATTCTTAACCCAGGACTCATGGATGCAGAATGATATTGTCATATGCATAGCTTTAGAGGCAGATACAATTGGATTTGATCCTCTTGCTGGTGGTTTTTTGTTGAATGACCCTGGATACACATCTTAACCTTTTAGTGCTTCAGTTTTTTGTTTGTTTTTCTTTTTTTTTGAGTTGGAGTCTCACTCTGTCGCCCAGACTGGGGAGCGGCCACCACAGCCTCGACCTGCTGGCTCCGGCGATCCTTCCGCCTCAGCCTTCCAAGCAGCCGGAATTACAGGCATGCGCTACCACGCCCGGCTGATTTTTGGATTTATTGTAGAGATGAGGTCTCACTGCCCAGGCGGGTCTCGAACCCGCGGGCTCAGGCAATCCACTCACCTCAGCCTCCCAAAGGCGCGGGATTACAGGCTGAGCCACCAAGCCCGGCTTGTTTGTTTTTATTTGTAAAGTAAAGATAGCACCTGCCTTATAACTGTACGCTGAAGATTTAATGAGATAATATATGTGCATTACCTAGCTCAGAGATGGGTATACAATGAGCACTCAATAAACAGCGAAGCTTTCAAAGACGGAAGCTGCTATTGTTCTAAAGCTAAGATGGCTAAATTTCTACGGGGTCATAGTCATTTTGGCTGATGACGTGCAAATGAGAAAGTACACTCCATATGGGTTAACAAATCTTTTAACTTGACGATAGCTGTGTGCAATACATGTATTATCTCATTTAATACTCATTGCATCCTTCAGAGGGAAGTCCAATCATTACCCCATTTTACAGATGCAGAAAACTGAGATAGGAGAAATGAGACCTTTGGGGGGTTAAACGATTTGCCAAAGGCTAGTTTTAAACAAAAGAATCTAATGCTGGAGTTCTTAATTCTTATAATACTGTTTTCTCAATTTAGAAATGTTGGGGTTCATTTAATGCTCTCTCTGATTTGGGTAGTAAAGTAGTGAGAAATAACTCAATTTTTGATTGACGTGTGTGTGGAGAATAGAGTTCCATTTGGTCTACACTACCATTTAAACAGTTACAAATGCACAGCAGCGATTCAAAAACCAAAGTAACAAGCCTACTACACTGAACAGATAGCTTTTCAGTTTCACTGTTAATAGAAAGGCTCAAAGCTGGTGTCCATACCTCTTCACTCGGCAGCAAGTTGTCATCTAATTTGAACGTAGTGCCCACCCGTCTTCTGACCTGAGGAGGCTTCTCACCTATGTTCAGGGGATACTCCTTCGGCATTTTGCCTGTGAGCTCCTGTGAAAGAGAAGACAAGAGGAGCGGATCACTGACACTGGCTGGAGTTGTCAAACACGGTCTGATGAGCCACAAGAAGCAGAACTCACAGCCTCCCGCAAACAGATCTTCTTAAGCTCCTCAACTTTCTGCAGGAGCTTTTCTTGCAACAGTTTTTCCTTCTTCTTCAGTTCAAGAATTTTCTCTCTTTTTTGCTCCTCACTAACTTCCGAGTCTTGAGAACCTGGAGGGGTGGGGGAAGGGCAAGGAAGGTTTATACAAGGCAGTTTCCTTCCTTCCTAAAGGACAAAGGATTTTTAAGCCAAACCTATTATTAAATGGTAGTTTATTTCTTTTCTCCTTGTTTCTGAATATAATAAAAGGAAACTGGGGAACATTTTCTCATGCTTCTGGGCATCAGACGGTGGGCCTGTAACAAAATGTGCCTTTCGCATTTTGGCTCAGTCTTTTGGGGGATAATGATAAAATGCTTAAGGTTCCAGGCACACCCCAGGAAAAATTTCAGTTTTCTGTGCGGGAGAGAAGGTAAGATGTTTCTTGAGATGGTCATTTCAAGTGCTTCTTTAGCAAGCAAGGCAAGGGAATGTCCTGGGCAAAAGAAGAGCTTGCTTCAGATTTACAAGTTGACAATGGAATTTCAATGGGACAAATCATTTCAGGGAAGTTACACATACGTAGTGATAAAAGACTCAATTTCTACAGCGAAGGGTTTAGAGGAAGCTATCACATGGGGGGGTATGTGCTTGTAATCATGTTTGTAAAGCATTTTATTTACATGGAGAATTAGACAGTCATCTGTAACAAAACTTAATATTAGGAGAAAAAGCTAATGGAATTTATGGGGGGAAAATGTCCTTTCAAGCCACCCCTGGGTGCTCACTATCCTTGCATTCAGCATTACTGTCACAACCTATCTTCAATTAATTTTCTTTATACTCTTAAAAATTAGTTTTAGATGGGTGTGGTGGCTCAAACCTGTAACCCCAGCACTTTGGGAGGGAAAGGCAAGAGGACTGCCTGAGCCCAGGGGTTTGAGACCAACCTGGGCAACTAAGCAAGACCTCATCTCTGCAATAAATAAAAAAATTAGCCAGGGGTAGTGGCACATGCCTGTGGTTCCAGCTACTTGGAAGGCTACAGTAGAAGGATCACCTGAGCCCAGCAGGTTGAGGCTGTGGTGCCATGAGTGTGCCACCGCTCTCCAGCCTGGGTGACAATGAGACTCCGACTCAAAAAACAAAAAATAAATTAGTTTTAAAACGTTATTCAAAACTGTTGAATACACAGAGTTTGATACTTACTTATTCCCTCCCAAGAATGAGTTAAAATATGAATTTAAAATACGAATTTAAAAGTGGTATATGATGAAAAAAATGTCAAAATAAAGATAGCCTGTACTTTCTCTAATCCCAAGATGTTACCTGAGGAGATTAAACTGCCATTGCTTGCCATGATAAACTGACTTTTTGCTTCCAATGTCACCAGTTTGGAGATCCTTTGTGTTCCTGTCTCTGTCAAATCCATTGCAATATCGTCTAAACTTCTGGCTGAAGGAATTTTTGCCTAAGAGGTATACAACATTGAAACAGAATTAACTCAAACATATTTCAAATCAGTAAATAATTAAGTTACCATACAATAAACATGTCAACACACTGCCAGGTGCGGTGGCTCACGCCTATAATCCCAGCACTTTGGGAGGCCGAGGTGAGAGGACTGCCTGAGCTCATGGGTTTGAGACCAGCCTGAGCAACTTGGTGAGACCTCATCTCCACAATAAATCAAGAAAAATTAGCCAGGCACGATGGTGCGTGCCTGTAGTTCCAGTTACTTGGAAGGCTGAGGCAGATGGATCACCTGGGCCTAGCCGGTAGAGGCTGCGGTGGCTGTGAGCGTGCCACTGCACTCCAATCTGGGTGAGAGTAAGACTCTGACTCAAAAAAAAAAAAGTCAACACAGAGTGACTTTTAAATATATATATGTGTGTGTGCATATATATATTTATATGCAAAAATATATATATTTTTTTGAGTCAGAGTCTCACCCTATCACCTAGACTAGAGTTCATTGGTGTGTTCACGGTCACCGCAATCTCGAGCTGCTGGCCTCAGGCAATCCTTCTGCCTCAACCTTCCAAGTAGCTGAAATTACAGGCGTGCGCCACCACACCCGGCTAATTTTTTGATTTATCGTAGAGATGAGGTCTCACCAGGTTGCCCAGGTTGGTCTTGAACTCCTAGACTCAGGCAATCCTCTTATCTCTGTCTCCCAAAGTTCTGGGATTATAGGCATGTGTCACCATGCCCGGCCTAATTTATATATATCTTCAGAAAAAAAATACAAGCCTGGCCAGGCTCGGTGGCTCAGCCTGTAATCCCATACTTTGGGAGGCCGAGGTGAATGAATTGTCTGAGCCCGTGGGTTTGAGACCCACCTGGGCAACTTGGCAAGCCCTCATCTCTACAATAAATCAAAAAAATTAGCCGGGCGTGGTAGCACGTGCCTGTAGTTCCAGCTACTTGGAAGGCTGAGGTGGAAGGATCGCCGGAGCCCAGCAGGTTGAGGCTGCGGTGGCTGGGAGCGTGCCACTGCACTCCAGTCTGGGTGACAGAGTGAGACTCCAACTCAAAAAAAAAAAAAAATGCAAGCATTAAGCTTTGCAGCTAAAATGTTTTAATAATTATATCATGATTATCTCTCTTAGCATGGTTTAGTCACTAACTTCACCAGTAATATCACTGCCAGTAATGTCACCAATATACACATATATGCATGCCAAAAACTTGGCCAATCTTACAACTTTTAAAATCAGCTCATATACTGCCAATCTTTTAAATATTTAAAAAATGGAAACAGTTGAAAGTTAAAAAATAAAATAAAATAAATAACTCAAATACGTGTGCTTGCATCTTTTTTGAGAAAGCTTATCTTCTGAGTAGAAAGCAAAAGAAAGACTAGAGTCTGTCCATACAGAAATGCTGCTGGTAACTTACTTTGCTTTGCTTCCGGTCCAAGTAAAACTGATGCTGACTGATTGCCATTACCCAGATGGACTTGATGAGAGAAGAGTTAGCATACCATGTTTGCACATAGAGGCCACTTTGTCCAAAGGTTCTTCTTGACACTGAAATCCTGAAAGATTAAGGAAAGTACTCAAATCTTACCCCTCTGGTCCAGCAGGACACAAAATGTACCCTGTAGCAGTGTTATAATGAATCACCTTTCTCTTACTAGTTTGCTGCATAAACTCTTATGTTAATCGGGGCCAAGTTTCTGATTTTCTCCGTTTACAATAAAACCAATTGAATCTAAGAAATCTCTTTCCATATAAACTAGGATATTCAAAAAGATATATGCACAAACTCAAAAGCTGATAAGGAATCAGTCACATCAGAGGCCATACAAAGATATTTAGTTAGAAACTATAAGAACTTGGGACCATCACAAGGGGTAAAGAATAAATATGATAATATTTTAAAGATGCAGCAACCAAATATGGGATAAGAATCTGCTTCAAGGTCAAAGAGCATCTCAGATCTAGGTAGATTTGGCTGATTCTAACATTATCTGAGGAGACACATGACACTGGCTGAAAAGATACAAGTTCAAAACTGGTCCAGACTGGTCCAGAGTGCTGCTTGTGCATCAGATGAAAAGAGGGTAGGGGAGGGGACACAGAAAGAAGACAGACATGATGTGTAAGTGGTAGTGGGAGTACTGATGTTCTTTGTAGGAATCTGGCTTATCTCTTCGGGCCATCTTTTCTTCACAGCTGTTTCCTCCCATTTCTGACCTCCAAACATCCATAAACATTATCTTGGGACTCAAAAGCACTCAATAAGGGCTGATTAAGAATTTAACTTAAGAACTTAGAGAGCCTACATCCTGACATCAAATCATGTTAACTTGGCAACTTTTTTTTGTTTTAATGACCAGTAACACCAAAATGAGTGAAAGATCTGAAGTGACATTGCTTTAAGAAAGATATAGAAATGGCCAATAAACACATGAAAAGATGCTCAGCCATCACCAGAACTAGTTATTCATGAGGGAAATGCAAATCAAAACCACAAAAAGATACTACTGCATACCCACAGGATGGCAATAAAACACACACGCACACAAAACTAAAAATAACAGGTGTTAGTCAGGATGCGGAGAATCTGGAAACATACATTGCTGGTGAGAAGGTGAAAGGGTGCAGCACTGCCGAAAACAGCCTGGCAGTGCATCAAAGGTTTAAAGAGAGGTAATCATTTGACCAGCAACTCCACTCCTAGGTATACACCCAAGAGAAGTCAAAACATACGTTTGTAAGAAACTCGTACACAAATGTTCACAGCAGCATTTATTTATACAGTGAAGGGATCTTGCAGAGAAAAATCTGTGAGCCTTACCTTCGTGGATCGTGAACCTCAACAGCAAATTTTTTCTCACGGAAATATAAGTTCTCCAGCTGTTTCCATTGGAATAACTAAAAAAATAAGAAAACAGAAAAGTCACACAACTTTAATTATTCTTACTTTTACTATGTCCATAAATTGGTTTACTAGTCAATTGCTTGTAAGTTCCCTAAAAGGTACACTGATAAGCTTAAGCATGGATACATGATTCAGTCTTTTTACAAAAATAACTACTGCCTGAAACCATTTTATTCCTTTTCCTGACATTCTTTAGCTATTAAACTTCACCTCACCAATAAATCTTCTTTGAATAAAACCAAGCATCAGTAGAAGAACATGCATATTATTTTTCCTCTGACTCAACTATATGATAAGGAAATGTGTGTAGATTCCAGTAAAAGATGTTGATTTCAAATTTAAATGGAAAGATAGTCAAAGGGATGTTTCCATAAGACCAGAGATTACATTTCAAAAGAACACAAAGTGAAAGTAAAAGGGAACCCCCCCCCCCCCGCTGGGGTGATTCTCTGAGATACCAGTTTCCCACCTATGAGAAAGAGGGAGTTCCCCTAAATGCCACAGAAGCCTCCATACCAAGAATTGGAGGTAGGGTGGGAGGGGGAAAGACTGCTGGAGCCTCCTCTTGGTTTCTGAGCTAGTACCTCCAGCTTTTGAACACAGATCCCAACCTCTACACCCACTGCTGATATTCTCGTGCTGCACCCAGTTTTACTTGGCAGTTGGTTGGGAAAGACAGACTTTACTAGCAATGGACATTTGAAAACCAAATAATTTGATAAAAAGCAGCTCATTCACACAGAATCAAGTACACTTGCTATACCTTCTGGGCTTCTTCCCAAACCCCAAGAGTAGACCTTATGCTAGTCTCAGCCTGAGTTTGTCTAGTCAACTTGGACTTCATGATCAAATTCCTCTTCTCTGCTCCCAATCTTGTTGATTAGGGAAATATCAGCACAGCGATTTCATTCCATTATTAGACTATGGGTGGATTTTTAAAATATGTTCAAAGAATCTTAAAAGAGCATTTTAAATTGTCTAAAAAGCAATTCTCTGCAATGCACTATCAGCAAAACCATTTCCTGAACTTCGGGAACCAAGACCTTTTACAAACGCGTAAACCTCATGTAAAGAAATAGAATGAGCCAAGGGTGCCTGTGCAATGCCGTCATGGGGACAAAAGTGTTCAGAATGGATCCCCCCATCCCAAACAGAGTAAGGCAAATCAGCACACACTGAGAACATAGCCCTTCCTGGTCCACACACGCAGCCGTCTGTAACTACAACACTCACTCAGGTTCAAAGAGGAATTAGTTAAAGCATAAAGCAACATACCGATTTTTTTTCTTAAAAGGTCCGTAAACTTGAGGCTTTCATTTCTTTAAATCCACGCATTCCAAAAATGGGACAGAAACGTGAGGGGAAACCTCAGGGATCTTCCTACCTCCACCCCACCCCCCCAGACGGCAGCTCCGGTGTGCTCTGAACCGAGTTTCATAAGACACTTAGGTGTAACTCAATTTCACAAACCGAGCCTCCCACGGCTGACACACCACTGACATCAGCAACTCTACTGAGTGACACCTCCCCAATTCTACTCCTTCCTCCCCAAAGGGAGAGGAGGGCAAAGTTCTCAGCAGCAGATTTTCCCAGAAGAGACCTTTTTAAAATGGGGGGTTGGTCTGGATTCAGCTGATACTTCCCGGGAAGTCACTGGCTTTGAAACCAAGAATAAATTTCCCTGGAGGCTGTTTTAGGAAGACATTTCTCCCCAGGCTTACTCACCCTGGACATGAACAGGTTCAACAGGAAGAGCTACAATGCCGCTCAGCTGTGTTTTCCTTTGCGTCCATTCCCACACACATAAAAACCAGGGCTGGACTTGAAACATGATCTCTGAAAGCCGCCACCTCCCCCCTCTTATCACTTACAAATGTGAAACCCTAGCGCTTTGGACTCCATTCAGCATGTCCCTGCGTTGAGAGCAAACATGCTCCCTGCAAGCAAAAACCCCACTTAAAAGGTGAAAGATTCAGCTTATTTGAGCATCTGAAATGATGGGATGGTAACTGAGTTTGCAAAGTAAGGTAGGGAACAAGATTGGGCTTCTAAATTTAAAAGCAGAGCCATTCATTTCCCCACCTGAAATCTTAAAAATCTGTGCAAAATGTGACTTCATATATATGACTTTAAGAGTATAAAAGCGGGTTGGAATGACACAAACTTTGTTCATACCAGCAGCTGCCTCGGGTTGGCTAGTACAAGGGTTAAATGGTACAGAAACTTTGATATCACCAATAATTCTTTTGTATTAATAAAAATAAGATGAGGTAACTATGACAAAATATTAGGAACATCAATTTAAGTGGTTTTGCGGGTGCTATCATGTTCGTGGTACTCTTGTCTATTTCTCAAAACCAAAACTAAAAAATGAATATAATTTGATCTATTTTATACAAATGTGGGATTTTCACCTTCCAACCATCTGGGAGGCTCCTATTTTAAACACTTATTATTATCATGGTGGTTCTTATCAATGTTTGAAGATGCTAGGGGAACACTTTTAAATTGTAACAGCACTTGATCTACCTGGCAGGTGAACATAAACTAGTTTTTCTTTTGAAATTTATGAAATTACTCTTCTATTGTGCTTTTTATTTTTGTGCTCTTGATCTTAGACGGCCACGATGAAGCGCTAAAAACAAAAAAACGGAGCTAAGGTGAATTTATCTCTTCAAAGACTGCTCATGCTCTGAGCCCAGGGCTCACAGCCCTGGCTCACAGCAGGCAGCTGACCAGTGCTCATTCAGATGTATTTGTGTTCCACATATACACGGTGTTCAGTGTTTTCCTTGAAGGATAAATAAGAAGCACCCTCTGGTCAAAATCATGCAGGGATTCCAGATCAACAGAAGGAGAAGGGGTGAACTGGTTAAGGAAACATCCACCATGCTGACTTCCTGGTTGGGGCCTCTGCATTCAAGAAATAGCCCATCTTCCATATAATAAGGAATACTCTAACTCACCTGAATGTTGAAGAAGGGATGGCAAGAAAACTTTCATTTGAGGAAAGAGAGCAAAGCTCTAAGGAAGGTAGAATGAAGCAAAGCATTCTTCATATTTCTATTATTTGAGAAATAATGGAGTCCACATAGGGTGGACTATTACGGGGGAAGTGAAATAGGGTAGGACTGTTATATATATTATCGATGTGTATATGTGGAACACAAATACATCTGCAATTTTCATATTAAAACAGAAGAAAATATTTTGCCCAAACTGGAAATTTTAAGAAATTCTGGAAATTTTTTTAAAATGAAGAATTCTATTTGCCTTGCAAAACAGACTTAAGAGTAGGGAACCAGAATGTTTGCTAAAGTGATCATTATACAAGTATCATTACGAGCATTAATTAGTATTTATTGCTGTTTATGTAGCACCTACTAGAAGCTATGAGTTTGAAATTCTGTTGTTAGAATTTATGCTGCTAGTGTGAAAGAGAAATAGTTGTAAGGTGAAAATAAAACTACAATGAGGTATTTTAGATTTCTTTCTAATCTACGTTCATCTTGAAGGATTAGTTGTGCCCTGTGGTATCAAAGAAGGAAATAAGGAGTGATAGATGAATAATACCTGGGATTACTTTGAGATTGTAAAAGTAAATAAATAAATAGAGAAATAAAATAGTAGAAGATAAGCAACATAAACAATATTAATAAAGAGGTAACTAAGAAACTATAGTAGGAAGAAAATATAGCTTCAGGTCAAAAATCAGCTTGTCTTAAAAAAAAAAATAAAGCAGTTTGGGATCAATGTCTCACACCTGTAATCCCAGCATTTTGGGAGGTCAAGGTGGGCGGATTGTTTGAGCCCAAGAGTTTGAGACCAGCCTAGGCAACATAGTGAGATCTTGTCTCTACAAAAAATAAATAAATAAAATAAAGTGTCAAAAATTTTAAACTGGTATAGAAAATCATGGTGGAACCAAACCCTGTTTTGAAAGTGAACTTCTATCAAGTAGTAAAATCAGAAGAAATTACCTTTATCTTTAGATGTAAAGGAAGCTGATGGTTTTTGAATAATTTGCCACACGTTATACTGTATTAATAAAATGAATGTGTGGAATATTTCAGCCATTTTGTTGAAATCTACAGTCAATATTTAATTACATCCAACCTACTTTTATAGACTTAAAGAAATAGGAAAAAATCACCTCATCCTCATCTCCACTCTACTATTACAATAGTTTGTAAATACCTGAGACTGCTGTCAAACTGCAACAACAAAAAACTATGATGAATAGCAGAGGGATGTTTAGGAGACAGGGTAACATGTACTTCAGTATTACCTGGAGTCATTTATTTGTTCCTTTTTAATCAACAGCTATTTCTCGAGCACCTCATATGCTTGAGATCCTGTTCTTGGTACTTGCCGGCGAGTAACAGACAGATTCTGATCCCCTCCCTTATGGGGCTCACAGGAAGCAACTGAACCAAGTCATACTGCCTTGGTTTGCATTCTGGGATCACCACATGTAGTTGTGTTCTTCTCCCCTGCCACCCCCTCCCAGTTGGAGTCTCACTCTGTTGCCCAGGCTGGAGTGCGGTGGCATGCTCACAGCCACCACAGCCTCAAGCTGCTGGGCTTCAGCAATCCTTCCGCCTCAACCTTCCAAGTAGCTGGAACTACAGGCATGAGCCACCATGCCTGGCTAATTTTTATTTTTATTTTTATTTTTAATTGTAGAGACCAGGTCTCACTGAGTTGCCCCGGCTGGTCTTGAACCCTGAGCTCAGGCAATCCTCTCACCTCTGCATCCCAAAATGCTGGGAATACAGGCATGAGCCGCTGCACCTGGCTGTAGCTGTGTTCTATTTGGTAAGTTGCTGAACTTTCCTGAGTCTCAGTTTCCTCATCTATGAAATGGGACCAACAATGCCTGCCTCAGAGTTGTCAGAAGGGTTCAGGGAGATTACATTTGTGAAGCACTTAGCACAGTACCTGGCTCAGAATAAACATTCAGTAAGCGAAAAAGCTAGTTGTATTTGTGATGAAGGACTCTCAGTCTGCCTCTCTAATTTTATCAGATGGACAATAGCTACTTAATAGCAGAAACAGAACTAGAAACAACGGTCTGGACCCCACATCTGTCTTCCCATTGATGAGAAACAGCTGAGTTACTCTGTTGACCTGTGTCACTCAGGCTTCCAATGCTATGAGTTTCAGGCTCTGTAAAAACCACCTGTTGGATTTCTGTTGATTTCATCGGAGTTTCCAGATAAACCCTCTAGGCAGGAAATTTGTTCACTGTTCCTGTATCACAAAGGTCATAAGTGAGGAAGGTGTGGGTCAACAGCATGCCCCACAGGCAGACACAACAGCAAGTTCCCTCCTGCCTGAGGTACCTGGGAAAGAAGGCATACGCTCCAGCATGTTTAAAAATACTGAGAAATGTGCACTTGCCGTGGGCTGGGGGAATCCCATGAAAGGCCTAGACAGGAAAAGCCTCGGACAAAAAGAATCAAACTGTCTTTTTCAATCCTGAAGAGCTGAAAGCAGATGTTACCTAAAGGTTTAACACTAGGCCAGGACGATAAAGACATCAGGCGAGGCTTGGTTTTTTAATAGCACTCATAGTATGTACAGGTTAATCATTTAACTGCAAATTCACCTGGAAATGACTGAATTTGGAACAGTCACAGCTGCAGTGTATGACTGTACATCTAATAATGACTAACGAAGGGTGATTCCCCTGGCTATTACCTGAATCAAAACAAAAATCACTGTATTATCGATTTATCCTTTTTTTATTTTAAAAGTTTACACTTGATAAATATTCTGTTAGTACCTTTTGGAGTACCACAGAAATAGAATTTTGTAGGATTGTGGGCTTTTATAAAGTATAATTGATCTATCTTCTTTTCAGCCAGCCATCTTTTTATCCATCAAATTTTTGTGTAACTAAGATAAGGTCTCTCCCCACAAGGAGGGTACAGGCTGGCAGAAATAATAGTCATACAACAAATATGCACAGTTAATACCAACAGTGCCAGCTTACATAATCTAAGTGTTACATATCAACTGTAGTGCTAAGAGGTTGCATACATTCTCATTGGGTCTTCTGGACAACCAGATGGGGCAGTACTACTTCTAACCTCATTTTGCAAGAGAAAAGTGAGACTCAGAGAGGTTTAAGTAAATTGACCAAGGTCATACAGCTTACTAGGGGCAGATATTTACACATAAGCACATCCAGGCTTCAAAAATCCCCGAGTATAACCACAGCACATCATTCTGCCTTTCTCACCTGGGAAGAGTACAATATGGGCATTTGTTATGTTTCTTTTTTTTTTTTTGAGTCGGAGTCTCACTCTGTCGCACAGACTGGAGTGCAGTGGCCGCTCCCAGCCACCGCAGCCTCGACCTGCTGGGCTCCAGCAGTCCTTCTGCCTCAGCCTTCCAAGTAGCTGGAACTACAGGAGTGCGCTACCACGCCCGGCTAATTTTTTATTTATTGTAGAGATGAGGTCTCGCCAGGTCGCCCAGGTGGGTCTCGAACCCGTGGACTCAGGCAATTCACTCACCTCAGCCTCCCAAAGCACGGGATTACAGGCCGAGCCACTTAGCCGGGACATTTGTTATGTTTCTAACAACAACAATAACAACAAAAAGTGAGAGAGAAAGAAAGAAAAAAGGAAGAGTTCTTAGTTCGACCTCAGATAAAAAAGAAAGCAGGAATTATGGCAGCTTTTTGTGGGATAGCACTTTGAGTCTTTTTACTTAGAGTAGTGAGTCTCAACCTATGATGATTTTGCACCACTCCCCACCCCTCTCGACTGTCAACCTCCAGGACACCTGGTGATGTCTGGAGACGTTTTGGGTTATCACACTGGAGGGGAGGGTGCTACTAGGATCTACTGGGTAGGTATCAGGGATGCTGCTGAACATCCTACCGTGCATAGGACAGAGGGCCCTCCACAATAGGGAATTATATGGCTCAAAGTGTCTATGGTGCCGAGGTTGAAAAACCTTGACTTAGAGGATAATATCCAATGATATGATCTAACTAAGCTTTGGTAGGTGAAACATATTGATGAAGAAGATAATTTTTGCTCTAAAACAATGAATTTTGGAGTTCTGTTTCTTTCAACTAGGTGATGCCTTTAGGAACAACTGGCTGTTCAGATTGCTTTATAAATGCAAATGTTACCAACAAGAGGGACTTTCAACAGCTGATCAGACTAGAAGAGTCAGCTGTGCTGCACTAAAATCTCCTAACATAGCCAAATGGTACACACTAGGTAGTGTTGTTTTTTTTTTTCCAGGTGTGATCTCATAATCTTACACACATAGAACATCATATCTTAATGCACAGAGTAAAACTCTTTTGAGTAGTTTCGGAAAAGTTGAGATAAATAAATTCTGGGTATTAGGAAACGGTAAAAGGATGTCATCTCACCCAAGTTTCCTCTGTGGCTGAAATCTGTAACCTCCCAGGGCTGATCTAATGACTTCCTGTTAATAGTCTCAGAAGAACACTTATCACATGTATTTGATACAAGTGGGACTGAACCGCTGGTCTGGGTACTGCAAGGTGGTTTTGGATGTTTACAATGGGTCTCCCTTTTTATGGGTTGGTCTGTTTATTAAATATTTCCAATGAAATACCTAATTTTGAATATATTATTTTTTTCTAGATAGATAGGTCCTCGAAGGCAAGGACTATGGCTTTTTCCTTAAATGAGACAAAGAGGCCAGGCACAGTAGTTCACGCCTATAATCCCAGCAGTTTGGGAGGTAGAGACAAGAGGATTGCCTGAACCCGTGGGTTCGAGACCAGCCTAGGCAACATGGCAAGATTTTTGTCTCTAAAATAAAATGGAATAAAATTAGCCAGGCATGGTGGCTTATACCTATAGTTCCAGTTACTTGTAAGGCTAAAGCGGAAGGATCACCTGAGCCTAGCAAGTTGAGGCTGCAGTGACCGTGAGCGTCTACTGCACTCCAGCCTGGGCAACAGAGTGAGACTTTGATTTATTTAAAAAAAAAAAAAAAAAAAAAAGAGCCGGACTCGGTGGCTCAGCCTGTAATCCCGCACTTTGAGAGGCTGAGGTGAATGGATTGCCTGAGCCCGTGGGTTCAAGACCCGCCTGGGCAACTTGAGGAGACCTCATCTCTACAATAAATCAAAAAATTAGCCAGGCGTGGAAGCGCACGCCTGTAGTTCCAGCTACTGGAAGGCTGAGGTGGAAGGATCGCCGGAGCCCAGCAGGTTGAGGCTGCGGTGGCCGGGAGCGGCCACTGCACTCCAGTCTGGGTGTCAGAGTGAGATTCCAACTCAAAAAAAAAAAAAAAAGAGAGAGAGAGAGAGAGAGAGAGAGAGAGAGAGAGAGTGAGACAAAGAATATAAAGAACTAGTTCAGGGTTCTTGCAAATGCACAGCGCTCAATAAATATTTTTTGAGAAAAATATAAAATCAGATACACTGTACTCCATCATTAGAAATATGTTTGTAAGGATGAATGGAGTTGATAGCTTATCACTGAAGCCAAACAAAAAAATCCCAAACCAATCAATCATCGGTCACAAGTATATAATTTAAAGATTTGGCCAGGCATAGTGGCTCATGCCTGTAATCTCAACACTTTGGGAGGTCAAGGCATGAAGACTGCTTGAGCCCAGAAGCTCAAGACTGCCTAAGCAACATAGAGAGACTCCATCTCTACAAAAACAAAAAAAATTAGCTGGGCATGATGGCATATGCCTGTAGTCTCAGCCACTTAGGAGTCTGAGACGGAAGAAAGAAAAATCTTTATGCATCTTCATATAATTATTTTTCACCGAACTTTATGTACTAATTGTTTTTCTCTACATTTAGACTAATCAGTCAGATTCAAGAGCTACCTATCATTTTTCTTCATGTGCCAACAATTCAACTATTTGGCAATTGCCTGAACATAGAAAATAACAGAATGAACAATGAACACCTGATGGTTTTGCCTTCTAGCAGCATTCTCCATTTCTACAGGGAACTCTCTTACTCCATAGGCTCTAGTTGTGGTGGTTCCTCTCAGTTTTTATAGCACTTCTATCTCCATCCTATCAGCATACCCAGTTCTCTGACTAGAACGAGCCACCCCATTCTTTATTAGCTTTCATTATTCAGGTCTCTGCTTAAATGTCACCTTTCTGAGAGGACTTCCTAGAACACACAAAATGTCCCATCCCCACATTTCAATACTGTCTTTCCATCTACGACTTCAAAGGCAATAAATATAGTGTGACATAAACGACTTGTCGCCCCAGGATCTATTTTCCCTACATTCCTTTAGTAACAGAATACTTTGAGTTATGGTTTTGCCCATGGCCACCTACCTAGAGACAATACTTTCCAGCCTCTTTTGCAGTTAGACTTGGTGAGTTTATGAATGATAAAGAGGCTTAGATTCTGTTTCTGTCTTCCTCACCAAAACTCAACCAATTTTCTAAAATTCCTTGTCTTAGAAGAAATGCAAACTGCTTAAAATTCTAATTGCGATTAGCTATAGGAGAAGAGAAATACCATGCTGTCCAGTACCCTTTCCATAAACTAAAGTATGATATGGGCTAGGCATGGTGGCTCACACCTGTAATCCCAGTGCTTTGGGAGGCCGTGACAGGAGGATTGCTTGAGCGCAGGAGTTTGAGATCAGCCTAGGCAACACAGAAAGACTTTGTCTCTACAAAAAATGAAAAAATTAACCGGGTGTGGTGGTGTGTGCCTGCAGTCCCAGCTACTTGTGGAGGCTGAGGTGGAAGGATCACCTGAACCCAGGAGGTTGAGGCTACAGTGAGCCATGATTGTGTCACTGTAATCTAGCCTGAGCAACAGAGTGAGACCCCCAACTCAAAAATAATCATTAAAAAATAAATAAGTAAGATAAAGTACAGTGTAGAGGAAA
The DNA here is from genome assembly GCA_027257055.1 of Cephalopachus bancanus. NCBI lineage: Eukaryota > Metazoa > Chordata > Mammalia > Primates > Tarsiidae > Cephalopachus > Cephalopachus bancanus. The sequence goes on along the minus strand of JAPVLO010000071.1, from coordinate 75,212 downwards.
AAATGTCTTCTCAGTGAAACAACTCACTAAAACTCATTGGGTCCTTCACAATGACCTGTGAGGCAGACAGAATAGAAAGAATTATTTGAACTTGATAGTTGGAAGAAAGAAGGCCCAGAAAGGTTGAGCGACAGCTGCAAGTCAGCCAGCTGGTTAGTGGGAACGTAGAACTGGATCTTATTTCAAATCTATGCTATGGGATTGGAGTTCTCCTCCCATGGCTCTGCAGAAGGTTTTAATAATCAGATTGATTATTGGTGTGGACGCTCATGTATACATCTTACAAACAGGATGGACCAGTCTCTAGTTGACATTTTTATAATACTACTTTTGTCTTCCACTTCATTATACTTCATTTTGTATTAATAGGGAAAGGCTGGACAGCACACGTTCTCTTCTTCTCCTGCAGTTAACCTCATCTGGCACGCAAGCAGTGTTAGAGGTAACTTTTTTTTTTTTTAAGTAGGATTTATTGAGAGGCCAGAAAAGATCCCAGAGTGGGAAGGGACCCGAAGGGGTTGCCCAGAGGTTGCATTAAATCCAGGTATGATGGGATTTGGTAGTGGAAGAAAGATGATCTTAGAAATGGTCAAGATGCCTGTGCTTAGGAAAATAAGCAAGTCGCTGCCTTTAGATAAAAGGGTCCTGTAATTTTATGACAAGGAAACAGGAAGATTTTCGTGCTTGTTACTTAATTCCTTTGGCTCTAGAAATTTGGGAATTCCAATACTAGTTTTTTTTTGTTGTTGTTGCTGTTTGTTTGTTTTTAATTCATTAACTAAAAGCTAAGTACCTTTTCCTACCCTAAAACACCCTGGGGTAATGAAATTCACCTCAAGTCTTTCTTAGCATGCTATAGTGCAAAAAGATACTAACACTTGAGAAGCATTTTGTCCTACTATGGACTACATATGACACCTCAACAGTGTGCCATTTCATTTCTTCATCTCTGCACACTCTGGTTTTCCCAAGTAGAATATTTGCTGAAGGAATACAAATCCATCATGACATACATGAATAACTGGCTCAGCCTCTGACCTGGTGTCTACTTCTTTGTGAAGAACAGACATTTTTTCCTTGAAATACTAAGTGAACAATAAATACCCAGAAGGATTACAAGGTTGCATTTTTAAGTGCAACTTCATAAGCTTTTAAGTCCAAATGTCCTACAATTTGGAATTGAGTTCTGGTATGTTTTCACATTCCATAAGAGTTGGCAATGACATATTCATGCAAAGGGAGGATAAAAAAGTAAAACTTTTTATGATCTGAATTTTTAATACCTTGAATTTTTTGTGTTCATAACTGAGAATTTTAAAATTTTCTTTTAATTTGCCTCACACACAACTTCAGGCATTATGGTTAATGAACTGGGAAGTGGAGGGAGTGTAGTCTCTGAAAACAGAAAATTCAAGAATGGGTTTTTAGAAGCCACACTAGAGCACTGGGTTTGAAGTCATGTCAGCTCCCCCTCTAACCACACAGCAATCAAGAATATTTCCCAGCCAGGTGAGGTGGCTCACGCCTATAATCCTAGCACATAAACAGCTGAAGGTGAGAGGATTGGCTAAGCCCACAGGTTCGAGACCAGCCTGGGCAACTTGGCGAGTCCTCATCTCTACAATAAGTCAAAAAATTAGCCAGGTGTGGTGGTGCATGCCTGCAGTCCCAGCTACTTGGAAGGCTGAGGTAGAAGGATCGCCTGAGCTCAGTAGGTTGAGGTTGCAGTGGCCAGGAGTGTGCGACTGCACTCCAGCCTGAGCAACAGAGTGAGACTCCAACTCAAAAAAAAAAAAAAAAGAAAAGAAAAATTAGTCAGGCGAGGTGGCACTGTGGTTCCATCTACTTGAAAGCCTGAGAGGCAGGAGGATCGCCTGAGCCCAGCAGGTTGAGGCTGCAGTTGCTGTGAGTATGCCACTGTGCTCCAGCCTGGGCAACAGAGTAAGACTCCGACTAAAAAAAGAAAAGAAAAGAAAACAACGTGCTGCTCCCCAGACAGGCAAAAAAAGCCTTACAGCTAAAAGACCTGAAGAGTACCTGGTGAGTGCTTTTTATAGCCCCCAACATTCATAGGTGAAAACCTACAGGCACTCTATAGAAAGGCCAGAAGGTGTCTGCTGGTAGATCTTGGAACAGTCCCTCATCAAAACAGCCTTTTTGGCATCAGTCTCCCTTATTCTTGGTAAATCTCCTTTCTTCTGGCCTGCTTTTAAGTCATATAATTTAAGGAAGGCAGAATGGGGCTCAAGAGGCTGAACACCTTGAGGCCTCCCATTTCATGATTACAGCTTTTATTTCATTAGTTTTCCAATTTGACCTTCATTCCTGCCGGCCAGGTCCACATAAATAGCTGAAGCATGATCCTCCTTTTATAAGTCAGTGTTCACAGCCCTTTAAATTATGCATTCTTTCATTTGTGCAAACTGGGCCAGGAGAGGGACTTATAGAACATCCTCACTCCAATTAAACCCTTATGTTGTTTGGACACAAAAAAATAAATGTATGGAAGCAAAATCCATTGCCAGATTTTAACAGAAGAAAGGAGGAAGTAAACATTGGAACAGAGCAGACACCCCTGAATATAATGCAGAAAGAGAAGGCAAGAAAGTGATAACACAAGATGGACTGTTTATATTCCTTTCTCAATTGAGTGGCATGTCTTGAAAATAAAATAGAGGGGGATGGGATTAACAGTCGCAAATATCTGTCTGGGGATGGGGAAACACCTCTTATCAACAGGGTGCCTGAATGAAACGTAATTGTACACCTAACTCTTAACTGTACCCCACAAAATCATAATAAAAAATATTGATTAAAAAAAAAAAGAAAAGAAAATAGAAAAGCTCTGCAGATCGAAAAAAGGAAGTAGCTTCTAACCCTATCTAGACTCTGGAATGAACAAGCAAACCTGATTATTATCAGTGTCAAGCAATATTTGCCAATTTCTATGAAACTGTGAATGTAAAGAGAGGCCTGTGAGTCATGAACATAGGAGAGGAAATTAACTGCAATATTTACTGCGCAGACTGTGACTCACCACTTTTCTGGGAGAAAGCCTGGTTGTTCTCAATCTTATCAAGTCACATTAGCTCAGAGATTACTTGTATATTGATTGCAGTTATGTTTTACATGCAAGATTCTGAAAAACCATCAAGACTCCTGAATATTATTTCTTTTTTTTTTAATTGGAGCCTTACTCTGTCACCCAGCTTGGAGTACAGTGGCATGCTCACGGCCACTGCATCCTTGACCTGCTGGGCTCAGACAATCCTTCCGCTTCAGCCTTCCAAGTAGCTGAAACTACAGGTACACACCACCATTCCTGTCTAATTTCTTTGATTTACTGTAGAAACGAGGTCTTCTCGCCATGTTACTGAGGCTGGTCTTTAACCCATGAGCTCAGGCAACCCTCTCGCCTCCACCTCCCACAGTTCTGGAATTACAGGCATGAGCCACTGAGCCCGGCTGATATTATTTCTTCAAGTAAAATTCAGGGGAGAAACAAATTAGCAAAAAAATATTAACACAGGTAAGATCTACCTTAAGAAAACATGATGGGCAATAATTTAGTCTTCCAAAATAGATCAACTAGGGATTAGTTATTTGTCTTGGCTGGGATTCTTTATTACGCTCTGCAAGCCCCTTCTATCTCTGCAATGGAAAAAACCATGATGTTTATCAAAAGACAATTGATTAAATAAATTATGTATTTCCACATAATGAAACATTAGGCAGCTTTAAAAAGAGTGGAAGAAAATCAGTTTGTAAGTGAGCTGGAAATACATGCAAGTGTGGAATAGTGATAATAGATTTCTCTCTCTTTGTAAAAGCTTAGAATATACACTGACAATGTCTATATGAACCATTGCTCTTATTATCTCTTAAGAGAATTCTCAGCTGCGTACAGTAGCTCATGCCTGTAATCCTAGCGCTTTGGGAGGTCAAGGGAGAGGACCGCCTAGCCCAAGGGTGAGAGATCAGCCTGGACAACCTGGCGAGACATGGGAGTGGTGTTGCTTGCCTGTGGTTCCAGCTACTTGAAAGGCTGAGGTGGAAAGATCACCTAAGCCCAGCAGGTCAAGGCTGTGGTGGTTGTGAGTGTGCCATTTCACTCCAGCCTGTGCGACAGAGTGAAACTCCAACACACACACACACACAAAAGAAAGAGTATTATTCTCTTAACAGTGGTTATGGTGGGGGAAGGATGAGGACTATAGAAAGATTTCCTATACTAACTGACATATTTCTGTAGTAGTTTTTTGTTTGTTGTTTTACAATAAATATGTGTTACTTTTGGCAAAAAAATGCAATTATAAATAAAAGTGATCAAAAAATAGAAAAATTTGGATGCCATTTATTTCGAATATTACTGATTAGAATTTGGTTTTCTTTTTTTTTTTTTTTTTTTTGAGTTGGAGTCTCACGGGCTCGAGACCCACCTGGGCAACTTGGCGAGACCTCATCTCTACAATAAATCAAAAATTAGCCGGGCATGGTGGCGCATGCCTGTAATTCCGGCTACTTGGAAGGCTGAGGGGAAGGATCACCAGAGCCCAGCAGGTCGAGGCTGCGGTGGCCGGGAGCAGCCACTGCACTCCAGTCTGGGTGACAGAGTGAGACTCCAACTCAAAAAAAAAAAAAAATTTTCAAATGCAAGCAGGGCAGTATTACTCATATTCCTCCAGGAAATTTATATTGATCTTGGTCACGGGGCTTATGGAAATAAACTGCTAACTGTATGATTACATACATGCTCTCTTGCTGGCCCACTATCGGTTGCTGAGTGATGCTTTATTGTTTTCATTAATAACTTCTGATAAGGAGCCTTAATGCCCAGCTAGTCTGACCCAGGAGAGCTGGATCAGTATCGGAAGGGGTGGAGGTGCTGTGGCTTGCTCTAGGCCACCCTTTTGTGTGATCTGTGTCAGTTTCGCAACCATAAAATGGGGAGAGGAGGTGAGCTTTATTCGTTTTCATAACTCAAGGAAGACTGTGAATACCGATTAAAGTTACAAGAACATTTATAAGATGAAGAACTTTGGGGTATGATTACAGGGCTGCTTTATGAAGAAAATGGCTGTTTTCCTAATACACATTAAAGCAAGAGACAGATGGAAGTGACTGGAGTATTTAAGGCTGTGATGTAGGGCTGTGATAGCACAGGGTAGCCTGACCATGGTCTGTTATTAGAGGCCATTGTTCTACTCCTGTGACCTCAGTGATGGCAGTGTAGCACAGGCAGGGTGGCAAAACCAACCAGGGCACCATGAGTCAGTCTTTATGTCACTATAACACTAAGGAAACCAAGAGCAGCTGGATAATTATCTCTGTGGCTTCATCAATTTTTACATGGGCAAAAATGAGTTGTACACTTGTGCTTGGTCAAGAGAAGCAGTTTCATAATCAACTCTTAAATGGAAATTAATGCAACTTATTTAGCCCTGGAAATCCAAATCTGATAGATCATGACCCTTTATTATATAGCACATAACTGATTTTTCAGTACAAAAAGCAGACATGTTTTCTGCAGAAAATTGATTTTTGTTTTTTTTTTTGAGTTGGAGTCTCACTCTGTCGCCCAGACTGGAGTGCAGTGGCCACTCCCAGCCACTGCAGCCTCGACCTGCTGGGCTCCGGAGATCCTTCCGCCTCAGCCTTCCAAGTAGCTGGAATTACAGGCGCGTGCTACCACACCCGGCTGATTTTTTGATTTATTGTAGAGTGAGGTCTGACCAAGTTGCCCAGGCGGGTCTCGAACCCGCGGGCTCAGGCAATCCACTCACCTCAGCCTCCCAAGGCGTGGGATTACAGGCTGAGCCACCGAGCCTGGCTGCAGAAAATTGTTAAACAAAGATAAGTAAATAATAGCAGCAGAGGCTGCGCGCGGTGGCTCCAGCCTATAATCCCAGCACTTTGGGAGGCCGAGGAGAGAGGATTGCCTGAAACCAGGGGTTCAAGACCAGCCTGGGCAACTTGGTGAGAACTCCTTCCTACTATGAATAAAAAAATTAGCCAGATGTGGTGGCTCATGCCTGTAGTTCCATCTGCTTGGAAGACTGAGGTGGAAGGATCACCTGAGCCCAGCAAGTGGAGGCTGCAGTGGCAGTGAACGTGCCACTGCACTCCAGTCTGGGCAACGGAGTGATATTCCAATTCAAAATAATAATAATAATAATAATAATAATAATAATAATAATACAGCAGAAGTAAAAAGATGACTCATGACTTTACCATTGAGAGATAACTAGCACCACAAATTTTGGCTTAAGGCTTCATAATTCATCTATGTCTATCCAATTCAAATATGTGTATCTGACATTTATAAAATAAGTTATGTCATCCTGTTCATACTAACTTAAAATAGAAGCCTAATCATATTTGCATGTAAACTGTTGTAATCAACATCTTTATAGTTAAATCTTAGGGCATAACATTAGTTATTACTTTAGAATAAATGACTAGATATGTGAAATTGTATAAATGATGGACACATGAGGTATAAAACAATACTTTACATTTAACTTGATTTTTTTCTCTGAACCTATGGCTTCACTAACCAAAGTTCTTTGCCCAAGACTGCTCACATGTCCCAAATTGTTGCCAATTCTAGAACTGTTAAAGGTTCTCATAAGTATCTGAAATGACTCATACTTACTTTTCGAGGCTTCACCTTATCTTGTAAATCATACTGGCCTATTCCTTTGTAGCTTATTCCAAGCCACCAAGGAAGTCCTTGTTTATCCTAGAAGATGGAAAAGCACGAGAACCAAGACCTAATTATTAAATATTCTAGAGGTGAAGTATTATTTACCAATTTCATACCCTAACAAGTATCAGCACATCAAACTAAAGCTGTCTTGGTAAACGAAATGCTACTTAAAAACATAATTTGTTATTAAAATATCTTCTTAGAGTTTCCACAGATAAGATCTATAAGTCAAAGCAGACTAATATTGTTAATACCATCAAAAACAATAAAGTATTACTGTTTTGATTAAAAAATTGGAGAGAAGAAATAAAATATAAGTCAACAAAGAATTAATCCAATAAAAAGCCAGTTATCCATTTTTAAAAAAAGGGCTCTTTGTTCTCTCAATTAGTAACCAGTTATAAAAGGTTGGGGAAGTTTCCAAAGAATTACAAAGACAGAAAGGTAGTTCCAAATCCTGATGTTTATCATACAATTAACAATGAACATGAAAATATTGAAAATCCTTTTAGAGAACTGTACAATTCAATGACAGGATGTTTGAATAATCAGTTTAAAGTACCTATAAGGCAGTGAGTAATGTCTTTTTTCATAAATTTATCTTTTAGGTCTTGCCAAAGCAAATAATATATTGACATAGAAAAATAAAATTTAGGCTTAGACAGATAGCTGTATGCAAACCAGAATCAGCAGAAGTTAAAGGTAAATAGGTACAAATTTTTAGTATGATTTGTCCTCATTATCTAATTCCCCACCATTTTGAATTGTATACAGATGTAAACATTGTCATAACATGAAAAGTCACTCAAGAACTGGTCAGTTATAACATCCTCTCCCAAATGAGATTCTCTAACACTATGCTTTATCCCTTGTCATCACCTCAAATATTTATTTGTTAATGTCTCCTGTCTTGTAAACATCTGAAAATACTATGCAAATATGAAACATACTGGTTAAAAAGTGATATTACAAATCCTGCAAGAACTTCAGTATTTTATGAAGCTGTTGAAATAGCACTAGAGACTGCAGATTCTCAGACAAAGGCACTATCAAATGAAGATCTGGTAGCATTAGAAAGATGAACAGACTTGGCAAAGTGACTCACACCTGTAGTCCTAGCACTTTACAAGGCCAAAGTGGAAGGATCATTTGAGCCAGGAGTTCAAGATAGCCTGGGCAATATAGCAAGACCATGTCACTATTATAAAGATAGATAAACAAACAAATAAATAAATATGAATTGGAAAAGAGAAAAAAACAGCAAGGAGAAGTATATCAAGAGAATGACCTGACTATCCTAAGAATCAGAGAGGTCCTGGAAAAACATTTGAATGTAACAAGTATTTTCCAAAAATATTGTACTTTATAATTTGCTAAAGAATAACAAGATAGCCGGGCGTGGTGGTTCACGCTATAATCCCAGCACTTTGGGAGGCTGAGGTGAGAGGATTACCTGAGTCCACGGGTTTGAGACCAGCCCTGGCAACTTGGCAAGACCTTGTCTCTTCAATAAATCAAAAAATTAGCTGGGCATGGTGGTGTGTGCCTGGAGTTCCAGCTACTTGGTAGGCTGTGGCAGAAACATCGCTTGAACCCAGCAGGTCGAGGCTGTGGTGGCTGGTAGCATGCCACTGCCCTCCATTCTGGGTGACTGAATGAGACTCCAACTCAAGAAAAAAAAATAAAAAGAATGACAAGATACGGCCAGGTGCGATGGCTCAAGTCTGTAATCCCAGAACTTTGGGAGGTTGAGGTGAGGGGATTGTCTGAGCTCAGGGGTTCGAGATCAGCCTGGGCAACATGGTGAGACCTTGTTTCTACAATAAATCAAAAAATAAGTCAGGCGTGGTAGCACATGCCTGTCGTTCCAGCTGCATGGAAGGCTGAGGCAAAAGGATCGCCTGAGCCCAGCTGGTCAAGGCTGCAGTGGCCAAGTGTGCCACCACACTCTAGCCTGGGCGACAGAGTGAGACTCCAACTCAAAAAAAAAAAGTGGAAAAAAAAAGAATGACAAGATATAATTAGACTTTTATACATCAAGAAAATCAATCCTATTCTAAATGCTGCAATTTCTAGAGATAATTTACATATATATGCATATCAATTTATGTGATTTTAGAAAGTTAATGTTGTGTACTAACTCACAAAATATCATGGGCATTATGAAAGCTTTGTCATATAAAAGTAGTTACCTTTACTGCATAATAATGGACTCCATAAGTTGGAAGAGCTTCTACTATTTTCATATACCTATGGAAAATAAATATATATTATCGTCTCATTAAAATAGAGGAACCTTTGGGGAAACGTGATTTAAAGAAATACAATTTGTTTTTACTTTCCTCATTACAATCACGATTAACATTCTTGACTCAAGTAGAAATAGAATAAATCATTCTAAGGAGTAACATATTCTACCCTCAAATGCTGGGTAAGGAAGTTGCTAATAAAACCTCAATTTCAAAAAGCTATAGAAAATGTTCTTTTCTGTACATTAAGATTTATGTGGGCCGTTGCTTTGCTAAGCCATGATCTGACCATGTGGCTCCTTAAGCCATGGTCGCCATGTTTCCTAGCCTTGGCCCCCTCCCCTACCTTGGGGAGGTGAATCTTCCCTCTCTCTCTTTCCTTCTAATTTACTTTCCAAATACACTATATTTTCCAATCTTGAAAAAAAGGTTTTTGTGGCTTAGAAATATAGTGTATTATATTATAAACTCAAATTTCAAGTAGTTTCTAAAGTAAGCACTTAATGATGCAAGCAATGAGAATCAGCTTTTGGATTATGTTCATAATAAAAAAAAAAAAACTATTCCATATATGAGGGGGACCCAAAGAAACCTGGAATTTATCTATAAAAAATTGCATACTCTTTTATGTTTAAACTTCAGTCACCTTCAAAGTACTCTCTGTTTGATGCAATATACCTACTGAGATGCTTTTTCCACTGCTCAAAAACAGTTTTTGAACGCATCAATTTTTATGCCTTTTAGTGTATCTGCCGTTTTTTGCTTCACCTTTTATATATGGGCAAAATGTTGCCCTTTGAGGACTTTTTTCATCTGGAGAAACAAACAAAAAAAAAGTCACTTGGGGCAAGATCAGGTAAATAAGGAGGGTGGGCATGGGGGTTATACAGTTTTTGGTCAAAAACTGCTAAACACTCAGCACAGTATGGGCAGTTGTGTTATCATGGTAGATGAACCAGTCATCTATTTGCCACAACTTGGGACATTTCTTCTGCATATTATGATGCACCCTCTCAAAACCTCCAGATAAAAACTTTAGTTGATCGTTTGATCCAGAGGATCAAATTCTGTGTCCTACAAGGGACTCGCCCTCCAAAAGATAATTCTGGTTTCTTTTGGGTCTCTCTCATATTGCTCGTGGTAGAGGTTATAACTGTTAACATCTGTCAAAACTCTTAGAAATACATACATCGTTTTAGTTTTTGAGTCAGAGTCTCACCCTGTCACCCAGACTGGAGTGCAGAGGCACAATCATAGCTCACTGCACCCTCGACATCCTAGGCTCAGGTGATCCTTCTGCCTCAGCCTCTGGAGTAATGCCACTATGCCTAGCTAATATTTTGATCTTTTATAGAGACAAGGTCTCACTATGTTGCCCAGGCTGGTGTCAATCTCCTGGGTTCAAGCAATCCTCCTAACTCCAACCCCCCCAAACCCTCCCAATCCTAACCCTAATCCTAAACCCAACCTTAACCCCTAATTCTAATGTAATACATTTAAAATGGATTGGTTTTTATAGTTTTAAAAGTTTAAATGTAGCAACTGAAATGCTCTAAATAAATGGGTGGTAACTTTGTAAGTCATAAAATGCAGAAATATACCACGGTTGGTTCCTGGTGGCATGAAGAAATAGATTATCCAACATCAATATACTGTAGATTCCATTTAAAGTGAAGTCACAAACTGGGGAACAACACAGGCCTCCAGAGAGGTTTCATGTGGCTCACGCTGCGTTAAAGTTTTTTTTTTAATTACTTCCAAATATTTAAAATTGAGATCTAAAAATCTGAATTTCCAGCTTCTCTTATGAAATATCAGAGGACTTGGCAACATTATCCCTAAATCTGAAGCTGAATAATCTTGTCTCTACCCAGGGTGAAAGCTTTCCAGTTCATCACATTTCTACCATTCCCTGCTGCCCTATATCTGGCCTACATTTCTAATTTCTGTTACTTGTCTGGCACTGGTAAGCATCTGAGTAGGTGGCACTGATGTATGAAATGACCCAAAACATTTTCTAATTCATGGTAAGATATTTCTAACCAGATGGGAACTATGTACACAAAACTACACAACAGAAATCATTTCAAATGACATCTTCAAAAATGATACATTAAAATTGTATCTAAACATAAGGAAGAAAGACACTTACTGAACCACAGCTTGACCCCGAGTCAGTCCTTTGATTTTCAAATAATGCTCAATTACTCTGTCCTCACTGTAAAACGAGGGAGCGAAAGCATGGCAATGCATGATTATCTGAGATACAGAGTCTATTTCCAGATTATCAGGTATTGGAAACTTGAGAGGGAAGGCCTGCCCCCACTTGTTTGGAAGATAGACTTTTATTTCTATAGGTCACAGATTCCTAAACTTAAGACACTTCACTACTTCCACTATAATCTTTAACTTCTATTTTATATGAAATATTTCTATACTATAATTAAAAAATTAAAAACTTAATTTACTAGAAACAGAAACTATCAATTTTTCAAATGGAAAATTTTATTTTACCACAACTGGGTAGAATATAAAAATATACAATAAGCCGGGCTCGGTGGCTCAGCCTGTAATCCCAGCACTTTGGGAGGCTGAGGTGAGAGGACTGCCTAAGCCCGCGGGTTCGAGACCCGCCTGGGCAACTTGGCGAGACCTCATCTCTACAATAAATCAAAAAATTAGCCGGGCATGGCAGTGCGCGCCTGTAATTCCAGCTACTTGGAAGGCTGAGGCGAAGGATCGCCGGATCCCAGCAGGTCGAGGCTGTGGTGGCCGGTAGCGGCCACTGCGCTCCAGTCTGGGTGACAGAGTGAGACTCCAACTCAAAATAAATAAATAAATAAATATATAAATATAAAATAATGATATTTTAATTATTATTTTACTTTATTTTAAGTCAGAGTCTCACTCTGTCATCCAGGCTAGAGTGCAGTGACATGCTCATAGCTCACTGCAGCCTCAATCTCCTGGGCCAAAGGTGATCCTTCTGCCTCAGCCTTCTGAGTAGCTGGAGCTATATAGGCACATGGCACCACACCCGGATAATTTTTTAATTTTTTGTAGAGATGAGGTCTTGCCATGTTGCCCAGGCTGGTATTGAACTCCTGGGCTCAAGCAATCCTCCTGCCTCAGCCTCCCAAAGTGCTGGGGTTATAGGTGTGAGCCACTGCACCCAGACAAAAATAATGGTAGTGAATGTTCAGAACATTATTGAGGACATTTTGAGTATAAGGCCTGCCTTCACCTTGGTTAAAAAAGGGAGGTCAGTAAGCATTAGGCATTTTAAAACTTTCTCCTTAAATTATTCAGAAAGGTCTTCAAAGAATTTAAACTACTTCTGAGTCTGTGTGAAATCATAAAAACTCTATTATCACCACTTGTAGACACACTGCTTTAGGAAAAAACCCTTCATTATTGTTCTAGGGTAAAACCTGTTGACTGGAAAGGAGAGAACTAGGTTGTCAGGCAACCTTTCACATCACTCAACTATCTTACCCTAATCCAAGAAAGCTTGCTCTTCTAATCATATCTCAAGTATAACCTAGAAGAGTAATTTTATCTCCATATAACCAGTCATCATCGGTAATCAGACATTATTTTTTCTTAGGAAACTATTACTTTTTTCCAGTCTAAAAAAAAGAAAGAAGGAAAAGAAAAGAAACTATCACTTAACAATGAGTTGTTTAGAAGATTCCAGAGTCAGGATGCAGTGTAGCCTCAGTACTCACTTTTATCATATACTTGAAAAATATGTTCCAGCTTTCATATTAAAGCCATCAATGTTGAATATTTATCTTATAATCTTAATTTATTTTATATTTTTTTAGTGGGGAAAAAAACATATTTGGGATTCATAGACTAAAACCAAGGAGAATATATTTTATAGGCATATAAGTATTTTAAGTGAAAAAAGTAATTTTCTAGAAAAATGTGGGATAGAAAATGACTTCTCTGAATTCATTAAAATGCAAACAACTAAACCAACTCAACCTATATATTGATATTTGGCTGTAGAAGAAAACTGGTCATTAAGTTAACCTCTATACCATGATAAGCTTTCCTAGCCAAAAAAGAAGCCTCTGACCAAGGCAATCTGTATTTTATAACACTTACATTGCATTCTGCTAGATTAAAGTTGCATTACACAGTGACTGCACATATATCGACTATTATATGTTCATACAGACATTGCATGCACATAAAAGAAAAAGCACATAACTGCTCTTTACAGATGACTGCAAGACATGCCTTGGGATTATGATCTCCAGTGAACTTCAACCAGATCCTTTCATGGAAAGGATCAAGGTCTACTTGTGGTTACTTGGATATATTTGATGGGCAATTTGATATTTTCCTCATTTATGTTTCCTTCAATTTCCTGAAAAGCCTGTAGTTCTCAATGAAGGTGATGATAACAGGGCACCCGTTACCTTAGTCGGGCTTACCAGTAAGCAAGGGATGGATGCTCCTGAAGAGTTTGGGTTGGAAAGGCTGGTAGTGACTTTAAATCTTTCCTGGCATTTTCATCACTAAAAAGAAACATCACAGGGTACTGTCAGGCACCGTTACCAAAAATGTTATCCAAGCTGATCACTAAATGAATGAAATATGAAGTAACTATTTACAACACATTGGACTCCGTCAAAAGGTTGCAGTCAACACACATCAGTTATGGGCTCCAAGCAGAAACAGCCCCCACAGCTAACAACATAGTCATATGATGATATTTTGAAGTTTGTAATATCATCTCCCTGTGTCTGCTTTAGTACATAACTATGATTATAACTGTGCATTTTCCACATTGTACTTTTACAGAGCGTTCTTTGTATTTCATTGTACTCTTTGTCCATGTTGCTGTAGCAACCTCCTCAATTCTATTTAGTGGCTATAGAATGTTCACCATGTTGGAAATGATTATCATGAAGCCATTAATGAAATGTCACCAATTTTTCTTTTTTTTTTTGAGTTGGAGTCTCACTCTGTCACCCAGACTGGAGTACAGTGGCACACTCCGGCCACCGCAGCCTCGACCTGCTGGGCTTCGGCGATCCTTCTGCCTCAGCCTTCCGAGTAGCTGGAACTACAGGCGTGCGCTACCCCGCCAGCTAATTTTTGATTTATTGTAGAGATGAGGTCTCGCCAAGTTGCCCAGGAAGGTCTCGAACCCGCAGGCTCAGGCAATCCACTCACCTCAGCCTCCCAAAGTGCGGGATTACAGGCTGAGCCACCGAGCCCAGTTCCAATTTTTCATAATAGGTATTATTGCAATTAAAAGGTTTATGTAGCCCTTTCTATTACTCTTGCTGTTTCCTTATCACCCTCTAAAATACAGCACACCAAGTCAGCTGTCTGTGGAAATCTCTTGAATAGAAGATGACCGGAAAATGTAGTTTTAATAAAAGTCAAAGTATCCCTCAAGTCACATCAAGTGAACTAATGTACCTCTTGTGAGGTCAGTCATTATCTAATTATAAAATGACACAATTCTAGGTGTCAAGAAAAGCCGTGATCTTTTCAGAACTTAAAAAAAAGGGAGAACAAGTAGTACTACCCAGTCATAGTTGGTACTGCACTGTATGAGAGAAAATACTCTCTAACTGCCAAGTATTTAAGGAGACAGTCTATGGAAACAAACATGACTCTCTAGGGTCTACTAAAGTCTAAATAAGTACGTTAAAAAGCTACTCAAGATCCTGATCAAACTGGTGTTCATGAAACAGCATAATGCTAACTCTTTTCTTCCTACTTTCCATCTCTTCCTATCTTTACCACTAATTACTCTTTGTTGAAAGGTTACCAAGTGCCAGGTACCATGCAACATACTTTTTAGGAATTATTTATCTCATAAAAGGCTCATCACAAGCATTCCTATGCAGTAGGTACTAGTATTATCCATGCTTTACAGGTAGGAGTGTAAGGCTCAGAGAGGTAAAGTCATTTGTTCAGTGTCTCATAGCTACTGTGAGGAAGAGCAGATGATAAGCTCAGTCTGTTGGGCTCCAAAGAGTAATTTACCACTGTCTTCTATTACCTGATTCCCATACAGACGGTCAGAATATTTGCTCCTAGAGCAGGGGTCCTCAACCTCCATGCCATGGACTAGTACGGTCTGCGAAACCGGGCCACACAGCAGGAGGTGAGTGGCAGGTGACTGAGCAAAGCTTTATCTGTATTTACAGATGGTCCCCCCATCACTCACATTACCACCTGAACTCTACCTCCTGTCAGATCAGCATTGGCATTAGGTTTCCATAGGAGTATGAACCTTATTGTGAACTGTGCATGCGAGGGATCTAGGTTGAATGCTCCTTGTGAGAATCTAATGCTTGATGATTTGAGGTGGAGTCGAGGCAGTGATGCCAGCGCTGTTTTCCAGTCGCAGAAAAACAAGCTCAGGGCTCTCACTGATTCTGCATCATGGAAAGTTATAGAATTATTTCATTATATATTACAATGTAATAATAACAGAAATAAAGTACACAATACCTATAATGCGCTTGAATCATCCCCAAACCACCCGCCCCCCGCCCCCTCCTATCTGTGGAAAAACTGTCTTCCACCAAACTGGTCCCTGATTTAAAAAGGTTGGGGACTGCTGTCCTAGAGCACTGACATGAACATTCTCCATTCTGAAAAGGCATAGCTCTCCTTCACTCCTACCTCCAGTTACAAATGAAAATGGTGACAAATTAGTATCCAAATCTATCACTTAAGAGTTTCTATATTGGCTTTCCTGGGACTTGCCCTACTGTGAATCATGATATTGAAGTAGATGAGCCCCCAGCTGGAAGATCAAACATTGAATCCAAGACAAATTTCCTTCTGAAGTATTCACCCAACACTCATACATCAAGTGTTATAGACCAAACTGGGGAAGCAAGCATGGGCTCCAGAAGGTTTGTTTGGCCTACATCGTACTATGCCATATTTTAAATTGCGTACTCCTATTAATCGACCAGATTTGGTTATTCAAGTGGTTAATTTAAGAGATGCAGTCTCACCATGTTGCCTTCAGTACCTACAGAAAGTTTGTTTTCTGACTCTATCACCAAATTTCCTGACCGTGCTACAGGGCAACAAGGTAATCCTATTGGGCAGTCTCAACATAAACTTCCTGTCTTTCAGTAAGAACAGAGAATAAGAGAGTCACCTAGCTCGGAAACACTACTATTTGTACCTGTCAACATTACATTTCGCAACAGGGGCTGCAGCCCTTCCTAAAGGTCTAACTTTCCAAATTACTACAGGAAATAAAAAGTCACTTGGCTCCTGTTCTTACATAAGAATAAATCTCTCTATTCACCTGGAAGTTGAGCATTAAAGCTTAACCACATTGACAATCTTGGGAAACTGGTTTGTGCTTCCTGAAAATCAAAATATACAACAATCCAATTTATTCATCTTAAAGGTCAACGTCAACTCCCAGTATTAATATTTATTTTTCTTAATAATCTCTTTTATGTTCTGTCCTTCATAGCACATTTATTGTAAAGGAAGTTGGCTTCTGATTTTTTTATTATTAATATTATATTTTTTTAAGTCAGGGTCTCACTCTGCCACCCAGGGCAGTGGCACAACCAGAGCTCACCGCAGACTCAATCTCATGGGTTCAGGCAATCCTTCCACATCAGCCCCCAAGTAGCTGGGACTATAGGGCTGTGCCACCATACCCAGCTATGTTGCCTAGGCTGGCCTCAAATTCCTGGGCTCAAGCATTCCTTCCACCTCAGCCTTTCAAAGTGATGGGATTACAGGTATGAACCACTGAACCTGACCTGATTTTTTTTTAATGAAAGGCACACAATATATGCATGCTAAAATGATAAACTAAGAACAACACTTTTTATCAATCATTTCACCAACCACATATATGTTGTTATCTTCTGGATCCAGGTGAACCATAGGCTGTGTTCCTAAAACCCAATCCAGTACTCACTTATTTAGATTATAGTTTATTTTGTGGCAACCAACTCACTAGACTGGAAGCTGCTATTTATCATAAGTTTATTCATTCACTTAACAAATAGGTGTAAGAGTTGCCAGGCACGGTGGCTTACATCTGTAATTCCAGCACTCTGGGAGGTGGAGATGAGAGGATAGACTGAGCCCAGGGGTTCAAGACCAGCCTGGACAACTTGGTGAGACCTCGCCTCTACAATAAATCAAAAAATTAGCTGGGCATGGTGGCATACACCTGTGGTTCCAGCTACTTGATTCCCACTACGTGGAAGGCTGAGGAGGAAGGATCACCTGAGCACAGCAGGTTGAGGCTGCAGTGGCCATGGGCATGCCACTGCAGTCCAGCCTGGGAGACAGAGTGAGATTCCTACTCAAAAACCAATCAATAAATAAATTTGTAAGTGTATACTCTGTGTCTAACATGAAGAAGCGAGTGTCGTATGATAGAACTGATTTCAACATATACAAATACAGTCAATCAAAAGAGGGAGGAAAGAGAGGAAAGAAGTGAGGGAGAAATTAGAGCAATTTGTTCAAATAAACTCTTAGTGAAGAATAAACATAAAACAGGAGACTTGAAGCTGCTGCCCTTTAAGATGTTTTTCAGTCCTATGTGCCTCAAAGCACAAGCATCTAACATGGAGATTTTTCTAGCACTTAAGCATTTAACACATCTGCTAAACACAAGCAACTTCTATATTTGTTGTCTAACTAAAGAAATAGCTTAATATTTCAACTATTTCAATACTACCTGTATTGGATTTATTGAAAGATAAACTTGCCGGGCTCAGTGGCTCAGCCTGTAATCCCGCGCCTTTGGGAGACTGAGGTGAGTGGATTGCCTGAGCCCGCGGGTTCGAGACCCTGCCTGGGCGGGCGAGACCTCATCTCTACAATAAACCAAAAAATCAGCCGGACGTAGTAGCGCGCACCTGTAATTCCAGCTACATGGAAGACTGAGGCGGCAGGATCGCCGGAGCCCAGCAGGTCGAGGCTGCAGTGGCCGGGAGCAGCCACTGCACTCCAGTCTGGGTGACAGAGTGAGACACCAACTCAAAAAAAAAAAAAAAAAAAAAAGATAAACTTGGTGACCAGGCGTGGTCTGTAATCCCAGCACTACACTGGGAGGTAGAAGTTAGAGGACTGCCTGAGTTCAGGGGTTCAAGACCAGTCTGGGCAACTTGGTGAGACCTGGTCTCTACAATAAATAAAAAATTAGCCACGTGTGGTGGCACATGCCTGTAGCTACAGGTGCTTGGAAAGCTGAGGCAGAAAGATTGCCTGAGCCCAGGTGACTGTGAGCGTGCAACTGCACTCCAGCCTGGGCAATAGTGAGATCAATATTTTTTAAAAAAAGAAGAAGAAGAAGGAAGGAGGAAGGAGGAAGGAAGAAGGAAGAAGGAAGAAGAAGAAGAAGAAGAAGAGTGGGTGCGGTGGCTCAATTCTGTAATCCCAGCATTTTGGGATGCTAAGGCGAGAGTATAGCCAGAGCCCATGAGTTCGAGACCAGCCTAGGCAACTCGGTGAGATCCCAACTCTACAATAAATCAGAAATATTAGCAGGGCATGGTGGTGCATGTCTGTGGTTCCAGCTACTTGGAAGGCTGAGGCGGAAGGACTGCCAGAGCTCAGCAGGTCGAGGCTGTGGTGGCCATGAGTGTACCACTGCACTCCAGCCTGGGCAACAGAGTGAGAGACTCCAACTCAAAAAAAAAAAAAGTATACTTGAATGGATGGAGCACAGGGGATTTTTGAGGGCAGTGAAACTATTCGTATGATACCATAATGGTAGATATATGATATTATGCATTTGTCAAAACCTATAGAACTGCACAACACAAAGATTAAACTTAATTTGACTACAGACTTTTGTAATAAATGTCCTACACTAATGCAAGTGTTAATAATAGGGGGACCAGGTCGGGCTCGGTGGCTCAGCCTGTAATCCCGCGCTTTGGGAGGCTGAGGTGAGTGGATTGCCTGAGCCTGCGGGTTTGAGACCCGCTTGGGCAACTTGGCGAGACCTCATCTCTACAATAAAAAAAAAAAAAAAAAATTAGCCGGGTGTAGTAGCGCGCTCCTGTAGTTACAGCTACTTGGAAGGCTGGGGTGGAAGGATCGCTGGGAGCCCAGCAGGTCGAGGCTGCGGTGGCCAGGAGCGGCCACTGCACTCCAGTCTGGGCGACAGAGTGAGACTCCAACTCAAAAAAAAAAAAATCCTGAGAATGCCACTCTGGTATTTTCTATAGTGTATCTTGTAGACTTATAGAATTTTTCTCTCATGTCACTCAGAATATAAGTAGTAAAGGTCTCAGATATAAGTATCTAATTGGAGCACAGCGGGACAGGTATTAGGAAATCAACTGAGTAAACTAGCTGAAAAATGGCAAGTCAAACTCAGCATCACACATGACCACACAATGGGGAACGGTGGGAAGCATGAAGAAAACAAGACAACATTGCCCATTTGAAGTATTATTGGGATATAGATTTGATGGCGATCAAAATTTTAGTTCATTTCTTTTTACATATAAGTCAGAGCTAGAAAACACAGTGTCTAACTAAAGTGCTTCTCTTGTTGCTTCACCATTCCTGGTGCGCTGCTATCCCTCATGAGGTCCAAAATAGCTCATCACCATGTCCACATTTCAGTCATTAGGAAGAAAATAAAAAATGAGGGAGGACACACTCATTCCTGTAAGGGCAGAACCTGAAAGCTGCCCATTTTTCCTAATCCCATTGGCCAGAACTCAATAGTAGGGCCACCTCTAACTGCAAGGAACGCTGGGATATGTAGTTTTTACTCTGGGTAGCCATATACCTACCAAAAAATTCTACTTATAAAGGAAAGGAAGATTGGATACTGGGGAAAAACAGTCAGACTCCACTGCTGTTAGGGAGTCATCATTCAAGCCAAGTTATTTCTGCCATGTGGGGTATGAGGATTCGCCGTTACCTAATGAATGAATTTTCTTTTTTTTTTATAAGCCAAAAAACCCAGGGTTTTGTGCAAAATAACTAAATTTTAAAATATTGCCTCCGCTGGGCACAGTGGCTCATGCCTATAATCCCAGCACTTTGGGAGGCAGAGGCGAGAGGATTGTCTGAGTCCAGAGGTTTGAGGCTACCCTGAGCAACATGGCGAGACCTCGTCTCCACAGTAAATCAAACAATTAGCTGGAAGTGATGGCACATGCCTGTGGTTCCAGCTACTTAGAAGGCTGTGGCAGAAGGATCACCTGAGCTCAGTAGATCGAGGCTGAGGTGGCTGTGAGTGTGCCACTGCACTCCAGTCTAGGTGACAGTGAGACTCTAACTCAAAAAAAGAGAAGAAAACATAAAATAGTTACACACAACATGGATGACTATCACAAATACTGGGCAAAGATGCAAGATCCCCCAAATAAGCAAGACACCATGATTCTATGCACATAAAGGTCCGAAACAAGCAAAATAAAACTAGAGAGACTAGGTGACAAAATTATAAAGAAAGACAAGAAAATATGTACCATAGAGTCAGAGAGCCTGTGCAGAAAGAGGGAATTTCATAGGAGTGGGAAAGGGATAAATCCCAATAAAGTGGGAAGGAGAGGCCTTGCCAGGGTCCTGGCAACATTCCTCACTGGGTGGTGTTGAATAATTGTACGCTTTCTTTTTTTTTTTAAATTAGAGTCTCACTCTGTCACCCAGGCTGGAGGGCAGTGGCACGCGCTCAGCCACCACAACCTGGACCTGCTGGGCTCAGGCAATCCTTCCGCTTCAGCCTTCTAAGTAGCTGGAACTACAGGCTTGCACCACCATGCCTGGTTAATTTTTTCATTTATTGTAGAGATAAGGTCTCACCGAGTTGCCCAGGCTGGTCTCAAACCAGTGGGTTCAAGCAATCCTTTCACCTCAGCCTCCCAAAGTGCTGGGATTACAGGCATGAGCCACCACGTCCAGCCAACTGCACACTTTCTAATTTGCTCTTTATACCACATGTGTATGTTTTATGCATTCTTCTGTGTGATATAATTCATAAAAAGAGTGAAGTCAAATGTATCCAGCAGTGGACGTCGGGGAGCCAAAGCTAACTGCCATGCAGAGGGAGTTGCTGCAATGCTAACACAAGAGGTCAGAACTGACTGACCACAAAAAGAATCCACTGGGGTGTTGGAAAAATGGGCACATGATTCTACAAGGTTAATACCAATTATTTTCAGAGTTTAAGACCAAACAGGATTTCACGTTTGAGTGGACGGACAGTAACTGAGTGCTTATTTGCTCATCTTCCCGGGGCAATTCTCCCGGGAGCCTGAGGCCGCAGGGATCCACGGGGCTGGTGGGGGCAGCTGGACCTGGCGTCGGCACAGAAGGCCCCTCCCGGGCTGGTTGGGCAGGCTACACAGCTTAGATGAGTCAGGATCAACCTGAGTTCACAGGGAGGGCCCCAAAGTGGTTGGGGAGGTGAGCACGCCTCAGTGGGGATGTCTCTGCCTTTCACCAGCCACAAATGCACTCAACCCGTCTGGACATTCCTGACCCTAATGGCAATGCATATATTATTTTAAAGATGCACTTGACCGGAATTGTCACCAGGGACCGGTTTCTCCAGGTGCTAGCCAGAGAGAATGCCCATAAATTTACATCACTGGCTACTTCTCAGTGACCAAACCAGAAACTGATTTTCTCCATAATTTCAGCAGGAATTCAGATGTCACATTGAAGAACCTGCTTGCATTTTATCTAATTATCTAGGCTGAACTCCTCCCTGAGGCATTCCAGATTCCTCTTTCCCTAACTTGCCAGAAGGAAGCTGACCATGACCGCCATTTAACTGCTGCAACTATTTTTCAGGCGATGATTCCTTTGGTCATTCTCAAGTCCCCCTTCATGGGCTGTTGTTTTTCTTTACTGACCTCAAAAGCCCTGACGGAATGCCAGCCCCACTCATTTTGAAAAAGCCACATGGCTGGCAAAACTGAGGCCACCCTTTGTGTGTGCTGGAGCACTTGTGTGAAAAAAACCACCCCCAGCGAATGTGTACACCTGCTGGCTTATTGTGAGCTTGCTCACAGCAACAGTCAGCCACTTGCCACTGAGGGCGAATCTGCAAGGAGTGCAGGCAATTAGCAGACTGTGCTTGCTAGCGCTTTCTGGAGAAAAAGAAGACCTTCACTGTCTATGCTTAGTGTGGGGGCATCCCTACGTTTCTAGGACAGTTAAAAAAAAAAAAAAAAAAGCCCAGGTCGGGCGCGGTGGCTCACGCCTATGGCTCCAGCACTTTGGGAGGCAAAGGCAAGAGGATTGCCTGAGCTCAGGAGTTCGAGACCACCTTGAGCAACATGGTGAAACCTCATCTCTACAATACATAAAAATTTAGCTGGGCATGGTGATGCATGCCTATGTTTCCAGCTACTTGGAAGGCTGAGGTGGAAGGATCGCCTGAGCCCAGCAGATTGAGGCTGCAGCGGCCATCAGTGTGACACTGCACTCCAGCCTGACTCAAAAAAAACCCAAGCCCAAATAAAATTTCATTTTATTTTTTATTTTTTAATTTTTTTTTGAGTTGGAGTCTCACTCTGTCACTCAGACTGGAGTGCAGTGGCCGCTTCCGGCCACTGCAGCCTCAACCTGCTGGACTCCGGGATCCTTCCGCCTCAGCCTTCTGAGTAGCTGGAACTACAGGCACACGTTACCACGCCCGGCTAATTTTTTTGATTTATTGTAGAGATGAGGTCTCTCCAAGTTTCCCAGGCAGGTCTTGAACCCACGGGCTCAGGCAATCCACTCACCTCAGCCTCCCAAAGCATGGGATTACAGGCTGAGCCACCGAGCCCGCCTTCATTTTCTTCTTATGTCAAAGCTCTTCCTTACCTGAAACCCAAAATGAAGGTGCCAAAAAGAGAATGTTAAATATTATGTTCAAGTGGAAATGTCTGCAGAAGCTTCACAAAGAAATAAACTAAACTCTTTAAAACGTGAACTTGAGGCCAGGTATGATGGCTCTTGCCTGTATTTACAGCACTTTGGAATGCGGAGGCAGGAAGATTGCTTGAGGTAAGGAGTTTGAGACTAGCCTGGGCAACCCCATCGCTATTTTTAAAAAGAAAAAAAAATGTGAACTTGAGACTGGAGTTTTTTTTCTCATCCCCATATAAGCATAACACAAAATCTTTTATTTTAGAAAAGTATATGTGTGGATGTGAACAAGCAGTAGTTGTGCCTGTTTGAACACTGAGGATAAAGTCTCAAGCCTGTCACTAACAAATGTAAATATACTACATAGCTTATATATCATCAGAAACTAAAGGGTTGTGAAAGTGACCTCCGAGTATTTGGGGAAGTCATCACAGCTGGGAACTCTATTTAGTACTATGTTCCATGCAAACCTAAAGATTTACTGCTATCAGGAATGGAGCTAATTAGAAACATTTGCCCATCTTCTGGGGTCACCTTGTATAGGCCCCAATGATCAGGCATTTTTTTTTATCTATGCTTGCTGGAAACCTGGGGTGACCCATCAAATTCTGAACTATATTGAAGGACTGGACAGGGTTAATGATAATAGCAGTTACAAAAGCATACTTATTGTCTGTTAAATAGGTGTAACAGGTGCCAACTTAACTACTAAACCATTTGAACTGGATCTAATCCTGAAGGATGACAGCTTGCTTAAACATGTAATTATTAAAAGGGCCTTGTTACTAATTTTTTTTCTTGATACGGGGTCTTGCTTTGTCACCCAGGCTAGAGTGCATGATCATAGCTCACTGCAAACTTGAAATCCTGGGCTTAGGAGATGCTGCTGCTTTGGTCTCTCAAATAGCTGGGACTACTAGTCCGTGCCACTCTGCCTGGCTATTTTTCAAAAATTTTTTTGTAGAGATGGGGTCTGGCTATGTTTCCCAGGCTATGGTTAAATATTTATAAACAACAATTTCCTTGATCAATCTACTGGCACTAATCAACACCTGGGTGATTAGCAGTAAGGTACTCTTATCAGTTTTCTTAGAGTTTTTCACTGGTCAGATCGCCTTCAAATTGCCCTTCATTAAGAAGGAAAATTTAGCTGGGTGCGGTGGCTCACGCCTATAATACCAGCACTTTGGGAGACTGAGGTGAAAGGATTGCCTGAGCCCACAGGTTCAAGACCAGCCTGGACAAGTTGGTGAGACCTTATCTCTACAATAAACTAAAAAAAAAAAAATTAGCCAGCCATGGTAGCGCATGCCTGTAATTCCAGCTACTTGGAAGGCTGAGGCTGAAGGATCACCCAAGCCTAGCAGGTCGAGGATGCAGTGACTGTGGGCAACAGGGTGGGAACGCAAATTAAAAAAAAAAAAAAACAGGAAAATTGGCTGGGTGCAGTGGCTCATGCCTGTAATCCTGAGTCAAGAGGAATGCCTGAGCCCCACGGTTCGAGATCAGCCTGGACAACATGGTCAGACCTAGTCTCTACAATAAATCAAAAAATTAGCTGGGTGTGGTGGCACATGCCTGTAGTTCCAGCAACTTTGAAGGCTGAGGTAGAAGGATCACCTAAGCCCAGCAGGTTGAGGCTGCGGAGGCTGAGTAGCGTGCCACTGCACTCCAGCCTAGGCTGGCAAAGTGAGACACTGACTCAAAAAAACCTCAAAAAAACCCCCAAAACTATAAAACACATTTAAAAAGAAAGAAAATTATGTTCCACTCAGTCATATGTAGAATCTGACCTTCAATGATGAATCTAGTTCATTATCTCCTTGACTTAATAACTAGGAATCTCGCCGGGCTCAGTGGCTCAGCCTGTAATCCCACACCTTTGGGAGGCTGAGGTGAATGGATTGCCTGAGGTGAATGGATTGCCTGAGCCCGTGGGTTCGAGACCCAGGTAGGAAACTTGGCGAGACCTCATCTCTACAATAAATAAAAAAATTAGCCGGGCGTGGTAGCACATGCCTGTAGTTCCAGCTACTTGGAAGGCTGAGGCGGAAGGATCTCCAGAGCCCAGCAGGTCGAGGCTGCGCTGGCCAGGAGCGGCCACTGCACTCCAGTCTGGGTGACAGAGTGAGACTCCAACTCAAAAAACACACACACACACACACAAAAACTAGGAATCTCTAACAGTAAATTTCTCTCTGACAATTCCTAGGTAAATGGATATTAAAGGTGGCAAAATACAACTGAAACAGTGGTTATCACAGTATCCTAGAAACCCGAGCAGCAACATCAGCATTATCTGAGAACTTTCTAGAAAGGCAAATTCTCAGGCTTCACCCCAGACCTACTGAATCAGAAAGGCTGAGAGTGAGGCCAGCAATCTGCATTTTAAAAAACGGCTTAAGAGCCACTACAATAAGATAAACACAACATAAAATGCAGAGATTTTCAAGAGGGAGACAGTAATAAACTATTTCAAATGGGAGAGGTGATCAGGGAACCTTACCAAAGCCCGTAGTTTTAGGAGACTTGAGTGGATGACCTAGTAGGCCTACCTTGGGGAGGTAAATCAATCTCTCTCTCTCTCTCTCTCTCTTCCTCTCCTCTCTATCAATTCATTTTCTTTTTTGAGATGAGGTCTCACTATGTTGCTCAGGTTAGTCTCAAACCTCTGACCTCAAATAATCCTCCTGCCTCAGCTTCCCACATGCCTCCATCCCCGGCTACTAAAAAAAAATTGTATAGATGGGGTCTCGCTCTGTTGCCCAGGACAGTCTCAAACTCCTGGTCTCAAGCAATCCTCCTTCCATGGCCTCCCAAACTGCTGGGATTACAAGTGTGAGCCATTGTGCCCAGCACCTGTGAGATGTTTTTAAATTACTAATCCAATCTCTCTCTTTTTTATTACAGAATTTATATTTCTTCTTGAGTAAGTTTCAGTAGTTTGTCTAGTTTGTGCTTTTCTATAAATTTGTCTATTTAATCTAAGGACTCTAATGTGTCGGCATAGTCATTTATAGTATTTCCTTATGGTCTTTTTTATTTAAACCAATCTCTCTCTCTTCCCCCCCTCCCCTCTCTTCTCCTCTCTCTGTATTTTTTTTTAGTTGGAGTCTCACTCTGTTGCCCAGGCTGTAGTGCAGTGGCACGCTCATGACCACCACAGCCTTCACTTGCTGGGCTCAGGTGATTCCTCTGCCCCAGCCTTCCAAGGAGCTGGAACCACAGGTATGCGCCACCATGTCCGGCTAATTTTTTTATTTTTTGTAGAGACGAGGTCTCACCAAGTTGCCCACGCTGGTCTTAAACCCCTGGACTCAGACAGTCCTCTCTCCTCAGTCTCCCAAAGTGCTGGGATTATTAGGTGTGAGCCACAGCACCTGGCTTGTAATTTACTTTTTAAGTAAACTATATTTTTCTATCTAAAAAAAAAAAAAAAAAGACTTTGGGAGGCTGAGGTGAGTGGATTGCCTGAGCCCAGGGGTTCGAGACCCGCCCGGGCAGGCGAGACCTCATCTCTACAATAAATCAAAAAATCAGCCGGGCGTGGTAGCGCGTGCCTGTAATTCTGGCTACTCGGAAGGCTGAGGCGGAAGGATCGCCGGAGCCCAGCAGGTCGAGGCTGCGGTGGCCGGGAGCAGCCACTGCACTCCAGTCTGGGCGACCGAGTGAGACTCCAACTCAAAAAAAAAAAAAGAAATGCTTAAGGGACAACAGCTCACAGTCACTGGGTGGCAGAGACTAGACTAACCTAGTGCTCTACATGTGTAATAATGCTATTGACTCACATCAGCATTCCTATCTTCTTTTTCTTTTTCTTTTTTGAGTTGGAGTCTCACTCTGTCGTCCAGGCTGGATGGAGTGCAGTGGGGTGCTCATGGCTGCCACAGCCTCAACCAGCTGGGCTCAAGCAATCCTTCTACCTCCCAAAGTGCTGGGATTACAGGTGTGAGCCACTGCGCCCAGCCAGCATTCCTATTTCACAGATGTGAAAATGAAGATCTAAGATTAAGTAACTTAAACTCATACAGCAAGAAAGTGGCAAATGTGCCTTTAAACCTGTGCTTTGACCTGCCTTACTCCTCAACGTTTCATGAAGAGGGGACAGAAAATAGGGAAGGCGTAGAGGAAGAAAGGGGAAGACTTTGTTAGCTTAACCTGAGGCTTCAGAATTTATAATTATGAGGGTCACTGATTAATTCTATTAAAATGTTTTTCTTGGGTGATAACAATCTGCCTTCTTAAACTAGATTAAACCGGATTAACCCCAAACTGGATTAACCGTTTAAGGATCTGAACACAGATAACAAGACTTAATATGTTATCATTCAGTGTTTCATGAACCAAACCAAACAGAAACTATAGTAGCAAAGACAAATTTAGTTTTAAAAAGCTTTTTTACATGAGCTACAAAACCAGACTCCAGTCACTTTCAGCAGCAACTTTAAACAAGGAGTCCAGGCTGGGGGCGATGACTCATGCCTGTAATCCCAGCACTTTGGGAGGCTGAGGTAGGAGGATTGCTTGAGCTTAGGAGTTCAAGACCAGCCTGACAACATAGGGAGACCCTGTATCTTAAAAACAAAAAACAACCAAGCAGCCAAAAAAAAAAACCCAAAAAACCAAACAGACAAACAAAACAAAACAAAAACAAAAAGTTCAAATTGCTTCGGGTTAGACCCTAACGTCTCAATGAAGGCTCCTTAAACCACACAAGGTATTCCTGATGTCCAACCTTTTATAGACCCAAAACGCCCATAGTAAGATCTCTAGCCCTGACAGTTATCTCTGTTTCTGTTCCAGGATACCAAAGCCTGGGATGGGATGAAGAAAAGAAACAAGCTGACACTTTCATCCATAGTCATTTGCAAAGGAAGAAAGCTAAAGCTCAAGTTCATTTCATGTCTACTGCCACTCCTGATTATTGCAAATTAGTTTAGAAAAGACTGACTACAGACCGAGTTAATTTCATAGAGCTAAAATGAGTGCCCACCGATGTTTAAAGACTTACCAAAGTGGCATGAAATCTAAAGAACCACATGTTTGCTCTCAGAGGACTCACGGCCAGGGTACAAGAATGGGAAGAGGAGGAAGAGAGAACTGGAAAGCTGGGAGGAAAGGAAGTGGGAGGAGCCGGGAAGCAAAAGAAACAAAAAAACAAAAAAACACCCAGCCAGTTGGGCTAGACCTTACTCTGCTCCTCTCCTAAATTGCAGGATCTGTCCATTCTTGGCATTTCCTCCCTATCCCATTTAAACACTTATTGATCACACCTTAAGCCAAATCAGGCTGGGGCTATTCACAGAGTAAAAAGTGAGAACTGAGAGAATTACATAGCCTTTTTTCTTGCCTCTTGCTAAAGCTGGGATACCCCCTACTGCTTCTGTGAAAGATGGGGAGATGTTGACCCCAGCTTAATGTTCCTACTCGCTGGCCTTGGTGGCTCACCTCTGTAATGCCGGCACTTTGGGAGGCGGAGGTGAGAGGATTGCCTGAGCCCAGGGGTTCGAGACCAGCCTGGGCAACTTGACGAGACCTCATCTCTACAATCAATCAAAAAACTTAGCCGGGCGTGGTGGCATGTGCCTGTAGTCCCAGCTATTGGGAGACTGAGGCAGAAGGCTCGCCTGAGCCCAGCAGGCTGAGGCTGTGATAGCTGTGAGTGTGCCACTGCACTCCAGTCTAGGCGACTCTGACTCAAAAAAAAAAAAAAAGAAGCTTCTCTGGGGTTCAGGTGACAGCATGAATTTCTAGGTTGCCTCTGGTCCCCAGTTCCCTCAGACCTCTCAGCTCCTCTTTCATAGGACAACATAATAAATCTTTTCACCTTTAAAGAAGATCATCCTCAGTCGGGCGTGGTGGCTCACGCCTGTAATCCCAGGACTTCGGGAGGCTGAGCCAGGGCCCTAGGCAACATAGCAAGACCTGTCTCTACAAAACATCTTTTTTAAAAAAATTGCTGAGCCGGGGCTCGGTGGCTCAGCCTGTAATCCCGCGCCTTTGGGAGGCTGAGGTGAGTGGATTGCCTGAGCCCGCGGGTTCGAGACCCGCCTGGGCAGTGAGACCTCATCTCTACAATAAATCAAAAAATCAGCCGGGCGTGTGTAGCGCATGCCTGTAATTCCGGCTACTCGGAAGGCTGAGGCGGAAGGATCGCCGGAGCCCAGCAGGTCGAGGCTGCGGTGGCCGGGAGCGGCCACTGCACTCCAGTCTGGGCGACAGTGTGAGACTCCAACTCAAAAAAAAAAAAAAATTGCTGAGCATGGTGGCGTGTGCCTGTAATCCCAGCTATTCGACAGGGTGAAGCAGGAGGATGAACACAGGAGTTTGAAGCTGTGGTAAATTGTGAGAGAGCCACTGCACTCCAAGCTGGGCAACAGAGTGAAATGTTGATTTTTTTTTTTAAAGGCCATCCTGGGCACTTACTGTGTGCCACAGGTGCTCAGCATTCTACTTATATGAATTCATTTAAGCCGGGCTCAGTGGCTCAGCCTGTAATCCCGCGCCTTTGGGAGGCTGAGGTGAGTGGATTGCCTGAGCCCGCGGGTTCGAGACCCACCTGGGCAGGGCGAGACCTCATCTCTACAATAAATCAAAAAATTAGCCGGACATGGTAGCACGCGCCTGTAGTTCCAGCTACTCGGAAGGCTGAGGCGGAAGAATCGCCGGAGCCCAGCAGGTCGAGGCTGCGGTGGCCGGGAGCGGCCACTGCACTCCAGTCTGGGCGACAGAGTGAGACTCCAACTCAAAATAAAATAAAATAAAATAAATTCATTTAGTCCTCACAGCAATCCAAGATGAAGCACTGTTTCCAATTTACAGACAAGGAAACTGAAGTTTAGAAAGGTCACCTAACCTAGCTGCCCACCATCACACCAGAGTTAGTACATGGGTAGCCAGGCTATACTCAGAAAAAAAATCAAAAGACCAACCAACCAGCCCCTGATCTTCAATTTGAAGTAATTAAGTTCAGGATTTATAACTGGATTCAGTCCCAGGTCTTTCTGTTCCTAGTTGTGTGGTCTTAAGTAAACTAACATTTGTGGGCGTAGGTGTCCATATTATTATTATTTTTTTTAGTTGGAGTCTCACTCTGTCGCCCAGGCTGGAGTGCAGTGGCCGCTCCCGGCCACCGCAGCCTTGCCTGCTGGGCTCCGCGATCCTTCCACCTCAGCCTTCCAAGTAGCTGGACCTACAGGCGCGCGCTACCACGCCCGGCTAATTTTTGATTTATTGTAGAGATGAGGTCTCATCAAGTTGCCCGGGCGGGTCGCGAACCCACGGGCTCAGGCAATCCACTCACCTCGGCCTCCCAACCCACGGGCTCAGGCAACCCACTCACCTCAGGCAATCCACTCACCTCGGCCCTCTTGGGATTACAGGCTGAGCCACTGAGCCTGGCTCCTTCCTTCATTTTTATTTTTATTTGCATTGAAGTCTCACTCTGTCACCAAGCTGTGGCAAGATCACAGTTCATTGCAGCCTTAACCTCTTGGGCTCAGGTGATCCTTACACTTCATTCTCCTGTGTAGCTGGGAATACAGGTGCGCACAACCATGCCCTGCTTATTTTTTCTTTTCTTTTTTTCTGAGAGGAAGTCTAATATGTTGCCCGGCTGGTCTCAAACTTCTGGTCTCAAGCGATTCTCCCATTTTGGTCTCCCAACGTGCTGAAATTACAGACTCCTATTGCTCACTGACCAGGCTTGTGGTGGACATTATTACCACTGAGAAGATCCCTAAGTAAGTGATCTAGGTTAGAGTTGCCAGGTGAAATATTAGGACATACACTAAAAAAATTACTCATTGTTCATTGGAATTTCAAACTTAACTGAGTGTCTTATATTTGCTAAATCTGACAACCCTAAGAGCTTATAATAAAATACATGAGAAAAAACTTGGAAGTAACTTCCCAAGTTCCAAATTGTATGCAGTTTCAGGACGAGTTTGATAGAACCTATGGTAAACGGTGGAAGTTGAGCCTTAAACTTGCTCTTCCAACATCATGACCCATCTATGGGATTTGTGTCAGCCCCTTCACTCAGTCCACTAACAAAGTGCATTGAAGCAGGAATCCTGCTTGAGTTTCGGAAAGTGCAGTGTCCTCTCAGCTAGAATTCCTCTGTCAGTACATTTTTGTATGTGACCTGCCTTGTAACAGAGGACAAATTACTATGCCCATCTGCATGCTTGATGGGGATCAACTGTCAAATTTTTTTTTAACTTTAAATAACTTCTAATGAGAATGAAAATGTGATGAGAGATTTTTCAAAACAGAAGCCAGCTCCCTGAAGATTCCATAGAATGGTAGTTGCCAGAGTCTGAGGGAGGAGGGAATGGGGAATAATTGTTTAATGGGTATAGTCTTTCAGTGTTGCAAGATGAAAAAGTTTTTGGAGATTAGTTACACAACAATGTGAACATTATGTAATATTACCAAACTGTACTCTTGAAAATGGTTGAGGGTCGGGCCTATAATACCCCAGTTTGGGAGGCCAAGGTGGGAGGATCACTTGAGGCCTGGAGTTCAAAACCAGCTTGGAGGCTGGGCACGGTGGCTCACACCTATAATCCCAGCACTTTGGGAGGCTGAGGTGAGAGGATTACCTGAGCCCATGGGTTCCAAACCAACCTGGGCTACTTGGTGAGACCTCATCTCTACAATAAATCAAAAAATTATCCAGGAATGGTGGCAGGTGCCCGTAGCTCCAGTTACTTGGAAGGCTGAGGTGGGAGGATTGCCTGAGCCCAGAGGTCAAGGCTGCGGTGGCCGTGAGCATGGCACTGCATTCCAGCCTGGGTGACAGAGTGAGACTCCAACTCACAAAAAAAAAAAAAAAAAAAAAGAAAGAAAGAGTCGGGCTCTGTGGCTCAGCCTGTAATCCCACGCCTTTGGGAGGCTGAGGTGGGTGGATTGCCTGAGCCCGCGGGTTCAAGACCCTCCTGGGCAACTTGGCGAGACCTCATCTCTAAAATAAATCAAAAAATCAGCTGGGCATGGTAGCGTGCACCTGTAATTCCAGCTACTCGGAAGGCTGAGGCGGAAGGATCACCGGATCCCCAGCAGGTCGAGGCTGCGGTGGCCAAGAGCGGCCACTGCACTCCAGTCTGGGCGACAGAGTGAGACTCCAATTCAAAAAAAAAAAAGAAAGAAAGAAAGAAAGAGAAGGGCACATGGAAGAAAATCAACACAGGCAGTGTTTTCCTGCAAAAGAATGAGGAGGCAAAGAAATCCGCTCCTCTCCTGGGAAACTTCCTACTAGACAAGGGAAAATTATTTATGGTCAACTTGAAGCCCTAAAGCTTTAATCCTTCTTCCGGTATGTGTGATTCAATGTGTCCTTCCTGATCACACAAAAAATGGATTAACCACATTAGCCATCTGAACACAGATAACAAGTCTGTATTGTTATGTGTCACATTATCACTCAGTGCTTTTAGAAACAAACCAAGAGCCACTGAAATGCTTATCAGCAAGGGAATGTAAAATTCCTCCCCCACAATGTCACCCCTTGGCTCTCTGGATGGTTGCTCTTTGAAGAGTGGAAGTAGTTCACATCATGCTACTTTCTATTCAAATCAAATGGTACACATGCCCATGTCTTAGCCAGCTGCCATCTGAAAAAGCCATGTAGGGCTAGGCGTAGTGGCTCACATCTGTAATCCGGCACTTTGGTTGACCAAGGCAGGAAAGTCACTTGAGGCCAGGAGTTCAAGACCAGCCTGAGCAACACAGTGAAATCCTGTCTCTACAAAAGAATTTTTTTTTTTTGAGTTGGAGTCTTACTTTATTGCCTAGGTTGGAGAGCAGTGGCACGCTCAAGGCCACCACAACCTCGACCTGCTGTGCTCAGGCGATCCTTCTGTAGCTGAAACTACAGGCATTCACCACCACGCCTGGCTAATTTTTTGGTTTATTGTAGAGATGAGGTCTCGCCAAGTTTGCCCAGCTGGTCTCAAACCTGTGAGCTCAGGCAATCCTCTCACCTTGGCCTCCCAAAGTGCTGGGATTATAGGCATGAGCCACCGCCTGGCAACAAAGGAATTAAAAATATATATATTAGCTGAATGTGGTGATGTGCGTCTGTAGTCATAGCTGTGACCGTGGGGAGGAGGAACCGGCGCTGAGGTGGGAGAATCCCAGGCGTTTGAGGTTGCAGTGAGCTATAAGCGTGCCATTGCACTTCAGTCTGGGCAACAGAGAGAGACCCTGTCTCAAAAAGGAGAGAAGGAAATGCAACCATATAATTTGTTTCATCTTTAAAATATGTGTGTGTGTGTGTGTGTGTGTGTGTATTTTAAATAAAAAGGCCAAGTAGATGGAGTTTCACTTCAGCACCAAATAGCTGTGTTGGGTGTGATGGCTTGCTTCACTCCAGTGAAGAGGGAAACTGAGAACCCAAATTGGTCAAGAGAGTTACTTTTAGCATAGGACTCATCCTCTGTGGCATTAGTAGCTGTTTATAGATATACTAAGGTGGGACTTGGGGGGTTTTGTTTTTGTTTAGTTGTATCAAGTGAAATGCTTCATGGTTTGAAATGCAAAATGCTTAACCTGTGAAATGCAAAGGCTTGATCCCTAACCAGATTCTGTGGTTAACAAAGTCAATCCTCAGCCTGTAATCCCAGCACTTTGGGAGGCTGAGGCGAGTGGATTGCCTGAGCCTGAGGGTTTGAGACTAGTCCGGGCAACTTGGCGAGACCTTGTCTCTACAATAAATCAAAAATTAGCCAGACATGGCAGCATGCGCCTGTATTTCTGGCTACTTGGAAGCCTGAGGCGGAAGGATTGCTGGAGCCCAGTAGGTTGATGCTGGAGTAGCCGTGAGCATGCCACTGCACTTCAGCCTGGAAGACAGTGAGACTCGGACACAATAAAAAATAAAAAAAAACAAAATCCATGGAACGTTGACCCACCAGATGATCAGACATCAGGGACAAGTGAGTGTGGAAAATCCTGCTTATGTGTCTCCTCTGGGAGATTCCCAGTGCACACGAGCAGATCAGAAACTTAGCGAACAGAACTCGAGGAACTTGGTTTAATTTTAACCCAGTAATTTTTTCACAAAAGTGTTTTGTTGATTATCATTAAAGACCAGGCCTGAAATAAGACTGAACTGTTCCATGTCCGTCAAGTCAACTTTATTCAGCTGGCAAGGAAGATAATGATTCTTACAAGTTTATGTTGGAAACAAAAAAGGAACCTCGTAACAGTGGTCAAGAATATTCGACTTGGAGTCCCAGTTTGCTCCATCCAGTTATGTGATTATGTGGCCTAAATAGTAAGCTACATAAGGGCTTCAAAGCTCAGTTTTCCTGTCTGTAAAATGGGAACAATAATAGTGACTATTGTCAGAGTCAAATGTACTAACAATAATAATAACAATGCCAAGTTTTTAAAAAATTGAGTTCTAGAGCAATTAGATAAATTACTCTCAGTTATACAGCACGTGGCAGGGCGTGGATTTGAACCTGAACAGTTAAATTCTGAAGCTCCTGTCAGTTGATGCAAGTAAGTCCTCAGCACAATGCCTAGCCCATGGGGGACTGCTATTTTTCTTTCTTTTCTTTTTTTTTTAAGTCGGAGTCTCACTCTGTCACCCAGGCTAGAGTGAAGTGGCATGCTGATGGCCATCACAGCCTCAACCTACTGGGCTCAGATGATCCTTCTACCTCAGCCTTCCAAGTAGCTGGAACCATAGGTGTGTGCCACAATGCCCAGCTAATTTTTTTTTTCATTATTATTTATTGTAGAGACATGAGGTATCGCCACTATTGTCTAGGCTGGTCTCAAACCTGTGGGCTCAGGCAATCCTCTTGCCACCGCCTCCCAAAGTGCTGGAATTATAGGCATGAGCCACCATGCCTGGCTTGCTACTTTTCTTATTGTAACTGATCTTAAAGGCCCTGGAAAAGGAATTATATTTGAGAGCTTTATGTGCTCCAGAGGTAAGAACTGAGGGGCAAATTTCTTGAAAGCTTTTGATTTTTTTCTCCTTCCTTCATTAACTACTTCCAGAGCATTCAAAGAAGTTCCTTTCCCATGGGAAATAGCTGCATTTTTGTAGCCCAGCTGTAAATTGTGAATATTTCCTTCCCATTTGAAGCTGGGTGTTAACATACTCTCATTCTGACCCAACACTGAATTAGAAAGTGCAGTCACTTTTTCTTGACAAGCAGAAGCACCCTAATCACATAGTTACTTGGTAATTTCCACCTTTCAAGATCTTAAAAAAAAAAAAAGCTTTCCTTTTACAAACTCATTTGTGGCTGGCGGCTCCATGATAAAGACTTGCCTCCTTGCTGTGTCAGCTTTCAGGAATTCTCTGTGTTTGTCTGTGTTGTGTTACCCAAGTAGCTTGTTATCTTTGCAGTTTAAGGACTGACTTGGAAATTCAGACTGTCAGCTATTTAAAGAAAATGGAAGTCCCCACTCCACTATTTTAATTAACTTTCAGAGAGCAGGGTTTCCTACTGGTTATGATAATGTTAACTTAAAATACTCAAGGAAACATGGCAGGAAGCAAAATAAAAAGGGGAGGATTGTTTGTGTGTGTGTGTGTGTGTGTGTGTGTGTGTGTGTGTGTGTGTGTGTGTTTTTCTTCAGTTGGAGCCTCACTCTGTCACCCAGGCTGCAGTGCAGTGGCACGCTGCTCACGGCCACCACAGCCTCGACCTGCTGGGCTCAGGTAATCCTTCCACCTCAGCCTTCCAAGTAGCTGGAACTACAGGCATGCACCACCGCACCCGACTAATTTTTTGATTTATCGTAGAGATGAGGTCTCACCAACTTGCCCGGGCTGGTCTCAAACTCATAGGCTCAAGCAATCCTCTCACCTCAGCCTCCCAAAGTGCTGGGATTACAGACATGAGCCACCGCACCTGGCCCTGTTTTTTTTGTGTTTTTGTTTTTGTTTTTGAGTTGGAGTCTCACTCTGTTGCCCAGGCTGGAGTGCAGTGGCATGCTCACAGCTTCTGTAGCCTCAACCTGCTGGGCTCAGGTGATCCTTCCACCCAGTCTTCCAAGTAACTGGAATTACAGGCATGAGCCACCATGCCTGGATAATTTTATGATTTACTGTAGAGACAAGGTCTCACTAAGTTCCCGGGCTGGTCTCAAACCCCTGGACTTCTCCCCTCGGCCTCCCAAAGTGCTGGGATTACAGGCATAAACCACCACACCTGGCTGGATTGTTGTTTTTAAAGGAATTCTAGGAAAGAGAACTTGAGCAAAGGCATGAAAGCAAAACAGCACAGGGTATGTGGAGAAAAGGGAAGAAGGGCATGAGCAGATATTAAGGAGAATGAACAGCAGAGTATGGGAGATTAGATGTGTAATGCAGATCAAGTAAGGCCTTGAATGCCAGGTTGGGATGTTGGTGGGCAGGGGTCTGTGTGAAATAAGAAACTGTAAGAG
This sequence comes from Cephalopachus bancanus, assembly GCA_027257055.1. NCBI lineage: Eukaryota > Metazoa > Chordata > Mammalia > Primates > Tarsiidae > Cephalopachus > Cephalopachus bancanus. The sequence goes on along the minus strand of JAPVLO010000071.1, from coordinate 38,978 downwards.
GTTTTTAGAAGTAAACAATAATGACCAAATGTATCTCTTACAAAGATAATTGGAGGTTATGTGCAGGCGGTAACGAGCCAGGGTGGAGTCAGAACAAATCTGGAAACTCATTGGCAATGTGACAATCTCTTTGGGCCTAAATTTTGCATTTATTACTTTGTTAAATGGAGATGATAAATACTGCAGTGGGATTGAATGAAATCAGACATGGGTATTTTAAATAATGTCACAGACCTCAGTTATTAGCTCAAACAAATAACACACACACACACACACACACGCACGCACACACACTTTTACAATGAAGTCACATGGAGGGGAATGAGGGCTAAGAAAGCTTTGATGCTGGTCAACAGGAAGAAAGGAAGGAGCTGTCTGACAGATGGAAAAAGGGTAGGAAGGGAAAAAGGAAATCCTTAGAGATGATTCAGGAGAGAATGGGGATGGGATTCAAAGTGAGACGGCGGAAGACCAGTTGATTTAGGGGCATGGGATATTGATGAGGTCAGCTTTGGAAATGTTAAATTCAAGAAAGAGATGGATATTGGCAAGGAATGGAGCAGTGCAGACTTAAGAATTAGGTGTTGGTCTGGGTGCGGTGGCCCATGCCTGTAATCCCAGCACTTTTGGAAGCAGAGGCAGGAGGATTGCTTGAGCCCAGGAGTTTGAGACCAGCCTGGGCAACATAGTGAAACTTCATCTCTACAAGAAAAACAAACAAACAAACAAACAAACCAAAAAATAGGTGTTCAATTACGATTTTAATTGAAAAAGCCACTTGGTCTAGAAATCTAGAAAGGTGGTTGAGGACCTTTTTTTTGTTTAAATCTCAGGGAGCAAAATCAGCCAGAAGCTGCAGTCACCTACATGTAAATCAACAGAAAAGTGTCATCCAAAGTAGTCCTCGAAAGAAAGTTCAGTTCTCTGGAAGGAAGGCCCCTTCTATTTATCTTTGTACTATCAGTGCCTAGACTGGTACTGACATATTTTAGGCATTCAGTAGATGCTTATTGGATAGGTTCTGAATTTTCTATAATTTAAACTTAATGGTATTAAGAATGCATAAATTTCATTTCAGCACTTTGACTCCTTTAAGGAATTTCCCTTTGCTTCTTGTTACCTGAGAAACTTCACTTAAGAAAGTATTCACAGATAACAACAGTCCACAGTACACAAACTTCTTCACCACAGCATTTTTTATATTAGCAAAAAATGGGAAACAAGTTATATTTGTGACAACAGAGGAGTGGTCAATCATGAAGTAAAGTAGAATGCAGAAACTGTTCCAAGCACTTTACAAATGCAGTATTTTTTTTTTCTTCTTGAGTCGGGGTCTCACTCTGTTGCCTAGGCTGGAGTGCCATGGCATGCTCACGGCCACCGTAGCCTTGACCTGCTGGGCTCAGGTAATCCTTTCGCCTCAGCCTTCCAAATAGCTGGAACCACAGGCGTGCATCACCACATCTGGCTAATTTTTTAATTTACTGTAGAGACATAGTCTTGCCATGCTGCCCAGGCTGGTCTCGAACCCCTGGACTCAGGTAATCCTCCCGCCTCCACTTCCCAAAGTGCTGGGATTACAGGCGTGAGACACTGCACCTGGCCACAAATGCAGTATTAATTCACAGCAACAATAAGGAGGCAGTATTATTTTTTTTTTTATTTTTTTTTAGTTGGAGTCTCACTGTGTCGCCCAGACTGTAGTGCAGTGGCCACTCCTGGCCACCGCAGCCTCGACCTGGTGGGCTCCGGAGAGCCTTCTGTCTCAGCCTTCCAAATAGCTGGAACTACAGGCGCATGCTACCACGCCCGGCTAATTTTTGATTTATTGTAGAGATGAGGTCTCTCCAAGTTGCCCAGGCGGGCCTCGAACCCGCGGGCTTAGGCAATCCACTCACCTCAGCCTCCCAAAGCACGAGATTACAGGCTGAGCTACCAAGCCCACTGGAGGCAGTATTATTATTTAAGTCCCATTTTACAGATGAGGAAACTGAGGCTTGGAGAGTTTAAGTAATTTGTTCACGATTACATACATGGTCGACCTGGCACGTGTGACAGGCTGTCTGGTTCTAGAGGCTTTGCTTTAATCACTACAACATTGCCTCATAGTATTTTATTTTGCCTGATTTTCTTTTCTTTCCCTTTTTTTTTTTTTTTTTTGGAGTCAGAGTTTCACTCGGTTGCCCAGGCTGGAGAGCAGTGGTAGGCTCATGGTCACCGCAGCCTCGACCTGCTGGGCTCAGGCAATCCTTCTGCTTCAGCCTCCCAAGTAGCTGGAAACACTGGCGTGCGCCACCATGCCTGGCTAACTTTTTGCTTTATTGCAAAGACAAAATCTTGCCAAGTTGGTCAGGCTGGTCTCGAACTCCTGGACTCAGGCAATCCTCTCGCCTCTGCCTCACAAAGTGCTAGAATTACAGGTGTGAGCCACCACACTCAGCTGCCTGATTTTCTTAAATGAGTTTTAGAACAAACTTTTGGAGGAAAAATGTAATCTCTCCATTGAGGAGAGGAGAAGATCAGATAGAGAGTAGGTAGTAGCAGTGAACCAAAATTCTGCTCCAAGATAAGCCCTAGGACCACAGTTCACATTTCTTCGTTTCTTTCACCATTGTTAGCAATACTTTATGCTCTTGAAGCAATTTATAATTTACAAAGTCCTCCCACATAGTAATGTCATCAAAACCACCCTGAAAAGTTGTTATCTGGATTCATTCCGATTTACAGATGATGGAACTAGGCTCAGAAAGGATAAGTGGCCATACAGGGTGATGCTGCTGGTTTGTGGAGTTCCCAGTCCCATGATCTCCCTAGTACTCAGCATAGGTTGGACAATTTCTTTTTTTTTTGAATTGGAGTCTTACTCTGTCACTCAGGCTGGAGTGCAGTGGCATGCTCAGGGCCACCACAGCCTTGACCTGCTGGGCTCAGGGGGTCCTTCCACCTCAGCCTTCCAAGTAGCTGGAACTACAGGCATGCGCCACCATGCCTGCCTGTTTTTTTGATTTATTGAAGAGATGAGGTCTTGTCAAGTTGCCCAGGCTGGTCTCGAATCTCTGGGCTCAGGCAATCCTCTCACCTCTGCCTCCAAAGTGCTAGGATTACAGGTTAGCCACTATGCCTGGCTTACATATATTTAATTCTCACAACAGGAAATGGGGTAGGGACCATTTACTAATAAGAAACCAAGGAAGCCGGGCTCGGTGGCTCAGGCTGCAATCCCAGCGTTTTGGGAGGCTGAGGTGAGTGGATTGCCTGAGCCTGCGGGTTCGAGACCCGCCTGGGCAACTTGGTGAGACCTCATCTCCACAATAAATCAAAAATTAGCCGGGCGTGGTAGCGTGCACCTGTAGTTCCAGCTACTTGGAAGGCTGAGGCGGAAGGATCGCCGGAACCCAGCAGGTCAAGGCTGCGGTGGCCGGGAGCGGCCACTGCACTCCAGTCTGGGCCACAGAGTGAGACTCCAACTCAACAAAAACCCACAAAAAACAAAAAAACAACAACAAAAAAAGAAAAGGAAGTGAGGCTTGGAAGAATGTCTGATGGGGAATAAGTGGGGGAGAAGAGGGTTAGCAATCCACAGACTGCAAAGTGTGAGCTTTGGGGCCCTGAAATTCTCATTTTCAAACTGACTTCAGAATCACCCCCATAATGATGGCATTCTTCAAGTATCTGATATTTCTAAAAAATGTGACTCCTCCAGAAAAGGCAATAGTAGAGACATAGTAGCTCTTGATATTATTAATGATCTAGAAACTTCTTTAACCTCTTTTATTTCAATTTAAGAAAAAAATTGGCATTTGTTGATTTTCATGATTTCCTCAAGACATACTTTTTGTTTTTTGAGTTGGAGTCTCACTCTGTCGCCCAGACTGGAGTGTAGTGGCCGCTCCCGGCCCCCGCAGCCTCGACCTGCTGGGCTACTTTTTAACTAGAAAATTAAAAAAAATATATGGCTGGGTACAGGGGCTCATGCCTGTAATCCCAGTACTTTGGGAGGCTGAGGCAGGAAGACTGCTTAAGCCCAGGAGTTTGAGACCAGCCTTAACAACATAGCAAGACCTCGCCTCAACAAAATAAAAAACTGGTAGGGTAAGGTGACATGCCTGTAGTCCCAGCTACCCAGGAAGCTGAGGAGGGAAGATTGCCTAAGCCCAGGAGGTTGAGGCTGCTGTGAGCCATGATGGTACCAGTGCACTCCAGCCTGGGCAACAGAGTAAGACTCCAGACTCAAAAAAAAAAAAAATCTATTAATCAATCAATCATCTGACACCAAACAGAACTGATGGGAGACTGTGGTGAGGAATCATGGTGTGTTAAGTGGCAGCCTCGAGCATTCTAGCACGCTGAATGGCATGTTAAGAGAGTGCTGGGAGTTTCTGAAGCGAAGTATGATTCTATGATGGGAGGTTTACAGACTTAGAAGGCATTATTTTGTTATCAGTCCCATAAGAAGCAATTATTCAAAGACTTGGCTGGGAATGAGTACTAGGCGATCTGTAAATAATCTACAAGTGCTGTTTACCAGGAGTGGAACATTAACATGGTATACAGCGGGCTCTCAAAGGGAGTCACTGGCCTATGAGGGAGGCCTTGCCTCCACCTCTAACCGTTTTTCTTTCTGCAGCTCCAACTATTGCACTAAAAGGACAGAAAGCAGCAGGTAGAGGGTGAACTCAAATATAAACACTCTCTGAGTACATGGTCAGTGAGGCAGTTAGAACCAGTAAGTAGCTCAGCAGAGACAATGCAACTGTTAGGTCAAGTGTATGAAGGGTGAGGCCCCTTCAGGGCAGCTGCAAAAGAAAGCCCCTTTTAATCCCTTAACTAAGCAGCTGATGGATTTGATCTTTTTGTGCATACATTATAACTCTTCAAACATAAGATTATTGTGAGGTTTTTTTTTAATCAGCATAAACAACCAAAGCTTTCTATAAATTTTTTCATCTCACTAATTAACAGATGACAGAAAGTAGAACTTTGGAGAGCTTCTGATTAAAATTCATTGTCATTCTGGCTTGAAAAACTGTAAGAAAGCTTCATGCCCAGATTCATTCACAAAAAGAATAGGTCTCTATGTGAAGAGGGATGAGATCTCAGTCTCCTGCCCAGAGATCTACTTTCCTTTGATTTTTGCATCCATTGTTATTTAAAGTAATAGCATAAAATGATTCGGCTAGGGTTATTTTGCATAGTAATATAGAGAAGGAATCATTCATTACCTGCTATAATCTCCCTTGGCTTCCTGAAAAAAAAAAAAAAAAGATAGATGATCAATAAGTATTTATGTTAAGCTAAACAAATTCTACCTTGCTCACTTTCCTCTCTTAAAGTCCCAGAGTTTCATTTTGAAAAGTGTTTATCAGAAACACCTCCCCCCTCCCCCGCCATGGAGAAGTATTTGGTATTGATAAGAAAACGCTAGTTAGGGATACTTTTATTATTTGTAACAAAAGAGACAAATAAATATATATATGAAAAAGCACAGATAATTATCTCTCCCTTTATGTTTCTAAGATCATGTGATAAATGCTTTTCTATTTGAGTGGCACACTTTTTAGAGTGAATGAAGACCTTTTAAACCATGATACAAGTCAGTCCAAACATACTGTTTTCTCTTCACTTTTTAAACCGGCGGAGAAACAGACTTTGTTTTTCAGTTGCTAATGCCTTTAAGAGTTAAAATGCTGTCTTACTCCACCTCAAGAAAATGTATACAAAAGTTATTAAATTTAAATGAAAATTACAGCTGTTGTAACAACTGCTGCTTCCCAAATTCAAGTAACCCAGAGCTCTTTTCCAGGGATATAGTTTTTAACTCTTTTTCCCTCAGAGCAGTCTACATTTAATTTTTGTTTGAGACACACAATATCACACTACACCTCATGCACACTATTCTAAAACAGAAGATAGTAACATTTTTTATTAGCAAACAACTATCTAGCTTAAAAATCCAGCAGACACTGGCCCATGCAAAAGTTTCAGAGTTGCAGGCAGTTAAAAACTAACAAACAAAAGAAAGCTGGTGAGAGGCAGTTTGGGAATTCTCACCTGTAAAATAAGCGCTGCTAACTTGAAGATGGTTTCGCTGTCGACTTCGATTTGCCCCTGTTGGTGAAAAAGGAAAGCATCATTGAACACAGGGCTGCCCTAGGTTGCAGCAAATGGCTGTGGAGTTGGGGAAGCTGTCACTGCTTGGCACCTCCAGTTTACGATCAAATGCAGATCATACCATTGCCGGGAAAAGGGGGGATTGTGGAGAGATGCACTGAGGGTTAAGCAAAAACTACATTGTGTGTGTGTGTGTGTGTGTGTGTGTTTTAATTAACTGTGGGGGATTTTGTTCGGAGAGCGGTATTCAGGAAAGAAACAAGCTGAAAACTCAGACAACTTCTAAATGAAAAATTTTATCACTGCATGTTTATTTTTGAGCACTCTGCAGATTTTCCTAAATTCGTTTGTTGAGCGTTTTCCTGAGAAAATCTTTTTCTCTGTGCTATAGTATGGTTATTTCAGTACACACACCACAATGCAAATAATATTAAAAATATAAATTTACTTCTGCATCAATGGCACATTATTGAGTTAATATTTGTGCTATTGTAGATAAAATGTGAAGCTTTAAAAATCAGTCACAGCAAATGCTTTGAAGACTAAAATTCTGTTACCTTATACTGAAGTTTGATGAACTCTAATTTATCAATTTTCCATCTTTTTTATTCATCCTTCAAGAAAAATTGGAGTTCTGGGCCTTGGTTAAAAAGAATGTTTTCTCAGTAGCCTGGTAGGGAATGTATGGGAAGGTATTGTCTCTGTCAATGGAACTCACTCTTTAAGTGTGATGATATATGTAAATACCATTACTGTATTGTATATTATTACCACAATGAATGGTATAGAGGGGACTTTATTAAAAAAACTTCTTTTGTTGTTGTTGGTATGTTAGCTTGTAAGTATTAACACAGGCAAAAACAATTCTACATAACCCCTCCTTGCCGAAGTTCTGTGTAATTAGTACTTGAAAGTGCACAGTGTTTAAGAACCTAGAGCTCACAGGCCTGGAAATTCCTTCTTTCTGCCTCTACCTCCTGAATCCCAGCTGCAGTGTTTCCTAGTTATACCAAGTGCATCAGTGGTGAGGGTTAAGCAGTTTTAAAGTAAATATATAGTAGATAGGTTTATGGAGGTTGTTTTGCTCAGTGAGGATTTCTGAAAGGATTATGCTTTTCTCTCAGGTCTCACCATGATTTGTTTAGGGTTCTCAAAACATAAATTAATAATAACAATTCTTTTAAAAGCCATACAATAAAATAAGCAAATTAAAAAACTCAGGATGCTACTAAAGCTAGTAGTGATAATTATTCATGTTTCCCTTATATTACAAAATGAAAACAAACTAATTTCATCCTCCCGAATACAGGCCTCCTTTCTGAAACCTCAGGCAGAGGATCTGCTTCAAAGTTTTTTTGCTTCAAAAGCTGACAGGCCCAGAGCCTTGGAATTCAAAGCTCGCCTATAATCTCTAGAAACAGATTAGAAAATCAAAGAGAAGCCAGGTTGACTGTAGGAATCAATTGCCCTCTGTCTTTCAGGCAAGAGACAGTGGTTTTCTAATCTGGTGAAAGATGATGAAGCGGTTAACCCAACAGGTGAGGTGGGTGTGTTGATCAAGATTAAATTTTAGAAAGGTTAAATTCCTTAAATTCAAAGAAAGAAAGGGGAAAAAAAAAAAACTCATGATGAGGGAGGAGGGCTAAGAGGGAAACTCGAAAACATCTTTGAGTTTGAAACCAGGCCAGACCTCAAAGATAAAGTCAAATTGTCCTAAAGTCTTAGAAAGAGAAAAAGATTATTTAGGATATCAAAAACACTAAAGAGGAATAAAGTAAATTGAACATTACGGCCAGCTCCTCTAATACCCCATGACCCCTCTCTGCCCGTCAGAACCTTAGATGGGTCACCTGAAAAATATTTTAGATACGAACTTTTCAATTTAGTAAATGGAAGTTCAGTAGACAGATACAAAGACCTAAAGCAGATAACCTTAAGAAAGCTGCCAAATAATTCTCTACCTTAGAAGGGTCATTAAATATTAAACATGCTGGAGCGAGGAACTGAAGCATGAAAAGTACCAGGCTCAGACCAGCTCCAGAAAAGTAGGGAGCAAATACCCAACTCACCTCTTCCCACCCACACAGTGGGCCCAACAGAGCTCCGGTGGAGGAGGGTGATGGTGAGGCGAAGGGAGGGGGTGGTTTATCAAAACTCTGTGCCAGGGAGAGAAGAAAACTCATGATTTGGCAAAGGCCCACATTCTTTTATACCTCTCAGCCCCTACCTCACCTTCCATTTAATAACCACTGTTCTAGAAAGCCAAGGCAACAAATTTTGAGTTATCATACTGATGGCAACATTGCAACTTGTGCATGGAGTTTACTAAGAAATCTATCCATCAAGAATAATGATATTTGGAGCTAGGCGCAGTGGCTCACGTCTGTAATCCCAGCACTTTGGGAGGCGGAGGCAAGAGGATTACTTGTGCTCAGGGGTTCCACACCAGCCTTGGAAGGCTGAGGTGGAAGGATCTCCTGAAGCCAGCAGTTCGAGGCTGCGATAGCAGTGAGCGTGCCACTGCACTCCAGCCTGTGTGACAGTGAGACAATGACTAAAAAAAAGAAAAAGAAAAAGAAGAAGAAGAATGATATTTGGGATGAAAAATCACCTATCGGGTACAATGTGCACAGGTGGCAGTGCGGGATACCTTAAAGCCCAGACTTCACCACTATGCAATGCAACCATGTAACCAGAAACGATTTGTACCTCTAAAGCTATTGAAATAAAGAGGGGGAAAAAAGGGTAATGCTTTTTGCCCAGTTCTCATCAATTTCATTTGGTGAAATTTAACTAAGACTTATTAAGAACTCCAGAATTGCATGCCTGAAGTGTAAAAAGCTCTTTTGAAACTACAGTCTTCCCAGCACAGAACATTTCTTTTACTTTCAACCATGGCAACAGAGGTAACCTTATAGTGACTGGGCAAGCCAACACTTGAGAGAAGGATCTCCTTAAAGAGAAAGGTAACGGGATCCTTCAGTGGGTTTCCATGACAGTCATGGATAAACAAAGAGAACCAGAGAAGTGAGTCAGGTGAAGTGGCTGAAGGCACAGAGGTAATATGAAACTGTATCAAGTCCCGATGCTACACCCTCATGGCTAATTTAGCTGAATTATGAATTCAATCACTAGGTCACTGGGTTCAGGCACCATATTGGACATCTTGTTTTTGTTCTTGGCTTGTTCGCTCAATTGACCAAAGACACCATGCTAATGAGGTGAATTCTAGGGTTTTATTCCCACGAAGGAGAACAGAACAAGAGAAAGTTTTGGAACTTGAAATGGAACTTAGTAAAAATGTGACTCTCATTGTTTTACAGCTGATGGCAGGCAGTGAGGGTCAGGGAGATGAAGTGTAATATACAGGCCCCTAGCACACGGTGAAGCTGGACTCCCTGGGCAGGATTCTTTCCACTTTACCATGCACTTGCTAACTTTGTGTGACTCCAGTGCAAATATCTCACCAGGAATCTTCCAAAGGCATTATTTTTTGAGTCAGATTTCACTCTGTCGCCTAGGCTGGAGTGCAGTGGCATGCTTACGGCCACCACAGCCCCAAGCTGCTGGGCTCAGGTGATCTTTCTGCCTCGGCCTTCCAAGTAGCTGGAACTACAGGTATGTGCCACCATGCCTGGCTAATTTTTTTGATTTATTGAAGAGAGGTCTCACCAAAATGCCTAGGCTGGTCTTGAATCCCTGGGCTCAGACAATCCTCTCACAATCACCTTTCAGATTGCTGGGATTATAAATTCAAGCCACGGTGCCCACCCTAAAGGCATGTTTTTGATAAAAACTAGAATCAGGCAAAACTGGAAAAATGACTCAAAATGTCACCTCCACCGTTTGTGGGATTGTATGTTATCAATGAACATACACTCTGAAAGTAGAATAAAAAAATTATTTCTAGGGCTGGCTGTGGTGGCTCACGCCTATAATTCCAGCACTTTGAGAGGCCAAGGATTACCTGAGCTCACGGGCTCAAGACCAGTCTGGGCAACTTGATGAGACCTCATCTCTACAATAAATCAAAAAATTAGCCAGGCGTGGTAGTGCCAGCTACTTGGAAAACTGAGGCAGAAGGATCACCTGAGCCCAGCAGGTCGAGGCTGCAGTGGCCGTGAGCCTACCACTGCACTCCAACCTGGAATGACAGAGTGAGGCTCCGGCTAAAAAAAAAAAAAATTATTTCTGGAAGACTCATTCTGCTCTTCCTATATCAATAAAGTACTCCATGGAAACGTATTCTGCATTATAGCAATGATATTAGCAACATAGTCACAAATACTTAGGATTTAGAACTACTTGACAAACTGTTGGAACACTTCAATTGTTTCCAAATCTATAATTTGTTTGTTTGTTTGTTTGTTTGTTTTTTTGAATTGGAGTCTCACTCTGTCGCCCAGACAGGAGTGCAGTGGCCGCTCCCAGCCACCGCAACCTCAACCTGCTGGGCTCCAGCGATCCTTCCGCCTCAGCCTTCCAGGTAGCTTGAACTACAGTGCGCGCTACCACGCCCGGCTAATTTTTTGATTTATTGTAGAGATGAGGTATCATCAAGTTCCCTAGGCAGGTCTGAAACCTGCGGGTTCAGGCAATCCACTCACCTCAGCCTCCCAAGGCGTGGGATTACAGGCTGAGCCACCGAGCCCGGCTCCAAATCTATTATTAATGATCTATTTTAAGATTAACTATATAAAAATCAACTTATAGAACATCAAGCAATAAATGTAGAAGAAATAAAATAGAGAATTACCAATTGCAACTATCATTATACTAACTGACTCAGGCAATAATCTTCAATAAATAAAACTATTGGGTGAAAGTTTGATGAGAAACAGGACAAGATATTTACAAAATCATACAGTATCTCTCCATAGATTACCTATTAATTACAAAGGAGAAAATGGTAATTCTTCAATGGAGAAGCTGACAGACACTATCTTAAAAGTGATGAGATATGGCCAATAATTGGACAGAACAGCAGCACATGTCTTCTGATGGTATGCACTGAGGACACAACCTCCCCTATATAAGGTGCTGTGCCTGTAAGGGGTAATGTTACACAACTGGAAATCAGGGGTTGGGGGAGATCTGATTTGTAGCATTTGTTGATATCTGCCATGACTCCCATCATGGCTGGTTTCAATCTACCAATATAACATCACAGAACACAGAGTTGGAAAGAGATGTGAGAACTGGCTCTGATGAGCTGGTCTGAGCTGGCTCTAACACACCATGGTGTAGTATTTCTGTCAAAAATACATCACTAGATCCAATCATAAGGAATCATGGACAGACCTGATCTGAGGGATAGTCCATAAAACATTTGGCTAATGCTGTCTAAAAATGTCAGTGTAGGTCAGGCATGGTGGCTCATGCCTGTAATCCCAGCATTTTGGGAGGCTGAGGTGGGAGGACTACTTGAGGCCAGGAGTTTGAGACAAGTCTGGGCAACATGACGAGACCCCGTCTCTACCAGAAATAAAAAAAAATTAGCCAGGTGTGGTGGCACACACCTGTAGTCCCAGCTACTCAGGAGACTGAGAAAGGAGGATCGTCTGAGCCCAGGAGGTCAAGGATGTGATGGGATGTGACAGTGTCACCGCACTTCACCCTAGGGGACAGAGTGAGACTCCCCAACTCAGAAAACTCCAAACTTTTTATAAAAATGTCAGCTGGGTGCAAGTGGCTCACACCTATAATCCCAGTAGTTTGGGAGGTGGAGGTAAGAGGATTGCCTGAGCCCATGGGTTCGAGACCAGCCTGGGCAACTTGGCGAGACCTCATCTCTACAATAAATCAAAAAATAAGCCTGCATGATAGCGCACACCTATAATTCCAGCTACTTAGAAGGCTGAGGTAGAAGGATCCCCTGAGCCCAGGAGGTCAAGGCTGTGGAGATGTGAGTGTGCCACTGCACTCCAGCCTGGACGACAGAGTAAGACTCTGACCAAAAAAAAAGGGTATCATCGGGACAATTGCATTGTATATTAGGTAATAATAGTACTGGTTCAATGTTACATTTTCTGAATGTAGTCGTTGTAATATGGGTCATATAAGGGATGTCCTTGGTCCTAGGAAATATGCACTGAAATGTTTATTGGTACACAGGTATCATGTCTGTAATTTACTCTCAAATAGTTTAGAAAGGCATTATGCGTGTAAGGGGAGAGAGAAAGTGCAACTATGGCAAAATGTTAAAAACTGGTAAATCAAGCTGGATGAGGTGGCTCACGCCTGTAATCCCAGCACTTTGGGAAGCTGAGGAGAGAGGAATGCCTGAGCCCAGTAAACAGTGCAAAGAACAGCTGTAATAAGGACACAGATGAGCAAGTGGATGTAGCTGCCTGGACCTTCTTCAGCTTCTTTGGAAGACAGAGCTACATGGAAGGAAGGAATTTGCCAGATCAGAGGAGCCCACACTGGTTTTATACCATTAGGCTGGTGAAGGGGCCATGCCAACACCAAAGACCCACCTATTCCCTTACAAGGCAATTCTTTTTTTTTTTTGAGTTGGAGTCTCACTCTGTCACCCAGACCGGAGTGCAGTGGCCACTCCCGGCCACCGCAGCTTCGACCTGCTGGGCTCCGGCGATCCTTCCGCCTCAGCCTTCCAAGTAGCTGGAACTACAGGCACACGCTACCATGCCCGGCTAATTATTTTTTTGTTTGTTTTTTGATTTATTGTAGAGATGAGGTCTCGCCAAGTTGCCAAGGCGGGTCTTGAACCCGCAGGCTCAGGCAATCCACACACCTCAGCTTCCCAAAGTGCTGGGATTACAGGCTGAGCCACCGAGCCCGGCTCAAGTCAATTCTTTCTAGACCATAGACATATATTTCTCTGTGTCAGTTCCTATTTTGCAGGGGTTACCTTACCCCCCTGGAAGGCCAGTCCCATACCCTTTGTGTACATGTCAATATTTTTTTCCCTTTTTGTCCAAGCTAGTTTTTTTTTTTTTTTCAGTTGGAGTCTCACTCTGTCACCCAGACTGGAGTGCAGTGACTGCTCCTGGCCATCGCAGCCTAGACCTGCTGGGCTCCGGCGATCCTTCCACCTCAGCCTTCCGAGTAGCCAGAATTACAGGCGCGCGCTACCCGCGCCCAGCTAATTTTTGATTTATTGTAGAGATGAGGTCTCACCAAGTTGCTTGTGCGGGTCTCGAACCTGTGGGCTCAGGCAACCCACTCACCTCGGCCTCCCAAAGTGCTGGGATTACAGGCTGAGTCACCGAGCTCAGCCAATTTTTTTTTTTTTTTGTAGTGATGAGGTCTGGCCATGTTGCCCAGGCTGGCCTCGAACCTGTGGGCTCAAGGAATCCTCTTGCGTCAGTCTCCCAAAGTGCGGGAATTATAGGCATGAGCCATCATGCCTGGCTCAAGCTAGTTGTTAGAGGTAATATTTATGAGGGATAGTCTCAAGATATATTGCCCATTCATTCTTCTAGGTCAGGGTTTTGCAACCTCAGTGTAACTAACATCTTGAGTTAGATAATTCTATTTTTCTTTTATTTTCTTTTGAGTTAGAGTCTCACTCTGTCACCCAGGCTGGAGTGCAGTGGCAGCTCACAGCCACTACAGCCTCAACCTGCTGGGCTTAGGCGATCCTTATGCCTCAGCTTTCCAAGCAACTGGAACCACAAGCATGACATGCCTGGCTGATTTATTTTTTAATTTATTGTAGAGACGAGGTCTCTCCATGTTGCCCAGGCTGGTCTCAAACCCCGAGCTCAGGTAATTCTCTTGCTTCCGCCTCCCAAAGTGCTGGATTACAGACATAAGCCACTGTGCCAGCTAGGTTAGATAATTCTTTTTTTTTGAGTTGGAGTCTCACTCTGTTGCCCAGACTGGAGTGCAGTGGCCGGTTCCAGCCACCGCAGCCTCGACCTGCTGGCTCCGGCTATCCTTCTGCCTCAGCCTCTGAGTAGCCGGAATTACAGGCATGTGCTACCATGCCCAGCTGATTTTTTGATTTATTGTAGAGATGAGGTCTCACCAAGTTGCCCAGGCGGGTCTCGAACCTGCGGCTCAGGCAATTCACTCACCTCAGCCTCCAAAGCATGGGATTACAGGCTGAGCCACCGAGTCCGGCAGATAATTCTTTATGGTGGGGGCTGTCCTGTACATAGTAGGATGCTAGGCAGCATCCGTGGTCTCTACTCACTAGATGTCAGTAGGAGCATAAACCAAAAATGTCTCCAGATATGCCAAATGTCCTCAAAGTTAACTAGTTGAGAACCACTGTTCTAGATTCTCTAAGTTCTATTTATTTATTTTATTTTTTTAAGTCAGGGTCTCACTCTGTTGTCCAGACTGGAGTGCAGTGGCATGATCACAGTTCACCACAGTCTCAACCTCCTGGGCTCAGGTGATCCTTCTACATCAGCTTAGTGAGTAGCTAGAACTACAGGCATGTGCCACCATGCCTGAGTAATTTTTTTTATTTTTTTGTAGAAACGAGGTCTCACTATGTTGCCCATGCTGATTTTGAACTCCTGAGCTCAAGCAATTCTCCTGCCTCAGCTTCCCAAAGTGCTGGGATTACGGGTGTGAGCCACCGGGCCTGGCCTATTTGTGTATTAAGCTAGTGTAATCAGAAAGCTACATAAAACATAAGGTTGATGCCAGGTAAAACTGCTTTTTTGGAACTGAGTTTTGGCATTAGTCCACCAACTTATGTTGAGAAATAATATAAATAACAATCCTCAGAACTCATTATTTTAATAACTCTAGTGTTGTTGACAGCATTGTTTATTACATAATGTAATATCCCTTTATGAGGACCCATGGGAGAAGCTTCTGATTTTTCTGTACCATTATTGACTGTGTTCTTTTGGGTAGCTAGTGTCATCAGTGGCTACTCTGTTTTACCTAATGACTACTGTGAGTTATGTGAGTTATGTACACGATCGTAACTCTTTCTTTCCTTTGACTAAGAGGAGAAGTTAAATTTCAAATTTGTGAACTAAATATATTAACCATGCTAAATGTTTTATACTAGCCTTAATCTTGGCAGCATTTAATTATTTCTGCCTTTATTTTCTTACTTAAAAATAACCCTAATTTTGCTGGGCTTGGTGTCTTGGCCTATCATCCCAGCATTTTGGGAAGCCGAGGTGAGAGGATTGCCTGAACTCATGGATTTGAGACCAATCTGGGCAACTTGGTGAGACCTCACCTCTATAATAAATTAAAAAACTAGCCAAGCGCAGTGGCACATGCCTGTAGTTCCAGCTGCTTGGAAGACTGAGGTGGAAGGATTTGCCTGAACCCAGCAGGTCGAGGCTCTAGAGGCCATGAGCATGCCACTGCCCTCCAGCCTAGGCAATAGAGTGAGACTCCAACTCAAAAAACAAAAACAAAAAACCCTAATTTCATCACTTACTATGTTTTAGTATATTCAATATTTTTAAAAAAATTTTATTGAGGTACATACAATAAAATGCACAAATCTTAGTGTATAGCTTGATTAATTTTGACATGTATATGTTACTCATATAATCATCACCCAGATCTAGAGATTAAATATTCTCACTCATTTTTTCATCTTAGGGTAATGTATATATTTTAATAAACCACATCAAATCAATAAAAAAACTTTGTTAATTAAAAATGTATAGAAATGTGGTGGTTTACGCCTATAATCCCAGAATTTTGGGAGGCTGAAGCAGGCAAATTGCTTGAGCCCAGGAGTTTGAAATCAGCCCGGGCAACATAGAAAAACTCCATCTATAAAAAGCCGGGCTCGGTGGCTCAGCCTGTAATCCTGCGCCTTTGGGAGGCTGAGGTGAGTGAATTGCCTGAGCCCGCGGGTTCGAGACCCGCCTGGTCAGCGAGACCTCATCTCTACAATAAATCAAAAAATCAGCCGGGCATGGTAGCGCATGCCTGTAATTCCGGCTACTCGGAAGGCTGAGGCGGAAGGATCGCCGGAGCCCAGCAGGTCGAGGCTGCGGTGGCCGGGAGCGGCCACTGCACTCCAGTCTGGGCTACAGAGTGAGACTCCAACTCAAAAAAAAAAAAAATTTAAAAATTAGCTGGGCGTTGTGGTACATCCCAACTACTCAGGAGACTGAGGCAGAAGGATCACCTGATCACAAGAATGGTGAGGATGCCATGAGTCATGATTGTTGTAACTGTGCCACCGCACTCCAACCTGGGTGACAGAGTGAGACCCCCATCTCAAAAAAGAAAAGAAAGGTATATAATAATACTGCACAGTTTTCTATTTGCAATATTTTGATTACTAACCAATTTGAGTATTTCCCTTGCATATTGTTTGCTATTCCCCATTTGTGAAATGAACTTTTGTATGTTTACCTACTGTAAAACCCATGTTTGATTTGATTTGTGTATATATTACCAATATTAATCCTTTGTCTTATCTGTTGGGTACAAATTGTGTTCTTCAATCTGTTCTCCTTTGACATATCCTTCTCCTGGCCTGTGAAGTCAGATTGGAATGTGAGCTATGTCCCCCATAGGAAGCACCTATGGGGCCTTGAGCAAAATCTTTTTTTTTTTTGGTGAGTCACAGTTTCACTCTGTCGCCCAGGCTGGAGTGCAGTGGCAGGATCTCAGTCAATACGGCCTCAACCTGCTGGATTCAGGAGATCCTTCTGCTTCAGTTTCCCAAAAAGCTGTGACTGCAGGCACATGCCGCTATATATACCCTGGTAATTTTTTGATTTATTGTAGAGACGAGGTCTTGCCAAGTTGCCCAGGCTCATCTCAAACCCCGAGGCTCAAGCAATCCTCTGGCCTCCACCTCCCAAAATGCTGGGATTACAGACATAAGCCACAACGCCCAGTGCAAATTATTTTTTCTGATACTCGGTGCCTCATCTGCAAAATGGAAGATGATAATATTACTTTACTGTGTTTACTGTAACTGAACAAAGTACAAATGTTAAAGCATTTACCGACTGGATGTGGTGGCTCAAGCTTGTAATCTCAGCACTTTGAGAGGCTGAGGCGAGAGGATTGTCTGAGTCCACTGGTTCAAGATCTGCCTGGGCAACTTGGCGAGATTTCATCTCTACAATAAACCAAAAAAATTAGCCGGGCAAGGTGGCATGTTCCTGTAGTTCCACCTATTTGGAAGGTTGAGGTAGAATGATCACCTGAGCCCAGCAGGTCGGGCTGCGGGGGCCGAGAGTGTGCCACTGCAGTCCAACCTGGGCAACAGAGTGAGACTCTGACTCAAAAAAAAAAAGTTGTATCTAAATAATATTTTTGTACGCATTCTTTGCAATGAATGTGGTATATCCGATTGTACTGTGTGTTTACATAACACATCTTGACTGCACTCCACTTAGACACTGCTGGTGGACTACAAGTTGGTTTTGGACCAATTTTTTGTCAAAGTCTACTAAAGCATAACATACATATACACAATGGCCCAGCAATTTTGCTCTTTGGTATATACCTAACAGATACATATTTACATATGTCCATTCAAAGACTGGCAATAGGGTTTTCATGGCAGTGCTATTTGGGTTTTTTTTTGTGTTTTTTTTTTGAGTTGGAGTCTCACTGTGTCACCCAGACCAGAGTGCAGTAGCCGCTCCCGGCCACCGCAGACTCGACCTGCTGGCCTCCGGCGATCCTTCTGCCTCAGCCTTCCAAGTTAGGTGGAACTACAGGCGCGCGCTACCACGCCCACTAATTTTTGATGTATTGTAGAAACGAGGTCTCGCCAAATTGCCCAGGTGGGTCTCGAACCCACTGCCTCAGGCAATCCACACACCTCAGCCTCCCAAAGTGCTGGATTACAGGCTGAGCCACCAAGCCCGGCGACAACTCCATTCTCAATTGCTTATATCCAAGACCTCCACCGGCACTACTGGACACAGAGTTGCGCAGTAAGCGACCTACACAACTCTATTTGGTGACTCTGCTTACATCTTCTAATGCATTATACACCTTATTTATTTTTATTGTCTGATGCCCCACCTACTGTCACCCCTGTCCAGTGGGTAAAATTCTTTTTTTTTTTGAGTTGGAGTCTCACTCTGTCGCCCAGACTGGAGTGCAGTGGCCCTCCCGGCCACCACAGCCTCGACCTGCTGGGCTCTGGCGATCCTTCGGCCTCAGCCTTCCAAGTAGCCGGAATTACAGACTCGCGCTATGACACCCAGCTAATTTGTTTATTTTATTGTAGAGATGAGGTCTCGCCTGCCCAGGCGGGTCTGGAACTCGCGGGCTCTGGCAATCCACTCACCTCAGCCTCCCAAAGGCGCGGGATTACAGGCTGAGCCACCGAGCCCGGCTCCTTTTTCTTTTTTAAGTTGGAGTCTCATCTCACTCTGTCACCCAGAGGGAAACTGGCATGCTCACGGTCACCGTAGCCTCAACCTGCTGAGCGCAGGTGATTCTTCCACTTCAGCCATCCAAGTAGCTGGAACTACAGGTGTGCACCACCACATCTGGCTATTTTTTTTTTTGTAGAGACAAGGTCTCGCCATGTTGCCCAGGCTGGTCTCAAACCCCTGAACTCAGGCAATCCTCTCTCCTTAGCCTTCCAAAGTGCTGGGACTACAGACTTGAGCCACTGCACCCAGCATATATCTTTCTCTTTAAAAGGGGAATGCCTGCCGAGCTCGGTGGCTCAGCCTGTAATCCCGTGCCTTTGGAAGGCTGAGGTGAGTGGATTGCCTGAGCCTGCGGGTTCGAGACCCGCCTGGCTAACTTGGCAAGACCTCATCTCTACAATAAATCAAAAAATCAGCCAGGCGTGGTAGCGCATGCCTGTAATTCCGGCTACTTGGAAGGTTGAGGCGGAAGGATTGCTGGAGCCCAGCAGGTTGAGGCTGCGGTGGCCGGGAGCGGCCACTGCTCCAGTCTGGGTGACAGAGTGAGACTCCAACTCAAAATAAAATAAAAGGGGAAAGCCTTTTGTGTTTCTTGTTTCATTATACAGTTGATTTGCCTTGATTTTCAACTCAGAGCAAGGAATCTCAGCTTTTTGAATTATGTGGACATAACCCAGGCTTTAATGTCTATGAGATTTACAAGCATTTCGCCTAGTCAGCAATTCTAGGCATGTAAACTTACAACACTACACACGAAGAGGTAGGTGTCAGATGTCAAAAAATCAGTTACTCTTCTGGCTTCACTTTCTACATACATAAAAGGAAAATAATAACTGTTCAACATGGAGTTTTGAGAAAAGCAAGACATAAAGATGCTTTGAAAAAGTAAAAAAGCCGGGCTTGGTGGCTCAGCCTGTAATCCCGCGCCTTTGGGAGGCTGAGGTGAGTGGATTGCCTGAGTCCGCGGGTTCGAGACCCGCCTGGGCAGCGAGACCTCATCTCTACAATAAATCAAAAAATCAGCCGGGCATGGTAGCGCATGCCTGTAATTCCGGCTACTCGGAAGGCTGAGGCGGAAGGATCGCTGGAGCCCAGCAGGTCGAGGCTGCGGTGGCCGGGAGCGGCCACTGCACTCCAGTCTGGGCGACCAAGTGAGATTCCAACTAAAAAAAAAAAAAAAAAAAAAGTAAAAAACAGCCTGAGTATGGTGGCTCACGCCTATGATCCCAGCACTTTGGGAGACCGAGGTGAGAGGATTGCCTGAGCCCACAGGTTCGAGACCAGCCTGGGCAACTTGGCAAGACCTCATCTCTACATAAATCCAAAAATTAGCTGGTGGTGCATGCCTGTATTTCCAGCTACTTATAATGCTGAGGTAGAAGGATTGCCTGAGCCCAGCAGGTCGAGGCTGTGGTGGCCGTGAGCATCATGCCACTGCACTCCATCCTGGGCAACAGAGTGAGACTCCACCCCCCCAAAAAAAGAAAAAGTAAAAAGCATTACAAAAATCAAAAACAGCCGGGCTCGTGGCTCAGCCTGTAATCCCAGAGCTTTGGGAGGCCAAGGTGAGTGGATTGCCTGAGTCCGCAGGTTAGAGACCCACCCGGGCAACTTGGCGGAGACCTCATCTCCAAAATAAATCAAAAAATTAGCCGGGTGTGGTAGCATGTGCCTGTAGTTCCAGCTACTTGGAAGGCTGAGGCAGAAGGATCGCCGGCGCCCAGCAGGTCGAGGATGCAGTGGCACTCCAGTCTGGATGACAGAGTGAGACTCCAACTCAAAAAAAAAAAAAAAATCAAAACCAAACAAGTACAAGTGCTTTTGTGGGTGTGTATTATAGTTTCAAAGGCATAAGCATTACAATCAAAGTATCTCAGAAACTTGGTCACAGTGAAGATAGAAGCAGAGAGAGGAGAGAGAGAAAGTTTGTAGCATGTGAATTAGTGTTCGGCTGTGGGAAGATAATGCAAATGAAATTATGGATATGGAAATAAGAAAGGAGAGGAAACTAGCCAGACCACACTTTCCCCAGGTTCAGCCCAGGTATGGCTTGTACAATGCACTTTTATTTTTAGGTCAACAGGTAGCACATATTTTTGGGCTTGGGATGAAGTTCCTACTAGTTTAAACAGAAACCAGATCTTGGTTTCTCAATACCATTCTCCACTAGAAGGAAACATGGCCGATTCCAAGAATAGAATAGCGAAAGAACAAAGAGAGTCTGGACTGCCTGACTGTGCCATAAAATAAAGAAATGCTCAAAAGTGATGGGGACAGGCCAAAGGGACATAGGATCTGACTTCAAGGGGATTCCAATGGCCAATGTGGAACCACCTGAGCATCAAAATGAATGACAAATGGATTGTAATATATTGAATAAAAATGAATCCACAAGTCTATGTTGATGCTGAGAAATATTTTTAAAGGGTAAGGATAAAGAAGATGGGAAAATTATTCTTTACATACGAATGCTAACTAAGAAATTCTGAAGATGATTGAATTAGAAAGTTGCCTTTACAACTACCATAGTGCTAACTGACTTAGGCAAGGTCACAACTAGAGACCAAGAATATCAGGTTGAAGACTGTTGAGAAACAGGATGGTCAAATAGCCACCAAGCATCAACTCAAGACAAGTTGCTAATTACCAAGGGAAAAGTCTTTATAATATTAATAGAGAAATCTGGAAGATGACACGTTAACAAGACACACTGATATACATGCCTCCTTGTGAGACACACAGAGAAGGATACAACTAGGGAATATTCCTGCCATGAGAAAATTATTAGACTCAGCCGGACTCGGTTGCTCAGCCTGTAATCCCGTGCCTTTGGGAGGCTGAGGTGAGTGGATTGCCTGAGCCTGCGGGTTCGAGACCCACCTGGACAGCAAGACCTCATCTCCACAATAAATAAAATAATCAGCCGGGCATGGTAGCGCGTGCCCGTAATTCCAGCTACTCGGAAGGCTGAGGCGGAAGGATCGCCGGAGCCCGGCAGGTTGAGGCTGCGGTGGCTGGGAGCGGCCACTGCATTCCAGTCTGGGTGACAGAGTGAGACTCCAACTCAAAAAAAAAAAAAAATTATTAGACTCGTGGCTCTCAAACTTTGGTGTGTGACAGAGGTACATGAAAAGCTAATAATGAATACACAGGTCCAGACTCATTAAAATAGGATGAGATAGGACAAGGTGTGGGTCTCTGTGTTTTCACAAGTTCTCAGATGACTCTGAGACATGTCCAACATAACACGTGTTTGAAATCAGTGAATTAGACAAGTCCCTATTTCACAAATTGAGAGACATTCTGCAAGGCTACTGGCCTATACTCTTTAAAATTACCAGTGTAAGTCCAGACGCGGTCACACCTTTAATCCTAGCACTTTGGGAGGCCCAGGTGAGAGGATTGCCTGAGCTCACAGGTTCGAGACCAGCCCAAGCAACTTGGCGAGACCTCATCTCTACAATACATCAAAGAATTAGCCGGGCACGGTGGCGCATGCCTGTGGTTCCAGTTACTTGGAAGGCTGAGGCGGAAGGATTGACTGAGCCCAGCAGGTTGAGGCTACAGTGGCCGTGAGCATGCCACTGCACTCCAACCCAGGCAACACAGTGAGAATCCGACTCAAAAAAAAAAAAAAAAATTACCAGTGTAATAAAAATCAAAGGAAAACTAGATACCTGTTCCTGATTATGGTGGGCACTTTAGAGTCATGAAAACTACATGCAATGTATGATCCTGAATTGGATCCTGGATCAGAAAAGAAAAAAAAATTATAAGGAACATACAATATTAGAGCATTAAATAAGGATTAAATATTAGGTATACATTTTTTTTCTAAACTGTGGTATTAATCTCATAAAACTCTAATCTCCACATGGACAGAGATATGTTTAACTCACCGTTGCACACCTAGCACCTACATAGAAGCTTAGCACATAGGAGACATTCCATGTATATTTTCTATTTTTTTTTTTTAAGCCAGTTGCCCAAGCTGGAGTGCAGTGGCACACACACAGCCACCGCAGCCTCAACCGACTGGGCTCAGACAATCCTTCCACCTCAGCTTTCCAAGGAGCTGGAACTATAGACATGAGCCACCATGTCCAGCTAATTTTTTGATTTATTGTAGAGATGAGGTCTCGCCAAGTTGCCCAAGCTGGTTTCAAACTCGTGGGTTCAGGAAATCCTCTCACCTCGGCCTACCAAAGTGCTGGGATTATAGGCATGAGCCACGGTGCTCGGCCTCAATGGATATTTTTAAATGAATTAATCTGTACTAAAAAAAAAAAATCCCCAAAACACTAAACCTTTTCATGACAATGTTCCACCAAACATGCTGCAAAACATATCAGTACCCGAGTCTTTCTTCTCCCAATTCTTATGTTTACTTCTCCCTATTTTGAGGTCCTGAGGCTCCATTTCATTCCCTTGAAGCCCAGGAAGAATGAGACTGTCAAAAGTTCAAACGTCAGAGACTGGCTCCTTCATTCTGCCAGTATTTGAATCTTTTTTAATAAACTCTTGTGCCGACACATTTTCAAAGCAAGGGAGTGAATGTTTATGAGACAGCCCTGGAAATGAGAGGTGTGGTGTTCTATGGCCAAATGGTTAGGCGATGCAAGTAAGGCAGACAGCCTAAATAGGTCAGACTCTGCTAATAGGCATGGAAGTTTCAGGGCACCCACATCTGATATAAATGTGGGAAGACAATTGGAGAGCAGATGAATAACCCTGATTAAACAAACACTTAGAACCAAGCTCGCCACTTCCATGCTTACCCTTATGCATTATACAATTATACACACAGTAGACTTTAATTACAGCATTCTAATAGCTTAAACACACCCTGGTACCAATTTACGACGATAATTTGTAGCAGCAGAAAGTTCTAATGAAAATTTTTTTTTCTATTAAAAAAAAAAAGAGCCAAGCGCAGTGGCTCATGCCTGTAATCCCAGTATTTTGGGAGGTGAGGCGAGAGGCTTATTGAGGTCCAGGGGTTCAAGACCTGCCTGGGCAACTTGGTGAGACCTCGTCTCTGCAATAAATCAGAAAATTAGCTGGGTGTGGTAGTGTGCACCTGTAGTTCCAGCCACTTGGAAGGCTGAGGCAGAAGGATTGCCTGAGCCCTGCAGGTCAAGGCAGTGGTGGATGTGAGCATGCCTCTGTACTTCAGCCTGGGTGATAGAGTGAGACTCCTACTCAAAACAAAACAAAACAAAAAGTGCAAGTGCTTACAAGATAATAAAGGATTAGAGGGAGAAAGAATGGATCAGGAAGAAGAAAGTTACGGCCATGAGGTTAAAATTAGGCCTTGACCCAGGCATGGTACCTCAAACCTGTAATCCCAGAAGTTTGGGAGGCAGAAGCAAGAGGATTGACTGAGCCCAGGGGTTCGAGACCAGCCTGAGCAACTTGGTGAGACCTCATCTCTACAATAAATAAAAAAAATTAGCCGGTGTGGTGGTGTGTGCCTGTTGTTCCAGCCACTTGGAAGGCTGAGGCGGAAGGATCACCTGAGCCCAGCAGGCCGAGGCTGCAGTGGCTCTGAGAGTTCCACTGCATTCCAGTCTCAGCAACAGAGTTAAGACTCCAACTCAAAAAAAAAAAAAAAAAAAAAAAAAAAAAAGCCTTTATGAAGCCCTACTAGCCGGGCTTGGTGGCTCAGCCTGTAATCCCAGCACTTTGGGAGGCTGAGGTGAGTGGATTGCCTGAGCCCGTGGGTTCGAGACCCACCTGGGCAACTTGGTGAGACCTCATCTCTACAATAAAATCAAAAATTAGCTGGGCGTGGTAGCACACGCCTGTAGTTCCAGCTACTTGGAAGGCTGAGGTGGAAGGATCGCCGGAGCCCAGCAGGTCGAGGCTGCAGTGGCTGGCAGCGGCCACTGCACTCCAGTCTGGGTGACAGAGTGAGACTCCAACTCAAAAAAAAAAAATAACCAAACAAGAAGCCCTACTAAAGTCAGTAACCTAGCTGAATGTTTTTAAAATCTTTATCTTTTGTTTTTATACATTCTTTTTGTTTTTTTGAACGAGGGTCTCACTCTGTCACCCAGGCTGGAGTGCAGTGGCATGGATCATGGCTCACTGCAGCCTTGACTTCCTGGGCTCAGGTGATCCTCCTGCCTCAGCCTCCTGAGTAGCTGGGACTACAGGTGTGCACCACCAGGCCTGGCTAACCTTTTCATTTCTTCATAGAGATGAGGTCTCGCTTTATTGCCCAGGTTGATCTCAAAATTCTGGCATCAAGCAATATTCCTGCCTCAATCTTCCAAAGTGCTGGGATTGCAGGTGTGAGCTACCATGCCCAGGTCGTTTTTATACTTTTTTTTTTTTTTTGAGTTGGAGTCTCGCTCTGTCATCCAGGCTGCAATGCAGTGGCATGCTCATGGCCACTGCAGCCTCGACCTGCTGGTCAGGTGATCCTTCCACCTCAACCTTCCAAGTAGCCGGAACTACAGAAGTGTGCCGCCACATCTGGCTAATTTTTTGATTTATTGTAGAGATGTGGTCTCGCCAAGTTGCCCAGGCTGGTCTTGAATTTGTGGACTCAGGCAGTCCCCTCACCTTTGCCTCCAAAAGTGCTAGGATTATAGGCGTGAGCTACTGCGCCCAGTCTTTTTTTTTTTTTTTTTTAGATGGTATCTCACTATGTAGCCTAGGCTGGCTTCCTAGGCTCAATCGACCCTTCCTCCTCAGTCTCCCATGTAGCTGGAAGTACAGACATGTGCCACTGTGCCAGTCAATCTAGATGTTTTGGGATACTTTTATTTTTAGAACTATAGTGCATCCATCTAATTAGGCCTCTTGTCTATTATTTTTTCCCAATAGGTCATACTGTGTTTAAAATATTTTTACCAATGTATTCCTTTTATGTCACAATTGCAATGTATGCTCCAGTACTTCATATAGATGGGAACATTTTATAATGTAGTCCCCTTGGGAACTTTGAAATAATATTGCCAATAACAACAACAACAAGAAACATTCATTAAGTGCTTATTATCTGTTCCAAGAACTTTACATATACATTAATTCATTGAGTCCTCAGGGCAGTCCTATGAGGAGGTAATGTTATCACCCCCATTTAATAGGTGAGAATACTGAAGCTTAAAAGATAAAGTCAGGTGTTGCTTGGAGCCTGTAAATGGTGGAGTTGAGATTTAAAGCTAGACAATCAGAATCCTCCCTCCCACCCATGTCATGCATAAAGCCAGACAATGAACTGTCTCTCCAAGGAGTCAATAAACAATCTTGGCTGGTGTCCATCCCCCATGAACTACTGACTTCACTTCAGCCAAGAGTAAACTGTACTCTTTTTTATTTTTTATTTTTTGGAGTTGGAGTCTCACTCTGTCGCCCAGGCTGGAGTGCAGTGGCATACTTCTGGTCACCACAACCTCGACCTGCTGGACTCAGGCGATCCTTTTGCCTCAGCCTTCCAAGTAGCCAGAACTACAGGCGCACATTACCACGCCCAGCTAATTTTGTGATTTATTGTAGAGACGAGGGCTCACCATGTTGCCAAGGCTGGTCTCGAACCCGTGGGCTCAGGCAATACTCTCGCCTCAGTCTCCCAAAGTGCTGGGATTATAGGTGTGAGCCACTGCGCCCAGCCTATCATAGTACTTTTATATGACTTTTATTGAGTCACAATTTAGCTGAAATGCAATACTTACAGTCCATTTCTGAGATAATAGTGTGCCCAAAAAATATCAATCCTGGGTTTAAATGTTTTAGGATAATTCATATTAAATCACACCACTGGTCATTGCTAGGCCTTTGCAGCCATTGCCAGGCCATTGCCATCAGTGCCTTGCTAAGTTATAGGTGGCCATGCGCTCCTTGAGCTATGACCAGGCCATATTTCCTGGCTTTGGCCCCTCCCCTATTTTGGGGAGGTGAATCTCCTCTTTCTCTTTCTTTCTAATTTACTTTCTAAATAAACTATATTTTCTAATCTTAAAAAAATAAAATAAAAACAAATCATACCATTATGAAATACAAGTCTTTCAACTGGATTTTTAGTAGTTCTTCTCAATGTATACAATTACAATACACCAGTGGACAAATAATTCAACCTCTGTAAACTTACCCTGGCTAGTGACAAGTGGAGGGCATTTTCTTTGTCTTCTACTTTATGACTGTGTCCTTGTATGTCTTAGGGCCTCAGTTTTTTTATCTATGAAAAGGAGGAGTAGCCGGGCTCGGTGGCTCAGCCTGTAATCCCGTGCCTTTGGGAGGCTGAGGTGAGTGGATTGCCTGAGCCCGCGGATTTGCGACCCGCCTGGGCAACTTGGCGAGACCTCATCTCTACAATAAATAAAAAATCAGCCGGGCATGGTAGCGTGCGCCTGTAGTTCCAGCCACTTGGAAGGCTGAGGCGGAAGGATGGCCAGAGCCCAGCAGGTCGAGGCTGCAGTGGTGGGAAGCGGCCACTGCACTCCAGTCTGGGTGACAGAGTGAGACTCCAACTAAAAAAAAAAAGGAGGAGCATATTTGTATTCACCAAATCTATTGAAATAATTTTTTTAAAACTCTTAAAAAAAAATACAAGAGGAACAATTATCTCCTCCTTCACCTTCTTAGGGAGGTAGTAACACAGCATGATGAAAAGACTCTGAGGCCAGGGGATTAAAAATAACACTGGGTGTAGTGGCTCACACCAGTAATCCCAGCACTTTGAGAGGTGGAGGTGAGAGTACTGCTTGAGCCCACAGGTTTGAGACCAGCCTGGGCAAGTAGGCAAGACCTCATTTCTATAATAAATTCAAAAATTAGCCTGGCATGGTGGTATGGACCTGTAGTTCCAGCTACTTGGAAGGCTGAGGTGAAAGGATCGCCAGAGCCCAGCAGGTTGAGGCTGTGGCGGCTGTGAGCAACAGAATGAGACTCTGACTCAATATATAAATATAAATAAATAAATAAATAAATAAATAAATAAATAAATAAATATGGCATGTGTAATAAGTATTTATGGAAATTTTTATTCTCACAAATGCACAAGGCAGCATATATCCGAATGCTCATAGTTTAAGACAAACATAACATAATTTCAATGTCAGAAAAACATGAGGGAAAAACCACATGAAACAAGGAAAGGTGAAATATTTATTATAAAACTTCAATAGCCTTTTAAAATACAGTAGTAGATTTCTTTGTTCTGGCTAGTCCTCAAACCATCTCTGATATTTAGTTTAGTGCCTTGGTAAATATCAGTTGTCTGATGATTGGTATCACCCGAAGGCATGTTCACCGATCTGTAGAAAGAACTTAACAGCCTGCAGAATTCAATCTCTGGTCCTTCAAATTATTTCTGACTCTTGAAATGAGTTGAGGATTAAAACACATACACTGCTGGGCTCGGTGGCTCAGCCTATAATCCCACACTTTGGGAGGCTGAGGTGAGAGGATTGCCTGAGCCCGTGGGTTTGAGACCCACCTGGGCAACTTGGTGAGACCTCATCTCTACAATAAATCAAAAAAAAATTAGCCGGGCGTGGTAGCACGCGCCTGTAGTTCCAGATACTCGGAAGGCTGAGGTGGAAGGATGGCCAGAGCCCAGCAGGCCGAGGCTGCGGTGGCCGGGAGCATGCCACTGCTCTCTAGTCTGGGCAATGGAGTGAGACTCAAAACAAACAAACAACAAAAACACATACACTCGCATATGTGCATGCATGAACACGCACATACACATACATTCACACATGCAAACACTCTCCAAATGCTAAAACTCAGCCAGGGTAGCAGAATACACTGAACGTATTTTGATTTTTGGTAACTACTCCAATTGTTGGTTGTTGAACTACATAGAATAATTCAAGGACAAGAACCATGAACGTGATGCTGATAATGGATTGGTTACTGAAGAATATGCTTCATGTTCTGTTTGGTTAAACTGAGCTGAGACTAATTCTCTTATCTTTTTTCTTTCTTTTGAGTTGGAGTCTCACTCTGTCACCCAGGCTGGGGTGCTGTGGCATACTCATGGCCACCGGAGCCTCGACCTGCTGAGCTCAGGTGATCCTTCCGCCTCAGCCTTCCAAGTAAATGGAACTACAGGTGTGCACCACCATGCCCAGCTAATTTTTTGATTTGTTGTAGAGACAACCCCTGAGGTCTCGAAACCCTGAGCTCAGGCAATCTTGTCTCAGCCTCCCAAAGTGCTGAGATTACAGGCATGCCTAGCTTTAATCCTCTTATTTTAAGGCACTATAAATATGGATAGTAATGAGTCTTTCTGTGTATGTGTGCTTCTAAAAAGTCTCTTGACAAAAAATAAAACTAAAACAAATAAAAAGTCTCTTTGCCATAAATAGGCAGCTAGAATGCTACAAAATTATCAAAATATCTTTCTCGATTTTAGGAGAACATTTTCCTCTCTTGATTATTCAAGAGCTCATTATTGGCTTTGGAGGAATTCTTTCTGCAATTTTTCTTCCATCCCTGCTTTTTTGCTGTGTATATGATAATGTTATCTCTAGTAAAAAAGAAAGTCAGTTATATTCAGGGCAGTGTGGCTGAATAAGAGCAGAGAAGTGTGTCCACCTATCCTTGTAGATGATTGTACAATGATTCTCCTACATGTCTCCAAAAGATATTTACAGTGAGCACAGTTGCAAAGGTTATAACGGGCTATGCTGAGACTCCTGTGCTTTAAAATCTGATCATGTAATGCTAAAATTGTATTTCGATAGGTTCAGTGCATTAAATTTCAAGGTTACAAGTACAATATCAACTCTGGAAAATTGAATTTAGGAACAGCAGCTCCACCTTAGGTAGTGAGAACAAAATAAGATTGAAAGCTGAAAATGCCCAATTTTATGGTTGTTATTCAGAATTGATTTTTAATTTGGCTTGATCTTTTCACAAGCCCATTTTGCAAAATTTGATCAATTTAGTTGCTAGTGTAAACTACATTTATTTTGCTCACTTGACAAATATTGACTGAGGGCCTATAGTGCTTGGCAGGCTCTGTGCCAATGGCTGGGAGATAAAGATGAACCCTAGTCTTAAGACTTAGTGCAGCTGGAGGGGCTAACAGGTGTATAAAGGAGCAATTCAACACATCAGGAAGAGTAAGGATATTTAAAGCATGTTTTGGAGGTTGGAAGAATTTTTTTTTTTCGGATTAGTCAA
The DNA here is from genome assembly GCA_027257055.1 of Cephalopachus bancanus. Taxonomy (NCBI): domain Eukaryota; kingdom Metazoa; phylum Chordata; class Mammalia; order Primates; family Tarsiidae; genus Cephalopachus; species Cephalopachus bancanus. The sequence continues at coordinate 9,411 of JAPVLO010000071.1, read as the reverse complement.
GTGCAGTAGTGAGAAGGGAGGAGAGAGTAGAACAAAGAGTTTGATCTGTAATTAATCGATTGAGAAAACTCACTACTTTCGGACCAGCTGAAGTTGGAAGAATTTAAGTCCCTGTAGGAAATGGTGGTGCTGGTAGACAAGGGAAGGAAATAATTGCTTAACGGGAAGGGATTCCAGAGCTGAGTACAGAAGAATGAGAGATTTGCCAGGGGGAAAGGAAAGGAGAGAGAAAGGAATTCAGCAGAAGGATAATATATTAAAAAGGCATGGAGGCTTGAGAAAGACTAGTATGTATCACCAGGGAAAGAGGATTTATTTTAGGATGACCACAGGGTGAGTGTGGGAAGAGGCTAGAGTGATAAACCGGTGCTTCCATGTCCTACAGAGGGGCCTGATATACAATAGGGTTGGTAACAACAGCAACAATATGAATAGCAAAACAGGGTCTAGGTCAGACACTGTTCTATATACTTGGCATATATATATATATATATATATATATATATTTTTTTTTTTTTTTTTTTTTTTTTTTTTTGAGTTGGAGGCTCACTCTGTCGCCCAAACTGGAGTGCGGTGGCCGCTCCCGGTCACCGCAGCCTCGACCTGTGCTGGGCTCCGGCGATCCTTCCGCCTCAGCCTTCCAAATAGCCGGAATTACAGGCGCACGCTACCACACCCAGCTAGTTTTTTGATTTTATTGTAGAGATGAGGTCTCGCCTGCCCAGGCGGGTCTCAAACCCGCGGGTTCATGCAATCCACTCACCTCAGCCTCCCAAAGGCACAGGATTACAGGCTGAGCCACCGAGCCGGGCTTACCTTGCATATATGTTAACTCATCCACTGAGGTAGAAACTATTATCCCCACTTTACAGTCAGTGAAACAGAGGCTTAAACGTGTAAGTAACATGTCCAAGATAGTGCCAAGGCCAAACTCTCCACCACGCCTTTACACAGATGCTCTGTAGGTTGCAGGGACCTGGTTGAGAGGTTAAGCAAGGGAGATGGAGATAAAAAGCCTATTGATTTTACATTCAAAATGCCTCCATTCTGCCATCCATTCATTCATTCTTTAATCATTCACTTCTCCACTTACCCATTCAACAACATTTTACTTAACATCTAGGTCCTAAAGAGTCCCACGTAAAGAAAACCTGGTTCTTACCCTCAGTGTGATAGTTTATATTTAATGAAATATACATGTGAAATTTCAAGGCCTTCCTCTGCTCCTTCCCCATGATGCATACTGATTTTTTTTTTTTTTTGGTCTCTAGCTTGAACATAGTCCCCCACTACCACAAATCATGCAGTTAAGTTTCCCACATTTGGGGAAATCCTAGGAGTCAGCACATCCAGAGTACAGTGGATAAGTCTCAACCCGGGAAAACCACCTTTGTGATCATGGCATCCCCCCTGCCAGGTAAGTATGCATATAGATTTTTTTTTTTTTTTGAGTTGGAGTCTTACTCTGTCGCCCAGACTGGAGTGCAGTGACAGCTCCCGGTCACCGCAGCCTCGACCTGCTGGGCTCCGGCGATCCTTCCGCCTCAGCCTTCCAAGTAGCCGGAATTACAGGCGTGTACAACCACACCTGGCTACATTTTAATTTATTGTAGAGAAGAGGTCTCCCAAGTTGCCCAGGCTGGTCTTGAATCCGCAGGCTCAGGCAATCCACTCACCTCGGCCTCCCAAAGTGCTGAGATTACAGGCTGAGACACCCAGTCCGGCCTTTTTAAAATTTTACATTTTAAAGATGTGGGGTACACAGCACTTTGGAAGGTCGAGGCGGGTGGGTTGCCTGAGCCTGTGGGTTCGAGAGCCACCCGGGCAACTTGGCGAGACCTCGTCTCTACAATAAATCAAAAACTAGCCAGGTGTGATAGCGCGCGCCTGTAGTTCCAGCTACTCGGAAGGCTGAGGCGGAAGGATCGCCGGACCCCAGCAGGTCGAGGCTGCGGTGGCCGGGAGCGGCCACTGCACTCCAGTCTGGGCGACAGAGTGAGCCTACGACTCAAAAAAATAAATAAATAAATAAATAAATAAAAAAGATGTGGGGTAGGGTACAATTCAGGGTTAGGTATACAATTGTTCATTATGCAGGGACCCTAGTTGATGACGTGCCCCCCCCCCGGCAGATTCCCGCTACTGCCAATCCCGCCTCCCCCATCAACCTCCACATAAAGATTCTTAAAATACAAGAACATATGGAGTAGATGATGAAGAGTGGACAAGATGAGGGATAAAAAGTCTAACATACATGATCTCAATCAAGCAATTGATCTCAACAAAACAAAAATATATGCACAAAGGAAAGAAATATGTCAAAATATTTGGCCTGGTGTGGTGGCTCATGCCTGTAATCCCAGCACTTAGGGAGGCTGATGCAAGAGGATTGCTTGAGCCTAGTAGTTTGGGACCAGCCTAGGCAACACAGAGAGACCTCATCTCTACAAAAAGGTCAAAAAATTAGCCAGGCATGGTGGCACACACCTGTAGTTCTAGTTACTCAGGAGGCTAAGGTGGAAAGATCACCTGAGTCCAGGAGGTTGAGACTGTGGTGAGCAATGATCGTGATCAGTGATCCAGTTTGGGTGACAGAGTGAGACTCCAGCTCAAAAAAAAAAGAAAAGAAAAGAAAAAAAAAAAAAGGAAGGAGGGAAGGAAGGAAGAAAAAAAGGTAGAAATGTAAATGATACAATTTATGCTCTGTAGAGATTATTTACTTTTTTTCTGTCACCCAGCCTGAAGGGCAGTGGCATGCTCTCGGCCACCACAGCCTCGACCTGCTGGGCTCAGGAGATTCTTCTGCCTCAGCCTTCGAAGTAGCTAGAACTACAGGCACAGGCCACCATGTCTGTTTTTACAATAAAAAACATTATGTCAGTTGTCTTTATTTTTATTTTTATTTTTTTATTTTTTGAGTTGAATCTCACTCTGTCACTCAGGCTGCAGTGCAGTAGCGTGCTCACGGCCACTGCAGCCTCAACCTGCTGGGCTCAGACAATCCTTCTGACTCAGTCTTCCAAGTAGCTGGAACTAAAAGCGTGTACTACCATGCCTGGCTGATTTTGTGATTTATTGTGGAGACGAAGCCTTGCTAAATTGCCCAGGATGGTCTCAAACCCCTGGACTCAGGTAATCCTCTCGCCTCAGCCTCCCAAAGCCGGGGTTACAGTATGAGCCACCAAGTCTGGCATCAGTTATCTTTAATAGTAAGTCTTTTGTTTTTCTAGATTAGGCAATTAGAAATTTTCAGTGATCATTGAGCTTTGTTCAGTGAGAAAGAAGACTGTTTTTCTAACAGAAGGAAGATGATCAGCAAAATGTTTTTAATTCTCTTGATGTAGCTTTGAAGAGGTAAAGATTAATGAATTACTGAATATTTTTGACTTTTTAAAAAACTTCATACCAATTCAAGCCTCCTGTTTTAAAAATTTGGAAAAAGCATTACTTAAAAAGTGAAAGCTTTCCTATAATCTCACTCCCAGCGATAATACAAATTTATACTGTGCTATATATTTTTCTATTTTTTTCTATGCGTACATCTTACATATGTCAAGTAAATAATAAGGTTAAAAACAATCATATTCACTATTTTGTATCTTATTCTTTTACAAATTAACAATGTAGCCGGGCTCAGTGGCTCAGCCTGTAATCCCCCGCCTTTGGGAGGCTGAGGTGAGTGGATTGCCTGAACCCACAGGTTCGAGACCCGCCTGGGCAGCGAGACCTCATCTCTACAATAAATCAAAAAATCAGCTGGGCATGGTAGCACATGCCTATAATTCCAACTGCTTGGAAGGCTGAGGTGGAAGGATCACTGGAGCCCAGCAGGCGAGGCTGTGGTGGCTGGGAGCGGCCACTGCACTCCAGTCTGGGCGACCGAGTGAGACTCCAACTCAAAAAAAAAAAAAATGTAATTTGCACTTGTTTCCCTGTTAGTTGAAGAGGGCTACCCTATCCCTTTTAATGGCTACACAATGATCTATCATAGAAATGATTTGTAACTTATATAATTAATTTCTGTTGAAGTATATTTAGGCAGTTTCTAGTTTCCTACTATTAGAAATAATAATGCAAATTTTTGTATATGTATATTTTCATATTTCAATAAAATCTTTCATGGAATAGATTCCTACGGTTGTTAGACTGCTAGGTAACACATGTTCTCTTTGTTTTAATGGAAATGGCCAAACTGCCTTCCTAGACCACTTGGGCTTTTAAGAGAACTTTGATGCCTCCAGACTTACATGCCTAGATGCAAATGGAATTAAGGTTCTAAGGACATTATGTGATTGCTCTATCAGTCTAAGTGTAGTAAGAGAACATTTGGAGATGATAGGGTGAGACTCTCACCAAGTCTGCTAATGAAAGGGCACATCTAATAAGGTCTGGATCAAGAAATGGTGTAAGAGGGAGGATAAAAATAATTGTGATTGCATAGTTCAGATATAACTCTATTTTTTAAATTTAAATTTATTTATTTATTATAGAGTTGTGGGGTACAAGCAAGGGTTAACTACATAGGTAGGCTGCATGCAGGTGAAATTTGGGCTTCCAGGTGGCCCTCATTCCTCTGGTAGTGGACCAGATACCCTTTGTGCTCTCATGTGTACCCCACCCTCCTACCTCCCTTCCTCCCCCCAGCAGTCAAGTGACTGCCAATCCCACCCTTGTGCTAATGGGCCAGTGATCACACTGAGTGCGCACACGTAGTTTTCAGTTCTTTTATATTCTGTTTTTTAATAGGATTACTAATGTTTGGCTCACTTGTATTTCCACATTTATTAGAAGTACAAAGAGTATTTATTAGAAAAGGGAGCCCAGGGAAATCTATTAAAGCTCACTGAGCCATTTTCTGCTTCATCTTGGTATGTTGTCCACCCTTGCTAAGCCTGGAGCAGAGGAAGTCCAATCTGGTTTGGTACCCAGGTCAACATCTCTTGACTGATTCTAAAGATGTTTTATTTTATTTATTTTTTTGAGTCGGAGTCTCACTCTGTCGCCCAGACTGGAGTGCAGTGGTCGCTCCCGGCCACCGCAGCCTCGACCTGCTGGGCTCCGGCGATCCTTCCGCCTCAACCTTCCAAGTAGCTGGAACTACAGGCACATGCTACCATGCCCGGCTAATTTTTTGATTTATTGTAGAGATGAGGTCTCACCAAGTTGCCCAGGTGGGTCTTGAACCCACGGGCTCAGGCAATCCACTCACCTCAGCCTCCCAAGGCGCGGGATTACAGGCTGAGCCACCGAGCCCAGCTGAAAGATGTTTTATTTAAAGAATCAGATTAGACCTAGGTTTTATCCTGGGGCCAGATCTAATATAGGGCAACATCCAGGAGGCTTTTAGTCATCTTTTTGGCTTTTTTAATTTAATGGTATTGTAACGTCAAGTTGCTTCAGGTGGCGGTCTTTTGTAACAAACCAACGGGCTCAGGCAATCCACTCACTCTGCAGCTCCAAAGGCGCGGGATCTATCGGTCTCCCTTCAAATGCTTTTTCTACAAAAATAAATCAAAAAAAATCAGCAAACTTGGGGCATGGTATGTATTTATGCTGCATGCCTGTTAATACTTGCGGCTAACAAATCAGGAGTAGGCTGTAGTGAGCAGAAGGATCGCCGGAGCCCAGCAGGTCGAGGCTGCGGTGGCCAGGAGCAGCCACTGCACTCCAGTCTGGGTGACTGAGTGAGACTCCAACTCAAAAAACAAAAACAAAAACAACTATCATCAGACAGCCTTTAAAAAAACCATAATGGCCGGGTGTGGTGGTTCAAGCCTATAATCTCAGCACTTTGGGAGGCCGAGGCGAGAAGATTGCCTTAGACCGTGAATTTGAGACCAGCCTGGGCAACATGGTGAGACTTCATCTCTACAATACATTAAAAAATTAATTGGGCGTGGTAGCATGCACCTGTAATTCTAGCTACTTGGAAGACTGAGGCGGAAGGATTGCCTGAGCCCAGCAGGTTGAGGCTGTGATGGCCGGGAGTGTGCCACTGCACTCCAGCTTGGGCGACAGAGTAAGACTAGAACTCAAAAAAATAAATAAAATAAAATAAAATAAACATAATGCATATTACACACATACACATTTTAAAAGTCTTTAAGACTTAGAATTATTAGGTCCCCAGAAAAGTCTGAGTACTAAGTATTAGACTGATAGCAAGCATTCATCAGAGATCCTGACCCTTAATAGGAATGCAATAATTTATCTGCTGATGAATGAATGAATGAATGAATGCAGACAAATGCAATGGTTCTTGGATCTAGACTGCCTAGGTTTGATCACTCCACTACTAATGAGCCATTTAACCTTGGCCAAATTATTTAATCTATTTATGCCTCCATTTCCTCATTTGTTGAAGTAGTAATAAATAACAGTATCACCTATTTTGGGTGCTAAATGAGCTAATACATGAAAAGAGCAGCACCTGCTACTTGGTGAGCTACTAGTGGAGTCGAGATATCATCCTTTTTGCCCTCTTCTTCACCTCTGCTGAGGGAGTTGAGGCTACGCATGGTCTCTACCACAGAGCACCTCATAAGCGCCACTCGATTTTCCACATTTTCTGTTGTTTCATTATGATCATAATTTTACACACACCATTAGAGACAAGGTGGCCAATACTATTTTAATTTGCCAGGCTTATCTTCAGATCACAGATGTTAAAAAGGGGGTGGTGGTGTTAAATGTAGTCTGATTACTAAACTCAAGAATGGTCAACGAGGCCTCCAAGAATAATAACCTGGGGCATACTTATAGTCCTGCCTCATGCATTTAGACTTTTCCTAGCAGGCAACTTGTTGTCCGAGGTGGACCACAGCCTGCATGTTGAATGCTTACAGGGTTCCTCAGTATCAGTTTCGGCATTTCCACATCATGACACCTGGCACAGGTGGTTGTTTTGCGAAGGCAAGGTGTGCCCCTCTGCATTCTCACCAAGGAAGCCAAACAAGTTCAAGGACTCTCACTTGAACAGCAACTCAGACAACAGTGTGCACTCTCCTCAGGAACACTTGATCCGTAGGGTCAGTTCCTAGCTTTCTGGTAGGTTCTGTTCCAGCATGACTCCTGAAATATCCTTTCAGAAGGGGTGCTTTGTTCCCAAGTCCAGCCCCTAGAAGCCATTTGGCTCCTAAGGTAGACAAGCACCTTATTAGCTACCTTGGCTAAGAGTATCAACATGTACAGCAATGTTAGGAATTAACACAAAAAGATACAGTTAAAACTCAGGAGACCATGATACACCTCACTCATCGAGAGGCAGCACGTGCAGGGGCGAACCTCATAGACTCTGGCATCATACTGCCCGGGGTGAATTGTGGCTCCTCTGTGAATTAGCTACTTGATGTTGTGTACATTACGCTACCCCTGTACCTTGGTATCCCAGAGTGTAAAATAGGGAATAATAATAGAATTTACCTAATAGGGCCAGAGTGAGAACTAACTGAATTAATACCCACAGTAAGCCGGGCTCAGTGGCTTAGCCTGCAATCCCGTGCCTTTGGGAGGCTGAGGTGAGTGGATTGCCTGAGCCCGTGGGTTCGAGACCCGCCTGGGCAACTTGGCGAGACCTCATCTCTACAATAAATCAAAAAAATTAGCTGGGAGTGGTAGCGCGCGCCTATAGTTCCAGCTACTTAGAAGGCTGAGGCAGAAGATCGCCGAGCCCAGCAGGTCGAGGCTGCGGTGGCCGGGAGCGGCCACTCCACTCCAGTCTGGGCGACAGAGTGAGACTCCAATTCGGAAAAAAAAGAAAAAAAAAAATACCCACAGTAAGTACCTAGCAAATCATATGTATTTAATACTTAATGGTTGCTGTGACCTGCCCCACTCTGTAAGCAGTGGGAAGAATGTCCCCTGAGTTTTAAGTGACTGAAAACACTTATTTCTCAAGAGCAATGACTAAAAGAAAGCCAAGACAAACGAGAGACATATTTAAGGGCCAGGGACTCCTGCTGCTAACAAGGACACCTTTCCCAACTACTTGTTTGATTACATTAAGCAAACTCTGGAACTCCTCTGTGTCTCAGGTTTTTTTGTTTGTTTGTTTATTTTTTTTGGTATTCGTAAGAGGATCATAAGTTTCCTTCTTCATGGGCTACAGGGAGGCTCCAATGCAATTAAATGTGTACCCTTCAGCACAGTGCCAGCTCACGATAAGTGTTCAGAGAAGGTTCTTTAGAGATCTGTCTGTACTTGCCATTAGTCTCAGAGCTAGAAATGGATATCAAAGCCTCATAAGGTGAAATGTCTTTTGAAAAGATTTCTTTCTAGAATCTTGTCTCCAGACCTTGATTCATCTTTCTCAAAGCAAGTTCTAACTTGAATTAAACATTCTACAGGTTTAACTTACAGAAAAATCCAGGGTCTTCAACATAGGTGTGCGGATCACCTGAAAACCTTGCTTAAAAGGCTAATTTTCAGCTCCCTCCCCAATTCTGAATCTGTGGTCTGGAGAGACACAGAGAGGCAGGATCCTGCTCATTAAAAATGAGCATTTGAAGCCGGGCTCGGTGGCTCAGCCTGTAAACCCGCACCTTTGGGAGGCTGAGGTGAGTGGATTGCCTGAGCCCGCGGGTTCGAGACCCCCCTGGGCAGCGAGACCTCATCTCTACAATAAATCAAAAAATCAGCGGGCGTGGTAGTGCTGCCTGTAGTTCCGGCTACTCGGAAGGCTGAGGCGGAAGGATTTCGGAGCCCAGGGGTCGAGGCTGCGGTGGCCGGGAGCAGCCCCTGCACTCCAGTCTGGGCGACAGAGTGAGACTCCCAAATCAAAAAAAAAAAAAAAAAAAAAGAGCATTTGAGCTGGGCTCCATGGCTCAGCCTGTAATCCCACGCCATGGGAGGCCGAGGTGAGTGGATTGCCTGAGCCCGCGGGTTCGAGACCCGCCTGGGCAACTTGGCGAGACCTCATCTCTACAATAAATCAAAAATTAGCTGGGCATGGTAGCGCGCGCCTGTAGTTCCAGCTACTTGGAAGGCTGAGGCAGAAGGATCGCCGGAGTCCAGCAGGTCGATGCTGCGGTGGCCGGGAGCGGCTACTGCACTCCCGTCTGGGTGACAGAGTGAGACTCCAACTCAAAAAAAAAATGAGCATTTGGACCGGACACATTAGTTTACGCCTGTAATCCCAGCACTTTGGGAGGCTGAGGCGAGAGGATTAACTGAGTCCAGGGGTTCAAGACCAGCCAAGGCAACTTGAAGAGACCTTGTCTCTACAATTAAAAAAAAATTAGCATCTGTTGTAAATTTGATAAAAGTAGTCATAGGTCATATAGTATGAAATGCTGTCCTAATCTCCCCTTTATCATTCTGAATTGGGAAAAACAGGGGCCCCGCAAGGCTAAGTATTTTTCCCCCGGATCACTCAGCTGACTCAGCCCCCAAATAGCTCTATCCCCGAGACAT